>OZ020611.1:90000620-91200620 GCA_963971575.1 Liopterus haemorrhoidalis
TGAAGAAACTGTTTATACAGGGTGGCTGAAAGATAGGTGAACGATGTGTTTCGATTATCACTTTTTTCATGTTTCCTATGAATTTTCCGATTAATATGTATGTCCTCTTATTTTGAAAATGATATGTGCTGGAATATGGGATTTTTGGAGATTGTTAAATAAAACTAATACGTAGGCTTCAAACATCTTTATTCAATCATAGCCAGAAAAGAACTGCTTCAGCATAAGTATTTTATCTTATATGAAAGCTTGACGTCATGATGTCACCGCATTATGATGCAGCCTCAGCCTAATTATGTTTGTATATTAGAACAATAGTTGCTCTATATTTTGGTTTTGTTGACTTGACTTTAATTACTTGAAATCTAAATCTTTATTAGTTGGAAGAATGAAATCTCAACAATATGCCTTCTATTAAAATATATATATATATATATATATCTAAACTTATAATTGTTTTTTCTTTTTTGCGCGTAAATATTTGATCAGTGTGTAGTTTTAGAATGGCTCCCAAATGAAAAACTAGACACGGAATATTCACTCCTATGACCAATTTTATTGAAACTCTTTAAGACTAGAGATGGGTCGTTCATGAACAAACCAGCTCGCTGAGCCAGCTCAGTATATTGACCGAAGTGACACGGTTCACCAAATTGAAATGAGCCAGCTCATGGGTCACTGCATAGTTTCAAGGTTTCAAGTTTCAAGGATACGATTAATCGGGCGATTGTGAGCAGTGACCGGAGTGATCCGGATCTGGACGATGTCATGTTGAACTTAGCGAGAACTCGGCTTGTAATGTATTGTACATATATCATTGTAATGTATTGTATATCATGAAGTGTATTTTGTCATCAATTTGTAGGGCAGTTTATTTGAAACTAACAGGCTTAGTCTGTACTTTCTTACAACCTTACTATATAAAAATATTTAAAAATATTGCCCAAATCCCAGATGTCCGATTTATAAGGGCAATAAACATCGCCATAAACGGATCAATGAGCGGCTCAGCAAACTGAACGACCTCCACTGATCCGGTTACGCAAACTGAGCCTAAATTCCCATCTCTAGTCAAGACCTTTTGCCTTCTGAATTACCATTTTTCGAGATGCCCTGAGATATGGATTAATGGCTGCAATGACAAAGTGGTACAAACTACCCAGTAAGCAGTCTTAAAAAGGGCATTTATTCATGTATTCCATATCCTCTAAGTTTATATATGAGGATGGAATGGTTAACTCTACCAGACGCCTTGCTGAAGTCTGTGTATATCACATCAACCTGTTTTCTATACGGGGCTTTAAATAGCTACTATCAGTTTATTTAAAGATGGTACAACCGGTCCTAGAAAAGCAGGAAGTTAGCAGGAAAACCGCTAAATTGGCAGCAATGAGGAAAGATAATATATGCGGATATCGTGGCTGAAATGGGCGAAAAACTCATGCAAAATATGATTGGATGAGCTTTTGTAAGGGAGGTAATTTTGATATTATTTCATAAATTAAATTTCATAAATAAATTCAGTATAATCATCCGATTAGCGTAAAATATTAAAAATATTAAATGACAAAAAAATAATCTATTTCTTAGAAGGGTCACTTAAGGGCATTTAAGATAAGGGTAGACTTGTTTATTATTGTAACTTGAGACTTTTGTAAACTTAACATGAAAAGAAAATAGTAAATTTGAATATTGAATGACATCTCTGGCAATAAATTATATTAGAAGTATTAGGACCATATGGTAAAATCTATTAATCTTTGTCTGAAATATCTGGGAAGATTATACAGTTTAATTTATGGATAATAAATGTCGTCTCGATTGACTGGGGTGTAAAATGATATTTTACAGTTGGGCAAGGTAAGCCGCTCAGGGCATTCATTAGAGTAGTTGAGTCTAAAGAGTGAAGATGTTAAGTCGTGTTTTAAGTATAGTGAGATTTTGTTAATCATGGGTTAGCGACATGTAGAGGGTTCGGTCGAGTCGACTTACAGTAACAAGTAGTTCCCTATGAACGTTAGTGTAGTGTCCAGCGAAAGACGTGTGAGAGATAAATGGTTTTAGATGATGTCAGTCAGGACTGTGGTGTCCAGGGGACAAATTAGTGATAAGTAGAGCCCTGCAATTCCGCGGATATCCGCCATTTTTCTGCGGATGCGGATAAATTATCATTTAAATTGTGCGGATGCGGATTATATATCATATCCGGTTATCCGCAATATCCGCGTGAACATAAAATCGTCGGTTGGACGCCTCTTCCTACGGAAGACGTGTTTAGAACCCCAAAAATGTATCGCTGGCATTTGTATTGTTCTTATGGCAAGAGTGAAATAATGATAATTTACCGAACGTTTTACTTTTTTTAGTCTCCCTATAAAGACCTACTTTACGCTTACTTAAATAATTAAATATAGAAGAGTTTAAATAACAGTCGTTACAACAATTTTTTTGGATTTATTGCCAGTTTATTAAGTTAAAAACAAGTATGTATGTATCGCCTTATTTTGCAATTTTGGAAATATTAGTAAAAATTAACCATGGTAACTTGCCACATTTAAAAACAAATGAAGCTCAACTCAAATTTAAAAAAATAAAAATATCTTAAAATACTTGAAATCGTCATATAACTTTCATATTTTAATAATATGATGAATTTAAGAATTTAGTTTTATTATTAAGGACTTATGTTTTTAAATGTACTGATATTATAGGAATTTCTTTGTCATTTATTGGTCATAAATGCGATAAATTAATCTGTTTAATTATTTCTAAATATCGCTGCTCTAAAACAATAGTGAAATATCTTAAAAAACTAAGTTTTTGAGATACTGCTGTTTAAAGTTTTACATTTTATATAAAGTTGGTTTAAGAGTCGAATAATTGTAATTACCATCTTTATTTTTGAATCTATATAATCTCAGTACGACGTTAGATAGAAAACATATTTCTGGACCCAGTAATATGTAATGTGATAAAATTTAAAAAAATTCAGTAGTGTTTTAAAGCAGCGATATTCCAAATAAGGCGAAAAATGTTAATTAATTCCAAACAGACAGCAAACCCTGTGCGGATTGTGCGGATATTTTTGCGGATGCGGATATTCATATTTAAAAATGCTGCGGATGCGGATCGGATGCGGATACAAAAAAAGGTATCCGCGCAGGGCTCTAGTGATAAATGCTAAAGAGTCTAGTGTTCAGTGGGGGACATATCTTATTTGGATTTAGCTGTATCAACGTAATTGTAAGTCTAGTGTAATTAGTGTAAATATTTAAACCGTATCATAATTAAAGTAGATTAGCTAAAATTTTGACTTTAATTGAACAACCCTTCACTCCTTCCAAGAATCATAGCAACCAGATAGTGGACCAATAGGGGAGGGTCCAGACTTGATCCGCTCGCAAGTCTGGATACTCATAATGTGAGGGAGACCGTAAGTACAAATGAAGTAAATTAATCAGCCAACCGTGACATTTCATATTTTATATATCGTAGACTCCCCACACATTACGTCGTAGCCAGGGCTCAAATGGAAAATTTCACGAACCGCAACGCTACTTCAAAATTATTGTGCGACAAAAATATATATATTTAACAACATATTCAATAATTTCACGAACCAGGAACCAAAACACCATTCCGGTTTGCTCTGTTACATTTAGAGCCTTGGTCGTGGCTAGAGGCGGGCATTTGGACTATATTAATTTTACTAGCAGACCCCATTGCCAACGACGTTGGCAAACTGATATCGAATAAAAATCAATATAAGCAGGAATTAATTATTAAAATTTGCATGATTCTGCGTATATTAACAAAACAAAAACGTTTCTTGATTATACATAGGAAATCCTAAAAAACGCTCAATGCATGTCGTTTAAAGTTTAAAAATTAGTATCGGGCTGGATACGGCCCGCGGGCCATATGCTGGACATCAATGGTATAGCTGTTTCTGATTATACCTAGGAAATCCTAAAAAGCCGATCAATGCATGTCGTTTAAAGTTTAAAAATTTAGTATCGGGCTGGAGACGGCCCGCTAACATTATACGTTGCCTAACATCAATTCAAAACCTGCCCCTGACACAACAACCTTCCCTCGAGTCACCGTATGTACTGCAATGCTCTGCTTTAGTGTCTGGTAAGCTATCTGTTTCGTCGTATACGTCGCCCCCTACTACTAACTTCGTTACCGCCCACACCCCGCAAAACTACCGCCCACACCCCGCAAAACCATTCACACCACGCAACTTAGCGTTACGATGACACACATAAATTAGGGCTTTTATATATATATATATATATATATAGTTAAATTGTTGTTCTTGACGAAAAATGTAGGAGGAAATAAAAATTCTTGATTACTCGTCAAAAGTTTATTGATAAAATATTAAGAGACGTTTCGACTGGTAAATCCAGTCATCCTCAGTCTATAAATAAAAATTACAATTGTAAAATACAAAAAAGAAAATTATTATTTTAACAAAACAAAAATAAGTAAAATGAAAATTGATAAATTAGTATAAATAGTAAAATGAAAATAATTTTAAACATATTAATTGAAAATGGCGCCTCACGCCATTTTGATAATTTTCAATTAATATGTTTAAAATTATTTTCATTTTACTATTTATACTAATTTATCAATTTTCATTTTACTTATTTTGTTTTGTTAAAATAATAATTTTCTTTTTTGTATTTTACAATTGTAATTTTTATTTATAGACTGAGGATGACTGGATTTACCAGTCGAAACGTCTCTTAATATTTTATCAATAAACTTTTGACGAGTAATCAAGAATTTTTATTTCTTCCTATATATATATATATATATATATATATATATATATATATATATATATATGTAAATTTATTTAATTACGCCGCTTTGCTCTCTTTTTTATACCTTGGCTTAATTATATATATATATATATATATATATATATATATATATATATATATATATATATATATATATATATATATATATATATATATATAATTAAGCCAAGGTATAAAAAAGAGAGCAAAGCGGCGTAATTAAATAAATTAATTCCTGTTAACACGCGCATAGTGGATCGTACTGCAGCGAGGTTATATCGTTGTTATAGTCGAGCAAGGCGACGCGTTCAAACAATTTTGATTTCTCTGCTATCATCGTTGCTGAAATAGTTGTTTAAAATGGATATTGAGGCATTTACAAGTAGTTCTCATTTATAAGAGGTATTTATTGTAGGTTCCGATTGAAATTTGTCCATTTTTTACCAATTTATGTTGATTTTTTTCCAAAATATAATCAAACGTTGAAATACTCATGCGAAAAGAAGAATGAAACTTTTCTGGATGTTCGCGGAGTTGCATATAGAAATGATGAAATTCACCATGTATATGTCTACTTTTATTTATTCTGTGAACATTGCGCCTTCTAGTGTGTTTATTTCTATTTTTTAGTAAATACCAAATTTTCAGGGAAGAGTTTTATGTTAGCAAGAAATCCATTATAATTTTGTGAACTTTCTGCTCGATTTTAAACGCGTCACTATGTGTAGACACTCTTTTATAAGCGCGACATTCTTTCACTGTTTTACTCTCCGCTTTCATCGCTGCTTTGCTCTATGCTTCACTATGTGCTTAGCCTAAGTGAGCTGTTGTTTGTCGGAGAACGTCGCTCTCACTGGTGGGGAGTGACCGACCACACACCTCAAGCCCCGCTAGAACCTAGGAACTTAGCCTTACGTGGAACACACAGAAATTAGGGCTTTTATATATATAATATATAATTACCAAGACTCGATAAACGATGCTTAGTAAAAAAAAAAAAATGCTATATTTTATTTTATTTAGGTTCTCTACTAATATCGTTCACATTATTTTCGCCCAGCCTGTCAAAATACCTAAATCACAGTAATCCACTTGGTAAACAGTTCTTCCTTTGTAAATCTCATTTTTTCGTATACAATCTTTATCTATCGGTAAATGTTCTCCAGTTATTCTTTTTGGAACACATTCGTATATTTCTTTTGCCTGAAATAATTATGGAAAAATATTTTTAAATATAACTGAAATTAAAAAATATAAATTTAAAAAAGAGCAATTTTCTATTTCTAAAACATTTCTATGCTTAAAATGTATAATCCGTCTCATTTTGTAATACGAAACTAGATCTGGTTACTTTGGTGCCTGTGTAAATAGACTTTTATGAAAACATCTGAGCTTGTAAACCTGGCTTTTAAATATATGGTTAAGTTTTATTATATCGACTCAAAAACTATGTATGTCAGATAACAAATTGACATGTCAAAATTGCGATTGACATGTCAAAATTGTGATAGACATGTCAAATATTTTGAAAGGTGCCACTTCAGAATTACCACCCTAAGATAATATTTTAAATATACAACAAAAAAAATGAAATTTCCCTCTTAGTTTCGTATTACAAAATGAGACAGATAATATTATTTTTAATAAGAATTAATTTGGGCAATTTTTATTTTTATTTAAATTCAAATTGTTATTCCAAATTAATTATGAATGCTAACTATGTAAAATAAATAAATATCAATTTTTAGTTTTAATTAAAAACGATGGATTAGGTTCAGTTGAAACTAGTTTTAACTAAAAATAATGGATCACATACAGTTAAACCTAGAAACCGGACCTCCAAATTTTGCTACCTGGGCAGCATTGTCACCGAAGATGGGGGAGGTAATGTGGATATCATATCCAGAATTCAAAAAGCAAAGCTAGTGTTTGCCTCTTTGAACAAATTCTGGTCATCAGCCCACCTAACCAACAAAACGAAAATCCGAGTATTTAATAGCAATGTGAAGTCTGTACTGTTATATGCCTGTGAGACATGGTTGGTTAACGAGACATTCACCGATAAACTGTAAGTTTTTGTTAACAAATGCTTAAGAAGGATAATGGGAATCCATTGGCCTGACACCATAAGCAACGAAGTACTATGGCGAATAACAAAACAGAGTCAGAATAACAAGTCAGAGATCGAAAATGAGATAGCTTGCGCAAATGGAGATGGTTGAGACACATACTTAGGCGAGACTCAGACAACATAACCAGACCGGCTTTTATTGAGCGTGTGTATAAGATTTTAGCTATTTATTGATTGTATTATTTATTTTTTTACTATATATTCTGTTCAAATAAATGGGCTGTGTTAGGTGCAAGCAGCCATTGAAGTTGTGTCCCAAAAATTGTAACTAACTAATATTTAAACAAACGTATTTACTCAGACTATTAAAACTCATCGACCTGTATTCAAACTGCCAAATTAAAGTAAAATTTAAGTAAGGTTTCATTAAACGAGTGGCGATAAAAGAGGAATATCCAAATTTATTCAAAATGGTTCTTCGTTGGTTGTTGCTGTTTAGAGCTATTTGCGTGAAAATGAATTTCCGATCTAACCTATGAAAATAAAAAAAAAAAATAAAAAATACAGGAGTTAAGTTGGTTTTACACAGTTCAATTAATTGATCAAGTTTTTTGTCAATTAATTGAAAAATTTATTGGTAACCTTGAAAACAAACAATCACTTTTCACACATCAATTTATTTATCATTTTTTTTTAAAACTTTTACATTACCAATTGTAAAACATGTTGACATATTTATCAGAAAGAAAATATTGAAAAAACCTTCACAAATTTACGAGCTGTGAACAATAACAAAAGAAATAACCTAGATGATGGTAAATTAGAACGTTCGAAGTCCTGTCACATTTGAAAACGAAACACAAACAATATATTTAGAGGTTATGCTACAACTAAACAGTTGGCAATATCTTAACAGATAAAAATATACCTAGAATTCCCTAAAAAATTCCCAAATTAGTTGAAAAATTGATGAAAAATAGAACTTGTTCTATTTTCAAAATAAATTGATCAACTTTTTTGTCAATTAATTGACGAAATTTTTACACTTTACACACATCAATTAATTGAATGTCAACTTTTTCAATTAATTGATCAATAAATTGAATCGTGTACAACCCACTTAAGTTGGATACCATTCCTGATATTACAATCAAAATTTGAAAGAATATTTAAATAAAGAAAAGGTTTCCAATAATTTCTACTAGAGTAACTATTCAAATATAATTGTTTAATAAAAAAAATGTAATACAAATTATATACAATAAATAATTATAATTTATAATAAATAAAAATTTCCAATCACAGATAATTAACTTATATTACTAAAAGGAGCATTAATAAAATCACAATATTTTTTTATATGAATTCAAAATTTATTCATTAAAATTACTCAGTAGAAAACTTTTCATATATTTCCGAACTATGGATCTTTTTAAGTAGGTGTTTTTTGCTTTGAAGCATTTTATAAAAATCCGCACAGTTTTCTTCATAATTAACTTTTATCAGTAATATTGCTTTTAATGTGTCGACATCAAGTTGAGTCTTGTCACTTGTCCAAAAGCTGTTCATCAAGGAAAATACACTTTCGGTAGATTTTTTTTTTAGTTCAAGTTTTGTTAAACAACCGTAATCACGGATTGATTAATGAACTGAAAGCGGCTGTTGATGCACACATTCGGCAGAATATGCACTTCACTGTTAACGAACTGCATAAGAATTTTCAACATGTTTCCCGATCTGTTCTCTATGAAAAAAATCAGCTGTGGCCACCACAGGACCGACCACCATCACAAAGTACTTGCATAAAATACATTCTAGCAGCAGAGTACAAATAACTTGGCCTAAAATTTTCTAACAGAGATATTATTTATCATGACTATGGAAACGTTACATATAAGTATGAAAAAATAGATACTTAAAATTTCAAACATTCTTCAAAAATTTTTCGTTTTATCAAAAAAATGGCTCTAATAAAAGTTGTTAGTTATTGCTTTTATAGCAACTTTTGTTTAATAAATTTTTTCGAAATATTTTTCTGTTGTTAAATATTCGCAAAAATCGTCAAATCGGTATGATAACAATACCTTCCTTATGTAAGTTGGCGGTCGGTAAAAAAAAAAAAACACAGTGCATCGATAAACTTAATTCAACTTTTGGCGATGAAGCAACATCAAGGACTACTGTTTATCGATGGTTTGCCGACTTCAATCGTGGCCGTACTTCGCTTAAGGACGAGTTTCGTGAAGGTCGTCCAAAATCGGTTGTTCCGGAAAACATTGATGCTGTAACGTGCATTGAACTGATACTGTAAGATCGTCATGTGACTTAAACATTTAATTGAGGTATCCTTGGGCATTAGTGAGACCAGCAGTTCACTATTGCATGAGCATTTGGTCGTCAAAAAGATTTGTTCGCGTTGGATCCCACATAACTTGACAATCGTAGTGGAAATAGCAACAATCGGAGTGGAAAATGTGCTTCGAATATTTGTTCAAACGCATGCAAAAGTGTATTGATCCTCATGGAGAATATTTTGAAAACAATAAAGCCACTTTTGTTGATACATAATTGTTTTTGATCTCAAATCCAGAAATATAAAAGGCAACCCTGGTACAATAAGGCAGTATAAATTAAATGTATACAAAGTCGTTATACTGGTAAGTAAAAAATAAAATTGCTTATTGAAACAAAGTAGTGAGAAAGTTGTTTTTTATTAATGTTCCACGATTAAAATAAGTTGGAAACCGCTGAACTAAAGGTTATCAATTAAAACTAGTTCTGACCAGAACTGTGCCAAATAGTCAGTAAAAGTATTTCAAGTACCAAATACCAACCAAAATATTTTAAATAACAAATACTATGAGCCATCACTGATAAAAAGTATTTGAAATAATGTACTTCAAATTATTTAAATGTATTTGAAATACTAGAATTATTTGAAATACTAGGAAATATCTGAAATACTAAGAAATATTTGAAATAATAAGGAAATATTAGGTGTACAACTTTGCTTCCGCCGTTTTCCTATAGATGGCTTTAGTGGTAAGTAGTGGTCAAAATAAATAGATCATAGACGTCATGCAATAAACTTGGGCATCTGTCAACATAACCCCATAAAAACATTAGTCGATTTGTGTCTGCATCGTAAAGTTATTCTCGATTGAAAATGTCAGTTTACGAGCAAAATCTCGTCATTTGCGGGAGGTTTCAATTTTCTGCTTCAATATGAAGAAATCTGCAGCTGAGGCTCATCGAATGCTTTCAAATACTTATGGTGAGGCCGCTATTAGTGAAAGAACGTATCGTGAGTGGTTTCAACGTTTCAAGAACGGTGATTTTCACGTCGAAGACCGGCATAGCGGTGGAAGAAAGAAGGTTTTCGAAGATTCAGAATTGGAGGAATTACTTGATGAAGACTCGTGTCAAAGTCAAGAAGAATTGGCACGATCATTGGGAGTGACTCAACAAGCAATTTCAAAACGCCTTAAAGACATGGGAATGATTCAGAAGAAAGAAAATTGAGTACCGTATGAGTTGAAACCAAGCGATGTTGAAAGAAGTACCTGGAAACGTTGAAATGGGAAGTCCTACCCCACCGCCGTATTCTCCGGACGTTGCTCCCTCTGAATATCACTTGTTCCGATCAATAACACACGGGCTGGCTGATCAGCACTTCCGGTCTTATGAAAAAGTAAAAAATTGGATCGATTCGTGGATCGCTTCAAAAGATGACCAGTTTTTTCAACGCGGGATTCGTATGCTACCCGAAAGATGGGAGAAAGTAGTGGACGGCGATGGACAATACTTTGAATCATAAATGTATAACCAGTTTTTTACAATAAAGCCTCGAATTTTGGGAAAAAAAGGCGGAAGGAAAGTTGTACACCTAATATTTGAAATACTGGGAAATATTTGGAATAATGTATTTCAAATAATTTAAATGAATTTGAAATACAAGAATTATTTGAAATATTAGGAAATATTTTAAATAAAATATTGGAAATAATAGGGAAATATTTGAAAAAATGTATTTCCAATAATTTAAATGTATTAGAAATGCAAAAATTATTTGGAATACTGAGAAATATTTGAAATAAAATATTTGAAATAAAGGAGAAATATTTGAAATAATGTATTTCAAATAATTTAAATGTATTTGAAATACTAGGAAATACTTGAAATATTAGGAAATATTTGAAATACTAGTAAAATATTTGAAATAATTGTAGTATTTCAAATAGTGACATTATCAGACAACAAATATCAAATACAAATACCACGGAGAAAGTATTTGTAAATCCAAATACCAAGAGCATTTGTTTGAAGTATTTAAAATACAATATTTAAAATACCAGAAAGTAATTCAACAATTTTTTCAAATACTTTATTACAAATATTCCAAGCTCTGGTTCTGACTAGAAAATTCTGAAAACTGATTTTGGGTTAAAACAGTATCAAAACCGACGAAAGGGTCACAGGTTTAAGGCGTGCCGCGGTGAGGGGCGACAAAGCAAGCACTCAGATATACAAAACAGGCACTCAGATATACAAAACCAGTGCTCAGATATACTAAACAAGCTCTCAGTCATTTTGTAACTCAAAAAAGGCAAGGCGCAGTTTCTTGGACAGGATAAATTTGGAGTAAATTTAAAATAATTACTTTCTCGTAATATCCATCAACATCTTCAACACAGTCTGGCCCAGCTTTATCAATATCGAGATGTGATTTAAATCCTTCATTCAGAGGATTTTTATATTCTGACTTTGAAATATATTTTCTCTTATCTTCAACTGTTACTTCCTTAGGAATATAATCCTTCTGATATGTTGACATAAAATAATTCATTATTTTAATTTAAAGCTTCCAAATTTAACACAAAAATGACGTACATGTCACACAAACATATTTGACAACTGATAATTTTGCAATTTTTTGTAACCAAAATGGGAAATTTGAAAAGGTTAAAAAATTATTATTTTTATATTATATATAAAAGGAGAGATTTGCCTAAAGATTTTAAATGAAACAAAAGATGGACCAGGAGGGCCCTGGGTCTCCGCCTCCGCCAGGACCGGCAGGTAAGCCTAGCAATACGTCATTTAAATCACTCTTAAAATACAGTGAAGAAGACTCCGGTCCATTCACGGTATACCTTCAACCCCTTCCTAACGCTAAAAACGCTAATCTATCAAATGTCCACCCCCTTGTCATCGGGAAACTGTTACACTCCCAGAAAATAGAACATATCAAGTCAGTATCAAAACTAGGCAAAAAGAGATTGGGCATAACCTTTTTTTATTTCAATTCCGCCAACTCCTTCACCGAGAATCCAATTCTAAATTCACAATATGAAATTTTCATCCCTACACACCTAGTCGCTTGCCAGGGTATCATACGGGGAGTAGATACCGCAGTAACAGACGAAGAACTGTTACAAAGTTTAAACTGTAGGAGGAAAATATTGTCAGTCCGTCGTCTGAACCGAAAAACTAGTCCTCCCGGTGTTTCCCCCCCAGAGTATACACCTACACAGACCGTAGTCGTCACCTTTTCGGGCACAACCCTCCCAACGCACGTAGTACTCTATTAAGTTTGTATGGAGGTTTCTGTTTATGTGTAACCATCTTGTTTTAACTGCTTAAGATTCGGACACACCGCTAAACAATGCAAAAGCGCGGAGAGATGCGCTAATTGTGGAGGCTCACACAACCAACGTGAGTGTACCAATGCAGTCAAATGCATTCACTGCGACTCCACCACGCATAATGCTCTCAATGCTGACTGTCCCGCATTACAACGACAGAAGAAAATAAAAGAGTGTATGGCAAGTAGAAATTACTCCTTCAAAGAGGCCGCTTCATTATTTCCTCCGATTAAAAACTTCTTCCATAACCTCGGCACCCGCCGCTCCAGTACGCATTGACCTCACCGACCAGCCAGTCACTCACCAACGAACTAGCCCTCATTCAAACTCTCCCTCCTATTCTTGCATCACTAGCACTTCCAAAAAACGTAAAACTCAGTCTCCCCCCTCCTCCCCATTTCTAGGTTTTGACCGTGAAGCTCATAAGCAACTGCTTATAGCTCCAAATGGACACCTCCCCAGCACCTAGGGCATATCACCCTCCTCTTGCAACAACCCAAGCCCTGCCAAAGCTCCTGACCATGCAGTCATCACTGATAAACTTTCAATTAATCCAAAAGACCTCGCAACCCTTCAAACCTTCTTGTAACCCCTCCCGCCAGGAGAAACTATTCTCGCCCTCCTATATAGTATCCTACTCCAAGCTTTTACCAACTCTTCATCTCCCACCCCCTCGACAACATGTTTAGATACCTCCAATGGAACATCTGTCGTGTCCGCGGGTACTCGCTACTCCGACATAACAGGGCCGATGGCTATGGCGGTGCGGCCATCGTGATTCGTAACGGCATCGACTACCAACACATCCCCATATACTCCAACTTTCACCTCCAAATTATAGCTGCTAAAGTCCACAACGTCACCTTTATCTCATTATACATCCCCCCCTGATAGCACTGTATCCTACGCTCAAATGTGTTTCTTAATACGGTAATTCAATCCACCCTACCTTTTGTGTGGCGACTTCAACGCCCATGGCATGCGATGGGGCGGCTACCTTACCTTCCCTCTCGGCCGAATAGTTGAGGACGTCGTAGACCACTTTGACCTAAGCGTCCTCAACGACGGCAAACCCATCAGACTGACCGCCCCTGGGAAACCCCCGAGCATTTTGGATCTCACGATCACCTCCTCTTCCATAGCTCCGCTCATTATTTGCGAGACCCTTTCTGACACCCATGGCAATGACCACTTCCCAGTCTATATAGGGCATAGGGATATAGGACCGGCCCCCGCCATCCACCTCTCCAACCCCACACTCCCAAATATAACCTAAAAGAGCCAATTAGTCCCAGTACTTTAGTTCAGCTTCTGAGGCATCAAAATCCATTCCCCATTTCGATAGTACTTAAGCACCAGCCCTTTTCCTCCAAAATATAATCTCCCAAGCGTCTGAAAAATCCATTCACACATCTAAGCCTCTCCGCAGACCGAATCTCACCCCTCGGTGGGATTACGAATGCGCAGCTGCCAAAAATAACAGAAACATGGCGTTGAATAATTATAAGCGCCACCCACCTTCGATAATTTTATGAGAGCAAAAAACTCTATAGCTATAGCTAAAAGATTGTTCAAAGAAAAAAAAAAAAAAAAAGCAATCCTTTTCTAACTTTTGCAGCTCCCTTAACCCGGAGACTCCTATCTCGAAGGTTTGGAAAACCGTCCGGATTTACAGACGGTCATCCTCTCCCAGATATAATCCCAAGACCATCATATGAATAGACTAGCAGTGTACCCGATGCTTCGCTACCGGAAAAAAAAGCCATAGCCAGTTTAGACCGGGTTTATGTCGCAGTGGGTTCAATTTAGTTTGGTGCGAATCATTTTAGTATGGTCCAATTATATATTTTTTTGTTTTACTCGTACCATTTCATAAATATGTGCTTGTACACAAATGATTTAAGTAAGGACTTTTTTATTAATAACACAGAACATATCATATTCTATCGTACTAATAACATATTTCCGAATAATATTTCCGAATAAATATTTCTTATAGAATGTTACGTGAATGATATTTTAGAATCAAAGTTATCAGAAGAGAGAAACTCACTGTTTTCTTAATAGCAAATATACAAACATTAAAACAGATTTTAAAACAGAAATTCCTTAACCGAGATCACATAAAAATAAACCTCGATTGGGTCTTGTATTAGAGAGAAACAGAATGACGGAAATACAGATGGATATTGGTTCTTAAAGTTCGTTAAAGTGGGAATTCGTTAACCGAGGTACGCCGATAAAAAGTCCTATCCAATCATGGAACTGACAATATTTTAACCATATATACAAAATTTCATATAAGTCCGTCCAGCAGGTATTAAGATTTTATTGGAAAAAAAATTGGACAGACAAACAGATAATAATTCTAAAAATGTTAAAATTGTTTACGTATAATAAAGCTATTAAAGTCAAAACACTAAGAAAATGTGGAATGTACAAACAGAATCTCAAACTTTATATTTATGTATAGATGTATTAAATAGAAAAGATGTTTATTTATTTTAAACATCTTTTGTCGTTAAGCAACATGTTTTATGTTAAGTCAATAATAAGTGATATATTTACTCTAGCCCCCCAAATATGTTTAAAACTGCACTAAACAGAAAATAATCGTTTCTTCATTCTAAGAAAATTGTCTTATATATGTATATTTTTGATGTATAATAAATAAAAAGTGAGATATTTCAAGATTTTTGCTCTAGACCCCCCCCCCCCGGTTCCAAAAGAAAATGCGTGGAACAAAAATTATTTATTTTCTTATTGTAAACAAATTTCATCGCATGCGTTTTTACTATTAATAAATAAGTTATTTCAAAAGTATTGTTTTAAGGTGGCCTCCCGTAACTTACCAAAATATTCACCCAAATGAAAAAAAAAAAAATACATAGAACATAAATAATTTATTGTCTTATTATAAATCATTTTTGTCCTATACGTTTTTGCTGTTTAGTCAATAATATGTGAAATATTTAAACAGTTTTTTTAGGGTGTCCTCCCCGCAACTTCCCAAAATATTCATTGAAATGAAATAATTCATTCAGAAAAAATATTTGCTATACACGTTTTTGCTGATGTAAATAGTAAGGGAGATATTTAAAATTTTTAATTTTTGGATCTCCCTCTTAATTTCCCAAATATTCAACCAACTGAAAAAATGCATAGTACAGAAAACATTTTTTTTCTTATTATTAATAATATTTTTTATATATTTTTTTGCTGTCAAGTCAATAAGAACAGAGATATGTTAATTTTTTAAGTAAATAGTTTTAACCTCGAAACACTCTCTTAGAATAAAAATTTTGAGATGCCTTATAGCCTATGTTTTAATTCTAGTTTTACTCTATCATCACAGCAAATTACGTTAAAATATATTCAGCCGTTTTTGCGTGAAACTCGGACAAACAGACAGAGAGAAATTGATTATATTGCGAATATCTTCTTCTATTTACGTCACTACGATATTTTGAAACGTGTAAAAACCAAATATGAGGGAGATAAATATTTAAACAAATAAACAAACAGATGTAGCCTTTAGTTTTATTTATATAGATAATGTCAGCCAATATGAATTGAGAAATTTTTCAGTTATTAAAAATTATAAAACTCAATGTTAGCATATGAAATCTCAGGCGACTTGAACAGTTACAGGAAATTCTTGTCTTCTAATTGTATATTTCAGAAGTATATAGAGGTACCAATATAACTAAAACAAAAATTCAGGATTTCTTTTTTCTGAAACGACTTTTTTTTTCTGTTATATTAACAGCATTTCCATCTGTATATCAAATTTTAACTCGGTACCATATCTGCAAATGGATTAGAATTTCGGAACATACACATAAATATTCTCTTTTATATGTATAGAAGATTTTATTAAACAAAAATAGAAGAATAAGCAAATACCTCACACTAAAAACAAATGCTAATCGAGCGCACTCTAATGGACCTTTGTCGAAAAAATAAATAAATAAAATAACAAAATTCATATATCCGCAAAAATAAAAAACCAGAAAACAGGTTTTGCCTCTGCATACACTAATCAAAAACTATGATCGTAAGTTTTGTTAAATAATTGAATAACGAAAACTCTAATCAGTTCTAACAAAGCATCCATCCACTGACATTAATGTTTAGGTCGCGCCATTTCCGATATTGGCCGAACGCTCGACGAAGTCAGTATAGTCATACAGTCAAATATTGAAGAGAAATTCCCGCTTTCTCGCTGAAAGTCCCATAAAGGTTTCAATGGTCCAATATAATTAAAAACAAAATTATTAATTTCTCGTTTCTGATGGAACTTTTTTGAGATTTTCGATTTTTCTAGTTATGATGAAATCATTTCCTACCTGTATGCAAAATTTCAACTCGGTAGCATATCTGCAAGTGGGTTAGAATTTCCGGACATAGCCACAAATATTCTCTTTTATATATAAAGATGAAATTCTTCAAAACCTGACACCAGCATTCGTTCCTTCTCCACCACCAATGAAATAAACATCCTGAAATAAACGCCTTGGCAAACGACGGCGCAAATCTCCTAACACCACCTACAAACTGTACCGTCAACTTCAGGCAGTTACTCCCCGCCGTTCAGATGGAGCTAAGAATATGTTGGCAACAAGAGTACGTCTCCTCAGCGGAAGAATAAGGGCGCTTTTACTTTTCGCTACAACCTGTTGTACCACATCACCCTTGGTTCCACAACCTTCCCCTCCCAAAAAAACACATTTCTACTTTTTGTCGTCTCCGCTTCAATCACAACCACACTCCGTTAATACTAACCTAACCCAACCTAACTTATGCTCCTGCGGGTTATCCGCTGATATCTCTCACATCCTATTCTCCTGCCCCAACCACACTGATAAAAGTAACACCTTATACCAACAGCTAAGCAAACACCTTCCTGCCCCTCTCTCTGTACCTAGTATACTGTCTAACCCGTCCATCGAAATATGCTCCTTAATTTCTGAATTCTAAACTTCCATTAGACTAAAC
This sequence comes from Liopterus haemorrhoidalis, assembly GCA_963971575.1. Classification (NCBI taxonomy): domain Eukaryota; kingdom Metazoa; phylum Arthropoda; class Insecta; order Coleoptera; family Dytiscidae; genus Liopterus; species Liopterus haemorrhoidalis. Next base: position 90,018,152 of record OZ020611.1, read on the forward strand.
CTCTAACATCCTCACACCATCCTCGTATTGCTAAGCGCTGGCGGGCTGGCTTTAAGCCGAGGCCAACAAATTGAAAAGAAGAAGAAGAAACTTGTTTTATTCTTTGAAACTACCAAGTGTTTTATTCTTTTCCTGTTATTTGTATGATAACTTTTAATATAATAATTATATCCATTTATTAATAGTTTTTAACTAATGACAGCTTTGAGACAATTTATTAAGGATATTATAAATATAAAAACCAAGTAATTCTTATTTTTCATTAATTTATTTTAGATGTCAATTATACAGTTAGATCAGTTACAATACACATACACAGGGCCGCAGTAAGGAAATCTTGCGCTCTCTAAGACTATTTTGCGTCCCCTAAGACTACTTTGCGACCCCCGACTCATTGTGCCGCCTTTTTTAATTCTTATGCAAGTTATGACGGGAGCGGAGAATTTCTCAAAATTCAAGTGATGACGGAGGGGGAGAATTTCTCAAAATTTAAGTGATGACGGGGGAGGGGTGACATTTTTTCAAAAAAAGGCGCCCCCAAAAAGTGGTACCCGGGGCCGCCGCCCCTTCCCCCCTTATTGCGGCCCTGCTCATACATATGTGCTAATATATTTCATTTATAAATTCGTATAAAAATTAACAATAATAAATACATATTCTTAAGAAAATAATATTTGTAAATCTAATTAATTAAAATACATAGAAATTAAATAATAAAATAATCTTTTAAATACTCTTAAACAATATTAATCAATCAAGATTTTGTAATAATTTTTATACTATCAGATTTTATTAAATCCATTCATTCTGGTAGTAATATTCTCTATACATCTATGTAACTCTTAATTTTTTCAAGCAATATTTTCCAAAGAAACAATACTGAGTAATGTATATTGGTATACAATTGTTAAAAATTAGGCGCCAAAATTTTTAACTATCTTCGAGTGTAGAGCCTGAGGAATGACATTCTTGACTGTTCAGCGAAAAGATATTGTGCGAGTCTTCGAATAATTAAATTGTTGTTAACTGCAGATGACGTGCACCAGTCTTGCTGTGGGCTAGATAAGTTAAGGAAATGGCATTTATCATCGGAACAGAATGAAAACCCCAGATACATATTTTAAGTGCCTGGAAAAAACTAAATCTTATTAAGAACAGTGCTTAAAGTTAATGATGTATTTATATTAACTAAGTCAAAGATACAGAAGATTAAAAATAAAGTGAGCAAGCTGCTTCAGAATGGAATTTGTTATAAAGACGCATCAATGAATATTTAAAAAAAATAGTATATAACAAATATATGTTATTTAATAAAGATTATTATTATTATTAAAAAGTGATCTAGGAAACAAATTTTGCAGAATTAATCCATCAGGAAAAAAATTGCTTAATTGTATCATTAAGTTGTGCGCCAAAATATAAAACTAACTATTTACGAACAGTATTGTATGTACTGTTCAATAGATATGATCACCTTACTAATAGCAGACTGTATCGTTCAACAAGAACATAATCAACAAAAAGTTAAAATTTTATTTGAATATATATAAAATTTGAATTAAAACGTCAGTCAAAGTAAGTTAAGTCAGTAAAACTGTAAGTCCCTATTGAGATTATCTTACTAATCTACATTACAAATGCGAAACATCATTCGGTACTATTCTACTTTAGCAAACCCACCTTACTGCGCATGTGTGCAGTGTTGGCAATAGTAAAATGTAATATATCAATTTTAATAATTTAAATTTAATATCAATTTATTAAATGAGTTTATTTATAAGAAATAAGTAATATTCCCTTAATTTCTACTGTGATTAGAGTTTTAATATATAAATGTAGTTTAAATTTAATTTAATATTATTTATTTTCACTTTTTTCTGTTGTAGTTATTTATTATATTTACATTGTATCGATATTTAAAAAATTTTCAATTCAGATGGACAATGAACTGGCCCCCTGCACCACCATGTTATAAACGTATGAACAATGATACACAATTTTAATTAGGCTAATATGGGGGGAAAATTAAGTACTGTGCACTTAAAAACAAGGTAATTAGGTTAGGTTTAATTAGTAAAAATCTAGGACAACAGAAGCCGAAAAACACAAAGTAACCATAAAGGAGTTCGTGTGAAAAAAAAAAAATATATATATAAAGAATGTATACACTTTACAAAATATAACAACAACAAGATAAAGGTATAACTACTGAATTACATCCTACACCGCACAAACGTTTTTTACACAAACTTTTTTAAGCTTACTTGAGCTTTTCGGCTTCTGCTGTCTTAGACTTTTACTAACTAAACCTAACCTAATCACCCAGTTTTTAGGTGCACTAAATTATGTTCCCCCTTTTTTAATCTTTAATCGGCTGTGAATGTAATATTATTATTTATTCTTATTATAAAATACCGGAATATTAATTTAATTAGATTTATTTAACTGAAAGTTAAGCATTATTATACAAATAATTTTAATTCTATTTTGATTTTAGTTTAAATTTACTTGTTTTAATTTTACTATAGTTGGCAACATTGTCTAGTGGGTTTGCTAAAGTAGAATAGTGCCCATCATTCAACCTCAGACAGATGGCAAAAAAAGAAAATCTTTCAAGAGCTGAAGAACAAGCAACTCTTTATGATACTCCTCTTTAACGAATAATTCTCAGAGACAAGTACACTTAATTTTTTTAAAGAACGAAGTGTGGTAAGATAGGAGCTTTTTTGACCTTGTTTTTAATTGGGCAAGAACCAAGAAAAGTTTACACTATAGAAAAATAGATTTCTGTCTCAACTTATTCTATTTGTCTCTGTAATTTTAACCCAAATTTGTAAACATAGGCGTACAAACTAAGTTTACAGTGTATATATTACTACATATTATTTCTAATAAGTAAAACGGAAGTATATGTTTAAATAATGTTAGAATATAAAAGCCAGTGAATAAATAAATTTTAAATTCATTTAGAATATATATATTAAGAGAAATATTTTAAAATAAAGTCGTCAGAAAATGAATTAATGTACGTACGCCTCTGGTACCAAACACAACAGTTGTTTTGCTGTCAACTGTCATATTCTTTGCTATAAACGAGCGCCACATTAATAATTTGTGTTGCCGTTATATGTATTTACGGCAGTATTACGTTTGTGTTATAGTGTCGATTAAATATAAACTTAAAGTGAAGAAGAATCAATTGATGATTCGGACTGATTTCTAATCTTATTTTATATATTTTTCTTAATTAATTTTTATAAGTTTTGTATAAATAATAAATTTTAATTAAATTTTCAATTGTTATATAATCTGTCTCAATTTGTAATACGAAACTAGATCTGGTTACTTTGGTGACTGTTGTGGTGTAACAGACTTTGGCGTATCCGTGGGAACCAATACTATGATAATATTATACATTTATTGTCAATATACAACATAAAAAATGAACTTTCCCTGTTAGTTACGTATTACAAAATGAGACAGATAATAGTTTTTCATTGTATTTTTAATTCTTTTTGACTGTCTGTCAATATAAATGTGACAGTTTTGTATAAATAATATATTTTCAGTAAATTTTAAATTATTTGAAAATAAAATTAGAATTACTGAACTTATTTTTAATTAATTTTAATCTCGAACTGTTCATTTATCTATATTTTACAATTTATTTAGAAATTAAAAATAATGGCAATTTTACGCATTTAAATTATAACTTTTTTAAGAACATTAATTTTGAAACGTAAAATTTGAATTTACCGCAAAATTTATTTATTCTTAAATTATAAACTTTAATTTGATACAGTGTGAAACCGGCCGCAATCGCAGCGCCATCTACTTCGTTCTTTAAAAAAATTGAGTATAGGTATATAGTTTCCTTCAATTAACTGATATACTGCAACGGAAGAACTGTTAATTGTTAATGATCGATAAATATAACGACTATTCAGAGAAAATAGTAATGTGAAAAAACTTCTAAAGAATAGTATTAAATGTCCCGAATATTGCAAAATGCATATATCTTTATAAATCATCAACAATGGAAAAGTCTGTAAATATTGGGGTTATTCAGAAAATTTCCATGTTGATACAACATTTACATCGAAACCATAAGATTAACATATTAAGCAACATGTCAGTTTATACCATGAGTTCAAAAAGAAATTACATAAGGGTTGGCTGTGGAAAAATAAAATAATGTGTACTACAAGCTTTAACTGCCAATTAATTAACTGTCATCACTGTTGTTGTCATAAGTTTCTATTGAAAATTCAATTAAGTTACAATTATAATGGTTTTTACAATAGAACACAAAAAATTTATGATTGATTCATATTTTCGAAATGGTGTTCGAGTGAACGGCGAATGGATTTACAATGCGGTGTCATGTTTAGAGGAATTTCGGCTACAATTTCCAGATATTGCTTTCCTTGAAGGAGATTTTTACAGCGCACTTAGAAGATGTGTTGATTTATTTCAAGATACAGGGATTTCAAGATACATTACTCATAGAGATAGAACTGGAAGGCCAAGAGTTCGTACTCAAAATACAGTTGATGATGTTCGTCAACGTATGAACGAGCAACCCACTACGTCACTACGTACACTGTCGCAAGAGACTGGGTTATCATTACGAACTTACCATACTATTGTCAAAAAAGAATTTAAGCTGTTCCCATACAAAATTCTTGTTTTACATGAGTTGCTGCCAGCAGATCACAATAGGGAATTGTGTATTGCCACTGGTTCCAACAAAATTTAATTAATAATGATGATTTGTTAAATTTAACGTAATATATTGTATATAATGTATAAATTTGTATTTAGCTGGCTTAATATGATTGTATAGACTAATAAAACAATATAATGAAAAAAAAAAAAAAATAAAAAATAATTTCCAATTTTAATGATTGCAAAGGCTATGCCTAAACGTTAGTCACTAGTTACATAAAGCTTGCAATAAACATTATTTTATTTTTCCACAGCTAACCCTTATGTAATTTTTTTTAGAACTGATGGTATATTTAAACCAGTGGCAGATTTAAGCTGTCTGGGGCCCGGAGCGCAAAATTATTTTGTGCTTCCCCCTAAAAATGAAACTTATAAATTACAATATTAGTTCAACATTCGCCATTTAAAAATTACAGTTACAAAAAAAAAGTAAGGTTTTTTTCCTTTATGTTGGAAGCGCCTCATGTGCCTGTTGATAAATCTAAATTTAAATCACTGATGTTTTGACATTACGAAAATACCCCCAATTTACATTATTATTTCAAAATAATATTGTAAATCGAGAGTATTGTGCTCGTTATGTTAAATATCAAAATGGAGACAAAAACTTATGCTTAATCCGCAGAGATGGAGTTATCAAAGTTCTAATAATTTTAGAAATGTGTCAATAATAATATGGGAAACTTTTTAAGATCGCAGCGCCATATGCGGCAAAGCTGAAACAATCGAAAGTAACATTAAACTGTTACTCGTGTATTTGTTTACATGGTGAAAATGAACAGGAGTTGTATTTTTCCTGTTTTCCGAGCTTTTTCTTTTATTTAAAGATAATCTTCGATTTACAAGATATGTAATCAGAGCCGCGGGGGCGATGGCCCCTAGCGCACTAAGGAAAAGGGCGCTGACGAGCTTGACTAAGATGCGCCACATTGCGAGGGTGAGGACCTTTTTTTTGCTCATCATTTAGATTTTGGAAGGTGAGAACATTGTTTTTGTTTATCACTTACATTTATTTACCAAGGCCGCCGAAACACGGTTTTGCCCCTAGCGCAAGTTTTCCTTACTGCGGCTCTGTATGTAATAATATACTATTCTAAAGAAATTTCAAGGAAATTTTTAGTTTTTCATTGTATTTTTAATTCTTTTTGACTGTCTGTCAATATAATTGCAACAAAAATATGGTAAATATATTAGTAAAAATTAATATCTCTGCCTGAAAAAGTAGAAGGGCCTTTTAATATATCAACTGATGATTTAGGCAAATTTTGGGTGGGGAAAGTGCTTTTTTCAGTCTTTTCTTGGACGTAAAAAATCACTTACCATAAAATGCAACGAGCAAAGTGCATGCATGGGCTGGGATCTTTGCCCATTTTTAGTATTTGGGTCCATAAAAACCTACGATCCACTTTCTCTCTGCCTCCAAACGCCGTTTCAATGGATATTTTTTTCGATTTAGGTAAATTATGGAATGTTTAAGAGGGATTCTTCCTTATTCACGATTTACATTGCGGCACAGAACAAAATTGATTGCTTTTTTTTCCATGATTCACAAAAATAAAATATAATCGACAAAAAACACGTATTTCTCCATTGAACAAAATAAAACAATGTCACTTTCGTATCTTCCGCAAATTGCCACCAGATGTCAGAGCGCTTAGAAAGTTTCCCCTATTGACAAATTTTTAAAATTAAAGAATTTTTATAACTGACACCTCTACATCATATAAAGCACAAACATCATTTTTACTCCCAATGAAAATATTGCAGCAATTAAATTGCAAATAGTATGTCAAGTACCAAATTGAGAAAGATATCCATAAAAAGAAAAGAAGTATGAAACTCCAGTAATAAGATTGAAATTTCCAAAATACCATCTAATGTGAACTAGCCATCATGAAACAGGATCAAACAATATCTACAGAGAAGTCTTGTATTACTTTAATTTTCAATATCAGAGAAAAACAGATACATTTATACCGTAGGGAATACAGAAGAAAACATGCAAGAGAATCCCTACACATAGAACATCTAATAAATAATGATATTACTTCAGTTACACCCCAACGGTTGAAGATACAGATTTAAACACATCATTTTGGAATAAGACTTTTTCTAAAAAGGATGTGCGTAAACTGTATTTTCAATCTTTGATGAGTAAGTCAAAAAGTATTATCATTTTTTAATAGATGTGCTATGGCAAGACTCAATAAATTTATAACAAACTCAATAATGAGCACAACCAACAAAAGACTTTCTACACGTCATCACATTACTTAAATTTGAATATAGCACTCATGCGTTTTTACCTGACAGTAACAAATATCATAGTCAGACGTTTCACCCTCAATTCACCGGGCTCTATAATAGATTTGCAATTTCATGTATCGATGAAATGAGCTCAAAATGTATTTGCCAGAAAAGAGATGTTGTGAGAGCGGTATTATCAAAAATAAAATTACATTATTATTTAAAATAAAATTATTCAATTAGTTAAAAATATTCAAGTTATTTGAATATAAAAACTAATCTATTTTAAGATAAACAGCTTCAGAGATTAGTTGAGTTTTATCGTATATTTTTTTAGTTAAATGTTGAGAGACACGGGTAGAATAAGGGTCGTATATTATATGATTTGTTTAAAAGATTGTTATTGTTTATCTCAAATATCATGGGCAAATGTTTACACAGATGTGGATATGCCACCATATATTTTCAGTGATATAGACTTCGTAGGTAATTAGAGTCAAAATTAATTATTTGGGGTTATGAATTATTGGGAATAGAAATATTAGTCTTCAAGATAAGTTAAAAGGTTTTTGTTGTTAATTGGAGAGCTGATTATTTTTACAACCACAAAAAAATGGGGTTTAGAGATCAAATTATTAGTTTAAGAAAAGGGCTCGGAAAATCTTGTGATAGACAGGAGAATCGTGAGTTAGCCATCACCGGAGTTGGACGAACCTCCCAAACATTTTGGTAGAGAAACCCGGTAGCGAGTAGCGAACCAAAAGTAATCTGGGAGTGTTAAGGACATTCTTTTGATTGTGCTTGATTGTGTCTCATGGGATTTTGTAGCCATCATTAAATTGTTCTAGTGCAATTAATAACTTTCAGTCTTAAATAAACATTAAACGTAGATTAAGTAAAATGCAGACTTTAATTCAGACACCCTTATTCCTCTCATAAAGAATCTAAGCAACCGACCGGCGGACCATTTAGCGTTTCAGACTTGATACCGCTCGCAAGTCTTTCAAAGTAAGTACCATGTAGTACAATGAAATTACTTAAATTCATTTAGTCAACCTTGACGTTTCGACAGATCCTACAGATCCTAGAAATGCCCCCACAATGTGTAGTCATATTACAATAGAGTAAAACAGGATACTGGGATGTATAGGGTTCAAGGAGGTCGGTCTGGTATTTGGAAATATGGATGATCATGGAGGATTATGTCAATAGAAATACGATTAGGACGGTCTGGTATTTGAAAATATGGATGATCATAGAGGATTATGTTAGGAGGTCTAATTGGCAAGTTTTCTGCTAGGATGGGAATAATCGGAGCAGGATTTTGTCTGACGAGAGGTAGAATTATGGGTTGAATAGGAAAAACTGGTTCAGGTTCAGGATCGAGGATTTGAAATACCTCTCTTTCTACTCTATCTGTAAAATTCCTACAACGAACTAAAAAAGCTCTGACATCTCCATTCTGGTCAAATAAATCCTGTGCCTGAGAAATTCTACTATCGAGATTCCGGTAAACGCGAGCTTTGCGCCTAGGTAATAATCTTCCATTCCTGGCAAGCAAAAACGCACGAGCTTTCTCATGTTCAAACATCTGTAACGTGTCCGTGAAATGCCATATGTTGGGATGTGGTCGACCAATAATTTGCATAAAAGTATTGTGGAAAGATTCGACTGCATTATTTGTCCGTTGTTCCAGACGGTACACGGATATCTGCTTATCCATCCACTGTTTGTCCAAATAAGCCAAGAATGGCAGCATCTGAGGGAGATCTGCTGCTTCTCCAGCAACACTATAAAAGCCTGCCCTCATGGCGTGTTGCGGCAATAGCGGCAACACCATAGCCATTTTCACAATTAGCCGATATCTTGGATTTGCCAATCTATTACCGACGAGATGCATATCTCTCGCTTTTTTGTAGACAGCCTTAGCAAAATAGAACCAGCATCCTTTAATATTGGCATCAGGATAAACTTGATGAAGTGCGTTTCTAGCAGCATTCTCAAAGTCCGCCATTATTGAAGATACATTCGCCCCCGGCAGAAGTGTGCGAATGTACTGCAAGATGGCAACGTACGACTGCTCAGTCTTCCTCTCCATGATGGCATAAACCAGAGGGTAGACAACACCTTCGTAATACAAATGTATTGTGAATATTTGCCTCCCTCCAATCCTTGCTGGTACGACCTTAAATGTTGCATCCATATTTAAATGAACAGCGTCTCCCTCTCTTACATAATTTTCAATTGTTGGTGATATGAAGACTATGATTTTAGAGTTGTCTGCAGCATTTAACACTTTCCTAAAGAAGCGATTTCCACCATGCCCTTTTTCAACTGCATATTGTCCTATCCAACTGCAACAAAAAAGAAAATTTAATATTATGTGCTTTTTGGCATTTTATTTCCGCAACTGTTACGGTCGCAATATCGGAGCAGCCAGCATTTTTTTGTTGAAAACTAGTGAAATAGTGAATCTGAATATTTAAAAAAGTGAAAATAGTGAATTAATTCTAGAGCAAAAAAAAAGTGAATATAGTGAAACAATTATATGTGTTTATAAAAATATAAATTTAAAGTTTTCTCTTGAAATATAATAAATTGTGAATTTTTTTAAGAAAAAACACCATAATAAACTCATTTTATTAAAATTAGTAGCATATACAGTTAGGGAAGGGTTACATCACGGTTAGGGAAAGCACTTATGATGCTGATCTATAAGACGGGAAGGGGGAGTTTGTTGTCAAACTGGCGTATCGCGGGGCGCATACGGCCGCAATTTTTTTGTAATAAAAATTTTCAAAAACCTCTTCGGATAAATCGAAATTCCGTCACTGTTTGTTATTCTTTCGTATGAAAAATTATTTAAAAAAAAATACTAATAAAAGTTGTTTATTTATTGCCTGATATTTTTTTGAAGTCTCAATATTTTTCATACATGTGAGTCAAAGAGTTTAATACGCATATCAAATTTCAATTCTCTAGATCCAGACGTTTTGCCACAATTTCTAACAAACAAACGGAGTCATGATGAAAGAATGATGAAATAAGAATTTTTTCATACTTATGAAAACCAGTGATGGGCGTTTACACGTAAACTTTAATTGTTTACGTTTACGTGTAAACTTATGTAAACAATTGGTAAACTTGTCAACAATGTAAACAATGTAAACTTTGTAAACTGTCAAATAATGAGGTTAGTTTTATTTATTTAATACGAATAATAGAGAGTTAATGAACAAGTATATTCAGTTCAAAACAATAAATTTATTAAAAAAATGGTGGGAAGAAACTGAAGGAATAGTTCTGAAGAACTAGGTTTTGTTTTAATTAAAGAAAATGAAAGAAAATATAGGGCGTTATGCAAAATTTGCAATGAATCTTTTCGTTATTAAAAAATATAGGCTGATGTTCTTAAAGGTGATATTTAATGTATTTTTTTATTACAAAAAATAGACTGAATTTTTTAAAGAAAGAAGTTTTTTATTTTTCATATTCACATTTACTAATTTGTATGTAACTACCTGTATAATAATGCAAATTCGATTTTTATTAATATGTATATTGGCTTGTCCTAATTTTATATACTTACTTTTTCATTTAAAATCGTTTCATTAAAAATTTATTATTTATAAAAATGTATTGAAAATGAGGTTCTGTATTTCAAAACAAGTGCGCATGTCTAAATCATTGTTTACATTGTTTACGTTGTTTACATTGTTTACAAGAGTTTTTGTGTTTACTTTACATCAATTGTTTAAGCGTCAACAATGAGGTAACTTACATCATGTAAATTACGCGCCCATCACTGATGAAAACATAAATATCATGGAAGACAGGAATATGCGTTTTACATTAATTTCAATACTGATTATGATAATAGATAGCAGAAATAGAGTATGCTAAAAAAATGTCATCACTATAGAAATACAAGAGATGAGCAAAAAAGTCTTCACTCTACAAAAATACCAGTGACCAGCAAACAAAAAAGAGAGAGTATATTCAGGGGTTTTTCTTTTATAAAAAGTAAGGGTATAGAGGATATTACTTAAAAAAGAGTATAATACTCTAAAAAAAAAAATTATGTGAAGTGTGAATTTTCACACATTTCAGGGTTTCGCAGGTATTTAGTAAGTGATGATTATTTGGGATGCCAATACAAATTTTATGTTAAAATATTTTTTTATTAATTTTAATTCGTATGCCTAATACCATTATTTGGGTTTTTAAATATTTGCAGTATTTTTTTTTATATAGCAAGGCTCATTAATAATTTGAAAATTGCGCCTACGGCTTCCATTGGTTGTTTAAGTCATAAACTCCGCCCCTCTGATTTCGTATACATTCAAACATATAATTAAATTATTATTTCAACACTTCCACACAAAATAATTGAAACAAAATAAAAATGCAAAAAAAAAAACAAAAAATAAAAATTGACGGAAATCGAACTGTAGTTTGCAACTTACGAAGCGAGAACGTTACCACTGGACTATGGACGTTCACTCGTTTATTGTGTTAATAGCGGATTAAATATTTTACATATTTTAGTTAAAAACACAAAAATGCGTTATTTTCCGAAAACATAATCTAATCAAAAATTCCTGTTGAACTATTCCGGTTCACACCAATGTACATTACCTAGAATTTTTTCATATTTTTAGTTTAAACCATCTGGGCTATAGGGTGTGGGACAATTTTTTTTTGCACAATTTTAGCCAAAATCACGTTAAAATAATTTATTTTGGAAAAATAAAATTTTGATCGTTAATCCACGTATCAGGGGCTTTCATTTGATACCCTACACAGAATTGTAAAAATTATTTTTTTTGTCGATGAGCATATAATTGTTTATATTTTTAGGGGGATATGTTTTTTAGATGTTTTAGTATTTTTCCTATGTGCGGGTCAAAGAGTTGTATAAGCATGCCAAATTTCGACTCTCTAGGTTTAGCCGTTTGGCTACAACTTTTACCAAACCGACAGACAGACAGACAGACAGACAGACGACAAAATGACGGTATAAGGGTTTTTTGGTCATACCTACAAAACCCTAAAAAGAGTACGTCTGGTCAGCCTAGTGTATTTATAACGTTTCTAATCTCCACACAAAATATATGTGTCGGGGAATACCCTATATCTATGAAAATACAATCAAGAAAACTAAAATGTTTGTATCAAAATGCACATAACTCTTATTCGAAGAGTATGTGCGTAGGAGAGAGAAACGGATACAAAATATTTGTCGTAACTTGTACTTCACGTTATTCTAATAAACTAGCACGAAGTTCCCGGGAAAATTACCGACAACAGCCGAAATTACCAAAATTAATTTTGATGCGCGGGCGATATAAAATAGACCATACTAGTGTGTCGTCACATACATGTGCTGCCATCTGAGAGCTGAGTCCTTTGGAAGGTTTTGACTGGATTAAAATACATGTGACATTACTTTTGTTACCTTAATTTTATGTAACAAAAAATACATATTTTTCATAAACAATATACTGATATATACAGTCCAGATACTTTGTATTATAGAATAATGATTTTATAAATATATAAATAAGGATTCGAAGATATATTTATAGGTTACGTTTTTAAATAATATGAAAATCGAAATATCTTTAGTATCTATTTAATAACCACAAAGTAATCATTAATATTTTGTTTTAGAATACATAATGGTGTATTGTTTTGCTCCAAATTGTAACCATTACAGCTACATTCTTAACTGCAAATTTTTTCGTTTTTTGACAGATGAAAATGAAAAACAATAATGGATAAAATAAAAACAACATATTGCCCCTTCAAACCATTTAGATATGGCATACACACTTATTGCTATGTTACTTGCCATAATAACGATTATTAACGTAAAATTTTCAAAATTAACCTGCAAAATAATATTGTTCTGCAAAAATAATGACATTAAATTATAATGTATAAAATAAGAATTTTAATAAATAAATATTGACTTGTAGTTTTGATGTGAAGGATTCTCTTACTTTGAAAACTTAATTTATATTTCCAAAATTCAATTTAACAAAAAAACAACATGCTAAATTCAAATAAGAAGAATTTTGTGACGTAGTTACTAATATGGTCTATTAAAATTTAAAAACAGAAAAATAGTGAATAAAGTGAGTATTTATGAAAAGAATGAATGAAAAAAAGTCAATAATAGTGAAAATAGTGTACTCCTGGCTGCTCTGCAATATTAATATCCTATATAATAAATTTAGAGCCGGATTGGCGCCTATATGCAAAAAATATCGTTGCGTAAAAAAAAACTGATACTAAAATTAGGAGATGAGCAAAAAAAAAAAGGAAACTTGATTCCAAAATCAATTAATCAGAAGAAAAAAAAACAACTTTATCCCCGTTGCGCCCTTTTATCTAACTTCGAGCACCCTTTTTGCTCGGCGCACCTAGGAATTGCCTTGGTTTGCTTGTGCCTAAATCCGGCTCAGAATAAATTATGTCCAATTGAACTACAATTTTCTAACTGGAATGTATTAGGTATAATATTACTACAGGAATTTTGATACATCTTTATGTCAACATACCGTTCATCAAGAATTATCTCTCCATATTGTTGCAATGTATCAGGAATTGGAACTACTCCTCTTGCACGAGCTCTGAACATTGTTCGTCTAACAGAGTTGTATCCTCCAATTGTTAATTGTGCTTCAGGTCCTAAATTAATTTCTTCTCTTCGATAAATATCTGACAGCCTTGTATGCTCTGTTTGACTTCTATGCTGTAGATTAGCACGAAATCTCAATAACTCCACATCCAGCTGTCTATTTTCGTGATTATGTGCTGTATTTAATGTAAATGCACCATCAGCCGTTAGCACTGCCCTTCCACTACAAGTTCTATATTCCTGGCACCTAAAATATGTTCTAGTGCCTGTGACTCTGTTCCGGTAATAAATAAAATTGTCCTTAACGTACAATCTGCCCACCTTTTCAATATTCATCTGTGGGTGAAAATACATATATCAGAGACCACTTTTCTAGCATACCTTTCTTTGTTCATCTTCACTGTATTATTATCATAACATTTATAAAAATACTTACGAGCTCTAACAACTACATGTTCAGACACTTCATAATTTCTATCTAAATATTTTTCTTGTACACTGTTACTCACTAAATATAATTTTGATTAATTTTTTGAATTCGATATTTGATTGAACTATATTTTGACTACTCTATGATGATTAATGATAAAATATAATTAAAAATATATTTTAATTAGGTTCAATTGAACTTATTTTATTTCATAGTTGACAATTATATGTTCGAACAAACCTATATGAATTTTCAATATGCCTAAATAAAATTGTAGGTAGGATTGGATTTTGTTTTTAATTCTGAAACAATTGCCGGCTCATTTGTAACTTCATATTTTGATAGTTTGTTAATTTTGTGTGAACTGTTGTTTGAAAATTGCTTGAGGTGCGGCAACTCCACAAAAAGTGAGAGAATTAATTATAAGAATGTTTTGTGAAGGGAAAAAAATAAGTTAAATTGCTAGATATATGAAAATGTCAAAATCTACAGTTTTGGACATCATAAAATCATATGGTGAAAACAGTACCATCCATACAAACGGGAAAAGTACAGGACATCTGCCTTTAGTATCAAATCGACAGAGAAGAGAACTTGTAAAAACGTGTATAAAGAACAGGAGGGGTACTGTTAGGGAAATAACGGCAGACTGGAATGAGGCTGGACGGCAGGTCTAAATTTTCCGGGGAAAGATGCAGAAAGTGGATTCATAAAAGTGGTCTTAGTTTTTATAAGGTAATCATTTAAATTCAACAGTTTAGGCAAAATAAAAACTCTTAAGTTGGTGTGAAAGGCATTGACACAAGAACAGTGTAATACTACTATTTTCAATAATGAGTCCAAATTTGATTTAAGTGATTCGGAGCCAAATAGAAGCGTTTCATAAAGATTGCTTGAAACGCAGTGCTAAATTTCCTGCAGGAGTTATGATGTGGGGCTCTATACGGTTTGTTAATGAAATGATCAACGCAGTTAAATGCCCAGAGATACTGGAAAATAATTTAAAGCCCAGTATCGAAAAATTGTATCCGGGCGCACAATTTATTTTGCAACAGGACGGCGCCTCCTGTCGCACGGCCAAAGGCCCTCAAAACTGGTTCGAGAAGAATCACATGATCGTACTTGATTGGCCATCCAGTAGTCCTGATTTAAATATTATCGAAAGTCTTCGGCATAAGATGAAACATAAAATTAGAAACAACCCACAGAGAACGTTGGAAGGTTTGAAGGCCAAAATTAAGGAAGTATGGGATTCAGTGACCTTAGAAGAGTGTCAGGTGCTATTAGAATCAATGCCTAAAAGAATCGAGGCAGTAATTAAAGCGAAAAGGGATGTAACGCCTTATTAAACATTTAAAGAATTTATAACTTTTAATAAATATTAATTTGTCCGAACTTTTAATTGTCAACTGACTTCAGTTTAAATAAATGTTGAAGCCTAATAAGTTAATCAAAAATGTATTTAGCGAGTAACGGTGTACAAGAAAAATATTTAGATAGCAATTATGAAATATCCGAACATATAGTTGTCAGGGATCATAATTTCAAATATAAAAAAGTTGTAAATTGCCTACTGATTCATTTTGATAAAAACAGAAAGTAAACACGAAAAACGCGGGATTCGATGTTAATAAAAAATAATCTGGAATACAGAAATATATTTAAAAAAAGTTTCCCTCAGTAGTCAAAACCAACATTTTTGAATAATAAATAGTTTAAATGTCATTTATAACATTTCAATTTATTATTATACCTATTATACTTACATTACTTATTTAAAATAGAGCACTCCAAAACAGCTGATCGCTAAAACGTGGGGTGCGTGTCAAAAGTGCTAAAGATAAGAAAGTAAGTGTCCCCAACTTCGAAATAATCAAAAAAATATGTGAAAAATACAGTCTGTTTTTTTTTTTTTTATTAATTTATTATTGGCCATCGGCATAAGACGCCATATTAGCCAGCTTCAATATACATTTACAGAACATAAATAATAATTATAAATTTTATAACAAGGATATATATAATACATAACAAATAAATTATAAATTATAAGATTATATTTGAAATTTTCATGAATTTTGAAATATGTTTATAAGTTCTTTTATCGTCGAATAATTTGGTTGGGGGTTTTTTTAAAATTGGTAATAAATTTTGTAAAAATGTTAATCTGTGACGTGCGTATGTCGGGCATTGAAAAAATATGTGGTCCAGGCTACCAGTCGATGTATTATCACAGCTGCAAAAAGGCGATGAAAGTACACCAATTCTATGGAGATGAGCTGGATGACCAGCATGTCCAGATCTCAATCTGCATATGGTTGTAATGAGATTGCGTTCTGCTGCAATTTTGTAGAACCAAGGTTTTTTTTATACAGTCTGTTTCAAACGCTTAGGCGGAACTAAATGGGAATTTCGTTCTTTTAGGTTGTCACGACAAGGGACCTTTATTGGGTTATTACATTTTTCACGTTAGAATGTCAAAATTTAAAATTACAACAATGAAACCATGGAAACGAATGACCTATGTCAAAATTAAATTATTTTTTTATATATTTTAATGACAAAAAAATAAATAAATGGGAAATTTGTATTAAGAATTACACAAAAAATCAAAATATAAAAAAAATGACATTTTAAAATGATATTAACCTTAACCAAAAAATGTTTATTGTAAGTATGATTTACAAAGCTTAAACAAAACGGCCGAAAAGCACGATTTAAGCGATGAAAGTAACTAAATTGCAAAATCTAGTTCCGCCTAAGCGTTTGAAACAGACTGTAGAAGCCGTGATTATTGGATAACAATTCTAAAATCCGTACATTAATTTAACTTAAAGTCTGCTCCTTTGGTTTAGGTGGAACTACATTTTCAATTCTATTATCTGTCTCATTTTGTAATACGGAACTAACAGGAAAAGTTCTTTTTTTATGTTGTATATTGACAATACATTTATAATATTATCATAGTATTGGTTCACACGGATACGTCAAAGTCTGTCTACACCACAACAGTCACCAAAGTAACCAGATCTATGGTCTATTTCAAAGTAGAAAAATGTGTGTAATACCCTTTTCACACTAGATCTTTAAGACGATTGAACTTAAACTTCATCGATGTTTAATATCGGTTTGCTTTCACACTTGATGTTTAATTTGAAGAAGAAATCTCCATGTAAAGCTAGTATGTATTGCCAACATAATTTCATATCGTTTGAATTTATTCTGTCATTATTTTGTATATCGAGGTTAGGAGAAGTTTATTTTTTATATTTATTTAAATAATAACGCAAATAATCTTCTCATAACCTCGATATATAAAATGATAACAGCTGAACATAGATAAAAGAAGAGAAGCACAAATTCAAGGAGTATTTTTTTATAATGGGAATTAAGTTGGCAATGTGGGCGAAGTTTAAGACGCAGATCTCTGTCTTAAACATCGGTCGTGTTTAGACGAGGCCGTACGGTTTCACATTAGCGTTTAAAGATCCATTCCCTTAAACATCCGATCTTAAAGATCTAGTGTGAAAAGGGTATGAGAAGATAGGAGCTGTTTGTCCTTGCTTCGGATTGGTTTAGATCGTCATCCCTATTACACTGTAAAAATATTGTTTTTAGTCCAAGTTGACAGATGTTCAGTGTCGTACATTGGAAATATATATTATTTATGTTATTTAATTTTTCTCATATATTTTGTTATTATTTACATATTTAGACTTTTATTTATATTCTTGGCGTAGATTTTATGGAGAAAATTCTCCATGTATTATAATTTGTTTTTACGCAGTTATATATTTTTTAGGTTATCTGACATATAAATATTTTTTGACACTTGACAATTAACATATCAAGAGAAAGGACTAATGTGAGGCCAAAAGACAGCCCAGCTGATTGTGCCCAAAGAAGAAGTTATTGATATAATTTTTAGACCTTCATATATACATATATTTTTAATTTTTATTTACAATAATTATTTAAATAAGAAACTTTTGCTCTGAAGATATATTGTTTGTTTTATTGCTTTGTTTAAACTCTTTTAGCCAAATCTCTCTTTTTATATATAGTACATAATTTTTAAAATTAATATTTTTTTAACTTTTTCGAATTTCCCATTAAACTGAATTTATGTCGTATAAATAACGTAAGTGTATTATCTGCCTTGTTTATTTCAATATCTTTTTAACCTTTTATATATTAAAAAAAAATCCCTTGCTAACCCAGTTGCTACGCCCATGCCCTAGTTGTAACTTATTTTAAATTTCCCGCTATACTGTATTTGATCAGTGTAAATCGTACTCGGTTCGCAGCGCTATCTACTTTTTTCTACTTTGAAATAGACCATAGATCTGGTTACTTTGGTGACTGTTGTGGTGTAAACAGACTTTGGCGTATCCGTGTGAACCAATACTATGATAATATTATAAATGTATTGTCAATATACAACATAAAAAATGAACTTTTCCTGTTAGTTCCGTATTACAAAATGAGATAGATAATAATTATTGAGAACTGACACGCTCGGATACGCAGTCTGGTGGTCAAATATTGTACTACGCGACTGTAGTACTGTTTGAAATTATTTCATATGTTCTGGTGTTGATTTTTTGTTAGAACGTCGATAGATACATTTTCATAATATAAAAATGTACTGTGTTTAAATTAACCTGTTTTGCCGGGCACCATGGCGTAGTGGTTAGTGCACTGACTTCTAGGCCATGAGGGCTCGGGTTCGAATCCCGGTTATGGCATGGAATTTTTCAATAAAATAAAATGCATCTGGATAATGGCCTCAGTAGCTAAGTCCAAAAAATAAAATAAAAAAAAATTAACCTGTTCCCTGTTAGCATATTGACAGTTGAATACTAGACAATTCAGCCATTTTGCCATGAATTACAGCGCCGCCAACGGTAATGTCACTTCTCAATAACAGACAACTTACAAAAATGAAAATTCTGGTTAGTTCCGCCTAAGCAATTTAAGAAAGAACATTAATTATAAAGTAAATTAGATCAATATAAGCTGTTCACTTATGTAAGAACACACTAGATCTGGTAACTTAGGCATTTAGGCAAGTAAAATCCGTCTCAATTTGTAATACAAAACTATGCTCTATGTCACCTTAGAAAAAAGTGTGTAAGAAGATAGGAGCTGTTTGTCCTTGCTTCGGATTGGTTTAGAACGTCATCCCTATTACACTGTTAAAATATTGCTCTTAGTCCAAGTTGACAGACGTTCAGTGTCGTACATTGGAAATATATATTATTTATTATTTTATTATTTTCGTTATTTTAGTTATTATTTACATATTTAGACTTTTATTTATATTCTTGGCGTAGATTTTATAGAGAAAATTCTCCATGTAATTTGTTTTTACGCAGTTATATATTTTTTAGGTTATCTGACATATAAATATTTTTTGACACTTGACAATTAACAGATCACGATATAGGACTAATGTGAGGCCAAAAGACAGCCCAGCTGATAGTACCCAAAGAAGAAGTTATTGATATAATTTTTAGATCTTCATATATTTTTAATTTTTATTTACAATAAATATTTAAATAAGAAACTTTAGCTCTGAAGATATATTCTTTGTTTTATTGCTATATTTAAACTCTTTTAGCCAAATCTCTCTTTTTATATATAGTACATATTTTTTTAAATTAATATTTTTTTAACTTTTTCAAATTTCCCATTAAACTGAATTTATGTCGTATAAAAAACATAAGTGTATTATCTGCCTTGTTTATTTCAATATCTTATTAACCTTTTTTATATTAAAAAAAAAAATCACTTGCTAACCCAGTTACTACGTCCATGTCCTAGTTGTAACTTATTTTAAATTTCCCACTATACTGTATTTGTCCAGTGTAAATCGTACTCGGTTCGCAGCGCTATCTACTTTTTTTTAATTTGAAATAGACCATAGATCTGGTTACTTTGGTGACTGTTGTGCAGAGATGGGCGTCTACGCGTAAACTTGAATTTTTTACGTCTACGTGTAAATTTACCGTAGACAGCGTAGAGAAGTGTAGACTGTGTAGACACGTAGAATCTGGCGTAGAATAATGAAAAATGAGGTTATGTAACGTTTAACAAATAAAATACCGCCAGTTTTAAGTAGAAGAAGAAGTAAAGAACTCAAATTTAATATTTTTGACAGCTTCCTGATCCTTTCTGATTAAAACAACTGTTAACTTTTAATTTTAATTTTACTTTTGTAGTTCATACAAACAGAAACCAAGCAGAGATGGGCGTCTACGCGTAAACTTGAATTTTTTACGTCTACGTGTAAATTTACCGTCGACAGCGTAGAGAAGTGTAGACTGTGTAGACACGTAGAATCTGGCGTAGAATAATGAAAAATGAGGTTATGTAACGTTTAAAAAATAAAATACCGCCAGTTTTAAGTAGAAGAAGAAGTAAAGAACTCAAATTTAATATTTTTGACAGCTTCCTGTTCCTTCCTGATTAAAACAACTGCTAACTTTTAATTTTAATTTTGTAGTTCATACAGACAGAAACCAAGTAATTTATGTTGTCCATAACAACATACGATTTGTGCGATAACATTTTTTGAAACAATATATGTAATTAGAACTACATAAAATTGAAATAAACATAAACATAAAAGTAAATTTAAACTATTACCATTCTATTATTTCAAATATTACATTTAAACGTACTGCGCATGTACAGTTTACATTCTACATTCGACACGTAAACAAAGGCATATTCTACTTGACATGTTTACGCGTAAAATCTACATTAGTCTACATCATGTATTCTACGCGCCCATCACTGCTGTTGTGGTGTAAATAGACTTTGGCGTATCCGTGTGAACCAATATAATCCGTCTCAATTTGTAATACGAAACTATAGTGCGTTCAAAGATGAGTTTGCAGTATAGCTCTTATAGCAAATGGCTCCCATTTGCCAAATGTTGCCAAATGTTGTAAAAGTGTCAAATGTGTCAATTATGCCTGGGCCACACTTGCGTTATAAGCTTTGCCGATAATTGCGCGCTATATAAATTCGTTCTAAACTGCATCTATCGATATCGTGCTAAAACGCAACTTGTGGCCATAGCTGCGTTTTCGCCGCTACACTTTATTTACGTTTACAAGGTACAAGCGTATTTATTTTGCTGTAAATTAAATAAACTAATGGTGTATATCCATCATAACTGCACCCTAAAATTATTTTTTACATTTAATTTTACAAATTCAAACATAATCTTATCTGATTTTGACACAAATAAGTTGTAAAGAAATATGTATAACATAACCTCAAATGATGCCGGATAAACAACAATACGCGCCAACAGAACATACTACGCTCTGCGCTAAGTTCCTTTGATGTGCGCTCTAAAACCGCCACTTCAGTTATCGTCATGTGTCTAGTGGCGCGCACTGCTAATATTATGAACGCAAACCGATAGTAGCTGGCCACATTAGCGTGTATGTCACGTTAAACCGAAGTTTAGCGACGATAGATGCAGGTGTAGCCCAGGCATTATAATAATATGCAAAACTCGTATGATTTACAAAAATCAACCCTTATAAAACTCAAAATAACACTCAACAAAAACAAATGGCCATTTGTAGAATATTGCGTCTTCACAGATCAGCGCGTTTTAGAGCTGGCAACGTCGACAAGCAAGAAAAGGATAGTGTCATTGTGTAAACCATTAGAGAGTATGAAAGAGAACTACTCCATTTGCCCTGTAATGCAAACTCACCTTTGACCAGTGATGGGCGTTTACACGTAAACTTTAATTGTTTACGTTTACGTGTAAACTTATGTAAACAATTGGTAAACTTGTCAACAATGTAAACAATGTCAACTTTTTAATCTGTCAAATAATGAGGTTAGTTTTAGTTATTTAATACGAATAATATAGGGTTAATGAACAAGTATATTCAGTTCAAAACAATAAATTTATTTAAAAAATGGTGGGAAGAAACCGAAGGAATAGTTCTGAAGAACTAGGTTTTGTTTTAATTAAAGAAAATGAAAGAAAATATAAGGCGTTATGCAAAATTTGCAATGAATCTTTTCGTTATTAAAAAATATAGGCTGATTTTCTTAAAGAGGAAATTTAATGTATTTTGTTATTAAAAAAAATAGACTGAATTTTTTAAAGAAACAAGTTTTTTATTTTTCATATTCATATTTACTAATTTGTATGTAACACCTGTATAATGATGCAAATTCAATTTTTATTAATATGTATATTGGCTTGTCCTAATTTTATGTACTTACTTTTTCATTTAAAATCGTTTCATTAAAATTTTATTATTTATAAAAATGTATTGAAAATGAGGTTCTGTAATTTAAAACAAGTGCGCATGTCTAAATCATTGTTTACAATGTTTACATTGTTTACAAGAGTTTTTGTGTTTACTTTACATCATTGTTTACCGCGTCAACAATGAGGTAACTTACATCATGTAACTTACGCGCCCATCACTGCCTTTGACGCACTATAGATCTGGTTACTTTGGTGACTGTTGTGGTGTAAACAGACTTTGGCGTATCCGTGTGAACCAATACTATGATAATATTATAAATGTATTGCCAATATACAACATAAAAAATGAACTTTCCCTGTTAGTTACGTATTACAAAATAAGACAGATAATACATATGGTTTTTATATATATAATATTAATTTAGACCTTATTATTATAAATTTAGAACTACTAATCCTTTGGAATAGCCTGTACACTCTTCCAAACGATTAGGCGGAACTAACCGGAATTTTCATTTTTGTAAGTTGTCATTAGCTATTTTTTATATATTAAAGTTGGCTTTTCCTGAACAAAATGATCAAAAGCTTCAATCAATCTGTAAAAATTACTAGATTTGAAAATCTAGTTCCGCCTAAAGGCTATTCCAAACGTTTAGGCGGAACTATATAGATTTGCAATTTTAGTAACTTTCACCGATTAAGTGAGGCTTTTGATAATTTTGATTAGCAAAAGCCTACTTCAAATCAATTTTCATTTTTGTAAGTTGTCATCAAAAGCTTCAATCAATCTGTTAAAATTACTAGATTTGAAAATCTAGTTCCGCCAAATCGTTTGGAATAGACTTTAGATTAAAATAAAGAAACGATTATAAAATATTATTTATCTATTCTACTTGCAATTTAAATATTTCATTTATCATTTATGTAACAGAAAAATGTACACCACAAAAACCGTAGAAGTACAGGCACGCCAGATAGGGTTTAAGGCATTCCCGCTAAAAATTTCAATAATTCACTTTCCATCTAGGGAATTTTCGTAGGTAATCATTTTTAATTTAACCCCAAATTTTGACGTTTCAAGTAAAGTGACGTTTCCACTCGGAGAGTGTTGTTAAATATTTTATTGAAACGTACACGTATTAATTATAAAAATGTCAGACTTTAAAGATGTTCCTACAGAACAACTATTATCATTCCAAGAATTTACTCCAGTTCACGAACCGTCATTTTCAAACGCACAATTAAATATTGATGTTGAAAAGGATAATTACAATTATACACAAAGTACAAATGATAATATTAACGATTTTTCAAACAACGAAGGAGATAAAGGTATTTTTAAACTAATTTTTACTTAATAGATACAATTAAAATATAATCACTATTATATAAAGTATTTATGAAAAAAATATAAAATGAAATTTGTTTTTAGGTGGAATAAAATCATTCTGGAGCTTAGAATACTATCAACAATTATTCGATGTGAACACTAGCGATGTTGTTGAACGTATAATGGGTTCGATGATGCCACATAAACATAATTTAGTGGTAAATCGAATAAAATTAAAACCGGATTTATACGGTCCTATATGGATTTCTATAACGCTAGTGTTTACAATTGCAATAAGTGGGAATATCGCAAATTATTTCCAACACATTAACACCAAGACACATTGGAAATATAATTTCCATTTAGTATCTTATGCAGCGACTGCTATTTATACTTATATTGGATTGATTCCGATTGCATTATGGGCTTTATTGAAATGGAGTTCGGAGACTGATATTGAATTGGATGATACCGAGGTAAAACTGCCTTTATTTATCTATATCGCTGGTACTAAAATTATTTTACATTTGTGAATACCCTTTAATCCCCCTGAAGCTCTCGAAAACCCAGAGCTCCATTGTTCTGTGAATATAATTTAGGGGTTCCGTTGGATTCAAGTGAATTCCATGAATTAAAAAAAAGTTACATGTTAAAAATCATATTTAAAATATTGCGCTTACGCATCAAAGGCACTTAGCCTAATTCGTTCGGTTATAACAATGTATGGTTCGTATAATACTGGTGCAGTTAATTAATGGCCGGCGATTTTACATTTAGGGTTGTTTTTTTTAAAATCAATAGAACTTGCAGTACAAAATTCTTAAAATCAGTACAAAGCCTTTAAAATTAGTATCGTACTGAAAAAATCAGTACCTCTGGTTACTTTAGTTATGAGTTTAATTCTCCACCCTGTAGGAAACTTACTGATAATATGAATGGAATGTCATAATTGGCTGATAAATTTTGAATATAATTTTGAAGTACTTCCATTTGTACTAGCGCTATACATCCCTCAAACTCAAGGTCTCCCACATAACTGCTTGCGAGTTTGGAAACTAACTCTTGAGCGGATCGAGCCTGAAAACCTCCCTCGTTCGCCCGCTGGTTGCTATGATTCTTAGGAAGAAGATAAGGGTTGTTGAATTAAACTCGACATTTTAACTACTCTACTTTAATTACGATACGGGTTTAATATTTACATTATGTACACTAGATTTACAATTAAATTGTTAACAGTTAATCCAAATTTAGAGATACATATTCACAAATACTTAACACATGAGAGGCTCTGTAACATCAACACTAATTTTTTCCACCGGGCACCACAATTACCGCCTCTGAATACCAATTGTCTCTCGTACATTTTGGAATATTGTCTCTCCTTTATTTAGCTATACACTACACACTACACTAATACAGAATATATGGGATTACTTGGTTACTTCAAATAGACCCGACTGAACACTATAAATGTCTCTAACCCATGATGGACCAAATCTTACAATTAAATTATGGCTATGAAAAAATGTTTCCTCTAATTTTTTCGCTGACTGCGCGGTTCAAGAGTATATGGGAACAAAAATGTTCAAACCGTAAGTAAACGTGTGCAAGTAGGGAGGTCCTGCCCCCGTTTTCATGCGATTCTTATATAAAATGAAATATAAAAAATGGTGAACAAGCCCATTGTGCGCAAAATACAAAATCGGCTGCGCAACTTTCGAAAAATTAGTGCTTGGCCGCGCAACTTAGAGGGAACTTTGTTACGAAATCTTATGAGAGACACTCCACAAAAACCTTACAATCACCGTACACCAACATGAGCCTCTTAAACACCTCACAATTGCGCTTAAACGCCTCACAGCACTCACCGTGTTTAAACCTGTATCGAGGTTCGTTTATTTCATTAAAAACTGTCCTCAACACTTCCAGACTACTTCTGGTTCACCCATTACACGATACCGGGTTTCTCAACCAAAAGCTTGGGAGGTTCGTCCGTTTACGGTTCGGCTTACTCACGACACCTCGTCTCTCACACGATTTCCCCAGCCCTTTTCTTAATACTAATAATTTGATCTCGGAACCCCATTTTTTTCTTTTTGTAAAAATAATCACCTCTCCAATTAACTACAAAAACCTTGTAACTTATCTTGAAGACTCGTAATTCTAATCGCTTATAAAATAATTCATAAACCCAAATAATTAATTTTGACTCTAATTACCTACGTAGTCCCTATCACTGAAAATATATGTTCGCATATCAACATCTGTATAAACATTCGACCATGAACCTGAAATAAACGGTGGCAACATTTAAACAAATCATATAATATACGATCGTAAATTGTACCCCTGTCTTTCAACATTTAACTAAAAAAAAATACCGTCGTTGATAATTAAACTAATCTCTAAGGCTGTTTATCTTAAAATAGATTTTATATTTAAATATTTTTAACTAATTGATTAATTTTATTTCTGAAATTACCTCTCCCACAATCCTTAATGTTACTATTAAATTATAATTATTTTTATTTCTAGGAATCTTCTAATCCAAAAATCTTGGAATTAGTCTGTATATATGGCTATTCTCTATTCATATATGTGCCAGTATCTATACTTTGGACAATACAAGTATATTTCTTGCAGTGGATTCTAGTTGTAGTAGCCGCTGTTCTAAGCGGTTCTGTCCTAATATTTACACTAACGCCATCTTTGAAACGTTCCAAGTTCAGACTATTTTTAACAATTGGTGTTATAGCTTGCCATCTACTTTTAGCTGCTGGTTTTATGCTGTATTTCTTCCATGTACCGTCACATTAATGTATGTATATATTAAGAAATTAATTTATATTTGTTGTTATATGGATTTGTGTATACAATTTATCAATAAACTTCTTAAACTTAAGAAATATATTGTTTAATTTACTTTTGTTTTTTTATGTGATTTTAGATATCTCTAAAAGTATTGATATTGTATTGTTTACAAGACCTACTATTGTTAAATAATCGTAATATAACTGACAGAATACTTAAATACCGAAAAGAAATAAATATTAAATAAAATATAAATTTTGAATTGTTAAATTTATAAATGAAAATAATTTTAAGTATCAATTTCTATATTCACAGTATTGAACTCTTCTAACTGTAAAATTTAACTAGTCCAATCTCCAGTCTTTCCAATTGCCTTCTATACTGCGGAATCCTAGACATTGGAAAAAACAGATAAGAGTAAGCTACACTCCCGTAGGGTTACAACCTAATGACTTGCTGACCCGGAACAAAAAAAAATAAAATGTTTTTTAAACATTTTTTGTGTCGGATCACATAAAAGCCAGATTTGCGGATACAGATACGGATTATTTGTTTTCTGATCCGTGGATACGGATACGGATCTTCCATGTAAGTACAGAGACCTTGAAGCCATAATTGAATATATCGCGCTGTTCCTATTGACCGCCAATTGTTAGAATGCAGCACAGGTTAAATGCAGTTTCGAAAACCACCAGCAAATGCTCGAGTTAACATCAGTCTAAACACCAAAATAAAATTTACTCCACCTTGGGCATATTTAGATGCAAGCTTGTATGAAAACTAATTTAAATTTTTCTATAAGATATTTGTTTAAATTCCTTAGAAAAACGGATACGGACCCGAGTATGGATTTTTACTTTTTGCAGATTATCCGCGGATACGTATACGGGTAGCCGGCACACCACTAGTCTTCAGTATAATCCATTGCATATCTGATTAAGCCATGATATTTTTTTTTGTTTGGTTGCATATAATTTGACATTAAAAAATAATGACATTTTGTTTTTATTTAATACATCTGTCCCAACAGCATAGCCAAAATTGGACAGGAACATAATTAACAATATTAAGACTTAAAAATTAAAAACTATTAAACATAAAAAATCATAATACACAAAAATGAATAAATTTATAGAACTATATTTGAAAATTATTAGAATTATTAGAACAGTTCAATTTTTGTATTCTGCTCATAATATGAACACATCCTGTTCAATGGGGATTTAAGGAATAGATTGGTATGTGCCTGGGGAAGATAAAAAAGTGAGGAATGCCTTGTACGGAAAGATGGGATGTGGAAATTT
The DNA here is from genome assembly GCA_963971575.1 of Liopterus haemorrhoidalis. Classification (NCBI taxonomy): domain Eukaryota; kingdom Metazoa; phylum Arthropoda; class Insecta; order Coleoptera; family Dytiscidae; genus Liopterus; species Liopterus haemorrhoidalis. The sequence continues at coordinate 90,045,902 of OZ020611.1, forward strand.
AATTGTTGAAAGGAAAGTGGATCGTCAATTAGATTTGATGCTAATTTTTTAAGATAGTTTGTGGAGCTTAACTCACGACGCTCACTTAAAGATTTGGTGGAAAAAATATGAAGAAGGGTACTATACGAGAGATCGAAAGGGGGGTAGGATCCCATAACTTTAAAGTAGATGAACTTTAAAAATTTATGTTGCACTTTTTCAATGGCATTCTTTTGAATCTCATAAATGGGATCCCATACTATTGAACAATATTCAATTTTGGAGCGAATGAATGCATAATAAAGTGTGAAGATAACGTTTATGTTTGAAAAAGTGCGTGAATTCCTGATAATAAATTCTAGCATTTTATAGGACGAAGAACAAATCGTATGTATATGCGAGTTGAAAGTAACTCTACTATCAAACTCGATGCCCAGATCCCGGGTACTTTCGCAACGAGTAAGCAACTGATTAAGTATCGAATAGGAGAAAATAGTGGGGTTACATTTTCGTGTAAATGTCAGAATTTTGCATTTAGAAAGATTGAGGTTTATGATTTTTGTTTAAGGTGGACCAATTAGAGATATTTTCCAGGTCGTTTTGAAGAATGTAGCAATCATTATTTGAAGAGATAATGCGGAAAATTTTGAGATCGCCGGCAAAAACTAATCTTTCACTGACTAATACATTATTAATGTCATCAATAAATATTAAAAAAAGAAGAGGACCTAAATTTGATCCTTGTGGGACTCCGGAAGTGACTTTAAAAGGTGAGGTTGTATGACCACATTCTTCCAATCTTATTTGTATATTTTTTATGTTCAATTAATATACTTGAACATATTATCAACTCATATTAAATGAAATCTATTAAATAGAAAAAATTCTATTTTTTTGATATATTATTTTCACATGTCTAGTTATTTTTCGTAGGTACCAACAAAACTGCCACCCTACCATAGCCTACTCAGATAATGAAACATCGTGAATGGATTTGAAGTAAATATTTATTATAAATACAATATATGCTATATATAAAATAAGAAAAGAAAATAAAAAAAGTGATGAAAGGGAGGCGCAGATATTCAGAAAATCACTTGAAGAGCGGGGGTCAGAAATACAGAAAATACTTGAAGTGTAGGAACGGCAGAAAACGTGTAACAAACCGTCAGTATTACATAAATATAAGTTGGATGTTTATGGTTCCCGCGACCCAGAGAAATACGGATCAAACCCGGAACCCGGACACGAACCTGCAAAACCCGGAACCTCCGGGTCAGATCCGAAGAGGTGGCAACCCTACACTCCCGAGTTATGGTGCTGAACGCGCATTTTGCGAAAACCGTGGACCGCAAAGCGTAGAGTACTCTTCCCACAAGAATTGTCCAGTGACGTCACGTGCGCAGAGACCAGAATTCGTAGTCGCCTTGTTGCTAAGCAACGAACATAGAATCCACTACAAGTCGTATTTCTATTGGTTTGACATCACTACTTTGCGCATATCTATGACATCACTGGCCAATTATCGTGGGAAAAAAACCACTAATGCTTCAATTACACAGGTCAACAAAATGAAACTTTTTTTTCTCATCATAAGCAAAAGCTCATTTTTCTAGATCATTTTTTCATGCTGATTCCAAATATGTATTCAGTTTTGTTGTATCACGTCAGGTATTGTATGACATGAATGTAAGACTAATGCTAAATTCCAATAAACATTATTATTATTATTATATGAAATACGACCATCCTTTGGGGTTTGATAAATTATATATATACTAGGTTATTACTCGTCAACAATGACGGATTTATAATATAAAAATTTCAATTGTTTGTATGTGTATTTGGTTTTATTTTTTAACGTATCCTAATTTCGTCGCCAGTTTGCGAATCATGGGACAGGATATCACCAGTTAGCTAATCACGGGAGAGGGCGTCACCTGTGAGCCAATCAAGAAACAGGGTGTCCCCAGTTAGCCAATCATGATTGTTCTCATGAGAACTTTAGAAAAATTGACGTCATAATGTTACCGACACTACATACAGACTCTTGCTAATTATATAGTTAGATTATTTTCATTAACTTTTTAAGATGAGAAAACGATTCATTTTTACTTAGTACATTACATTTATATTGTTAAAACTAAAAATAGTTTGAGACGTTAATTTATGCCTACGAAACCCTAGACATTTCTATATGTAATTATATTCGTAGAGACTTAGAGAATAAATCTGCAAAATATTGTTCATATCGGTTAAAGGATATAGGCTTGTCTAGAGTTTCTCGTTTATGCCTACGAAACCCAAAACATTTATATATAAAATTTTATCCGCAGTTTCTTAGAGAATAAATCTGCAAAATATTGTTCATATCGGTCAAAGGAAACAGGAGTATCTACAGTTTCTTGTTTATGCCTACGAAACCCTAGACATTTATTTATGTAATTATATTCGTAGATTCTTAGAGAATAAATGTGCAAAATATTGTTCATATCGGTCAAAGGAAACAGGAGTAGCTAGAGTCTCTTGTTTATGGCTACGAAACCCTAGGCATTTATGTATGTAATTATATTCGTAGATTCTTAGAGAATAAATCTGCAAAATATTGTTTATATCGGTCAAAGGATATAGGAGTCTCTTGTTTATGCCTACGAAACTCTAGACATTTATGCATATAATTATATTTGTAGATTCTTAGAAAATAAATCTGAAAAATACTGTTCATATCGGTCAAAGGATATAGGAGTACCCTAGGGTTTCTTGTTTATGCCCACGAAATCCTATACATTTCTATAATTTATTTTATCCGCAGATTTTTAAATAATAAATCTGCAAAATATTTTTCATATCGATCAAAGAATATAGAAGTGTCTACAGTTTCTTATTTATATCTACGAAACCCTAGATATTTCGGTATGTTATTTTATCCGCGGATTCTTATAGAATGAATCTGCAAAATATTGTTCATATCAGTCAAAGGATATAGGAGTCTCTTGTTTATACGAAACCCTAAACATTTATGTATGTAATTATATTTGTAGATTCTTAGAGAATATATCTGCAAAATATTGTTCATATTGGTCAAAGGATATAGCAGTGTTTAGAGTTTCTGGTTTATGCCTACGAAACCCTAGACATTTCTGTAAATAATTATATTTGTAATTCTAAGAAAATAAATCTGCAAAATATTATTCATATTGGTCGAAGGATATAGCAGTGTATATAGTTTCTTGTTTATGCCTACGAAACCCTAGACATTTCTATATGTTATTTTATTCGCAGTTTCTTAGAGAATAAATCTGCAAAATATTGTTGATATCAGTCAAATGATATAGGAGTATCTAGAGTTTCTTGTTTATGCCAACGAAATCCTACAAATTTCTATATATAATTATATTCGTAGATTCTTAGAGAATAAATCTGCAAAATACCTGTAACTGGGAAAACCCTGTTTCCCAGTTAGCCAATCACGAGAACCTTAGGAAAAATGACGTCACAGTGTTACAAAATCACTAACACACGGTAGCTAATTATATATGTTCGATATATATATATATATATATTTCACAGATGTGCAGGGAACAGAATCATACCAAAGTGCATATATTGTTGTTTTAACAGTTTTAACATATATTATGAACATTTATCATCAATTTATTATTTATTAACTTTTGTATATTACTTTTACTAACAAAATATCAAAATCATTGCGAATATGATTCTTTTGTACACTTTATCTGGCTCGTCACGATACAGCATCCAGCAGTAATCTCCCATCATGCCTTCATTCCAAAAACCTTGATAGCGATTTTCCATTAGTTAAAAGTCTTGATGAAATCGTTCACCTTGCTCATCACTCACTGCTCCAAGATTCACAGGAAAAAAATTGAGGTGTGAATATAAAAAATTGATGTGAAGTGTGAATTTTCACACATTTCTGGGTTTTGCAGGTATTTAGTAACTGAACGATGATTATTTGGGATCAAATAATCATCGTTCAATCAAAGAACAAATTTTATGTCAAAATATTTTTTTATGAATTTTAATTCGAATGCCTAATACCATTATTTGAGTTTCTAAATATATGCAGTATTTTTTTTATATAGCAAAGTTCATTAAGATTTTGAAAATTGCACCTATGGCTTCCATTGGTTGCTTACATCATAAGTCCCGCCCTTTGATTTCGTCAAACATACAATTAAATTATAATTTCAACACTTTCCACTGGTTATTAAATTTACGCTTTTAAAAATTAAATGCACTATTTACCAAATATAACTAGAATTTTAACAAAATAATGTAAACAAAATAAAAATGCAAAAAAAAAAAATAAAAAATAAAATCAACAGGATTCGAACCCTAGTTTGCAAGTTAACTTATATTATTAAGCGCATGACGAATCCAACCACGCCACGAGAGTTATTGTTGTGATATGTTACACAACGTATTAAATAGTTAACATATTTTAGTTAAAAACACAAAAAATGCGTTATTTTCCGAAAACATAATCTGATCAAAAATTCCTGTTGTACTATTCCGGTTCACACCAATGTACATTACTTAGAATTTTTTCAGATTTTTAATTTAAACCATCTGGGCTACAGGGTGTGGGACAAAATTTTTTTTGCACAATTTTGGCAAAAATCGCATCAAAATAATTTATTTTGCAAAAATAAAATTTTGATCGTTAATCCACGTACTAAGGGCTTTCATTTGATACCCTACTCAGAATTTAAAAAAAATATTTTTTTTTTCGATGAGCACATATTTGTTTATATTTTTAGAGGGATATGTTTTTTAGATGTTTTAGTATTTTTCCTATGTGCGGGTCAACGAGTTGTATAAGCATGCCAAATTTCAACTCTCTAGGTTTAGCCGTTTGGCTACAATTTTGACCGAACAGACAGACAGACAGACAGACAGACGACAAAATGACGGTATAAGGGTTTTTTGGTCATACCTACAAAACCCTAAAAATGCAATTTTAAAGACATACGACATCCCGTTTTTTAAAACGCATCGAGCAACTTTTGAACGCCAGCTTCATACATGGAAGACTTGTGGTTGCTCAGAAAGTTTTCACAAATCCATATGAAGGCCTCCCAAGCTTCTTTTTCATCAACGTTGAGAGAATCTTTGAAGTTTGTGTCTTGAAAGACTTCCAGAATTTACGGCCCAACAAAGATTCCTTCCTTCAATTTTGATGCACTGATTTTTGAAAATTTATTTACCAAGTACTGAAATCCTGGAGAATCAGCACTCCCCATTGCTTTCACAGAGTTCCTCATAAAGCCAAGCTTAATATGGAGAAGTGGCAAACAATTTTTTTGCGGTTTAACTAAAGGAATATATTGGACACTGTTCTTTCGGGTTAACGTATATGTTACCGATACTAAACGTAAAAATTTTGTGTTGCGATGTTCAGTAAACGGTTGATAAATGTCAAAGATAAATGATATCTTAATTATAATGATCATAACCAATAAATCTGAAGTAGGTTTTACAGCATAAGGAATATTTTGAAATGACAAATTTACATTTAAAAGCCAGTACTACACTATAAAAGTAACCAAAATAATCAGATCTGGTTTGACCTTACAAAAGTGAACGCAATATATTAAAGCGGGCAAACAATTAATTTTTACTGCGTAATAGTTCCTCACGATTTATTTAAAACTGATTTGAGATATAGTGTAAGTACGCCTTTTTTTCGTGTACGTATTTTTATATTATATAAGTAATTACAAAATTTATTTTAAATTTAACGTCTCATATCATTTTTAGTTTTAACAATATAAATGTAATGGCACTGAGTAAAAATGAATTGTTTTCCCATCTTAAAAAGTTTATGAATAAATAATTCGGAATGATAGTTATTATTTGTTCAGTTTTTCATAATGGGCGAAGAGTTGATTCAATTTGAATTGGATGAAGTAAGGCGTATGGCTAGAGAAAAAAGTAAGAGGCGTCCGGCGAGATCCACATTAAGGTAATGATGTGTTTGCCAACACAGTTGGCAACGGATGCACTGGTTTACCATATAATATTTATAATTTTGTTATTTAATTTTGTAACTGCATACCGTATTATATAATTTTATAATATATTATTATTATTATTATTATTTTCAAATGGTTTAATAACGATTATTATTATTACAATGCTCAATACCTGAAGTACCAAACACTATAAACACAATTAATTGTAGGTAGTGTTTTTATTTTGGCAATAAAAATTTAGCAACTTTTTCTTGAAAATAGCGACTTTTCATCACTGCTTTAGTTACTTTCTTAAAAATCGAGTTGGCAACACTGCTATACAAATATTTTTTTCACGTCGGGTAGTATTGGGTGCGTTTTGTTGTGCCAATTCTGGTCTCGGTTTAATCAGAATACGCGTTTTGTCGGGACAATATTCTCATTCTATTCATTCGATGTTAAGAGGTCGAACGACTGAAATGAATAAGTGTGGTGGGGATAAAAAGTAATATTTGAATGCAGTTGTTTTCATTTGGTTTTTAAATGTATTAGAATTAAATCTTGGTATTACTGCTTCAAAATAATTCTCACTTTTAGGTATTTTCTCATTTTGTGTCCTAAAATAAATATATACCTATAAGATTTTAATATAGTATTGTTAAAACTAAAGTTAAAATTTATGTAATTCAATTATTCGTTCTAAAACATTATGTTCTAGCATATTTGCTTCAAATATAAAGATTTCCTATTCTGCATTTATTATTTAGATTATTCATTTAAGGTGAAATATGTTCGTTATTTGTTTTACCATCATATAACTTTACCTCCATGCAAATGTCATTCCATGTTTACTTCACGATTAAAATTGTCGTTTTCTTGCGCATTAATTCTAGTACTTCTAACCAGCCACCAACAAAACGCACCCATTCACCAGCGGATTCTCGTTCACACATACAGAATATCTTCTAATATTGCGGCTACTCTAGGTATCTAAATCATAAAATAATAAGAAATCATTTACTTCTTTATTGTTATATACATTTGTTACAACAAAATTATAAGAATAAGCATACAAAGATCAACTGATAAATCTATAATTATAAAATGTGACCAGTATCATATAACATTTTAAACTTAATTTATTACATATATTCAACATTTTACTTCAATTAAAATCTTGGAGAATTCTAAAAGGTACAACGAGATCTTCTTTATGTTCTACTTTAAGCTCACTTACTGCTAAAGAGGCCTTCGAAATTGCGTTTGTAATCTGCAACAAAGATTGTTAGTTTTAATCATCTGATATTTTTATGCACGAATGACCTTGAAAGACGAGCATTCACTGCAGCGGCGGATCATCGCACTCAGAATCTTAGGGGTCTCAAAAATAAAACTGTTCCCTTTTAAATTTTCACACTACACGAGATTAATTCGTATACGAAAACAGCATGTTTAATCATAATAATTCTCATACGAGAATTATATTATCTGACTTCATGAATATGAGAATTTTTTTATGGTGGTATTAGATAGGAGAAAATGCGAAATTGTACGAATTATAAAAAATTGATGTGTAGTGTGAATTTTCACACATTTCAGGGCTTCGCAGGTATTATATAATAAGTGAAGGCATGCTGAGTGTGTAGGACAAATTTTGCTTTGTAATCACGACAAAATGAACGATATTTTTAAAATAATTTATCGTCTGTTAATCTAAGAGCTTTAAAAACAAATTTTATGTTAAAATATTTTTTTGTTAATTTTAATTCGCATACCTAATACCATTATTTAGGTTCCTAAATATGTGCAGTATTTTTTTATATAACAAGGTTCATTAAGATTTTGAAAATTGCACTTATGGCTTCCATTGGTTGTCATATGCTCGGCTACTTTGGTTTCATATCCATGACACATAGAATGAAAATATAATTCCAACATTCCAACTGGTTATTAAAGTACCGTTCTTAAAAAATAAATACAACATTTGCCAAAATATAACTAGAATTTTGACAAAATAATTTAAAGAAAATAAAAATGGAAAAAAAAAACAAAAAATAAAATTGTCTTCTATGATCGGGAGCGAACCTAGAATTCCGGGTAGCTATCGAGTATGCTAACCATTACACCATAATACGTCTCCAAGTCTAGTGTGTTACATAACTATAACTTTTGTAAATCGTCAACAAAAAAAACACAAAAAATGCGTTATTTTCCGAAAACATAATCTGATCAAAAATTTCTGTTGTACTATTCCGGTTCACACCAATGTACATTACTCAGAATTTTTTCAGATTTTTAATTTAAAACATCTGGGCTACAGGGTGTGGGACACATTTTTTTTGTACAATTTTGGCAAAAATCACATCAAAATAATTTATTTTGCAAAAATCAGTCAACCTTGCTTGGGTTATTTCATGTTTCACGTTGGTATGTGAAAATTTAAAATTCCCACAGTAAAACCATGGAAACGAATTACTTTAAGAATTTTAATACATTTTTACATATTTTGAAGACAAAAAAAAAGGGAAATTTTTATAAAGAATGACAAAAAATTAAAATTAACTGACATTTTATAATGACAATCAATTTAATCTAGACTTTGCAATATAAGTATGATTTACAAAACTTAAACAAAATGACCAAAAGTCTGAATTAATAGATAAAAAATACTAGATTTCAAAATCTAGTTCCGCCTAAAGGTTTGGAATAGCCTATACGTATTACAAAATGAAAAATCTTATATTAGATAGGCGAAAATGTGAAATAGTGCGAATTATAAAATACAAAAATATGAAACATTTTCTACTGTACGATTTTTCAATTGCAATAATTAAACATATGAAGAGGTAACATACAAAAGTTGTTTGATACACAAAATTCATAATTCAGATGTTTGTCAGTGTCTTCCCTTTTATTAAATGTATAAAATAAAATCATTAAATTAATCTAAAACGTGTTTTGTACAATTCAAAACGCGCAAACAAGAACAAAAAGAAAAAATAAATAAGAAAATTGCAAAAGTGCTTTATTTAATTTTTTCATGGACTTATAGAATGGTACAAAGAATTACGATCTTCCATCAAGTGCCTCAATAAAAGTTTTATGTGATTATTTGGAAAATTGAAGTTGTGATTTGCAAATTTAAAAAATATAATAGATAAAATAATTTAAACCTTTTTTTTTAATAAACGTTCATTCAAATCGGATTTTATCCTTGTTTTATCCATTAAAACCGTTATTTGTCCACTAAGTTCAGGCAAAACGTGATTTGTCCAAACTTAAATAATAAATTTTTTGTATTTTTGCTCATTAATATTTTCATGACCTGCTTGAATTCCATGTTTGGGACCTTAAGGTGCTCGTCCACTTGAGAGTAAATAGTGACGAGAACCTCTCGATAGCAGTTACTCGCCAATGGACACACCTCTGAGAGTACCTCGCGGAAAGCAGCGAGTTACTCTCTGAGAGCAAACTTTTCTCAACATGCTTGCTAGTCGACACGTGCTCCCTACTCTCTCAGATAGTAGCTCGCCAAATACGAACTGTGTTCGAATTCTGAGAGAGCTATCGAGAGCTGTCTGTTTACAAGATGTCAAAAATTTGGTCACCGGAGGAAATAAATAAATTAATCGGCTTGTACGAACTTCGGGAATTTTTGTGGAACGTGAAATATGTTGATTATCGTGACTGAATGAAAAAAAAAAAACTGTTTTAAACATAAAGTTTAAAAAATTATGTGCCTGATTAAAAGAATTATTTTGATAGAATAAATTATGTAAATTTTTACCTTTATTAGTAATTAATTACACCAAATAATTAATTAAAGCCTAAAATAAACTTATTAAATTATTTTAGTAATTACTTTTTTAATTTAATAGAATTAAACTATTTTTTAAAGTATCACCAAATTTTGTACGGAGTGATTATTTAATGGCGAGACGACGTCACTGGAAGTTTTAATAATTTGCCGTTTTAGACACATCGTAGCAGGCGATTATGCGCGCATGCGCATAATCTTTTTTCCTTCATAATCAAATTTTCTTCAAGTTTATTATAGTCATAGTATTCTACTAGGAGGCACGTAAAATTCGGTGACGTCGTCTCGCCATTAAATAATCACTCTGTACATCATCTACTACAATGTAATTAATAAAAAAATAAGCTAATTAAGCTTTTAGGTTCATACCCCAAAAATAAAGATAATAAACCTTTTCTTTTTAATTTTTAATATCTATAAAAAAAATTATCAACTTTATTTACAGAAACAATAATCTCTATTTCTTCAATATCATGATTAGGGGCATGAATATGATTAGAATTAATTTACTTTCCTTTCTTTTATTTTACATTCCTTTATTAAGAAAAAAGAAAAATCATATTCCTTTGAATCTTCTATTCAATATTTTTTAGTACAAGCTATAGCTTCAACTATTTTTTTATTTGCAATTTTATTAATAATATTTAAAATAAATTTTGTAAGAGAATAGGGGATACGCATAAAATTTGTATTTCCTTAAAACTACATTATTTTGATATGTTAATGTTAGTTATGTCACCTAACAAAACAAAAATCACATTTTAATTAATATTATAGCCAAATTTTTTAATTAAAATATTGTAAATTTGAAATAAGCCGACCACGGCGCGAAGGTTGCCGAGTAAAAACGACTGAGTGTGGCGTCAAACGATAGGGGTTTCACGTCACAGATACAGCTACAACATAATCTTTACACGTGTGTATATTGTATTGTTCGAGAGTTTTGTATTTGTTTTTAAACAATTTTTCACGCATTTATTATTAAAATGGCAGATAAAGATTTTGTTAGGGCTCAGAGTGATAATTTACCCAACATTGATGCATTTATGCACACAACATAAAATTTACTTTTTTCTGAAATATCGGTTTTATTTCGCCCCATAGCTTCCAGCCACAAATTTCGCCTTTTCTGTTGTTTTTCGCCATCAGGTAATGATATAAATTGTTTTTTTTTGGATTTCTAGTTGAACTAATTGTGCACATCGGTACTAAACAATATTTTCGATAATGTTTCGAAGTACTGGGGCCTGGATCTTCCATATTTTATATATTTTAATATAAAATTTAATTCGGTAAACATGTATAAATTGTTTTTATAGAATTAAACTTTATTTTAATTAAAATCACTCTAACTTTACATAACCTATAAAAGTTATACAAACAAATAAGTTCACAACTGACTATGTACGCTGGGTAAGCTAGTAGTGTCATGTGTCAGTTAGAAGGGGTATGACGTCACACGTCGTTTTCGCGCGCTACATACATTTATGATTTTTTTAAGCCTTCAAATTAAAAAAAAAAAAAATTAAAAACTTGTTTTTATGTTTATATTCAACAAAAGGAATATAATAAAAAAAATTTAAAAAATCATGCCTATCCCCTATTATTAAAAGTAAATACATTTTTAATAATATTAATTAATTCAACTTTATTATTAAAAATAGGTGCTGCACCATTTCATTTTTGATTTCCAGAAATTATTGGCACCAAAAACACTTCTTCCATTAATCCATGGCTTAATCCAGCAGCTTTTATTATTCAACTTTTTTCTTTTTTAGAAATAGTTAGAATTATTACAGCTGCTACGAACATTCTATTGTGCGACGACATCTTGATTACTCTCTACAATGAATCAAGTGGATACAGGTTTGAGAGTTCTTGCGAGAGCCTTCTTGGCGAGAAGCTCGCCGGGTGCTCTCGATAGTAAATCCGATCGAAATCAACTCTTTAGTGGACAACCCCAGGAGAGTAGCTATCGAGAGTTACTCTTGCGAGTAATCTTCAGAAATAAGTAGGTAAAAAATTAGGTTCCCAACTTGTTGCAAACATGATTATAATTTTTTGCAAATTATTTAAAAACTGCATTATTGTGACAAATCAAGTTTTGAATTTTACCTCCTCATCGGGCCTATTCAGTATCTTAAAGTTAAAAATTAACCGCAAGGTCGAAGTTAAAAAAATGTAACCACGCTTTACAATATTTTGTTATTCTGTAAATCTATGGCGTTCAAATTTTAACTTCGGTGTGGTTAATTCAATAAGTTATATTTGGAATATTAACTCCAGCCAAATACATGGTGTTAACTTTTAACCAGCTGTAATTCTAACCTCTATACGCCAAATAACCAGAAAAAATCCATTTTTAGAATTAATCATGTCAAGTCTGTTGATTTTAAACCAATTATTATTAGAAAAAATTGAAGATAAAGAAGTTAATAAGTGAAAAATTAATATAGGTAAAATACTTTCATTTGTCTAAAACTTCTACGGAATATCTCGTTACACAAATGTCTTTTTTTTTGGAAATCCGAAAAACCAAAAGATTTTCCGATATATTTAAAACTAAGTATATAAGTAAATATTTAAACCTTTAAAATTATGTTACACTGATAAATTTTGATTTCTCTGTTTGTTTTAAAATAAAACTAAGGTAAATATAACCTGAAAATAAAAGTATCTTATTATAGAAGAAAGATAAGACAGAAAAAATATTGATACATTTGCATGTTATGTTAATATTATATTATTTTCTTTCTACACCCATAATTATTTATATATAAATGTTGTACATTTCCGCAATATAGATTTATTATTCTTAAACGTTGTTCATTCACGATTCATCCATAACACTTGTTTACTTTAAATCCACACTTACACTAGGAAACTACGCTCCCTTGTAGATAATTTCACAACATACTTTTAACCATACGGTTAAAAAGTTAGAACTTAACGCTTGGGTTATCGAGAAGTGACATTACCGATGTCGGCGCTGTGCTTCAAGGCAATATGGCTGTTGTGTCTAGTACTCAGCTGTCAATATGCTAATAGCGAACAGATTAATTTAAGCACAGTACATTTTTATTTTATGTAAATGCGAGTAAATATTTGCGACATTTTTGAATTTTTAAGCACTGCACATGTATCGAGGTGCATCACAGAAGGTGGGCATCAAATTACAGTATTTAAAGATTAATTTCAGTAGATTTATTGTAGTGTAATTTGTAGTTGAGCAGGTGTTAAATGCCGGGCACGTAATTTTATGTGGTACATCTGAGTGCCGATCATCTGAATTTACAATATATGGATTCTGTTTGCAAATAAGTGCATTATGTTCATTGCCTCATGAAATAAAATTAGTTTTAGTTGGACATGTGCATCTAAAAGTTAAATATGCAACTTGCAGGTCCAAGCATATTAGAGCAGTTTTGTTTTTCTGTGACAAATGTAATGAACAAACTCGCATAGCATCAGTTACTTTATAACTCAAAATATATTCCCATGCCCTCCCCCTGTCCATAACCAAATCTTTTCCCAATCTGGACTTAATATTAACTTTGCCTCCATTTTTATTAACAAAAAAAAAAAAAAAAAACTCAGATGTCTATCTTTGTCCTGTCTTGAATGACAGCCCAAAACATTACAATTTGTTCTACTTTTATAGTTTTTCACAACTTCTATCGACATTCTAACAAAAATTCAACACTAGAACATATGTAATAAGTACAAACAGTACTAGAGCGCCTAGTATAATATTTGACCACCAGACCTAGATAGGCGCATAGGGGCAGAGAAGGTAAGTTCTCCATTCTAGACCACCGGCCATAGACATGAAAGCCACGTGGTCAGTGTGATGTTTCGTTTGGTCCTATTATCCCTGTATAAACAGGTACTCATTTTAAGTATTGTTAACTGGAGGCTGAGTCGACCCCAGAGTTGACTGCATAATGTTGGAAGATAAAAATCCAAAGTACTATCCATATATGCAATGGATAATACTTTAATAAAGTAACTAAATTGTAACTATAGACTGTTCAAACGTTATATTGCAGTACATGGAGTAGTTCTTTTTAATACTCTCTAATAGGTTCTCTCAATAACGCTATTTTTTCCTTTCTTAGCGACGTTGCCGTCTGTAAAACGAGCTGAACTGTAAGATACGGTATTCTACAAATTGTTATTCATTATTGTTCCGTGTTACCAGATTTTTGTAAATCATACGAGCCTTCTATACTTATTTCATTTAGTTTCATAGACTTATATCAAATTAAAATTCTACGACTTAAGTTCATAAGTAATATAAGAACAAAGAAATATAAAACTGTTTCTATAGTAATACGATATGAACACCACCTGTTATCAATTTAAATATTTACTATTACATCTACATACCAGTTGCCTATCTTCAGTGCTGATGGGTTCAGAGGTCAATATTTTGTCCGGCATTGGAATATCTTGAAGTAAACAATAATGATTCTTTAAAGACAATTTACTTTGATTACACGCATGTTGTACTCTCTGAGAATATTGTTTCATCTTTTCCGCATACTCATGCTGCTGCAAATAATGTGATTCCAATGCAGCAACATCAATTACGTTACTAAAAAATAATTTGGTTAATAAATTTTTAATAACTAAAAATAAAAATTTCTTACTTTGCAGTTTCTTGTAGGATTCTTGTAAGCGCAGATTGCTCATCAGTCTTTTTTGGTAGAGAGTTAGGATGTCGATTTAAAAAATCATCACTAAAGAAAAAGCTCGGTTAATTTTAGAATAAATTAAAAATAATTAAATTACCTATTCGCTTGTTGTATGGTTGTATTATTACTAACAGGATCTACTAATAGATGTGTTCTTTCATTAATTTCTCCATTCTGTAAAATATTTATGCTGTGAAACTGTTAAATCAGCATCTTTTTTAATACATACCTGAGCAATCCCGTCTTTTTCAAAACAACTATAGCAACAACCCATTTTTAAGGTTGTATTTTAAAAAAAATAAAAATTTTATGATAAAACTAATGTTATTTATTAAACTAGACCATGAAATATTATTAAAAATTACGTTTTTTGACTCTGTATTTTGTAAACAGAGCTAACTGCGACACAAATGACACATATGACAGCCCGGTCTCAGTAGGTAAGGTAGGTTACTTTCGTTACTTTTATTATGAGAGGATAAATCTGACGCTCGATTGACACATGTGCGCATGTTTCAAAATGATCTTGAGCGGAGATTAAAAATATAATATTCTGATTTATTGTGGATATATTTATCATTATTACATCAATAATAAGACAATAATAATTATCAATTTATTATTTATTTATTTATTTATTTAATAGAACAGCACGTAGCTAATATGAACAATAATACAAAACAAGAAAAAACAAAAAAAACAAAAGGAACAAATATCACAGTGTTGTCGATAGTCATAAAATTATTGTTAAGCAACAAATAATTCATTCTTAAATTATTATTTGCTTAAATAAATACAAAGGAGAGAAAATGAATGAAATTACACGTGTGTGTGTGTGTGTGTTACTACTCACACAGTTAAGACAAAAAAAAGTTACTTCTGTATTTTTTCAATAATATTTTCTTCCTCTTGCGTTGTCGGTTTTTTAAAATATTGGACTTCTTAATTTTTTTCCTGGTACTAAATATAGAAATTTGTTTATTAATTTTTTTATTACTTGGTTCAAATTTTGTCGTATCTAGTTGGTGTTTCAGTTTTTTATTTTCTTTGTTAATTTCTAAACATTTTCTATAAGTATAAGCCCAAAGATTGGGCTTCTCATAATAATTTGTGAAAAAATATTCACCAAATATTTTCATGTCATTGTCCGAAAGTAAAAAACTATTGCTTTTGGTAACATTTCTATAAATTTTGATTCTTCAAGGGTTATTTCTAAAGTTTTTAAAGTTTGGTGCCCATCACTGCACACCAGGCATTGTAAAACACTTCATTTATATCGGATATAGAAAATTGCAATTTATTAGCCGATTTTTTTTGAAAATTTTACGAAAAAAAAAAAAAATCATAAACAGTGGTGTCCTGCCTGTTTGTAAACATACATGATGCAGGAAACCCCTCGCCATATTCGTCGATTACCATTAAAGTTTATCTTAGGAATACTTTTTAAATGGACATTTAAATTCTATTGTTTTGAAAATATTTTATTGCAAATTAATCACATCACAGACATTTTCAATTTATTTAAAAATGTGTGCGCTGCATATAAGTACATGTAAACACAACAGTGGTTTCCTAGTTTCATCCTCGTTTCCCGCTACACTGGAACGCATGCGTATATGTGTCAATCGAGCGTCAGATTTATCCTCTCATCTTTTATTTATAAACATTGGATACAAAAATGTTATTTGTTTACTTTCTTTTTGTTTCGCAACTGTAACAAATGAATAATTATAACAATTTTGACAATAAAATATTTAATTACATAATTTTAAGAGATATTTTTTGCAGAGCTGTTTTCGGCTAGATTAGCGGTTCCAAAACTTTTTTGATCGCAACTCAAATATTTATATTTATAAATTTGATAAAACGTATTGAGAAGTGACACGCTCGAATACGCTAACTGGTGGCCAAATTATTGTACTAAATACTGCAGTACAGTTTGAATTTATTACGTATTATGTTTTAGTGTTGAATTTTTGTTACAATGTAGACAGAAGTTGTGAAAAACTCTAAAAGCAGAACAAATTGTAGTGTTTTTGGCTGTCATTGAGAAATACGGAAGATGCAATTTCAGTATTAATTGAAAAAATTTACAGATATTTAGATCTCTCTAAATAGTCTGAAGCCTACGTCGAAAGATACTGCACTTGATGATAATGGAATGCCATTTGGCACATGTGTTATTTATAAAAATTAAATCATTTTGACCCGCAGCACCTATTTGTGAACCAAGGCAAATTCAAGATGCCGGTAAGAATAGCGCACCAAGTTGAATAACGATAACTAATTTTTAGTTAGTTAGTTAGTTAAAATTTTTGGCGCACAGCAACAAAGGCTATTTGCGCCTAACTAATTTTTACGATAGAGCAAAATAGCTATATAAATACATATTTATCGAATGGATCTTTAGCTACAATTTGTTGCGTCGAACGCGAACATCCGTTTCTTGGTTTACAAGATATTGTCCATAATTAATAATTACTAAAATCTAGATACTAATTACTAAAAATAAGAGTTACTAAAATCTTTAGACAAATTTGGTGTTTCTGTAAATACATTATCTTGGTTCAAGTCTCACTTGAATGCTCGTTCACAATATGTACAATTTAACATTAGTAAACCTAAAAATTATGTAGCTACCAGTGGCGTAACACAAGGGTTAATTCCCCCCCCCTATTTCTTTTACTGGTGAATGAAATTTCTACATTAATTAAAAACAGTCAGTGTCTTATTTGCAGATGATGTAAAAATCTTTAAATCTGTTACAAGCATAACAGATTGCTACAAATTAGAGGAGGACCTAAATTGTCTCTTGGAGTGGAGTGCATCATCTGGTCTTCACTTTAATCCTAGCAAGACAAATGTAATTTCTTTTAGCAGAAAACGTGAAATTACTTCTCACAACTATTCAGTGAACGGGCATTGTTGCGAGATCCGCTGCCGTAAAAAACCTTGGCGCTATGTTCGACAAACACCTAAATTTTACAAATCATATATCACGAACTGTTAATATGGCATTAAAAAATATGGGTTTTATATTGAGGTCTATGATAAACTTTAATCAAATTCAATCATTCACATCTCTTTGTATTGCCTTTGTCAGGTGCAAATTAGAATATGCATCCATAATCTGGGCCCCGTTCTAGAAAAAACATATTAAACAAATTGAGAAAATTCAGACTAGATATTTGCGAATTGTACAGTACCGAATCACAGGTACTTATCCTAAATATTTACCTACAATAGAATTACTTAATAAATATCAAATAAATAACTTAGAAAATAGAAGAAATGTTGGCACTCTGCTTACGCTATACAAGTTGATAAGTGGTAATATAGACTGCTGTGAAGTTTTAACATCCATAAACATGAAAATTAGAATCTATAGACACTATGACATTTATATGAATGCTATAAATTATGACATTTAAGATAGAGTACCTACTACAAGGTACAATATTGGGTCCATTGCTGTTTTTAATTTATATAAATGATTTGTTAAAGATAAGTGAAATAAGGACAACATTATTTCTTATGCAGATGATACTGTAATCCTTATTGAAGCAGAAACATGGAATGATGTGAGATTAATTGCTGAAGATAGATAACCTGTAATCATAAAAAACAGGATAAACTCTAATTTTCTATCTCTCAATTACTTATGTAAAATCTAACTTTGTAACTTTATCAACAAATATTGCAACTCAACCTCTATTTGATTAAAATCCATACTGATAAAAATAAATTGCACCTGTCTAGTTATAAAAAGAGTTAACTCTGTGAAATATCTTGGTGTAGTCATTGCTCAAAACCTAAAATGGGACTAACAAAAGTACTACAATACCTCACAATAACCCGTTAATTATCCTCTACCCGTTAATTACCCGCTACCAGTTAAATACCCGATACCCGTTAGTTAACAGGTAATGGGTAGATAACGGGTAGCAGGTATTCAAAATCGGAACTGGATATAATCTTGACGAGTCGGGTAGTGGATATCCGTCGTCATTCCTTTGAATTTAATACATGAATGCAGAAAAGTTAATTGTACTTTATATAAATTATATACCCAAAATATCAATATTATAATTTCTCTAAAATAATTGTTATCGTAAAACATACTGAACGCTAAACGATCACTTAATCTTTCCGCTAAAATGTTCGATTGCTGATCGGTATTTGTAGTAAAACGTATAACAATTTTGTTGGTTATACAGACGGCATCTCCATGAATTTTCTATTTTCTGTATCAGATACTGTAAAACGAAATATTATGAAAATGTCGCGCTCGACGTTAAGAAAAAGGGCGTGCGTACTAATCATTGGACATTCAAAATATAATAATTCACTTTACTTACCTTTAGTGTAGACTTTAGTGCAACTAGGCTTATATGCAATTTCATTCTTAACAGAACTAAAGAAGCGTACAGAATACGGGGAATGAGGCTAATGGAAAAGTGTACGTATAAACGAGTGTAAGTAATGTGATTCTATGTTATAACGTATATTATGGCCAGACTCCAGCGTTATATATGTAGTTGGCGTATGCCAGCGTCCCGATCAGCTCTCCGGTCGGTCGCTGAAATTTAAATTGGAAAATATATATTCCGTAATAGCTGTGAAGGACAAGGTAGAAGGCCGCCAAGAAATCGAAATATCTTCGCTATCCGTTAGCACGCAACTCTTATATAAATCCTACGAGCAGTATGTTGCCACAAAATATATTCTGCAATGAAATGTGGAACGGTATCCCTTGTGGTGATACCATTTAGAAAGGTCCGGAAGAAGTACAGAACTGGAGCAAATGTTTAAAAAACCCAGTTTAAATTTATCCTCTTATAAAGTGCATTCACGATAAGAATAAGATGACGTCACAGTTGAAAAACTTGATGTGTTGCCAATTCGTTAATTGTCAAAAAAGTTAGGTTATATACAACTACTTTAACCTCGCTCCTTTATATGTCAAACAGAAATATGACTGAAAAATGCTATTTAAACGTGACAACGTAGGAAAGTGGTAGCAATATGTAGTAATCAAATGTAATAATTGAGTAATGCTTTCATGTTGGTTAATTACATTATGATGTTGTCAATTAAATTAATCAAGTGTGACGTCATCTTATTCTTATCGTGAATAGACTTTACTCTCTCTTACTTGCTAGTTAAAACCCTAGAGCGCGGAAAGTCACTGACCTCGCGGGGAACTGAGTCCGTCAATATCTTTCGCACCCTCCTATTTTTTACAAAAAAAACCCGCGGTTCTCCGGACAAAAAAACTCCACCGGGAACCAGTGTTTCCGATGTATCCAAAAATATTACAGGCAAATTAACGACGTATCACCCCACCCGCTTTATTCTGAATTATAACAGACTTTAAATAAGAGCAAAATGATGTTGCCCAATAAAAACAGACAAAAAACGAAGTAAGGTAAATTGCCCGTAAGATTTTTCTCTGTGTATTTGAGTCGATGTTATTAATACGTAACAATGTAATATAGGGATGAATGCAAGCTGTCAAGACTACGTGGTAAGGCGGGAAGCGAATTTCCTGCTTTCACAGAACTAAACGGATAGTTGAAAAAATGAAAATTTGTGCTGGGAAACTGATTTCGACTAGGGTTTCTGGACTCGACTCGACTGGACTCGGACTCGTCCAATATTTGGGTAATTACTCGGACTCGGGACTCGACGAGTCCACGTTTTTAAAATTAAGTAAAAATCAGTAAATTCAAAAGGTGCTTTCTAGAAATGTTTTGATAAATTTCTAGGTTTATATTTTATTTATTGTTTTGAATTATACACATTGCTACGGACATTAAAGGAGACTCATCAACACTAATCAAATCAAACCTTCGCTATTCAAATTGGTGTACATTTGTTTAAACCACTTGAACTTTATCAACTTATTAAATTAAACTTATTGTTTTTACACAATATTCGATGTATGTATATACAATTAACAGCTAAAATCAGATCGAGACTTGCTAACAAGTCCCTTAATTCGTTAGTATTTCTCAAATATTTCTACCTTAAGATAAAATACAATTAAATTGTTATATCTAGTTTTCAAAATTTAAGTTTTGAAAATACATAAATTTCAATACATATTCTTTTTAATTTCTTGGAACGGCACAAATTTCAGTTGACAATCTAGTGATATAATAAATAATTATAATTTTAACAAATTATGTATGTTATTTTTTGTTACAAAAACTTCACCTATGAGAATCACTATTGAGCTCCAAAATATAAAACGTCTTCGCTTATTAATTTCAGTTTAGATTTAGATCCGGACTCGACGAGTTTTTAAAAAAGCTCGAGTTTCTAGAAACCCTTATTTCGACTAAATGCTGGTTTCCAATAGACGTAGAACACAAAAGTAAAACGTAAAATTTTGATTTAGTTGCTTTAGTTTCCAATAAATTTATATGGAATATATAAATTCGATATAAGTTTGTTAAATATGGCTAGATTTGAAATATAAAAACAAATATTGTACGTGAACGTTTTCACAAATACTTCCATCTACGTTTGATTGGAAACTGTAGGATGCATTTTCATATTACTTATATTTTCACATAGAATTCTATGTCTATTGAGGTTCTTTAAGGATTTATGGATAACATCGCCAAGTTAACAAAAATAAAGAAAACAACAGAATAATTTATAAACTTTTATTGTTTTTTTGTCCATTATTTAATTAATTATTAATAGTTTTAAATATTATTTAAAAGTACATTAAAAAACGATACAGTACAATTGTATCAATAAGTTAATTTACTGGTTACATAGTCAATACAAAATTTTTTTCTAAACTGTTATAAAATTTTTTTCTTACGAGACACTATAAAAATATTACTTTCCCTTATTCCAAACTGGTATAGTTTTTTAACTATATATGTGAAAATACATCTGGTGCACATAACAAGTAAACAATCAAATATATTAAATCAGAATTTAGTATTAATTAAAATTTTTATTAAATAATTTACTTGGAAAATTTTACAATTTAAGATAATATATTTTTTTTCCAATTGACTAGTAAGTAAATATATATCACAAGAAGGGCCACCGCAAGCAGTTGTGCAAGATGTACACTGAGCAAAGAGCATAACAAAGGAGCGCCAAATTATATTTTTATAGACTTCGTTCAATATAAGAAAAACACAAGCGGATGTTAACCAAATTTCGCCCATTACGTTATCAACAGTTAGATTAACACATTTCAGTGGCGCCGTATTTATTAAATTTTCCGTGATATTTTTTCCATTTAATTTCAATAAATTCTCAAAAAAAGAATATAAAATCACGCATAATATTTTGGGTTCATTGACATATTTTTTTGTTTGTTTAATTTTTGGACTTAGCTACTAAGGCCATTATCCAGGAGATGCATTTATTTTTGAAAAATCCATGCCATAACCGGGATTCGAACCCGAGCCCACATGATCTAAAAGCCAGTGCATCGCTACACTAACCACTACGCCATGGTGACCGGAATTGACATATTTAACACTTTTATAACATTTGGCAACACCGCTCATACGGCAAATGGGAGCCATTTGCCGTAAGAGCAATACTCCATACTAACCTTTGAACGGATTATATAACACTAACTATATGGAATCGTTTCCAGCAGATTTCACTTCTTCCGAAATTATTACTGTATATTTAAAAAAAACAGTATATATCGAAAAATCTAACATCTTTCGGTGCGCATATTGTTGCAGTTCGGAGAACACCAGCCTAGCATATACGACTGCTCTGGTCTTCTTTTAGTCCAGTAATCTTCTTATCCATACTTTGTTATACCCGTTACTAAATACTGTGTTAATAGAATGTTATTATCGGTAGAATTATAATCAATACGGCTAACTTCAGAAGTATAGAATCATTGTTCATGCAAAACCAATTGAGATAGGTTGGACCTGTAAAGGCACCTACAGACGCTCTGCTGGCGTTCGTTAGCGCTAGTTCTGACGCTGGCCGTAACATGTAGCACTGGCGGAAACTCGTACTCGTGTACCCTACAGACAATGTGTTCTGTGCTACAGACGTACAAAAATAGCGAACATGGGCCAGCGCTTATAAAATGGCGTCTGACAGTGAAAGTGAGGTTATGGTCGCAACTTGGACCTTGTTTTTGATATTTAAATTAGATTAAAAGTACAAAAAATTACTTTTTACTTTAAATAGACTTCATCATTAAGCAAAAATTGTTATAACTTTCCTTTTGAGCACAACACTCTCGACTGATGTGATGACAAATGTGTACGAGTCGTGTGTACGGTGCTAACATGCATGTACAAGTCTGCACCGATGTTGGTCAACCTCCTTTGACTTGTGATAGAATACCGCCTCGGAAGCGAACGTCGGCCAGCGAGAATCCCCGCCTACATTGTCTTTGACTTGTTGCCCCTACACAAAATCCGCGGAGCTAGACAAGTATTAACATTGGCCGTGACTTGCCACGCCGTTTGTAGGCACCTTTATACGTATGCCAGAAGACCAGCTTCTGTAACAAGTACTATACTCTGAACTACAACTGACGTTCATAATGTAGGAGACCCGTAAAAATTATATAAAGACGTGATACTATAAACATTACAAACACCGTATTAAGTTACAGTATGTTGAAAGAGTTGGTAAAGAATTGAAATGCCTGAAGGTGAACTAAGCGGGAGGCAATATTCATGTATGAAGATAATAGACAGAAAGCCAATAATAATACGCAGAGTGAACAGCAATAATACTACTATGTTAACATGCTTTATCTGTGATTGACGATTTATGGCTAAAATAGGTCTTTATAGTCATTTAAGAAACCATAAAAACGAAGACATACCACTCTATAAAATAAATGATTGTTTGTATGAATAGTACCTATTTGTGACATAATTTAATTACTAGCCGAGGATCCTATACTTCGTTCGGGATTGAGGCAAATCTATCATAATCCTATTGTTCCCCTTATATTCATTTTATTAAAAATAACTCTTTTGTTTAACAATACGTTAACTAATAGATAAAAAAAACTGGACTCAACAAATGTCTTATTTAACCCATCCCCACTGTCGCGTCATATTCGTTCACTGTTGTAAGCAGATGTGAGACAAAAGTTTCTAACGTTATTTACTTGTTCAGAGCCGTAGCAACGGGTTGGCATCGGGGCATTTGCCAGGAGCGCGAGGGGCGCCATTGTATATATTTGGTCATTATTAAAAGCATTGGCAGGTGAAAACCATTGGATTTGAGGAGCGAGGACCTTTTTTTGCTCCTCACTTGGATTTGGGGAGGTAAATTTTATCAATTTACTATATTTGCCAAGGGTGCCAGAAACATTGCTACGGCTCTGAATTTGTTTACAAAAAATTGGGAAATTTAAAGACAAAAAGGGTGTATAATGTACAATAAAATTTGCTGAATACATTTGTATAAATTGAAATAAAACTTTTACGGCTTGTTGGACAATTATATAGGATCGCAACGTAAGAGTTTTATTTCATCACATATTCATTGGAGATTACATACCCTACATTGTATAAAATATAATGTTTTATGATTATCTGAACCGGAGTTCTTATCATTTATATTTTTAGTAATTAAATAACCAGTGTTTAATACAACTA
Organism: Liopterus haemorrhoidalis; assembly: GCA_963971575.1. NCBI lineage: Eukaryota > Metazoa > Arthropoda > Insecta > Coleoptera > Dytiscidae > Liopterus > Liopterus haemorrhoidalis. Next base: position 90,070,002 of record OZ020611.1, read on the forward strand.
TATTGTTTTTTCTCTGATGCACCAGAGAAAAGATTATGGAGAAAAATTGAAATTATTAGCCACCGATGTAGATATTCTGCCTCTCACACCTATTGCAGGGTATGGAAAAAGGTTTTTAATTTAATTGTTCAGTTAATTAATAACGTAGTTTTTGTGTGTTTTTAATTAAGTGTTAATTAATAATGTAGTTTATGTGTGATGTTCGAACAAAATTTCTATTTACTTTTTATGTGTATAGAAAATTAAAAATCTGTTATCACGAACGTTAACAGATCAAAGAAGGACATCACAAGTAGAATTGCTCAGGCTAAGTTCGTTTTCAACAAGAAACGAAATCTATTCACTTCGAACAACACTGAGGAAAAGTTGCTAAAATACTATAGCAACTACAGAAAATTAAATTAAATTTGAATTTAATACAAAAATAGTCATAAACTCTCCGTCCAATCTTAATCATAGTCGTTTTTATTTATTGAAAAAATTTGTAAACAAAATTGCAGTGGAAACTGTTTAACATGAAAAATCGGTTAACATAATAAATACTCTGGTCCCGAGAAAATGCTATGTGATCATATTTATTTTCTTTTTACATTAAACAAAAAACGTTTAACATGAAAATTTTTGCATATTAGAAGAATAAATAAATATACTAGCTGCCATGTCGTTATCAAATTGATTGCAGTTTATTTATTTATGATATCATGACTCAACTTCCTATTGATCAAGCAGATATCAGGCAATAAACAACAGATACGAAGATGTTGCGTACCACACACTGCCCTTACCATTTTAAACATGGGAATACTCGTTGGCGAAAAAAAAAAAAAAAAAATCATTTACAGTGTATTCTTAAAGTGAGTATAAAGTGGTAAATTTCGTGTTTAGTAAAAAAAACGTAAATTTATCTCCCTCAAATTTGTCTTAACTCTTTTGATTATTACATCAATCATTGGTTACTATTATTTTTTATTTCTTTTAATACGAAAAAATATTTCTGTTCCCGTGGTTCCATGTTAAACGGTTTCCAATGTGAAGAGGGGAGGTGCGTTAAAAACTCTTTGCACAAATGCGCTTATGTTTACGGCGGCCCTAGATGCAGCTAAATATAAACTGTAAAAACCATAAAAAATGATAAAATTAACAACTGACCATAATGATGACTTACTAGTGTCCGCGCGACATTAGAAATAAACCCACGAAATCCATTTGATAAAATAGGGGTGTTTCAAATGCTCATGCGTCGTGCGATTTTACTTTGAACACGCAAAAAAACAATGTTTTCACGTCGGTTAATATTCACGAGCGCGTATCGTAATATCTTATTTCGCGCGGCTTCTAGTACTTAAAAACTAATACTAAAAAAGGCGAAAACCTAATATATTTTCACATATAAAAAGAAAAAACCACGCTGTAACTAACAATTAGGTCTATTAACCGAAAAATATTTCTGGAGGTGTAAAAATAAGAGTTCTGAAACTAACAGTAGTTCTCATTGCTAATTGTCTTAACTCTGAAAATCTAAAAAATTAAAAACTACCCAGATTTGTCCTAGTGTCTTCATTCTACAAATGTGTTCTTAAGTTTCAAATCTATACTATTATTCTATTGCAAACCCTATCAGGTTCAATATTCTCAACTTAAAAGTGTGAAACGTAAGTATAGATAGCAAATGTAACTCAATTTTACTTCTTTCATGATGATTTTCGAATCAGTTGTTATTTATCGGTAAATAGACCTACAGTGTATTAGTAATACGATGAGCAAACTTATGTAGTAGGTAAAGCATTGTCGATAATATCTAAATAGTATTGACTGAAGACAGCACGATTGTGCGAGACAATGCGCAAGAACTGACCAGCGATCGCTGCCAATTCTTTTTGGAAAGAACTGAGACCAGACGGTACCTGCTGTGGCGCAGCTGTTGGTGATGTTATTATTTGTAATAGGAATTCTCTTACTCGCACCTCTGAAAAAAATATTCTTTAATTAATTGTAAATTTAATATTATAAACACATAAATTCTTTCACATTTTTTGAAAAAATCGCATTTTGTGGCCTTCAAAATGACTGTAAGAGTATTTTTGGTATTGTTTCAGAAACAAAATTTCATAAATAAATTCAATATAACCATCCAATAAAAGTAAAATATTAAAAATGTTAAATGATAAAAATTAATCTATTTCTTAGAAAGGACACTTAAGGGCAGACATGTTTATTACTGTAACTTAAGACCTTTAAAATAAATATTAGTTTTGGGTTAATTTTCTAATGGGATAATTATCTGAGTCATCACTACTAAATTGTGAATTTTAAGATATTACAAAACAGAGAGTTCAAGAGGGTGTGAAATGATATTTTACAGTTGGGCGATGTAAGCCTCTCAGGGTAGTTCTGTTTTAAGAGTCATTGGGTTAAGACGTGTTTAAAGAAGTGGAGTATTAACATTCAAGAGGTTAATACGTGTTTGAGGGAATTATATTATGTCCATCATGGGTTAGAGATATTTAGTGTTTGGTCGTGTAACAAGTAATTCCGTATTTAAGTTGTAGTGTAGTCTCCAGCTAAAGAATGGAGAGATAATATTCAGAGACTTGGGAGAGGCAATTGGTTTTACAACCAGCAATACATCCGGTGGATTGCGGGTAGCGTTTTGGTCCAGAATCGGCCTTGTTTATCTACTGTCGATGTAAGTCAGGGCTGTGAATGTGTGTCTCTTTGGATTTAGCTGTCATCGTATAGTTGTAAGTCTAGTGTAAATAATGTAAATCTAAACCTAGGGGGGGCAGACTTAATCCACTAGCGACTTAATCTCCAGACTTAATCCGAGACCTTGAGTTTGAAGTATTTATGGAGTAAGCATTCATATGAACAATGTCAATATTATAGTCAAGATAATTCGTCAATCGTGACATTTCATATTACTTCGGAGGTTCCCCACATGACGAATTATTGTTAGTAAATAATGGGAACAAATGCATGCAATTGTTTCTACTTGACATGAAAATTAGAATTAGCCAAGTGCATTGAACAGCAATGTCATCATTCTGAACATTTAGTACAATAGGGAGATTACTGTTATAGGGTAGTCGGCGAATCAGTGCAGTTGCGTCACTGGAAACGTCGTTTTATGTGACGTCATATTTAGTACGTCTACATAGCATCCATTTAACGAATGTAATATTCGTACGTTGTCACTTGTATCGAAATGAAATGAAAATATAAGAATAAGAACAGAATAGAAACAAATAAACTATTGTAATAGGCTAAATAGTCCTAAAACGGGCTGATGTGTTCCAAAAATATGATCAAAGAAAAGAAAATAGAAATACGTTGAATTTAACCTAAAAAGCTATGCGTAGTGAATATTGTGTAGTACACAATATCAAATAGAAATCTATAAGAAAATATGCAACTAAACACAAAACTTCTAAATAAACAACAAACTAAATAAAAAAGGTTTTTAGAACTTACTATAAGTTAGATATGTGAACACAAGTATCAAAACACATCAGAACGTATTATAAAATGTCAAATGTAAACATTGTTTTATTTAGAGATACCAATACAAATGTCCCTGTATTCAATAAATACTTTTAAAAACATGTGGTCAGACTATAGTGGTATCAAACTTTTTTTTTGCAAGAGGCACGGCTGATAATAACTATTTTTCAAATTGCACTACACATATTATTTAACACAATATTATAGAGTTATTTCATTTTATATTTTCAACGATTCAATATCTTTTTTTTATTTTCAACGATGTAAAACTTTTGTATCCTTATATATATATATATATATATATATATTGATACAACCGACGTGGTCAGACCAATGATATCCAACAGGCGACCTAAGACCTACCGTTATTTAAAGGATTTCGCGTGTATATATGCCAGATATAGAATCTACCAGTTATAACTCTCAGGGCACACTGAGAGGGGTAAGAAAATCTCAACAAAAAAAATCGCTATGTTTAATAAACATTATTAGACCCAGTATATGGAACCGCTTTTTCAGTATCACCTGTATAAAATAGTGTTGTTCAATCGACATTGTCAGGCCTTGCGACGTTGCCAATTTTATCATAGTGTATAATATGATTTGTAAAGTTGAAAACATTCAAACCGACTCATTCAGTCCTACTGTTCAGGAGTATGTTTACACTCAAGAGTGCATTTTAAATAAATAATAATAATAATATTATATGTGAAAAAACACTTTTTGATAATTCATATACGTATTTGCAATGTAACATGTGGATCAAAATGTCCTTTATTTGGGCGTCTATGTTTTATATAAGAAAATCTCCTTTTTTTTTTTTTCGATAAATGACACGTGCATTATGAATACTCAATTAACAAAAGAAGATCTGCGATTTATAATACATAAGCCATCTGAGACTGAAATACTTTTTGGTCATAAGTTAGTAATTACATTTAATATATGCCGATTATTATTTTATACATAAAATATATTCGGGGGATCCTCCTGTGCTGTTTTTTTCACGCGTTTTTTAAAATGATTACACTTCAAATTAAATAATTTTGTTACTCAATAAAATGAAGAAATATTAGTCAATACTGTCGCATACCTGACCCGAAAAGCACAGCCACTAGGTTGTACTGCGCATTAAAATATATTTTTACAAATTGTATCTTGGTTTTAATTATATTGGCGTATTATTTACGTATTTTGTTATTAAGGACATTTATTACTGTATAAATTCAGTAAACTATTACTGTCGTGATAATAAAAGGTAATATTTACAATTATATTTCTCATATGAAAAATAAAGAGAAGTCATCATCATCATTGACGCGACAGCGTGAGATGAGTCTAGATCTCTTGATTTCAAGTTTTGTGACCACATTTTCAATCTCTGTACATGTAGGAGTAATATAGACAGGATTACGTCTATTTTTTAGCGCACACAGAAATGCCCGTACAGCTTATAGCCGGTTGCTAAGCAGAGCCCGTAATTTGTCTAAATATTTTTTACACAAATTATTTTAACAATTTAATTATTATCTACTTGCGAGCGGTCAACGGCAAGCACAAACGATTTATTGCTGGCAGCCACAGGCTTGCTTGTGATAAGTAAAATTAAGCAAGATCCTTAGAATCACCGATAAACGAAATTCTATACACCAAAAAGAAGTATGCGTGTCAGGTGGATCATAAACGAGAAAAAAATAATATTTGTAAAAGGTTGTTTAATTAGACCTTTTTGTTATATCTCACGGTTTTTTTTTTTTTTTTTCGGCTCTGGCAATTCTCAAATTTACGGTGAGCCGAAACTACAGTCAGTGAACTAATCTGTGAAACGTAACAACAAGCATCATTTAACAACCTTTTATCTTCTAAGTGAAATTTACAAAGTTGTGGAAAATTTACATATATAAATAAAATTGGAGGTTAAATCTGTTCTTTTTTAGGGTTTTGTAAAACCCATATACCGTCATTTTGTCGTCTGTCTGTCTGTCTGTCTGTTCGGTAAAAATTGTAGCCAAACGGCTAAACCTAGAGAGTTGAAATTTGACATGCTTATACAACTCTTTGACCCGCACATAGGAAAAATACTAAAACATCTAAAAAACATATTCCCCTAAAAATATAAGCAAATATATGCTCATAGAAAAAAAAATTTTTTTTTTACAATTCTGTGTATGGTATCAAATGAAAGCCCTTGAAACCTGAATTAACGATCAAAATTTTATTTTTGCAAAATAAATTATTTTGACGCGATTTTTGCGAGAATTGTGCAAAATTTTGTCCCACACCCTGTAGCCCAGATGGTTTAAACTAAAATTCTGAAAAAATTCTAAGTAATGTACATTGGTGTGAACCGGAATAGTAAAACAGGAATTTTTGATCAGATTATGTTTTCGGAAAATAACGCATTTTTTGTGTTTTTAACTAAAATATGTAAAATATTTAATCCGCTATTTAACACAGTAAAGGAGTGAACGTTCGTAGATCAGTGGTAACGTTCTCGCTTCGTAAGTTGCAAACTACTGTTCAACTCCCGTCAATTTTTATTTTTTGTTTTTTTTTTTGCATTTTTATTTTGTTTAAATTATTTTGTCAAAATTCTAGTTATATTTTGGCAAATGTTGCGTTTAATTTTTAAAAGCGTAAATTTAATAACCAGTGGGAAGTGTTGATATTATAATTTAATTCTATGTTTGAATGTATACGAAATCAGAGGGGCGGAGTTTATGACTTAAACAACCAATGGAAGCCGTAGGCGCAATTTTCAAAATATTAATGAACCTTGCTATATAAAAAAAAAAAATACTGCAAATTTTTAGAAACCCAAATAATGGTATTAGGCATTCGAATTAAAATTAATAAAAAAATATTTTAACATAAAATTTTTTTTTGGCTTCCCAAATATTCATCATTCACTAAATGCCTGCGAAACCCTGAAACGTGTGAAAATTCACACTCCCACATAATTTTTTCTTGGTACCCATTTTTCGTTTCTACATGTTCCAAGTGAATGTAAGACAAAATTCACAAAAAAATCTCTCTGTCTGTCTGATATGCTTTTTTTCTATGGGTTTATTTATCTGACATTCAAAAAACAAGAGCTATATATATTTTCTCGTAATTTAATGTCATGACAGAGTGAAACCAGGTTTCGAGCCTATGATATGGCATCTTAAAATTTGAAGTTAAGAGGCGAATGTAGCCACCTCCAAAGTCCATCGTTGCACGCGGGGTGCGGTGGCGAGAAGTCGTATTACGTCATTGGGAGAGTGACCAAAGTGGAAGTAGCTTACAGTGAGAGGGAAAAGTGCTAATATTTATAAATCAACCTGTATTTTTGGGAATCATAAAATATAGATTAAATATATTCGAATCAAATTGATTTTTTTTTTTTTTTTAATTTCAAGATATGAAAGAAAATATCAAAATTTTAATAAGTAAATAAGTAAATAAATTTTAATAAAAAATAAAGTAAATAAATTAAATATTTTAATAAGTTTAAATTTGTATTTTGATTTATTTTTAATTTTCAATTTTACAGTGCTATACTTTTTTCAATTTCACATGACTATTACTCAGTAAATGAATAAAAATTACAAATGTTAACACTTAACCACTCTATATTGTAATTTTATCTTTAAAATAAGCTCTTGTATGTGAAAAGTGATTAATATTTATTACCAATTCTGATTTTACAGATAATTTTGTAGAAATAATAGTTTTTTTTTATCATCAAAAAATTATGTTAATAATCATAGATTCACACCTTTAGGGGTTGATTTAACCTTTTGGTTAAACTCGATTACAGTATAACAATCCCATACGTTACCATAACAACCATGTTCTGACCATTTGGTTATAGTTAACTAAGCTTTCAGAAGCCGGCCATAATTATTTAACTTAATTTTTGGGACCATTTTTTTGTGTCAATATGAATTTGTATTCTACCACGGAAAGTCTAAAATAAAACAGGTAAATTTGACGTCACAAACTGTTTTATTTCAAAGATCTTCTGTTACCCATTTCAACCGAATTCAAAGATATGTGTAGGAAACGAAGGCAGAGCTTAAGACTCTCTCTACTATGATTAGATTAGTTTAAAACCACGCTACCAGATGGATACATCTCTCGATGCTTGTAAATGCCAGTATTTCATATAAATAGTGTTTCGGTGTGGGCCAAAGAATTGGTGCTAAATATTAATTAATTTTCATAAATAAGGGCTCATTTTTAAGATAAAAGTACAATCTATAGGATTCTAGCTATGGAATTTGCAATTGTTATTGATTTACGGAGGAACAGTGATGTGAAGTTAGACAAAGTTTAGGACATTGTAAAACTGAAAATTAAAAATAAAACCAAATTTTAACTCTTAAATCCAACGGAGCCAATCTTTATCTTCAAATTAAAAAAAAAATCAAATTGATCCGACAACATTTGGTTCAAATTCTTTGGCCCTTTCAAATACACGTATCCGTTGAGCGTAACCCAGGTACAGTACGCTCTTAAACGTACACATAAATGTTCAATACTCAAAATGAAATGGGAACTTTTGTTTTTTAAAATTATTTTTATTTTTTACAATTAAGAAAAGTAATTGTTCAAACGAGTTATTTGTAATTTAAAACCTTTTGTGTTCTTCTTTGGAATTAAGAATAAATTATGGACATTGATGTCCGTATTAGAATAATTTTCTGTGAAATATATGAACAAAGTTCAAACTTATTAAAATGTACATTTATTTGGGATTCTAATAAAAATATTAAATAAATTTAACGTCTCATTTGAAGCAGTAACATTCAGCACGCTTTAAAAAATCTATAAACTATAAAAATGTAATTATTTCTAAATTGGAAAAAAAAGAAGAATTTCATGGCGCAAATACCAAAATTTTAATTTGAACAAATTTGATACAAATCGGTTATATGCATTGTTTTCAAGTATCTACGAGTCTGCCAAAACTAAATTTGAGTTTAAAGTTTTTCTGTAAGACAAATTGAAAGAAAATATTTAAGTTCTTACAATGAACTAAAATTATCATGACTGGAATGTTTATCTAGCTGATTCTATACAGTGTTGCCAGATTTAAGGCTTGACAACGTCGACTGAATTGTGCTGGTCTGACAAAGTCGGAATCGTACATTTTTTGTATAAAAAGTTATATACAAAAACTATTGGCGCGCGCTCTTCACGACAAATCAGTGAACTAAATTTGTATATAAATATACGAGCTACCCTCGTATTCAGACCATTTGTGAAATTTTCTCTGTCATCGCTGCTATATAATCAGGGTGCAAGAGCTCCAAAAAACATGAAAAACGTTTTCAGGCCATTCCCCTGGTCTGAAAACGTCAATTTTGGTTTGACACCGTCCATTGAGTACATAGAATTGGCTTGCATAAGCGGTAAAACAAATATATATATATATATATATATATATATATATATATATATATATATATATATATATATATTAAGGTGACCAGACGTCCCGGTTTTGCATAATTTGTCCCGGCGTCCCGAAAGGCACCCTTTGTGTCCCGGTTTAGAATTCCAAAAAAATAAACTTCACGAACCCACTTTTTTCAATTATCCCGCAAGCCCTCAAAATATTACTTTATTTACAAATATGTCTATCAAATATTTTACAAGCTAGATAAACGAATTTTCAAATAAAAACAAAGATATTTAAATATCAAGAAGTGAAATTTATCGGTTTTAAATTATCGGATATGATCGATCATCTTGTTGAGAAGGGTTTACTAGATTCAAACACATTCTATCAGGCAGCTGATGAATTCTTTGGCACATCTTTAAATTATTTAGAAGAATGGACAAACTGTTTCCAATATTTCCATCCATATTTCAATGGGTTTTACTGAAAGCAATACCAACATGGAATGATGTTACAAAATCAAGAGGCTTGGTGAATAAATATCTGGATATTTCAGCGCATAAATTCTCCGCAATTGATGAAGAATTGCTATTTACGGAAATATCGAGGATAAAGAAATTTTTGGAAGAAAAATCAAATGAGGATGAATTTAAAACTGACAGCGCAACTAATAAGTGGAAAAAAGTTTTTAGTAATTTTGTTGAGAATTCTATCGCTTGTCAGTATACAAAGCTAATAATCGAATTTGCTTTCAGTGTTCCAGCAACCAATAGTCCAATTGAAAGAGTATTCAGTCTTTAAATTCTTTTTAGACAGAAGAAAAAAGTAGGATGCATGTCAATAAATTAAAAGCAGTCATCTCAATAAAAGTAAATTCGAAAGTTGTTTGGATTTCTACGATAAAATATCCAAGAATAAAGTTTTGCTGGAAAAAAATCACAAATCTAAAAAATATTCTTTCTTGTAATATTGTTTGTTGTAATTATTAATTTTTTTATCTGTGGCTTATGAATAAATAATTTGATAAAACGATTTTTTTTATTTGTCCCGGTTTATGATTTTCAAAATCTGGTCACCTTAATATATATAAAACAAAAAAAAAAAAGTTTGATCCCACTATAGTTTGGCCCCATTACCCCGAATAAGTTGAGCAAGTGGCTAAAACAGAAAAAAAAAAAATCTAAAATATCTTAAATACGATTTTTCTTTCAAATAATAGAATTTTTACTGGACAATAGACACTGCAAATTAAGTGCCGAACATTTCGTGTTGTATTTTAAATTGTAAGTGTGATATTTTACTCATTTTGCGCAACCTAGTCCGCTTACCAGGAAATCCGAGATTGTTAGTTTGTAAGTAGCAAAAGCAAAAAACTTTTGTCTACTAGAAATCAAATACCTACTTATTAATTGTCTAATCCGATGATCAGGTTTGCAAATTTCCAAAATCTGATTTCGTAACAGTTTTTCAGAGTCTTCTGTCAAAGGTTTCAAATTGTGTTTCTGTAAATTCTCTTTTACATCCTGGACAACTTGTTCCGTAATGTTTGGAAAGATTTCATTCAAATTTCTGTAATAAATAATAATTTATATTTAACAATGATCAATAAATATAACATTTTGTATAATTACTTTTCTGTATTGGTAGTTTGAAGCAATACTGTGAGGTGCTCTTTAAGAAAATCTTTGAAAGAAGCGACTCCCTGTAGGGCAGCACCGACGGCTGATGAAGTAACTAACATAATAGCACCGATAATTATTATTTTATTAAGTCGTTCTTGTAGATCTTTTAGCCTTGCTTCATCAATGATGAGTGTCTATAAAAAGAGATTATTAAGAAAATTACGATATAGTTTTGGAAACAAAACTAATTAGATAGGTGAAGAGTCCATGGCAGGGGTAGAGAACCTGCAGCCTTTTGAAGTCGTTCGTACGGCCTTAATTTTTATATTTTTAAATTATTTGCTGTAGTTTTCTGTCAGACATAATCTTTATTCAATATATAAGGTGATTTTAAAAGGAAGATATTATGTAATAGGAAATGGCTTGAAATTGTGTGCCAGTTTGTCAAAGTTGTGACAAAAATTACACGATACAAAATCAAAAACTAGTGTCATCTATACGCATAAACCCTGAACTAAAATAAATTATTTTACATGCATATTTTACAAAATAATTAAAAATGTTAGATGTACAGTCTGTTCCAAACGGTTAGGCGGAACTAGATTTTGCAATTTAGTTACTTTCATCGCTTAAATCGTGCTTTTCGGCAGTTTTGTTTAAGCTTTGTAAATCATACTTACAATAAACATTTTTTGGTTAAGGTTAATATCATTTTAAAATGTCATTTTCTTTATATTTTGATTTTTTGTGTCATTCTTAATACAAATTTCCCATTTATTTATTTTTTTGTCATTAAAATATATGAAAAAAATAATTTAATTTTGACATAGGTCATTCGTTTCCATGGTTTCATTGTTGTAATTTTAAATTTTGACATTCCAACGTGAAAAATGAAATAACCCAAGCAAGGTCCTTTGTCGTGACAACCTAAAAGAACGAAATTCCCATTTAGTTCCGCCTAAGCGTTTGAAACAGACTGTAGTATTAATATTCAATGGCAATTATAAATTATTATCAGTAATAAATTCAAGTAATTTTAAAAGATCATAACACTAACATAATCTACCATATTTATAAACAAATGTTACGATTCAAAATGATAGCTGATGGTCATTCGGTTCGGGATATTTTGTAACGGAACATAAGATGACGCATTTATTACATAATTATGTCCTTTTAAAATAATTCTGTATGTACAGTTAAGGACATACAAAAATAGGACACCTTTTTAATCAAGTGTGTATATTTTTTCTAAAATATTTGCTTAAATCAGGTTTTCTAATTATGATATCTGTCAAACATTAATTTGTCTATATATTGTCAACACTGCAAAACAGGTATGCCCTCCATTAATAATTTTGTTAAGGCTAACATAATTTCTAAAGCGGAAGATGGATGGTCGGTGCGGCGAACTGCATGCTTTTATAAATAAAATTGATACTCGTTTTGGTTATAGACGCCTACTATTAAAATTCGAACAGATAGATTCACACTAGACAAAAAACGGTGTCCTATTTTTTTATGTCCTTAACTGTACATGGATGTTTCATAATATATACTGCTAAACTAGAACCATAGAAAGATTGCACATCAAGAACGAATGTATGAAAAAATAAATCAAATGACGATTTTAGATATGTTTTCACACCCATACAATTTGTTAGAAAAAAACAGAACATTAACATCAGTGGAAATCTTAGAAATATAAAAAAAAAAAAATCAGCTGTGGCCACCACAGGACCGACCGCCATCACAAAGTACTTGTATAAAATACATTCTAGCAGCAGAGTAGAAATAACTTGGCCCAATATTTTCTAACAGAGATATTATTTATCATGACCATGGAAACGTTACATATAAGTATAAAAAAATAGATACTTAGATCAAAATTTTTCGTTTTATCAAAAAATGTCTCAAATAATAGTTATTGCATTTATAGCTACTTTTGTCAAATAAATTTTTTCGAAATATTTTTCTGTTGCTAAATATTCGCCAAATTCTTAGGCCCAGTTGCACAGTAACCGCTTAAGTTTTTATTTAGGCTTAAGTTTTAGTTTATGGTTTAGTTGTTGCACAGTTTCAGTTTTTGGTTTAAACTTAAGCTTAAATAGGAAAATACTTAAGCGGTAGATTTGTTTTGTTTAACCAAAATAAGCTGTCAGATTGCTGCAAATTTTTGGTTATCTGTCATATTAAAATGGATAAAATTAATTTGGTTGAAGTGAATGAGGAATATGATGATGATTATGAGGAAATGTTATACATTAATTTATTTATTCGCCCTCGCCGCACTCCCGTCTATAGGCATCGGTTTGATAATTTGAACTTGATTAATTTACCATATCAGTTGGCTTAGCTAAGTATTTTTTTATTTTTGACTGTGCAACATCTGACACTTAAGTATTTGGTTTAAGCTGAAGCTTAAGGTTTAGCTAAACTAATACTTAAGCGGTAACTGTGCAACTGGGCCTTAAAATCGACACGAGTAAACTCCCATTTCTAGTCAACCGATTTTTACGAAAAGTTGATCAATTCGTGCCATTGATGGCAAAAGCTTACGTATGCAGTTTCAGAAAAATCCTTTCAGCCGAATTTGATCTGCACGTGTACACAGACAGACAGACAGACAGACAGACAGACGGACAGACAGACAGACAGACAGACAGACAGACAGACAGACGGACGGATAGACAGACCGACATACATCATGCTAAAAATAGTCAACACGTTATGTAGGGACCTCAATTCGTGGAGATCCATCGAAAGGTCGAAATGTCAAAATCAGTATGATCACAATGGGCCATATGAATAAAAATAAGCATAACCTTTTACTTGCAAATTATGCAGCAAATGCTCCCAACAATATGAATAAAAATGCAAGCAAAACCTTCTACTTATGAGTAAGAAGCAAATGCTTTTTACTCATAATCTTTTATGAGTTTATTCTCATGATCTTTTGCTCATGACAGAAGTAAATGGTTATGAATAAAATAGACCTTTACTTTAAATTATAAGCAAATGCTTCGAAAAACATGCATATTTTATATATTCATTCACTCACTTGTGAAAAAGTCTTGTAGTGAACTAATTGCCATGGCGGATATTGTGCATTTAAGATATATGAAACATTATAGGCATCGTTCTTCACATCGTACTGGCATAAAAGTTAGTTTCGTTTTGAACAGGAGAACATGGAGTATTTAGCTAATAATTTTTAGGTAACTTTTTTTTTGTTGAGATATCTAGCTGATCTTAGATTTCAAAGAAGTATCGGTGAGGAACTTGGGGTGGAGTAATCCACACTATCACTGACTGTCAGCAGTGTTGATCAAATAGTTGCACAAGCTGGCAACTGGATTAAATTTCTTACTTCCCAAAATTTATTAGTGGAGGCGAAAAAAATGTGGCAAAGAAAATACCGTTCTCCAACCGCAGTTGGTGTCATTAACTGTACACATATAGGGAAAGAAAAACCGAAGATCCATGAAGATGAATATGTCAATCGTAAAGGAAAACCTATGCTAAATGTATAGGCAATTTGTGATGCCAGCGAAATGATCACAAGTGTAGGTGTAAAATGCCCTGAATCTGTACATGACTTTACACCAACAAAAATAAACTGATATGTCAAACATGGAACTCAGTACAGCACTGGTACAGTTTTGATAGTGTTTATAGACTAATTTTAAGTTGACTGCAATCAGAAAGAAGTAGTACGATTTTGATAAATACTGATTTTCAGGTTTCAACATAAACACATCCTCTTGACCTTTTACTCACCGGTAGAAGCATTGACTTGTAAGTAAAAGGTAATCATTATTCATATAAAAAGAAGCAAATGCTTTTACTCCGACCTTTTACTCGAAGCAAATGCTTTTACTTCTGCCTTCTGCTTATTAGCATTTACTTCATCGTTTATTCATACGGCTGAATACCTCCCTTATATATTTTGGCGGTCGGTAAAAAGAAAATAAGAGGAAAGAAGAAAAGATATATATGAAAACTTCTCACACGGAATTATGCTCACATAGAAAATTCCCCACACCGATAATAACGCACAGTGGTGAATGCTCACACGAAAATTGCTCACACTGAAACATGCTCACACGAAAAATTACATACTTTTATAAATCCTCACATTGCTAATGCCCACAAAAAATATTTTTGCTATAGTTTTTAGATTTCACAATAGTTGAAACGCTACAAAGTAATATGCTTTTAAAAGTAGAAATATGTAATATATTAAATTGAATATTTTATTGATTAAATGGTGTTTATTTTTCATAAAATTAAATGATTTGATAACATATTTGAACATTTAGTTTAACACATTTTAGTGGCGTCACTTATTTTGTTTTGTTTTTGATTACGCATATTGTGCGATTTTGTTTCTTTAATTCAGTTATTATTATTTATTTCCTGTACGTTTAGCATTATTGGGAGAACCTATTAGAGAGTATGAAAAAAAAAAACGGACTACAATTTTATGCTCTACCGGCAAAGTTTAAAACTAGCTATTTCATAGGCGTCGTTTAGTAGAATTCTGATTTTTGTTCGTTTGCTGTTTTCGAAATCCAGAAATAGTAATAAAATTACGTGATTCTACCCTAAAATTGATGTCGCTACCCTATTGGCTGTCGGCAAAATTATCACGTGAACATTGCATGATTACCATTTCTTAATTTCGAACAGAGTATAGTTTGTGTTATATTTAATAGAAAGTAATTTAACGTCCAAATTTTGAATATAGGTAGAAGTAGGAAATAATTTCACTCAGCTTTTTGGACAAGAAGCGTTTATTTTAACAAAACACAACGTTTCGCCAACAACATTGTTGGCTTCTTCAGGTGCTATAACAATAACATCATGATAGAAAACAATATTGTACAATCAATAGCAAAATTTACCTATGTTAGTTAAACGTAGTCATAACAGACTGTACATCAATCATCTCCAAGGATGGTGAATTGCAGAATACATAGACATTAATGTGTACTTGAAGAAAACAGACCATAGGAAAAAACAGGAGTAAATTTCAATTAAATATTAAAATATAGTGATCAAAAATTGGAAACTATTGTTTAAATTTTACAATGCAAAATGAGACAAAATAAACTATATAACTGTCCAATATTAACTTATGCATAAATACAATGAAATCAAGTTTTATCGATGCATCAATATGACAGGCTGCGACACTATCCCCCCTAACTACCTGGTACGCACAAATCGACAGAGTTAACAGTGTCCCACCCTGTACAACATAATGCAACGATAACCCCCGAAATCATGAAATTCTCACCACTACCAACTCAGTGGAAAGAACCAAAATGAATTAATTGAGTTTTGGAGCAATCATACAATTACATACATTGGTACGTCTGTTATGACTACGTTTAACTAACATAGGTAAATTTTGCTATTGATTGTACAATATTGTTTTCTATCATGATGTTATTGTTATAGCACCTGAAGAAGCCAACAATGTTGTTGGCGAAACGTTGTGTTTTGTTAAAATAAACGCTTCTTGTCCAAAAAGCTGAGTGAAATTATTTCCTACTTCTAGTTATATTTAATATTGGGTTATAATATATTTTGTAGTTTTCAAATACTGTACTCATCATTGTTATTATTATTCGTTTATATTCAATACAGTTATACCTAGTGTGGGGGCAGTAATTTCAGAAACAAAATTTAATTATTATTTAAAATAAAATTATTCAATTAGTTAAAAATATTCAAATTGTTCAAATATAAAAACTAATCAATTTTAAGATAAACATCCTCAAAGATTAGTTGAGCTATCATTTATTTTTCTAGTTAAGTGTTGAAAGACGGGGGTATAAATTTACGGTCGTATATTATATGATTTGTTTAAAATGTTATCAGCGTTATTTCAAGTACATGGTCGAATGTTACACAGATGTTGATATGCGACCATATATTTTCAGTGATATGGACTTCGTAGGTAATTAAAGTCAAAATTAATTATTTGGGGTTATGAATTATTGTGAATAGAAATACGAGTCTTTAAGATAAGTTAAAAGGTTTATGTTGTTAATTGGAGAGCTGATTACTTTACAACCACCAAAAAAATAGGTTCAGAGATCAAATTATTAGTTTTAAGAAATGGGCTGGGAAAATTTTGTGAGAGACAAGGGAGTCGTGAGTAAACCACCACCGGAGTCGGACGAACCTCCCAAGCATTTTTTGGTTGAGAAACCCGGTAGCGTGTAGTGAACCAGAAGTAGTCTGGAAAGCTTGAGGACAGTTTTTTAATGAATTGAACGAACCTCGATAATGGGTAAAACACTGAGTGTTGTGACGTGTTTAACAGCTTGTGAGGTGAAACGGTGATTGTGAGGTTTTGTGTTAAGTGTCTCTCATGGGATTTTGTAGCTATCATTAAATGTAAGTCTAGTGTAATTATTAACTCGATCTTAACTAAACATTAAACGTATAAAGATTAAGTAAAATGCAGATTTTAATTCAATCACCTGTCATAAAGAATCTAAGCAACCGACCCGCGGACCTTTAGGGTTTCAGACTTGATACCGCTCGCAAGTCTTGGTACCCACTATGTGGAAGGGCCTTTCAAAGTAAGTACCATGATGCACAATGAAAATACTTAAATTCATTAGCCAACCTTGATGTTTGGACCGATCCTAGAAATGCCCAACACTAGTATTTTATATAACCTTTCAACTTCATTCAAACATAAATCAGAATCTTAATAAAATGGGTTCCTGTCAGATAGTATTATATCCCGCCGCCGACGGTTTATCCTTAAACTAATACCGGACACTTTACAGTTGACCTTGATATGCAGTCTTTCGCTGGCTCTTGTATAAACATAAATCTTAAATACCATAAATATATATTGGGGTCGAAGTTATCTGTCTGATAGAACTGTACAGCATAATTGACAGTGGCGTAGCTACCGCAAGGCCAGTGTAAGCAAAGCTTACGGGCCCTCAAGCAACTGGGGCCCGGCTCGGAAAATTTGCAAATTAAAGGTAAGACCGCACTAGGCGGAACTACACTGCACGGCACGACACGGCGCGTCAGAATTTGTGAGAAAGTCACTTAGTAGCGCTGTGCAGTGCCGCGTAGCTTAGTGCGTGATGTGTCATACAAATTTAATTAAATAATATTTGTCTGCGTGGTGTCGCGTCGCTCCGCTGCAGTGCAGTTCCGCCTAGTGCGGTCTTACCTTAAGGCTTCGAAAATTTGGCAATTAAGAATATAGCACTTAAAAAAATTGTTTATAAAAATTTTACTATTTTTCCAAATGTATTTAGTTATGTATGCATTTAATTCTCGAAGTGCAGAGTCCCTAGGTCCTAGACGCGCGGGGCTCCGCGCTCAACTAAACGCACATGCGTTTTGCTAACGAGAATAAAATAGTAATAGAGGCGCTACGTATGAAGGTTCGGCGAGCGAAAACGGCACATATTTCCCCCTCCCTAATGAGTCCCATGTGCGGCCGTCTAGTTGGAGGCAGACGATTACAGTGGATAGGTAAGGTGACCATTTTTTGTCAAATATAAAACCAGGACATTTAAAATAGCCCAAGTACAGGCGCATGCAATAGGAGAGGGGTCCTTGGGACCTGACCCCCCCCCAGGAACTAAAAAAAAACATAAACTTAATAAAAACTAAGCTACTGAAAATAAAATCATCTCTTTTGTTGATAAAAAACAAATCATAGTCAAAATGTTATTAACATATAAGACCACCGCTCCCCGTAAACAGGCAATAATAAATTTTATATTATTTATCGGATATTGTTTAGAAATAGACCCCCCTCTCAGTTAATTTTTCTAGGAGCGTGCCTGCTCAGTCAGCATGAAGAAAAGTGGCTATCGTAGAATATATATTAAAACAATATTGCAGAGTAAGCTTAGTTTTTTGCTTTGTGAAAAAATAAAATGTACTTCTTTTATTTATATTGTAGATTAAGATAGTAATTTTGAAAAGGCCGGTACACTGCTGAGCCGTGTTTTGTGTTTAAAATTACGCGCGTACTGAAAGATGGAACGATTACTCGATCTTTTGAAAAATTTATAATTTTTGTTTTTGTGTCCCTAAACTGTACTGGTTATATTTCACGACTAACCAGGACCGATGACCAAAAAAACAGCACAGTACTGGTAAAACCAGTACGAATGGTCACCTTAGGATAGGACACGTTATGAGGATGATGGAGGACAGAATGGTTAGCAAGATATGGGAAGGAAGATTGTATACCCGTCGACCAGTGGGAAGACCTCGCAAGGGAGATCAGCTAATGGGGCCCGTCTAGTTGGAGTTTGCCCCAGAAGACCAGAACGCTCACTAAGGGGTTTTGACTGGGCACGATTTTGTTCTTGCTTCTGTGAAGGCGCGAAGCTAACGGAGTATGTACTGTCAAACACACGCAACGTTTTTGTTAACTTCAAAGAGCTTACTTGAACCTTAAATCTAGCGTTTATCAACACGAGATGACTCATATTTTATATAAAGATTATATTAATTTGTTATTGACCACGCTAATGTGTGATAAGATTTTTCGATTATTGTTCAGTTTTTATTTTATATTATACATATAATATTTAAATATTTATGTGTTTTAATTATTTTTAAATAAAAATATGGGAAAGGGCAAGTGACAGGTCCTTTAACTTCGTATCACTAACCGAGAAATATAATTCCAACGTAATTCTATAATTAGACCGATGTCATTTTGCAAATGTTGCTGGATATGCTGGGAGTAGTTTCGCGGGACCGGGGGCAATACCTGATGTTTGCCTACAGGCCCAAAAATCGTAGCTACGCCACTGATAATTGACCTAATTAGGATCTAACTGACTTTATGGAATAAGGTTAACAAACAAATATGGCTTCTGGATTTTGCAGTGACATACCAAGATTATTAAAGTAAAGGTTGTCTCATAACTTGAACTGGTGGGGGTAAATATACGTCATCTCTATGCTAACGGTACTCAGCTTTTGTTTATTGTATATGTTATATACACGTGAAGTTTTAATTTTGTCTATAAATATAAAAATATCGTTTAATTTTTTGATTTTCTACTTGTGTAAATGCCTTTTTCATTTGAAAGGAATGTTTCTGCGTTCTAAATAAATTTTCTTACATTCATTTTTGATGTGAAGATAATAATAAGTGAAATATTTCAATATTTTAGTTTTAGGGTATTCCCCTGAAACTACCCTAATATTCATTAAATTGAATAAATGCCTAGAACAAATAAGATTTGTTTTTTTATAAACAATTTTTATTGTATAGTTTTTTCTGTTAAGATAGTTCTGTTTATAAATGAAATATTTTAAGTTTTTTAGTACCAGTTTTAACCCAGAAATACCCCCTAAGAAAGAAAAATTTTAAATATCATGCCTATATTTGATCCTGGTTCTACTCTATTGTACCAAATTTCGTTAAAATACGTCCAGCCGTTTTTAAAAACTGATATAACCTCCAATTTTATTAATTACTATATTATTATAGCAATTTGTTTTTCTATTTTTATTTGAATATTCCTAAAATTATATTTGTATTCGATTTTATTGTTATTTATTAACTATACAAATACCCATCACCTTAAATTTTATATAAATCAGTATCAAATTCCCTTTCCAGGATTTTATTTATAATTTATTCAGTAGAACTGCCTTGAAATAAATATCTATTATGAATACCGTCAATAAAAATATTGAAAAACATTCAACATTTATATTAATTCTGTATTCTAGTTTGAACTAATCCGTATTATGACGTATTCCCTCTCACGCTCTGATTGGTCAGAACGTTACGAGACAACCTTTACTTTAATAATCTTGGTGACATACAACAATCTACAGGTTATATCTTAATCTAAATTCAAAAGACCTTGCACGTATCATATAAAAACAATAGCCTATGCATAAAGTAACGATTGTCCCAATAATAGTGTCTGCAATTAGAAAAATATTAAAAAAAAAAAACATTAAGGGCCGGTTTCTGAAAGCCTAGTTAACTATAACCAAATAGAAAATGTTTACTATGGTTACTTATGAGATTGTTATATTGTAACCGAGTTTAAACAAATGGTTAAACTCAGTTGAGCTTTCAAAACGGGCACTATGACTGAAAAAAAATAAATAAATCTGTAAAGCTAAAAATTAAAATGCTTTAACTGTAAAAGTAAAATTGTTTAACTACCTCTGGAAACTGATTGTTGTTGTCCCAATCCATCAGTTCAACATAAGCTTCGGATAATGTTGTTGTAGTAACATTTCTAATTTTGGTAACTCTGTCAGGACTTGATGAGTAACTGTCGTTATTAACATCAAAGTGCCGCAACAACCATTTCCTAGTATGTTCCAGTCCGTCTGAAAATTGAATTACTCATTGATGAGAACTCTACCATATATAATAATTTCTATTGTAGTAATAGAAAGTACACACTAATTGTACATTTCTGTAATTGGGTTAAGTGAAAATTATTGTATAAAAAATGAAAGTAAATGCATGTTAAGTAATGTTGTAATTGCATTGTTCAGAATGTCCTAAATTCGATAATGTACGTAAATATAGCTAAAAAACCTCATATGTCTGTACGGTAAAAACTGTGTCCCAACCATTTTATTTAGAGCGTTGAAATTTAGCTTGCGTATACAGTTCTTTGACCCACCTATACGAATATTCAGGCAAAACATCGCTCGTAATATATTTATGTACTTCAGAATAAAAGTATAATAAATATTGTGCACCAATATTAGAGGATATACTTGTTATTTTAAATATAAAAAATAAATCAACAAGATTAATTTTTAAGAAAAACTAACTGTTTCAAGCAAAATTTAAATTTGCTTAATATGTTTACTTTATGTGAATTCAAGTATGTTCTCAATTAAAATTAGTAAATCGTATACGAATTTTTTTGTCAAACGGAAACGTTAGATAAAGTTGTTACATCCAAATTTTCATAAAGAAGTACCTCTTCATAATTATGTCTTACTATGGTAAGACGTGAAACCGTTCAGACCTCCAAATTTAATACGTTGTTTGTTGTGGATTGTGAATAAATTTCTAAACTTTGTAGTTAGTGAGATGTTTTAATGAGACAGACATATAAACACAGTGGCTATCGCATTCTATCAGTGACACTGTAGTTATCGTATGCCTTTACATAACCTAACATAATGTCATCATTAACAAATCTTGCTCAAAATTACAAAGACGGACAGTAAATATGATCAATTTAGGTAATTAGGTTAGGTTTAGTTAGTTAAAATCTAAGACAACAGAATTATAAAAACGATAATATTGGGTTGTTCGGAAAGTCTCCGCCGATTTATAAAGTAGATTAAAAATAAAAATGTCTATAATAACAATTAAGTTTATTAAATAATGTATTCTCTATTTTGTTTTATAACAGTTCGCCATCTTTCTGGCAGTTTCATAATCCCACTCTCCTAGAAAGTCCCTGACTTAGAGCTAAAAAACTCCTCCAGGTTCTGTTCTCCTGCAGTCTTCCAAAGAACTGAATGATTTTCCGTTCAAAGAATTTTGTAAAGAGCGGAACAGGTGGTAATCTGACGGTGCCAAGTCGGGACTATATGGTGGATGAGGCAACACATCCCAATCAAGTTCCAACAACTTTTGTCGGGCGACCAAAGATACGTGTGGTCTAGCGTTATCCTGATGAAAGACTACTCCTTTACGATTGGCTAATTCTGGGCGTTTCTGTTCAATTGCTTCCTTCAAATTATCCAACTGACTGCAATATTTCTCAGAGTTGATTGTCTGGTTACGCGGCGAAAGTTCATAATAAACAATGTCCTTCCGATCCCACCAACAACAAAGCATAACTTTCTTTGCAGTAATGCTCGTTTTGGCGGTGGTTGATGGCGTTTCATTGGAATAACCCCACGATCGTTTTCGCCACGTTGTTGTAGAGGATCCATTCCTCATCCCCCGTTATCATACGTTTGAAAAATGGCTGGTTTTCATTACGTTTAAGCAACAAATCGCACATGGAAATACGGTCCAACAAATTGCGTTCGCTTAATTTGTGGGGTACCCAAATATCAAGGCGGATAGTAAATCCAAGCCGCATCAAATGGTCGTGAATAGTTGAATTTGATACTCCGAGTCTTTCTGCTATTTTACGAGTGGAAATACGTTAATTTGTTGCAATTAATACCTTGATTTGATCGTCATCAACCGTGGATGTCCTACCAGAGCGTTTCCGGTCTTCAAGAGTAAATTCTCCCCGTCTAAATTTCACAAACCATTCACGCACCGTTTGTTCACTTACAGCCTCGTCTCCGTATACACAACATATCTTTTTCGCGGCTTAAACTGCATTCTTGCTCTTGCGGTAGTAAAAAAGCATTAAATGCCGAAAATGCACTTGTTGGTTCTCCATGTTTGGACCAACCCCAAATCAACACGATATAAAAATATATTTATAAACAAAAAGTAAAGTAAAGGCGAATATGTACCCTTTCAGAAAGTGTATAACTTAAAGAGGTTATGTTATTCACTTAACCTCACTAAACGCTGATACGCGCAATGTATTAAAAATCGGCGGAGACTTTCCGAACAACCCAATACATAGAATTAATTTTACGAAGCTATATAGTTGGTTGGTAAACGCACAGTTGACGGACTATTCGTAACACGTTAATTTCTAACTAGCTATGCACGGTGTTTAGAACGTTAACACTATCCATAGAAACACAACTCAGAGCGTAACAACGCACAGTCTATAACGTATTAATTTAAAGAGGTCTGAATGAAGCTTAACTTTTTTAAAAATATAATTCTGAAAGGCCAAATTTAAATTTACCGCAAAATTTATTTAATTTTAAATTATAAACTATAATTTGATACAGTGAGAAACCAGCCGCGCTCTCAGCGCCATCTACTTCATTCTTAAAAAAAAAAAATAGAGTATAGTTCCTAAACATAATGTAAATATAAAATATTTAATAATAAAAATAACTATCTACCATCAGTCACGACAACGCACCAGATCACACTTCCTTTATGGTTCAGTAGTCTTTGGCGAAGAACTACAATTCTTAGAAACACTAGTTCTCAACCACCAAACTAACCTGAAGCCCCGTGTGACCTACTTTTGTTCCAAAAACGGACGAGTTCGTTAAAAGGACACCGCTTTCAAAAAAGACAATGACAATGAACATATGATTTCATGATAAATGATTTCATTTTTACAACAATAATTCATAAATTGTAACATTAGGTCATTAAATTACATTTAGATATATTCTCTAATTATAAATTTAACTAAAAATATGAACAAATACCTTTAAATTGTGTTAATAAGATTGATTATTGAAAATCGGATAATAGGCTGTATATTACCTGGTACAACACTTAAATAATCTGCAAATTTTTTCCTTTCCCAGTCTACACTATGGGCTATTATGTCAGTCTTCGCAATTTCAATGGTGAAGTTAGCCATATCTAAGATCATTAAATCCAGAGTCTAAAAAAAAAGGTAATTTTAATAAATTATTGGTCAACATTCATAGACCATACTAAAAATACTACATACTGAACTATTTTTTTAATCTCCGAACACAGCAAAGAAAACTCGCGTTCTCTTTATCACTTTATTGTTACACCCTGTATACTATATTTTAAATTCATATGGTGTCAAATGGAGTTAGTTTAATCATTTAAACACAGAGGTACTGGCTATTCAGTCTTTGTATAAATTATACCACAATTTAAAAATTAATGAAGTGTTGACGAAATATTTAAAATATTTAAAACAAATACCTCTAAAATTCCCTTGAAGGTATCCACGACATCTGTAGTTTCAGTAAGTTCTTTGATTCTTTCATCTCGAACTGGTGCACAAAGTTTAGACATCACTGATATAACATATTGTGCATAGTGCTACAAAATTAAATATATTATTTATTAAGGGTGCATACAGCCGTATAGTTTCTTATACAAAACTAACAACCTGAAATAAAATTAGTAACAATCAAAACATCAAAATTTGCAGCGAATTTTTATCTATCTAATAGGATATTCTTAATTGTAAAAAGAACTGTCATGTAATTGTAAATATAAAAATTACATTATAGACGCCACCTTGTAAAACTTTCGACACAAATTTGTGTACCATGCGGCAAATTGTAGCTAAAGCTTCATTTTACAAATGTTTCTAAATATTTTGTTCTATAGTAAAAACTACTTCTAATTACTGTACTTTTGATCACGCATCTTCCGCGGTTCTCAATATAGGTGCAGCATGTAAAATTAATTTATTTTTTGTAAAGAATTCGTGTACCAAGTGGCATTTCATTATCAAAAAGTATGATATTTTTCGACGAAGGTTCTAAACTACGAGGGTTGTCCGTAAAATAAGGTCTCCAGGACGCTGATGTCGCGAGGAACGCTTTAACGCTAGATCTGGCAACACTGGCGTGTTGCGTAATTCCCCGCCTACAAATCCCCACCACTCCGAGCTTTCTGCGACGCTTAATCTTAGTTTGGTAGCCGTCCGCGATGGAGCTTTCACTCGCCGCTACCGCCAGGTGTGAGTTACGTTCTGTGATTAGTTTTTTTATGTGCTAAGGACACTACGCCTATAGAAATTTATCGACAGTTATGTGAAGCGTATGGACAACAGTGTCTGGATATCAAAGACGTGAGAAAATGGTGCAGAGCGCTTAAAAACGGACGTACGTACGTGCATGATGAACAGCGTGCCGGACGGCCATCGGCCAACTTGGATGGGATAACGTCACACACACCCCCTACAGCCCGGACTTAGCACCAAGTGATTATCATCTCTTTTCTGCGTTGAAGTCACACCTGGGTGGGACGAATTTCAGGACCAACGAGGAGTTGAAAGAAGAGGTCGTACGATAACTGCGCGCCGCGGCAGGACAATTCTATGACACGGGTATAAGATAAATGCTACACCGCATGCAAAAATGCATCGATCGCAACGAGGATTATGTAGAAAAATAGTGGAAAGTGCAGGCTTTCCAACAATGTATAACTCATAGCAAATAAAGGTGTTCTTCTTTGTGAAAAATTAAAAAAATTGGAGACCTTATTTTATGGACAACCCTCGTATAAACAATCATGTAGAAAAAAACGTTAAAGTATTATTTGAACATTTCCACACAAAACTGTATAAATATAAAAGTTATTTGAAACCCACAAATATATTTCGAAAATTACAGAACATTGTTGTGTGATACCTATTCTTAAGATATTGAGCGATAACATTTTTACAATATTTTTTTTACATTCAAAAATATCCTGTAGAAAATAAAAATTCTGTGCAAAATTTGAAGTACAGATTGCCACTAATTTTATTTCAGATTGTTAGTTTTGTATAAGAAACTAACCTGTCTGGGGATTATGCGTAGCGTTAAAGAAAAGTTTAAAGTATAATCTATCCCAAATATTTAAGCGGAACTAAATGAGATTCAGAAGTTGTCACGAGATTAATTTTTAACGACTCAATCGGACTTTTGTTTAGCAAAATCCCTATTCAAACGTTAAAAGTTACTAGGTATGATATTCTAGTTTTGCTCAAATCAAAGAAACAGACTATGTAAAGAAAGTCAACAAAATATAAAATATAATACTTACCGGAAAATTTAAAACGCCAGCTTGAGCTTGCTGTTTTATTAGATCTGAATCGAGAACTTCTCCAATTTGCTGCTGAATTTTTGTATGCTGTGGTAATAGTACGGAAAATAAACCCTGAAATATAAAAAAAATAGTTATGATGATGTAAACAGGGGTAATAAGGCTGGTTGAAACGTCACTCTGATCATGTAGGTTTCATAAATGCCAGAAGTCTAAAAACGGAACAATAAAAACGCTTCAAGATTGGATGATCAGTAATTTAGGAATTATACGAGACTGGAAAAGTATGGCCACGAGACTTTACATGTCGATTAATCGACAGAGAATCGATAAACAAATATACACTATCGGCCATAAGTAGAGAATCTATTTTTTAAATTATTTTCATAAATCCCGATTTGAGTATAATAAATGTTATTGAATTATATTCCTGGTATAGCAACAACAAATTATAAATTAGAACCTGCCCTTAAAAATATTTGTTGTAAAAACGAAAACAGACTTATTGAAACCTGTTAGGCCATAAATAGAGAAACATCATTTTTATTCAGTACAACATGGGAGGCTTGTTATAATAGTTGAATTTTTTGTGTTCTGGGTAATAATTTTGAAAATTAAAAATGCCAAAAAAGTAAGGGCCGATAATTCCTCGCGCCGACATCGCAGCCCATACGGTCACTTTAGGCGAATGTAGAGGTTTCTGATGTTTGCGTTTCGGATTCGTTGCACTCCAGTAGCGGCAGTTCTGCTTATTTACGTGGCCATTAAGATGAAAATGAGCTTCATCCGAAAACAAAATGTTGGTAAACGTTGAAAATCGCTCAATCACCTGATTTACGAAATTAAGCCTCTGACTGGCATATTGGGGCTTTAATTCTTGCACCAATTGAATTTTGTAGGGGTGCAGCTTTAGGTCTTTGTGCATAATGCGATGTAATGATGATCTATGCACATTTAAAGCACTTGCGCGCTTCCGAATTGAAAGGTTTGGGTCGTCACGAACAGACTGATTAACCTAGATGATAGACCTAGGTCGCCCGGATTTTGATTTATCCAGCGTTGTACCAGTCTCTTCAAACTTTTTAACCCAATGTCGAATGAGAGGAATGCTTGGCGCATCATTTAAGTGGCGAAAACCTCGAATACTGCAGAATTTTCTACGCGCTACAGTCGCCGAATCACCGTTTTTGTAAAACTCTCGCACGCATAACGCGCGGTCTGCTCCCGAGAAACGCTCCATAGCGACTGAATTCCCAAGAGCCAGGCTACCGATTCACATAACCCCCGCGCCCCTCGGATACGTTGAGTTCACGCAGTAAGCTAAATAAATATAAAATTTCTTTTGAGACACCTTGTAATTTTCAAATGTTTCTCTACTTATGGCCGATAGTGTATATATATTTCACACAGTTCTATGTAAACTTCAATGACGTCTGTGAGCTTCTTATACCCAACGTATGTCCCGTAGGTTTTATCCTCGTTTGTTATATTTGAATATATTCAGATAAACGTTTGCGTAATTTTGTATAGAAACGCTTCTATTGTAGCGGTGATAGAGCGAGCGAAACTAGTCACAGTTCTTTTTCACCATTTGAACCAATAGTATCGCTCAATTTTTATGACCTTCTAGATTGAACCACACCTTTTACCTTTTTTCTCTGGCGGGCATCAGTCAAGTAAATCCTCCCCGAGTAAAATAGACCATCGGGTTTAGAAAGATCGAAATGGGAAAACTCGTCGCCGGGCCATCTCCTACTTGTTATTCCTACTATTGGTATTTCTAACGGATTATAAATTTGTTTCAGTTGAATGATTCATTGGTTAGGTTAGATTAGATTAGGTCAGGTTAGGTTATGTTATTATAATTATAACTGTTTCACTGTTAAAAATTCTGGTAATTCGACGTTATTTTGCTTTCGTTTTCGGTTTGTTCTCGTCCTTGATAAAAATTGAATCCAAGAGTCGGGAGTCGATAGTTTTTTCCGATTCCCCATCCCTGGGTTTTAACCGTGCTGTTATATCTTTGACAATCAGTGGTGGCGCTATATCTTAAAATCTGGGAGGGGGCAGAAAATATTTAAGTAGGAAATTTTTTTGTAATAACATACATGAAAATACAAGTGATCAAGTGATGACCTAAAAAAGTCCTCACTTCTAAAATACAAGTGATGACCTAAAAAAAAGGTCCTCACTTCTAAAATACAAGTGATGACCTAAAAAAAAAAGTTCCTTACTTCTAAAATACAAGTGATGACCTAAAAAAAAGGTCCTCACTTCTAAAATACAAGTGATGACCTACAAAAAAGGTCCACACTTCTAAAATGTAAGCGATGACCTAAAAAAAGGTCTTTATTTCTAAAATACAAGTGTTGACCTAAAAAAAAGGTCTTCACTTCTAAAAGGCAAGTGATGACCTAAAAAACAAAAGGTCCTCATTTCTAAAATATAAGTGTGGGATGACATTTTTCTGTAACCATTTTTGGGGTGTGGGGCAACTGGGAGATAGAGCCATTGGGGGGGGGGGCGGACCCATAGTTTGTTGAGTGTTAAAAAAATAAACAAGTTTGTGAAAAAATGGTTATTACTCGTGAAGGTTTTCGTTGGATGATTTTTTCCGATTTTAGTAAAGGCGTAACTCAACAACAATGCATAGATTCGCTTCGTTCAACTTTTGGTAATGAAGCACCATCAGAAAAGACTGTTTACAATTGGTTTGCAGAATTTTGTCGTGGTCGTGCGTCCGTCAGTGATGAACCTCGTGAAGGTTAACCAAAATCGGTTGTGATTTAAAAAAACATCGATGGTGTGCGCAAAATGATCGGTGTGTGACTTACTGTGAGATAGAGGCATCCTTTAGCATATGGCAGACTGCAACACATTCGATTTTGCATGAACATAGCTATGAAAAAGATCTGTTCCCGATGGATTCCGCATAATTTGACCGAAACTCAAAAAAAGGCTCGTGTTGATTGGTGTAAGGGAATGTTAAAAAAATTCAACCTAGGCATTGCAAAATCCGTATACAACATCGTTACAGGTGACGAAACTTGGATTTATTCACATGAACCGGAAACTAAGCAACAATCCACTGTTTGGGTCTTCCAAGATGAACCGAAACGCACAAAAGTTGTTCGTTCACGAAGCACTTAGAAGAAAATGATCGTTTGTTTCTTCGGTTCCACTGGACATGTCCGAGGACCTCCTCTTGAACAACATTTTTTTTGCGGACCCCATCCCTACCCTAGGCATTTTACGTCGTTCTTGAGATTTAATTTCTGGCTCAGTAATCTCATAGGCACTACGTTATAATAAATATTGGTAAAAATGTATCGCTGGTTATTTTAATAAATGGTCTTGCGCATTTATAGAGATGAACAATTTTTATGAGCATTACGAATAAAAATCATAAAATGAATAAAAATTGTAGTAAAAAGAAGTAGACAAGTTACAAATTATAATACGTTAAGCTCATACAAACATTTCTTGGTCAAATATTGGTCAAAATAGATCTTATTATAATATATTTTCTGTAAATAATTTGCAGTTGAATAAAAATAATTAAATTTATTCTAATTATTGTTTAGTTATGTCAATAACTAGTTAGGTAACAACAAATACAAAAAGTCCTGATCATGTAGGATTTTTATTAAATGAGTTATTTGAATAAAAGCGAAAAGTTGAGGGATGTAATGTTAATGTCAAAATTGTTTCGAGGACCCCCGGTACTGGCTACGCGGACTCCCAGTGGTCCGCGGACCACACTTTAAGAACCGCTGCTTTAGAGGATCGGAGAACAGTTAATGCTGAATGGTATACAACAATTTGTTTGCCACAAGTCATCGAAAAGCTCAGGAAAACAACCAAAAACGTCGCATCATTCTTCATCATGACAATGCAGGCTCCCACACAGCAAGTCAAACAATTGAAGAAGAAAAACATCGAATTAATGTCTCAATTGCCCGTATTCACCTGATTTATCCCCTAACAACTTTTTTTATTCCCTAATGTCACATAAAAAATGCGTGGACAGCCATTTTCATCACCTCTAGAAGCTGATGAAGCCCTCGAAAACCATGTTTTTGAGATACCAACTTCAGAGTGAAAAAAATATTTCGAGAATTGGTTTGAACGCTTGCAAAAAAGTATATGCATGCAAAGGCGAATATTTTGAAATGCAATAAAAACGTTTGTTCCAAATAATTTTTTTTCTTTCTTAGTTTTTGTAAATACTTAAAAGGTAGCCCTCGTAACCGTTCAAGAACTTATTTTTGAAGTAGAAGTTGAGACAAGGATATTATTAATGTATATAATTTGAAAAAAGTTTATAATATTATAAGGTGACACATGATTTGTAAATTAAATAAAAGTATTTTAATGAGTCACAATTTATCGATAAACAAAAATCAACAGAGGTAAACAAGGACGAATAAAATGCGAGGAAAACAAGATTTCTAGAACAAAGGATATTCTTTATAAGGGTATATGAATCATTAGATTAGCATATTATTTTTTCAGACGACAAATAAAAATAAAACTGAAGGGTTAAGAAACTATAATTCAGTTTTTTAACTTCTCCACACTACGAGGTAATGCAGTGACGACTCATCCTAAAACACAGGGCCGTAACTAGCTTTATCGGGCCTTGGGCAAGATTTTCTAATTGGGCCCCCCTGAACACTATATAATACAAGTGTTTATTTTTATGTCCTAAAAAAAAGTCCTCACTTCTAAAGTACAAGTGATGAGCTAATAAAAAAATTGATGTGAAGTGTGAATATTCACACATTTCAGGGTTTCGCAGGTATATAATAAGTGAAGGCGGTATGCTGAGTGTGTAGGACAAATTTTACTTTGTAGTAATCACGGCAAAATGAACGATATTTTTAAAATAATTTATCGTCTGTTAATCATATAAGACTGGTTATTAAATTTACGCTCTTAAAAATTAAATACAACGTTTGTCAAAATATAACTAGAATTTTGACAAAATAATTTCAACATAATAAAAATGCAAAAAAAAAACGGAAAAAATAAAATTCACTCCGTACTCGAACTCGAAACCCTTCGTTTACCAGCAGTGCTCTAACCCATTACGCTATCGAACGCCTTGCATATGAGTGTCTTACATTGGTATAACTTTTGCATTTTGTGAACCAAAAACCACAAAAAATGTGTTATTTTCCGAAAACATAATCTAATCAAAAATTTCTGTTGTACTATTTCGGTTCACACCAATATACATTACTTAGAATTTTTTTAGATTTTTAGTTTAAACCATCTGGGCTACAGGGTGTGGGTCAAAATTTTTCTTGCACAATTTTGGCAAAAATCGCTTCAAAATAATTTATTTTGCAAAAATAAAAATTTGATCGTTAATCCACGTACTAAGGGCTTTCATTTAATATCCTACTCAGAATTTAAAAAAAATATTTTTGTTTTCGATGAGCACATATTTGTTTATATTTTTAGGGGGGTATGTTTTTTAGATGTTTTAGTATTTTTCCTATGTGCGGGTCAAAGAGTTGTATAAGCATGCCAAATTTCAAATCTCTAGGTTTAGCCGTTTGGCTACAATTTTTACCGAACAGACAGACAGACAGACAGACGACAAAAGGACGGTATAAGGGTTTTTTGGTCATACCTACAAAACCCTAAAAAGGTCCTCATTTCTGACATACAAGTGTAAAAAAAAAAAAATTGATGTGATGTATGATTTTTCACACATTTCAGGGTTTTATAGGTATTTAATAATTGTTCGAAGCCAACATAATACTGGATGTCTAGGAATATTGGTCTATAATCAGATCAAAATCAACAGTTTTTTGATAATCACTTTTATTCGTTAATTGAGAATTAAGAGCTTCCATTTAAATTTTTACAAAATTTAAGTAATTTGCCAAAAATCCCAACGTTTTTGTCTACATTTGCTCCGTATTCTAGTCTTCATTAGATTAATAAGGAATATATTGATGTGTGTTACTATTAACAGTGTGTTATTTTATTTATAGGTATTTCGTTACTATAAATGATATTTTCCTCTATGATAAAAATAACTGAATAACTGAACATTCCAACACTACTCTACAGCAGCGGTTTCCAAAGTGGGGGGCGCAACCCCCTGTTGGGTCGTAGAAGATTCAGCAGGGGGTCGCGGGTTCATTGCAAATGTCATTTTCATTCCGATCGTTTTTTCAAATAGATAAAATAACCTCGTTTATTAAAAAAATTGAATTATGGACTAAAAATTGTCAAGATGACAAATTTGATATGTTTTCGAATTTAAAAAATAATATTTGATGCATTGACAAAATTAAAGAACATCTTTATTTATAGGACACTTACAAAATTTGAAGCAATATTTTAATCAGTATTTTCAAGATCTGGAAGAAAATGCAAAATATGAATGGATATGGAATCCGTTTACTATCGATTATAATGATAATTTTGATATAACAACTAATGAACAAGAAAAATTAATAGAACTTTCTTGTGATAGCTTGCTAAAAGATCGCTTCAATCCAAATAATCTGGAGAAATTCTGGCTGGAAGTAAGCAAGGAATATCCTGCCTCAGCAGCTAAAGCTATAAAAATTCTTTTACCAGATGTCATATCATACATGTGCAAAATAGGATTTTCCACATTAGCTGTTATTAAAACAAAATATCGCGCACGGTTAATAGTGAAAGATGAAATAAGAGTGTCTCTTTCTTTATATAACCGTGATTTAACAAATTATGTGCGAAGAAACAAGCCCATACTTCACATTAAAATTGATTTTTATTACATTTTTAATTTGTATTACATATTTAATATTAATACAATTTATTTGTATATGATTTTCGTGATTTATGTTGTGAAAATAAATATTTAGGAATTAGAGAAATTATTTACATTACATATTTTTGCTACTGTTGTGATTATTATTTCAATAAAGAAATTATTTACAAATTGTTTATAAATTTCCTAAATAGGGGGGGGGGGGGCAGAGATGGGATTTTTTTCTAAGATCGACGTTACTGAACAAAGTTTGGAAACCGCTGCTCTACAGTAGTGTACTGCGGTGTGGTGTGTGTAACTCGGTTCGCAACTATTAAAAATATTTTATTTTGTTTTGTTTATATTTTTAATTTCAAAAAAAGACACGCACTATCTTAGCTATAAATACAAAAAGTCCATAACATTACTAACCATAATTTAGCATTGAATTAAAAAAATAATTAATTTTTCTCTCTCGTACGATTCCGGCTTAGATTAATGTACATTACCTATAATTTTTTCAGATTTTTTGTTTAACCTCTTTGGGTAAAAGGGGGCGGGAGAAGAACTTTTTTAACACATTTTTGGCTAAAATCGTGTTAAGAAAAACTTTTTGTTTCTTAATCCTTAAGAGCTTAGTTTTGATACCACACAATAAATTTTAAAAAAATATTTTTGTTTTATCAACGACACAAAAAAACGATATTTTTCGAAAAACTTACTTGATCGAAAATTTCTATTGAACTATTCCGGTTCCCACCAATGTTCATTATGGATTTTTTTAATAAGATTTTTAGATCAACTCCTCTGGGAGCTGGGTTGTGGACAAAAGTTTTTTGACACATTTTTGGCGAAAATTTCATTAAAAAAAATGATTTAAGAGGTTTCATTTGGTATGCCTCACTAATTAAAAAAAAAAAAATACTTATTTTTTTATTAAATACATATTTGTTTATATTTATCTCGGGATGTTTTTTTGAACTCTCAGTATTTTTCCTATAGGGGAAACTTCCTAAGCGCCCTGACATCTGGTGGCAATTTGTGAAAGATACGAAAGCCACATTGTTTTGTTTTGTTCAATGGAGAAATACGGGTTTTTTTGTTGTTTGTGTTTTTTTTTGTGTATCATGAAAAAAAAAAAAAACAATCAATTTTGTTGTGTGCCGCAATGTAAATCGTGAATAATGAAGAATCCTTCTTAAACATTCCATAATTTACCTAAATCGAAAAAAATATCAATTGAAACGACGTTTGGAGGCAGAGAGAAAGTGGATCGTAGGTTTTTATGGACTCAAAAACTAAAAATGGGCAAAAATCCAAGCCCATGCAGGCATGTTTGCCCGTTGCATTTTATGGAAAGTGATTTTTTACGTCCAAAAAAAGACTGAAAAAAGCATTTATCGCACCCAAAATTGGCCTAAATCATCAGTAGATATATTAAAAGGCCCTTCTACTTTTTCAGGCAGAGATATTAATTTTTACTAATATATTTACCATATTTTAGTTGTTATTATATTGACAGACAGTCAAAAAGAATTAAAAATACAATGAAAAACTAAAAATATCCTTGAAATTTCTTTAGAATAGTATATTATTACATATCTTGTAAATCGTAGATTACCTTTAAATTAAAAAAAAAAAAAACTCGGAAAACAGGAAAAATACAACTCGTGTTCATTTTCACCATGTAAACAAATACACGAATAACAGTTTAATGTGGCTTTCGAGTGTTCCAGCTTTGCCGCATACGGCGCTGCGATCTTAAAAAGTTTCCCCTATATGTGGGTCAAAGAGTTGTATAAGCATGCCAAATTTCAACTTGGGTAGCCGGGGAAAATACCCGAGGCCCCGGGGTTCTTGGGGCTCCAGGGTCCTGGGCAGAGCCGTAGGAATGGCCTGGCATCGAGGCAAGTGCCAGGGGCACGTGGCCGTCACTCACTTGTATTTTGGAAATGAGGACCTTTTTTTTAGTCATCAGTTGTATTTTCACCTATATTATAATAAAAATTCACGCTTCATTTGTATATGGTCCATAGTCCGAGCTGAAAGAATTAGTTTTTACAATCTTGACGGCCCCGGGTATAGAAATGTAGAATTGATCATTACCCGGGGCCCGCAAAGAAAGTTTCTCCTCGGGCCCCCCAAAAAAAGTTTCTCCCCTGGACCCCAGAAGTCCTCTCGGCGGCCCTGGTTATACCTACAAAACCCTAAAAAATGTCCTTACTTCTGAAATACAAGTGATGACCTAAAAAAAAAAACGTCCTCACTTCTATAATACAAACAATGAGCTAAAAAAAAGGTTCTCACTCAAATACAAGTGATGAATTATTATGTCAATATTTTCCTTTTTGCCCCCCCCCCCTCGCCGATCACTTGGATCCCAGGCCTGTGCCCCTGCCTAGTTACGGCACTGTAAAAACATATATATTTTTATATGTTTTAGAACATTTTTAGTTTTAAGAGCGACAATTCCACGTCAGTTTTATAATATTTCCGGACTTAAAACAGTCATAATTTAAAAATAGTTTTATATCATATTTCTAACGGGTCTTTTCATTTTAATTTTATAAATATTTAAAATACTCTGTTTCATCATTAAATATACAAACACAAGTATCTATATTCAGTAATTTCATGCAAATTATTCGATATTAGAACATTTAATTACAAATACAATTCAATTTTATTATAAAATAGAGCCTTGAATTCAGCTTCCTTAATATATAAGGAACTAATATTAATACGGAAGTTCTTATTTAAAAAAGTAACATTCCCAAAACAAGAAAAGTTTATGACCCTATATTTTTAAGGATTCGTAAGTATAGCCTCTTATTGCCTATTGTCAACTGACAATAACTGAAGCGCCTCTAGTGAGATTTTGAGAAACTAAAGGTTGTAGGATAGTCGAGTTTGTGACAAGCATGGGAATATGTTCTTAGAAGTGGAAAGACAGTTAAAGACCATTTTAGAGTGTGTTCCCGTGTGTTTCAATAAATATCACATGAAGATACCATTGAACCTGTCAAAAATATCCTACCAAATTCAGCCATGATGTGAATGCAGTAGCGCCTCTATCGGTAGTGTCAGATGCCAATACATTAGATACTATACCAAATGGTTAGATGTAAAGAGTACATCTTTAACATGCATAAATAAATAAAGATATCGAAAATCACTCGAAAAATACACAGGATGTAATATGAAATGTAGGCCATTAGCATTTAAGAGAATCTTACACTGTACACGCAAGAAAATCACTGTATTTATAAAAACTAATATAACAGAAGTAATATTTGATCTTAACATATATTTTTGTTTGTCTAAGTCAGTGGTTCTTAACCTTTTCAGAATCACGGAACACTTACAATTTTCAAAATTTTTGCGGAACACAGTAAAATAAATATATAATATATGTCGGAGAATATCATAATTTTATCAGGATACGTAAGTGCAAAGGCAGCAGCCTTGGTACTAGCAGAACCAATATCAGCCGATCAGCAGAAACTGGGCGATAATAGAACAGTGTGTTTTGTACAGGAGTGTGTTATAGCTGAGCGATCGGTCTGGATCATTGGGATTGCTACGTGTCTGTTATAATATCTGTTTTAATTATGAACTTTGTTTTATGTCATAAATGTGTTTTAATAATGTTTGATTATTTGTGTGAGTGATAATTGTTATTTTACCACATTTGAGACGATATCAGAAGTGGGATTTGCATCCAAAGCCATGAACAATGGAGAGAAATTCGGATGGAACTTGTGCAAAAGATAAGTCAACCTTCTACTAGTAAGTCAATAAATTTACCTGTATGTGAATTAGAAAAAGTGGGCCAAAATACCAAGGCCTGGTGCAATACTACTGATCTTTGAGTGCGTGAGAATCCAATAAATGGTAGTGCTTTAATGATCGCGTTAAACAAAGTTTTGCGATGTTATGCATCTGCATGGCTATCTCAGATATCATTTGAAGGTATGACTTGGGAACAATTTTACGATTTATTTTAATCAAGATACGACCAAAATAATACCGGTTCTGCTTTTCTTATAAAATTATTGCATGGAAAACCTAAAGACCATGAGCCTTATTCTGTGCATGCTAGTCAATTTTTAATAGCTTTTATGACACGCTAGCAGAAATCAGATCCAGAAGAAATTAGCAATGGCCTTAGCAATGGCTAATTTAACCGAATTCTATTCTGAAGAAAAACGTCAGTCCGAGAGACCGAAATTCAATTCTTCATCTTCAATTGAGTGTTTCAACTGTGGTAAAATTGGGCATCGTCAAAGTGATTGTCGACTCCCCAAGAAGCCGACCAGTTCCGAGAAGCCATCCAGTCTCGACAAGTATCATAAAGAAATTCGTTGCTACAAGTGTAACAAACCTGGTCACTATGTCAACGATTGCCGCAGTACCGTTTTGAGGAAGGAGCGTGAAACCAAAAGAGTAAAAACCTGCACGGTTAAGTCACCTAGCGATCAACTTTAACATGGTGAGATCTTTCCTTTTGTTTCCAACTCTGGAGCAGAGTGTTCTGTCTTGAAAAAGTAAGTTTCTTTAAAATTTAGCGGTCAAAGATTCCATAATAAAGTCTCTTTAGTTGGTATTGGAAAAGATACTGTGTTAGTACAACACAGATTTTATGTTAAGTAATAATAGATGGATATTTGCTTGAAATTAAATTTCATGTTTTGGCTGATAATTATTTAAACAAGGATATTATGATTGGTAGAGAAATTTTAAGTTCTGGTTACTCTACTCACTTGACTAATAGTAAAATCTTTCTGGAAAACTGTAGACATATGCATTTTAACTAAATCCAAAAATTTGCCTGATTGGAAAAATGAGATAATATTTGAATTAGTTGGTGACGAATGCAATCAGTTACTTACACTGTTACATAATTTTAAAGATTCCTTTATTAAAGATAATTCTGTGACACGTGTTAATACCGTACAAAGATGTCCATACCGAATAACAGAATGTGAAAAAGAAATAGTTTGCAACAAAATTCAAGATTTTTTTTTTTTTATTAATTTAAGTGCTTCAGCTACGAGGCTATTAGCACTTGAGTATAATTACATTTTTAAGGTAATACTATTATATACATGTACATATATTGGTTACAATTATAGGTAATAAGTATTAGAACAAAAATGGGGGTATTTAAACATTGTGTAAGTAAAGAGATAGGTGAACAGATTTTATATTAGGTGGGAGATGTTGATGTCTCTGAGGAATTGAAGCGTCTGATCTTCTGAATTCTTGGTTGGAGCCAGTGCTTGTTTTATTGTTGTCGGTATATTGTTTTTAATTCTCTCAGCATTATATTTTGGACAGGAGATTATGATATGATCCACTGTTAATCGTACTTGGCAGTCAGTACAAGTGCTGGGGTCAGATTTCTCAAAAATATACTTATGGGTCAGCAAGGTGTGTCCATGTCGCAGTCTTGTCAATATTGTTTGGTCCTTTCTGTTTTGTCTAAATTCCCACAATTTGGCCTCTTCTTTGATGGTTCTAAGGTGGTTGTTTTGGATGTTCCTCCATTCTTCCTTCCATTTTGCAAGAATGTTGTTTTTCACTTGTGACTTTGTGTCTACGAGATGCATCTGCACTTGCACTATCTCTTCTGTTGTTGCTTCTTTCGCTGCCTTATCTGCTTTCTCGTTACCATCAATGCCCACATGGGATGGGATCCAGATTATTATTATTTTTTTGCCCATATTAATTATGTCGTTGATGTTGTCTTTGATTTTGGTGATGATAGGGTTTCGAGGGTACAGTTGTTGAAGGCTTTGGATGATGCTCATAGAATCACTGAATATTGCGTATTTTGTGTGCCCCTGGCTGTTGGATCGGATGAATTCGGTAGCTTCTAGTATAGCGTAGGCTTCTGCGGTAAATATGTTTGTGTGATCCGGTAGATGGTATTTGTTTATTCTGTTGTTAACCACTATAGCGGCACCTGTTTTATTGTTTATTATTGACCCGTCAGTGAAAATAGCGTGGTATTCTTTGTGGTCTTGTTGGATTTCTCGGTACAAGGATCTATATATTTCGGGATTAGTGGATTCTTTGGGATATTGGGTTAAGGATAGGTTATATTTGGGGTTTTTAACGATCCAGGGGGGGTATTTGTTGGGATATTGTGGAAAGGAAAAATTCAAGATTTATTAGAGGCTAAAATTATTAGACCTAGAATTTCACCGCTTTCAAGCCCTATGATTTTAGTTCAAACGAAAGATGAAACTAGTCGAATGTGTGTTGATTATTGTGAATTAAATTCCAATACAATTTCTGATAAATATGCATTACCAATAATTTCAGGATTAATTGCGCATTTTTAATGTGCAACCTATTTTACAAATTTAGACATGGCAAGCGGGTATTATCAAATTCCCGTTCACAAAGACTCTATTGAGAAAACAGTTTTCATTACACCCGAAGGTCAATATGAATATTTGTTGATACTATTTTGGTTTAAAGACGGTTATGACTGTTTATAAACGAGCGATAATAAAGGCCTTAGGTAGCTTAATAAACACACATGCGATAGTGTGTATGGATGACGTAATGATTTACACTAAAATTATTTCCGATTGTCTTGCAAAATTAATGATGTACTACAAGCACTTGTTTAATATGGTTTTTTACGTTTGACCGTTTCTAGAAACTCAAATTGAAAATTTGGGTTACGAAATATGTGCAAGCGAAATTAGACCAAGCTAGATCAAAAATACAGAGGGCCTATGAGAGTTATAAAAATCCTTGACGAAAACAGGACCGATGCCCTGTGGCTCAGAGGAGTACGTACAAGCGGTAGAGTCCCATGGTAAGAAAAACGCGTCTCCTGAAGATGATGAGGGCTTATACGTGAACCAGATGTAATTTTGTAAGTATTTTTGTGTGTTTGTGGTTATCCCAGGTGAACAGTGGTTCTCTGGGTGAGGAGGAGTGTCCTCCGAAAATGTGGTTATTCCAGGTGAACAGTGGTTCTCTGGATGAGGAGGAGTGTCCTCCGAAAATGTGGTTATTCCAGGTGAACAGTGGTTCTCTGGATAATGAGGTGTGTCCTCCGAAACAGTGGTTATCCCAGTTGAACAGTGGTTCTGTGGATGAAGACGTGTGTCCTTCGAAAATGTAGTTAACCTATGAATAGTAGTTTTCAGGATTAGGGGGTGTGTCCTCCGACCAATAGACGGCGGGGCAGGTGCCCATGAGCTCCTGATGTGTGCCAGTAAGGCCAGGAACAGAGTTGCATACTAGATGTATTCCTGATGCAGGTTGGTAAATCGCTTGAAGTAGAATATAAAAAGTAATTTGAATGTGCGATACTACGAGTATCAGTGTTAAGATGAGTCTTCAGTGGAAGATTTCAACTCATTTCTACACTAATGAGTTATTGTATGAGTCAGAAATGGCCGAAGTGGGCACCACTGGACATGTTTTTAATAAAATGTAACTAATGACACTTATTGTAGTGTATGTTTTTTCAGATAAAGATCGCACAGGGTCGTGCAGTAGGTCAGGATGGCCGTGTCGGAGAATATCATAATTTTATCAGGATACGTAAGTGCAAAGGCAGCAGCCTTGGTACTAGCAGAACCAATATCAGCCGATCAGCAGAAACTGGGCGATAATAGAACAGTGTGTTTTGTACAGGAGTGTGTTATAGCTGAGCGATCGGTCTGGATCATTGGGATTGCTACGTGTCTGTTATAATATCTGTTTTAATTATGAACTTTGTTTTATGTCATAAATGTGTTTTAATAATGTTTGATTATTTGTGTGAGTGATAATTGTTATTTTACCACATTTGAGACGATATATATATATATATAATATTGCATAATATATTAAAAAACGCATACATAACAGTTTACATATCAGTTAATAGCAAATAACAATCAGTAAATAAAATAAAAAAAGATAATTATCACAATCATTTTAATGGGATATTTGGGCCTGATGACTTTTACAAATGTTTTCAATATCTGTGTGCTTTATGTGTGAAATAGCTACTCTCATTTCTTCTTCTATATTTGTCAGACTTTCACGTTTCTTTGTCTTAATATTCATTAATAATGAAAAACCAAGATCGCGTAATTACGCGTAATGTGGAAAATTGTAATAAAATTAATCGCTTTCTCAGAAATAGTTTGAACAGAAATCCAAATTCTTCAACTGTTATTTCGGAAAATTTCATTTTGAGGGTATGATCCGTTACAGAAATCGATAAAAGCTAACATAAGTATATAAATACAAGTAAAGACGAAAAAACTAAAAACTATGACTTTTGCTTTTTCGCTTTCGTTTTTTTTTTTTTTTCGTATTCATAACTGTTATAATTTTTCACTGATTTTCAAATTTTTGCGGAACACTTTCTCTAAGTTTACGGAACACCGGTTAAGAACCACTGGTCTAAGTGATGACCAAAAAAGGAAGATGGATCCAAGTGATGACAAAAAAGGAGGAGGGGTGCTAGTGATGATAAAATAAAAGAAGACGGATCCAAGCGATGACCAAAAAAAGGAAGAAGGATCTAAGTGATGACAAAAAAATCAGCTGTGGTCACAACAGGACCGACCGCCATCATAAAGTACTTATATAAATTACATTCTAGCAGCAGAGTAGAAATAACTTGGCCTAATATTTTCTAACAGAGATATTATTTATCATGACCATGGAAACGTTACATATAAATATCAAAAAATTGAGAATTGAAAAATTTTACAGAAATTAAGCGAAATTTTTCGTTTTATCAAAAAACGTCCCAAATAAAAGTTATTAGTTATTGATTTTATAGCAACTTTTGTTCAATAAATTTTTTCGAAATATTTTTGTTTTGTGAAATATTCACAAAAATCTTAAAATCGACACGAGTAAACTCCCATTTTTAGTCAACCGATTTTTACCAAAAGTTGATCAACTCGTGCCATTGATGGCAGAAGCTTAAATATGAAGTTTCATAAAAATCCCTTCAGCCGAATTTGCTCTGCACGTGTACACAGACAGACAGACGGACGGATGGACGGACGGACGGACGGACAGACAGACAGACAGACAGACAGACAGACAGACAGACAGACGGACGGACGGACAGACAGACGGACGGACAGACAGACCAACAGACATCATGCCAAAAATAGTCAAAACGTTATGTAGGGACCTCAATTCGTGGAGATCCATCGAAATCTCGAAATGTCAAAATCGGTATGATCACAATACCTCCCTTATAATATGTTGGCGGTCGGTAAAAAAGGAAAACGGATTCAAGTGAAGACCGAAAAATGGAAGACGGATCGAAGTGATGACAATAAAATGGAAGACGGATCCAAGCGATGATAAAAAAATAGAAGACGGATCTAAGTTATGACAAAAAAAATCAAGATGGATCTAAGTGATGACAAAGAAAAGGAAAACAGATTCAATTGATGACCAAAAAATGGAAGACGGATCCAAGTGATAAAAAATCAGCTGTGGCCACCACAGGACCGACTGCCATCACAAAGTACTTGCATAAAATACATTCTAGCAGCAGAGTAGCTATTATCGTAAAAGACAATAACGTATTATATTACGTGGACAGTTTCATAATGTGTATATTTACGATTTTATAATTTACGATAACCATGACAAAACGTACAGTTATGGACAAAAAAAATACCTTTTTTTGTCTATGAATCTATCTATTCAAATTTGAATAGTCGGCATCTATGCCCAAAACGTGTATCAATTTTATTTATAAAAGCATGCAGGCTGTTGCAATAAACAATTATTTATTCAATGTGTGTACCAAATTGTAATAAAATAATAAATAAATAAATAAATAAATAAATAAAAAATATGTTGGACAGATATCATAATTAGAAAACCTGATTTAAACAAATAAATTTTAGAAAAAATATACGCACTAGATTAAAAAGGTGTCCAATTTTTTTTGTCCATAACTGTACCTGCATACACAAAAAAAAAAAACTCAAATAAAAGTTGTTAGTTATTGATTTTATAGCAACTTTTGTTAAATTTTTTTTTTTTCGAAATATTTCTGTGTTCTGATATATTTGCAAAAACTGATACGAGTAAAATCCCATTTCTAGTTAACCGATTTTTACCAAAAGTTGATCAACTCGTGCCATTCATGTCAAAAGCTTAAATATGAAGTTTCACAAAAATCCTTTTAGCCGAATTTGCTCTGCACGTGTACACAGACCAACGGACAGACAGACAGACAGACAGACCTACAGACATCATGCTAAAAATAGTCAAAACGTTATGTAGGGACCTCAATTCCTCTAGGGAGATGCATCGAAATCTCGAAATGTCAAAATCGGTATGATCACAATACCTCCCTTATATATGTTGGCGGTCGATAAAAAGGGAGGATGGGTTCAGTGATGACAAAATAAAGGAAGACGCATCCAAGTGATGTCCAAATAATGGAAGACTGATCCGTGATGACCAAAAAATTAAAGACGGATCCAAGTGATAACTAAAAAAAGGAGGATGGGTTCAGTGATGACAAAATAAAGGAAGACAGATGCAAGTGATGAAAAAAAAAAAAAGGAAGACGCATCCCAGTGATGACAAAAAAGGAAGACGAATCCAAGACATGACTAAAAACTGCGCCCCTAATACTCATTTCAGCACCCCTTGAAGAAGGCACTCCGATGCGTCGTATCATCAGCTTACAGTGTACAGCTGTTGTGTTTTTGTGTTTAATTTCATATTTGTAATTTTATTACACTTAGAACATTGTCTTGAAGAATATGGTACAGAAAAAGAAAGATATTAATAATGAAAAATAATATTTTTTATGTAAGGTTTTCCTTATACGTGAATATTCACATTACAAGGTTTCACAGAGGTAAAAAGGTTGAGAAACGATGCTCTAATATATAGTCTGCCGTCCCGTCAAGACTCACCAATTATCACCCTTATAAAGAAAGAGTTTTACCTGACTTAAAAGTTCTGTGAAGACAGACAGGGTTAAATTGTTACGACAATTAATTAATTAAAACTAGCATTAAATACTTGACTATTGTTATAACGTATTAAAATTTAAATTAGACTCTGATAAGAATACAAGTTATCACAACTCTTACCTTCTTAATATCTTCCAATAACACCAAAGCTTGGGAGTAATTAGGAGGAGTTTCACCCAACTGTTCCCTCAAGATATCCCAAAAAGCTTGTTTCATTGTATCTTTAATCTTATTCCTCATACTGTTGGCTGGCGTATCCACTGGTGCCAGTTTGAAATTCTGATCAACAACAATCTGATGCACCAAAGCCATATCCCTCATGCCATTTGCTGCCTGCATTATTTCCTCCAGAGACACAAACTTTGGTGGAGAAGCACTTGTCATACCAGATACCATGAACTGGGGAGATGTACAAAATCTGAAATGTATTTACTTACTAAATTGTGTTTTAAAATTTAAGCACTTTCATGCCCCTCTCTTGTTACAATTGGTTGCAAAATTGATTCGTTTCACTTTCGTAAAAATTATATGGGTTACAGTTATTAAAAATTATATTTAATATTACATTGAGAAAATTGAAGATTAAAATAGTTAGACTCTGTTAGACATGTAGATAAGTGCCGCCCAACATCTACAAACCGCGGGCCATTTTTTTAAATAATATTTCGGGGGACGAAAATAAAAGTCGTCGCTCGTAAAAGGTTTCAGAAGTTTTCCGATCGACTTAAAGATGTTT
Organism: Liopterus haemorrhoidalis; assembly: GCA_963971575.1. NCBI lineage: Eukaryota > Metazoa > Arthropoda > Insecta > Coleoptera > Dytiscidae > Liopterus > Liopterus haemorrhoidalis. The sequence continues at coordinate 90,114,629 of OZ020611.1, forward strand.
TGTATTGTATGGCACGTTATTTTAACATTTATAATCAAAATTTATAAAGCCAACTAGAAAATTAATTAATATCGTTTTGTTAAAATTTAATTTATTTCTTATGCCTATTTCAGTTTGAACCAATTATAATTTTTCTTTTTAAAAATTAAACACATTTTTATTATGTTTTTCTTTATAAAGTATTAAATATTAAAATCATTAAATAAAAGGCTAAAGGAAGGAGGCTATATGAATTTTAACATACAAATTTTTCTGGCGGAAATTACGTCATTCCAACGACCACAATGGCTGCCAATATTTTGTTGTTTTCGTATTGAAAAGTGTTTATTAGCATTTATTTTGATAATTTAAAGTATATTCATGATTTATAAATCATAAATAAAAGAAAGGGCTGAAATATTTTTTAGTTATTGTATAATTCAATATAAAATTACGCATACAGTGTGCAAAAATATGATTTTAAAATACAGTAAGATATAAAATATCTTAATAAAATACTTTTCGTATGAAGTGCTTTCTAATTGTTTCTAAACAAATTGTGAATAGGGTATAGGCATGATATTTTTTTAAATTTTTTATTATATTCCTCTTGTTGCATATAAACATAAAAAACAGTTTTTATTTATTTTTTTGTAATTTGAAGGCTTAAAAAAATCATAAATGTATGTAGCGCGCGAAAACGACGTGTGACGTCATACCCCTTCTACCTGACGTATGACACTACTAGCTTACCGGCGTACATAGTCTGTTGTGAACTTATTTGTTTGTATAACTTTTATAGGTTATGTAAAGTTAGAGTGATTTTAATTAAAAAAAAGTTTAATTCTATAAAAACAATTTATACATGTTTACCGAATTAAATTTTATATTAAAATAGATAACTTATATTGCAGTATTTCAATTATGCCTCTAACGTTTTGTAACTTCATGTAAACAATATAGTAAAATTCTGACATCTAAATTACATAAATATTTACATTTTACAGAGTTGCAGCGTTTGTTTACATAAAGTTATAGAATATAAAATAAAAATTACTTTGACACCACGTATTTCTTCAGCACTGTAGCATTCATTATGTTTCATATATTCCATGAGCATAAATGCATCAATGTTGGGTAAATTATCACTCTGAGCCCTAACAAAATCTTTATCTGCCATTTTAATAATAAATGCGTGAAAAATTGTTTAAAAACAAATACAAAACTCTCGAACAATACAATACACACACGTGTAAAGATTATATTGTATGTATCTGTGATGTGAAACCCCTATCGTTTGACGTCATACTCAGTTGTTTTTACTCGGCAACCTTCGCTCCGTGGTCGGCTTATTTCAAATTTACAATATTTTAATTCAAAAATTTGGCTATAATATTAATTAAAATGTAATTTTTGTTATGTTAGGTGACATAACTAACATTAACATATCAAAATAATGTAGTTTTAAGGAAATAAAAATTTTATGCGTATCCCCTATTATATGCTTCATTGATAAAATTCGAAGAAAATCTTGGGATATACACAGACAAAAATTGTGAGTAGATATTTCTTTGGAGGGGGGGGGGGGGTCCTAGAAAAAATGTCCCGCATTTAGTTCGTAAAAAGTTGGCAGCCTTACCTTTATTCTATCTTTGTCTGTTATATTTGGATATATTCGCATAAACGTATGTGTTTTTGTATGTGCGCCGTGTCCACCAAAGACTGAGCAGACATAGAGATATAGAGAGAACGTAAACAGGGTTTATGGACGAGGTAAATGTAGCGGGAGAAAGAGTAAGTGTAGCAGAGTGCAGCGGGGAAAACAGGTAGCCGCCATATTTGCTCTGGTCAAAACATTAGCTTGTATCCATGTAATATCTGTATTATGTTTTGGTTTTATTCTTATTATTATCATTATAATTATTATTATTTATTTTTTTTTTTTGAGCTAATAGTGAAATAGGATTAAAATAATGTTGTACATAAACAAAAACTAAAAATAAAACACCATATTCAACAGAAAAAATTAACAACACATATTAACACATATACAGTGGATATCGTTTATAAGGACGTTGAAGGGACCGATGAAATTTGGACGTTATAACGACCAAAGGTCGCTATATCCAAATACTATAAATACAATGTTGAAAAATATGTACACTTTATTTATGTTAGAAAACAGTACATTTATGGTATATGAGTACAAGAAGCATAAGCAACAAAAACAATATACAAGTGTACAAAACGTTAAAAAAAAACACACAAACAACTTAACACTTACATAATTTTACATATGTATGTACATATTAGTGCTGTCAGAAATCGATCTTGACGGAACCGGAACCGGTTCAAAAAAAAACCGGTTTCTGTTTACCCGGTATCGGAACCGGGTAATCGGAACCGGATATCCGAAACCGGGTAATCAGAACCGGGTACCCGGAATCGAGTAATCCGGAACCGTGTAATCGGAACCGGATATTCGGGATGAGGTATCCGGAACCGGGTTACTTCAAAATTACGTACCGGTTTTACCCGAAACCCAGAACCGGATACCCGTTAAACATGTTTCGGTTTCCAGCATCATAACAGTTATGGTTATTGTGATTGAGATACGTTAAGTAATACTGGCTGACGTGCATCTACTACGTACGGTTTTTGTTACATACATTTTCAATTTTGAATAGAAACAAAAAAAAATAGTAATCGTTTCTTTATTTTAATTCTAAACAACTTCTTTATAATATGTATTTTTGATATATTACAACTATAGCAATAGATCATATTAGTGTGTCGTCACATACATGTGCTGCCGTCTGGGAGCTGAGTCCTTTGGAAGTTTAAAATACATGTGACATTATTTTTGTTACCTTAATTTTATGAATATATTCAATTTCGTAGCAAAAAATATGTATAATTGATAAATATATAGCAATATATACAGTCCAGATACTTTATATTATAGAATAATGATTTTATAAATATATAAATAAGGATTCGAAGATATATTTATAGGTTACGTTTTTAAATAATATGAAAATCGAAGTATCTTTAGTATTTATTTAATTAACACTAAGTAATCATTAATATTTTGTTTTAGAATGCATATTGGTGTATTGTTTTGCTCCAAATTCTAACCTTTACAGCTACGTTATTAATTGTAAATTTTTTCGTTTTTTGACAGATGAAAATGAAAAACAATAATGGAAAATTAAAAACAACATATTATTCCTTTAAACCATTTAGATATGGCATACACACTTATTACTATGTTACTTGCCATAATCACGATTATTAACGTAAAATTTTCAAAATTAACCTGCAAAATAATATTGTTCTGCAAAAATAATGACATATTAAATTATAATGTATAAAATAAGAATTTTAATAAATAAATATTGACTTGTAGTTTTGATGTGAAGCATTCTCTTACTTTGAAAACTTAATTTATATTTCTAAAATACAATTTAACAAAAAAACAACATGCTAAATTCAAATAAAAGGAATCCAGCCGCGAGACGGCAGCACTGAATCCCATTTTGTGACGTAGTTACTAATATGGTCTATTATAATATATGTTGCGCCGAGTTTAATTTTCTCACACTTTGGGATCGTCGCACTTTGACTGACATGAAAATTTTGCATAAAATTCTTAATAATCTATTATCATGTGTTGAACTACAAAATTTAATCGCTATTAATTTTCCAGTGTACAATACGCGATCTTCGCATCTTTGTATACCTTTTGCGAACACGAATTCTTATCAAAATTCTCCAATAGTCAGACTCTGTACCAGGGCCGGCGCTAGGATATGCGAGGCCAAGGATTTGTTGTCATTATTAAAGACAAAACATGAATGAATACTCTAAATTCTAAATAGGTATCTCGTTTTCATCTAACACAAGATGTTTGGAATTTGGAAATTCCTAATTAGGTACTATCGCAAAATATTGTAATTTTAAACATCTGGTACTCCTATACAAAATATCAAGTTTGAATCAGGGAACTCGGAATCGCGTATCTGGAACCGGGTATTTGAAGCTGGGTATCTGAAACCGAGTATCCGAAACCGGTTATCCGAAACCGGGCATTCGGAACCGGGTAATAGGAACCGGGTATTCGAAACCGGGTATCTGGAACCGGGTATCCGAAACCGGGTATCCGGAACCGGGTATTTAGAACCGGGTAATCGAAACCGGGTATCCGGGTAACGCGAAAATTACAAACCCGGTTTTACCCGAAAACCGGAACCGGGTACCCGAAAAACCGGTTTCAGTTCCCAGCACTAGTACATATATTACAGGTCTGCACGGGCCTATTTTGGACCACCTTTACCCGGCCCGGCCTGTTATGTTTCCAGTCCGGCCCGGACTAGCCCGAAAATATTAATACAATTATTGCATCTACCCGGCCCGAACCCGACAAAATTTTAAATTCGGCCCAAATAAATCTCGTTAAAAAAAATATTATGATACAAAAATTGCTTACAATTTTTAATAATTATAAAACTAGAAATTTAAAAAAATATAGTAGTATATTTTTTAACGAAGGTTTAAAAATATAGTATTTAAAGGTATTAATGTTCTTATCCGGCCCGAGCCCGAATAAAATACAAGTCAGTCGGCCCGACCCGGTCCTCGGACGGGTCGGGCCTGGGCCCACGGGCCAAGCCCGGGCCCGTGTAAATCTCTAATGTATATATGTGTACATATTTAAATTTTAACAATCTGTCATTTAAAAATCTGTCATTTTGATTTGTTTTTGTGATTTTTGGTTTTCTAAAAAGTTTTATTTCAATATTTTTTTTCCAAATGTGGCAATGCAAAACCAATTTTAGCCTCTTAAATTTTGATTAAACGTGAAAAACTGCTGAATTGTTTCAACTGTTGAAAATGAATCCTTTATAGTACGTGTTTGGAACTCGATTTTTTCTTCCATTTCCACTTCGTCGTTGTTTATTTCTGATTCCAAATTGGGATTTGACCCAGCTAAAATATCATCTTCCGTCATATCGTCCTCCGTTTCGAGTTTTTCATTAATATTTGAAAAATTTACATTAATGACTTTCGTTTCAACATATTGACGTCGATGAGGTACCTTCATCTCGTAATTAACCACTGAATGAATATGTTTATCTTTAGCGTTTCGCCTTGCTTTTTCATAACCCGGTAATTCACCTAGCCAATTTGGTACTTCCCCAGCGTTTTCGCGTTAGGCAGTGGTGATACGTCGTTATAAAAGATAATTTGACCCATGACCCAAATTTCAAGCCATTTGTCATCGTTATATTAAATTCGGTGTAATATCCGATGGCGTTATAAGTCTCACGTATAAAAAGATATGTTTCTGGCCTAGTGGTGCCATAATTGTCGGACTATCAACGGGGACCCCCCCAAACAAAAAAAAAAAAAACACTTAAAAAAAACTTTTATCGACAATCATACCTTTATTATAAAAAATCGCACTCTTTTAAAAAATTAATTTAAAAAAAAAAAACTGGAGGACAAAAAACAATTAAAGAAGAGATTTATAATAGGTATTCCAAGAGCAAAACGCTTTCGAATGTCGGTGTTGCCAATGTGCAGCGTGCGCGTATCAATATTAGATATTATGTATGTACAATATTATCGGAAAATAATTTTTGAATATGCGTAAATTTTAAATCGACCGGGACAAATGATTCTTGGACAGGGACACTGGGACACAGACCTCAAAACCGGGAAACGTCCCGGTGTACCGGGACGTATGGCTGCCCTATTCTGGCCGGGACTTTGAAATTTCGTCGCAAAAACCGATATGTCGTTACATCCGATGTCGTTGTAAACGATAACCACTGTATTTAATTTATGTGTATACTGAAAATATACTTTGTTGTATATTTTAGAAAACATATTCGATTATAACAAAAATATTAATAAGCTTTTCAACTCGTAAAAGTCTTAATAAACTTGAATAAATTACAACAAAATACTTACGCATGAAATGATATAGGACAATTCATTTCTTCTGCTGCAAAGTGATTCTTGCTTTTAGCATAGCTACGATTTGAACAACAATTAACCATTTTAACTAATTTGTATTGTATCTACACAATAAAAACCACCTCTAAGTTAAAAACTAAAAACCTGTACCTAACCTTAAATATGAAAACTATAACAGATCTTAAACTAGGCACCAAACTATTAAAATAAATAATCCAAATATTACACAGTACATTAACTCACAAAATACAATTGTTTATACATAAACAAAAAGATTTTGAATCAAAAAAAGTACTAAAAAATTGTCTAGGATTTACACACTGCATAAGAATCACATAGTAAACTCGCAATGTTTTGACCATAAACGAGATAACGGCTAGTGGTGCAAACAAGTTAAATACAATACGTTTGGCTACAAAGTCATGCTATGTTGATTCTCTCTATTATCTCTATGGGGCAGACAGACTAAAACCGAAAGATATTTCTTTCTCACTCTCTGAACAAATGAAAACCTTGGAGTTGAAACTTTTTATATTAGGTTTGTTCTTTTCGCTACCTTGCGTTTTACTGCAAGACGCGGCTGTAATTGACGCGGCGTTAATTTTCTACTGCAAGACGCGGCTGTAAGAATTTAAGTTACGAGAAACGCAGATTCTGTTCGTTTCAGTTACAGTTGAATACATGACGTGGGCAGTTGTTACTAGAAGGCTCTATTTGACTATAGTTAACCTATAAAATGAGTCCCCCTAAAAAAAATTTTGGCTTCTGAGCCCCCCTAAAAAATGTTGGCTTCTAACCCCCAAATCAAATTTTGGCTTCTGACCCTTCTAAAAAATGTTTGCTTCTGAACCCCATAAAAAAATGTTGGCTTCTGAGCCCCTCCTAAAAATGTTGGCTTTTGACCCCCTAGCAAAAGTTGGCTTCTATTCCACTAATAAAATTTTGGCTTTTGACCCTCTAAAAAATGTTTTCTTTTGAGCCCTCTAAAAAATTTTGTCTTGTGACCCCCCTAAAAAATTATATATTCTAACCCCCTTAGTTAATTTTGGCTTCTGACCCTCTAAAAGATGTTGGCTTCTGACCCCCTTAAAATAATGTTGGCTTCTGACCCCCTTAAAATAATGTTGGCTTCTGACCCCCTTAAAATAATGTTGGCTTCTGACCCCCCTAAAAAATGTTGGCTTCTGATTCCCCTAACAAAATGCTGTATTTTAACCCCCTTAAAAAATTCTGGTTTCTGACCCCCGAATTAAATGTTGGCTTCTGACCCAACTAAAAAATGTTGTTTCTGACCCCCCTAAAAAATGTTCGTTTCTGACCCCCCTGAAAAAATATTGGCTTCTGACCCCCCTACAAAAATATTGGCTTATGAGCCCCTCCAAGAAAAAAATAGTTGCACGCCTGTTCTCAATCACAGTTGTATCGTACAACTTCACTTTACAATCGTACATTCATATGTACAGTTCCATTAAAATATATTATATTAAAATATATCTATTAAAATATAAATACCGTGCGATCATTATTTCTTGTCAATTACATAACAGTAAACAATGAGTTTAAAAATATCAAAACAGTATTCTAATTCGCAGCTGAAATTCCCAATTTAAAGTAGTGTTCAAAGTAGAAAAATAGTGTTCATTTAATAATCAATTCGTATAAGGCAGGGGTCCCCAAAGTGGTCGATATCGACCTCCCGGGGGTCGATATGACATTGTTAGGGGTCGATTTTAGCTCGGGGGTCGATTGGGGGTCTATGGAAAAAAGTTAAAAATTACTAGTATAATTTTAATATATAACTGTGTAGCTACACAGTGGTTGAGGCTGGTTTTAGCCATGTTAATTCCATCCTGACAAAACAGAGAAACAAGTTAGATGTAGAATTCCGTGGCGATTTGAAGCTGAAATTAACTAATTTTGAACCCGACATTGCTAATCTTGCAGAGAGTCACCAACCACATCCGTCACATTGACACTGATAGGCAATTTTATTTAATAATAATATTATTGTAATGCAATTAGATATAATTATATTAGATAAATGTAATATAAATAAAAAACTGTACAATAAACAATATAAGAAATCACATAAGCGTATTTTTTGTTTGCTCTATTATAATAACGTAATTGTAAAATAGAGGGGGTCGATACGAAGTCGAAAAACTCTTCTGGGGGTCAACGGTCAAAAAAGTTTGGGGACCCCTGGTATAAGGTAATAAAAATAGAATGTACGCCTATGTATACATGTCCTTGGAAATAAGTTTGATAACTAAATGTTTCTGTCAAGTACTGCATAACGGACAAGATTAGTTGATCGCTCTGTACAATACACACATTCAATTATTTTCAATTTACTTCCAGCTTGTTTCAATTCAACTGGCTCAGAAGTAGCTGTAAGATTTCTTGACGAGGCGTCTTACTGCCATCAGTTGTTTTAACGAAACGAACAGAATCTAGTGACTTTTCAGTAAACTGCCAATTTAAACGAACAGAAACTTTTGACGCCGCCGTAAACCGTAGACGCCAAGTAGCGAAAAGAACAGACCTATTGAATCATTCGCGTTTTCAATGTCATTAGCAAGTAAATCCTCTCGACTTTAGTATGATTTATTCTACTTGAGCTTTCAAGGTCAATAACGCATCACTTGAAGAAGACTATTACTAACTTCATTCCAACTTATAATACAAGCTGCGCAACAATATTTTAATGTGGGATATCTATGTATTGTCGTGCGTGATGCTTAGTCACATTATCGATTTTTATGTTCTTTGTTTATAATTGGTTTAGCAATAATGATAATGACTGATAACGAGAAGTTTGGATATTTAACCTATTATGACAATCAATGAAAGTAAACATATTTATTAAAAATACGTAACTAAAGAAACGATTTGTTCTTAAAGAAATACCGTGAGTTTATTTTATCATAGAACATAGAGGTTTCATTTTTATAACAACTGTTGATTGACAGTAATGTAAAATGCGTTTATTAAAAAATAGAACAGAGATTGTCAACTTGTTACTACATTTGCTAAAAAGTAACAAGTTTGAAATGTATAAATTATAAATGTAAATCATTTTTGGGAAATAATGATGAAGATAATTAATAATAATGAAAATAATGTAAATAAAATTCTTTTTACCGATGAGGCTACGTTTTACAATACTGGTGAAGTTAATTTTCAAAACTACCGGTATTGGAGTCAGGAAAATTTACATTTATGTAATACTACCAGAACACAACGGCCAGAAAAGGTGACCGTTTGGGCAGGTTTAGTAGGAACGCATATCATTGGTCCTTTTTCTATAGACGGAAATTTATTGGCCAAAAATATATGGATTTGTTAGAAAATAGAGCAATAGTGGTTTCAACACAACGGTGCCCCTGCGCATAATGCCAGAATAATTAAAACATTTTTAAATCATATATGTCCTCGATGTTGGATTGGGCGTAACGGCGAAATAGAAAGGCCCATTAGGTCGCCGGACCGAACGATTTTTTTTTTTTTTTTATTGACGATACTTGAAAAGCAAAATTTTTAATGGCCAAAATTTGACTGTTGAAGAACTAAAAGCTATAATAGAAAATTAATCCCATAGAATAAGACCTAAAGTCACTAGTTTATACAAAGTAGCGCAACGGCGGCCATACTGGGGCTGAAAATGTCACCAACACAAATGATTTTTAGTGATTCCAACAGTAAAAAAATAAGAAACTAGTACTACCAAAATTTTTATTTTAAACATTGTAATCACGATTTTTTTAATCAAAGATGCACTATAACAAAATTGTGGTACAATTTCAATTATTTTTTTAAATTTTTATTAAATAAAATGGATATAATATATAAATTTAAATGAAACTTAACCTTAAATATTCAAACCGCTGACAAAGGAGGTTATTAAATTAGAGCGAGAAAGAGAGATGTGATAGCGCAAACGCAAACTTAAGAACGCAAAAATTGCTGTTTTAGTTTGCTTAATAGCGGAATCAACGTTGCCAATCAAACCCTGGGGTCTGTCGGCTTCTTCAAAGGCTTACGCTACTTTGTATAATCCAGTGACTTTAATAAGACCGATGCAATTAATTAATGTTATGCAAAATTTTTACGACCGTTTGGGGCATTGTTTGGCTGTGAATGGAGGAATATTTAAAAATTTGTTGTAGATTATTTTTATTTTATGTTTTTTCCAAAATATATTTTTAATTTTGAATTCCTATTTATTTCCTAAAAAAAATAGTTTTCGTTTATTTATCTCTATAATGGAGTAAGCTATGGACTACGTTCTATTTTAAAATAAACGCATTTTACATTGCTGTTAATCAACGGTTGTTATAGAAATGAAACCTGTATATTCTATGATAAAATAAACTCACAATATATATGCTATTCAAAACCCTTTAGGGAACTAAATGGAATTTAAATATTCACTAGCTAAGTTGTTACTTGCTAACTTTTCATGTATTGAAATTGGCTTTTCCTAAACAAAATTATTGAAAGCTTCAATTTAGTTCCGATTATAGCCTGTTTCTTTGATTTAAGCGGAACTAGATTTTTTAAATTAGTAAATTTTAACGTTTAAATTAGGCTTTTGATAATTTGTTTTGCAAAAGCCCACTTCAATCGTTAAAAAGTCAGCTCGTGACAACTTAAAATTCCATTTAGTTCCGCTTAAAAGTTTGGAATAGCTTATATGCAAATACGCTAATGTTGAAATATTTCAAAATATTTTGTCGGCATTCGTTATTGATAATGCACATAAGAAAGTAAAATACAACTAAACGAGAACGCCGCAGACAATTTTCGAATTGTTATGTTGTTGGATGTTAGTAATTTAATTGTCACAAGTGAGACAAAACATTGCGATGCACGTGTTTCATTAGTTCGTACTAAAGCTCAAGTGAAAAAAATCAAAACTCTAATTGTGCCATTTTAAAAAGCAAAATAAAAATATTTTTCTGTTGACAAATTTTGCTATGCTTTTGAAATATTTTTATTTTAGTTTTTACAATGATACTGATTTTTTCAGATACCTATTTTATTTAATACTTTATAAACGAAAAAAACTGATGTGAAGTGTGAATTTTCATACATTTTAGGATTTTGTAGGTATTTAATAAGTGTAAGAAGCCAACAGAATGCTGGATGTCTAAGAATATTTTACGATAAAAACTTTTTATTCGTTATTTGAGTACTAAGAATTTCCATTTAATTTTTTAAACTAAATTTAAATAATTTGCAAAAATTTCATTACATTCAAATTTGAATAAAAAAAATCCCAACAATTTTATCTGAATTTGCTTCGTATTCATTAAATTAATAAGAAATATATTGATAAATCAATTTCAAAAACGTATTTATTATTATTAACAATGTGTTATTTGTTTTATAAGTATTTCACGACTAAAAATAAATTATTCTTGTTTGATACCCTAAAAAGGTAAATCTTTCATCAAATCAAAAATTTATCTTAACGTAGAGTTCGTTCTGGTACTAAAAAATTCTTCTGTTAATTGGGAAGAACCCTATTGTTTTTTTATAAAAATCCGAAACCGGAAACGGAAGTTATTAAACTTTAAAATATTTAAAAATTCGTTACTAGTAAACCAAGCCTTGGACAAAAATTTGTATAGGACATAATTTGATGTATTTTTGAAGATTTACCTAAAACTTTTTTTAATTTTTTTTTTTTTTTTCTTTTTTTTTTATTTATTTTTTTTTATGGGAGGGCAAGTCTAGCGAAGGTCTCTCTTCGCCACTGGTTTTTATGGGAGGGCAAGTCTAGCGGAGGTCTCCTTTCGCCACTGGTTTGAAATATTTTTAACAAGAAATAAAAAAAAAAAAAAATTGAGTTGTAAGAAATTAAAATTTGCTTGTTGATCCACGCATTAAGAGGTTTCCCATAAAAATAATAATAAAAAAAAATATTTTTTAAAAAATTATTATTTTTTTTTAAATTTAAAAAGTTTTAGGTAAATCTTTCATCAAATCAAAAATTTATCTTAACGTAGAGTTCGTTCTGGTACTAAAAAATTCTTCTGTTAATTGGGAAGAACCCTATTGTTTTTTATAAAAATCCGAAACCGGAAACGGAAGTTATTAAACTTTAAAAATTTTAAAAATTCGTTACTAGTAAACCAAGCCTTGGACAAAAATTTGTATAGGACATAATTTGATGTATTTTTGAAGATTTACCTAAAACTTTTTTTAATTTTTAATTTTTTTTTTATTTTTTTTTTTTTTTTTTTTTTTTTTATGTTAGGGCAAGTCTAGCGAAGGTCTCTCTTCGCCACTGGTTTTTATGGTAGGGCAAGTCTAGCGGAGGTCTCCTTTCGCCACTGGTTTGAAATATTTTTAACGAGAAATAAAAAAAAAAAAATTTTAGTTGTAAGAAATTAAAATTTGCTTGTTGATCCACGCATTAAGAGGTTTCATTTGATAGTCCACTCTTATTCCTCACATGCCTCATTATTATTAGTTATTCCCATTTTTTTAATTTTTTTTATTGGCTCTATTTTTATAAAGAGGAGTATACGCTGTTCACTTTTGTAAGAACACACTAGATCTGGTTATTTTGGTTACTTTTATGGTGTGTTACTGACTTTAAATGTCAATTAAAAATATTCCTTACGCTGTAAAACCGACTTTAGGTTGATAAGGTTATGTTCATTATAATTAAGATATCATTTTTCATTATGACATATGTCAAATGGATCGACATTTTAAAAAAGTGACATTTTTTAATACCAACATGACATACAGCTTCAAAGGTGCAAACTATTGAAAACAAAATTCCCTCTTAGTTTGTTCTTACAAAAGTGAACTGCTTATAGTACAACCAGTTTTTTTTTCGAAATTTTTGGATGATTAAATAAAAAATATATTTCTGGGTGTCAAAAGAAGCTCTTAATCATTTACGTATTACGGAAGGGAAAGTAATTAACAAATAATAATTTTGACAGCATTCTAGATGAAATTATTGCAAAAAAAAAAAAACTTTTGCATCCTATCTCCTATCACATAGAGCAAGTTGATCTAAAAATGTGGAAAATTTGGAGTAATGCACAAAGATATGAATCGAAATAGTATCAACAAAATTTTTGTTTAGATTATTATTTAAGAAAATGAGGTTTGCAAAAAATCTTTGACCGCAACGTGTTCGGCACAGACGATACGCTGACCTCTAACCTTCTCAGAGAAGGTCGAGAGATCTTTATCTCATCAATCGACCTCATCCCTAATCCTTGACGATATACGACCGATGGACTCGCACCAAATCCACCGTCCGCACAATGCAAAGCGATCCTAACAGCACTTATTATTACTATTTGATAAATGTTAAAAGAAAAAGATTCCAAATGTAAGGCATAGTTTAGTACGTTTATAAAACTCAAACTAACAGAGAAATACAGTAATTCCTCGATCTGTGCGGGTTCTTATTACACGGTTTCTCAACTACACGATAGAGTAATTACTACTAATATTTTTGAATGCGCAGTAAAGTTTAGAATTACGCGTATATTTATTAGAAACATACATAACTATTTATTATATAAATAATTATTATTTAAATGCTTAAAACAGCAGCGATTATGATTCACACTGCGCGTATTCTTATTGCGTGATGTTTTTTCAGAACGTAACCCACGCGCAAATCGAGTGATGAGAATTGATTTTCAAAAAAAAAAAAAAAAATGACGCAATTATAATCAAAAATATGTTAATGTTTTTTATCTCTGACTATGAAACCCTAAAATGTATTAAATTCACACTTCCAATTAATTTTTTACTAATGATATTGTGTTTTGCAATAATTTTATCATTAAAATTCATAAGAAAATAAAGTGCTAAGTTTTTAGACTTTACTAGTAGCTCTTTAACAATAAATTGCATTCAAAAACTAGCGAATGATTTTGTTGTAAATGTTCCTTTTAGCTTTTGGAGAGATTTAATGTTATTGAGCAAATCGTGCCAAATCATAATAATTCATTACTACATTTGTAAATCTATTGTAACATTGTGCAATATAGTCTATTCAAATAAAGTATGAAATGATATTTAATAATTATCTACTTGTCATATTAACAAGACGATTTTGTAATATAAACTTCGCGCAATACTGAAATACTGCGCGTTTATAAGGCGGTACCGAAATTGCGTTTTAAAATTATTTTTAAAGACAGCAAAATACCAAACTACATCAATAAATTATAAAAATGAATTAAACTTACAAAATATATTGCAATTTGTATTTTTGGTTTGATTATTGACACAACAAACAAAAAAATTAATGTATTTATTTGTTTTGTAACCATAGGAATAAAAATTTTGAAAAAATGCGCTCTCAGAAAATTAAAATGAAAATTTTGCAATTAATCATAAATATTAAATAAAACAACAAATAAGAAAGTAATAATAAGTATAAATTAATAGTAATTATCATGCTATTGTCAAGGTTTCATGAATCACGAACTTTCTTTGTTTGTAAACTTAATCTTTTTATAAATAATTACATAATTGTTTACCTCTTTCCTTTCTGAGTTCCATCATCACTTGTTGCTGAACATTCAGATTCCGTTCTTAATCGTGAAGTCGAAGGATTTAAAGGATTCTCCTCATCCTTTTCATTTTTGTTTTCATTCATTTTTATTGATCTCACTACAAACAATAGTTTCCCGAATCAAATTATGATGCACAAACTAACACTGAGCATAGATATATTTAGATCACGTAAAATGTTATGAAATTTGTGCTAAATAATTAGAATTAGGTCAACTAAATATAAATATTTTTGTAATTGCAAAACACGGAAGTAGAAAAATGTTATAATGCTAATAAAACTAATTATATGAATAAAAAATATGTTTTAAATATTTCAAAAATGATAATATATTATTATTTTTGTGAAATAATAAGTTGTCTTCAACTTACATTACTTTAAATTTGATATAACTCACAAAACACTGAAATTTACTTAAATGTCAAAATGCATATGTTAAATCAGCTGCAGTCAGCTGTTTACAAAGCTAGCCAACATTGAATAATCCTCTTATGGTAAAAGCAAGTATGGAAATTTTATATTCCTAGGGAATTTTGTATGTGGTGGGGTGGCCAAGGTCACTAACACAAACAATAATATTTAGTTGTCAAATATCAAAAAATCAAAAAAATGGAACCAGCAGAATTTAATATACCAAAATCATTACGTAGAAACATAGAAAAATCAGTAGACAGTATCATAGATAATCATTTAAATTTTAAAGTAAATGTACCAATTTCATCTACTGTGGACAGTATCGTAGAGAATATTTTAAAATCAGAAGAAATAAAACAGTTAACTACTAAAATGTCAGCTGATGATAATTTTTATCAGTTCGAGGATTTATCAATAAACACTAATATTATATCATTCGAAACTTCAGATGTCCATGAAAATGACTTGGAATTACTCGTTCAAAATCCATTAAATAGTGTGCGTGATCATAAAACATGGGCACAGGAAGCAAAATCATTACGTAAGAATCTCTTAAGTAAAACCAATGAGCATTTTATTTCAAGTTACAAAATACATTTGAAGCTACTTTCACATTCTGAAACTATAAACGAAGGTGTATTAAATATAATTAAAGCATTGAAATCTTACTATTTATCAACTTCAAAACAATATGTTACGCCTAATTATAGAATTAATTTACGAGCTGGAGCTCCTAGGAATATATTAAAAATTACGAACATGTTACTTCAAGCGCTGGAAAAAATACATAAAAACTACAAGAATCAACTAACTGAGAGTATAATTGTTCTACTATTGGAGCTGTTAATTCTTCCGACATATGGAAAACGGATACATGTTTTACATAACATGGCAGTTTTAGACCCAAAAGCAACATGGTTTAAATATTTACTAAACAATTCATTTTATAGAAGTGTTATAATAAATTTTATTACTCAAAATACCTCGTTAATTGAATATTTAACAAATGAAATATTTTTGAACATGTACGCAGAAAATGAATTATATTTAAAAACAATACAAATCAATTCTAAATGTGAAATACTCCACAGTATTATAAAAGTTGCTACTTTCTGTCATTGTTTACACATAATTGGACATCTATTATCTTTTAAACAGGGACAAATGTTATTTCCTAATAAAATAAAAATGAATGAAGAACTATTTTGCGCTTATAGTTTCGTAATTTTATTATTAGACACGGTTAAAAATTTTGCACAAGTTCCTTCACAAAAACAAAAGCGAAATATGATAGTTATGGTTCTAAAACAAATTGTAGTGAAAAATTATTATTTACTAAACTATCCTGATGTAGTTCAAAAGTTTATTGAACCTCTAATTATAAATGACACTCCAAAGAACACACTGCCAGAAATTGCAGTTAATAATATACATATTTTTGAAATTACTGAAAAAATCTGTAAAATGAAAGATGGATATTTACCGTTATTTGGATTTAATACTTTAATTAAAAATGAAGAAAACTGGAAATATAGAAACAGGAAAAATCAGGAGAATATTGATAAGTTTGTGCCTGTGACTTCAGTTGATAAATTGATTAAAAGTTATATTTTAAAAGACAAAGATGTAAGCATTATAGATTATATAATTAATTTTACAACTATGATTTTAAGATCATATATTAATAACAGCAAAAAATATAGTGCAATCAGTAATGTACCATTTATTTTACTGAAATACTGCACAGAAATTTTAACTGCCCATAATCACATATTGTATTGGTGTAAAACTAAAAAATTAACACTCATAGTTCGTGATTTATATAAATATTTATCTGATCAAAATCAGTTTTCCGAACAGATGACGGAATTAGAGAATTTTCTTTTTGCAATATGTACTACATCAAATACTATCAATTATTTACAAGATGAGCAAGATATTTTATTGTTATTTGGTTTGAATTATATGAGTCGAGCAGATAATCATATGTGGAATCAGAAATATTTTAATGTATTTATTTTGAATTTGTCAGTAAATACTTATGGTAGTCAAGCACTTTATGAGAGAAGTGAAAGGATTAGCATACCAAAATTGGAAAATGTATGGAAGATGACTGAGAATCAATCGGTATTTTTGTCAGGTTCTGATAGATTTGTTACTGAAGCGATCTATAAATTTTTGAAGACAGTCTTGACGTACACCATGGAACTAAAATGTAAGTCAAAATAATACTAATAATAAGCCTACCCATCTTGCTTTCAGACCTGTAGACTCCACATTGTATGCACGCCTGTACAGATCCATATGTAATCTGGTAATATTGTATTATTTATAAAGTTCTAAAGAGCAGTTGACAATAGATTAGCATTCAGTATTCTTTTAATTTGCCAATATTTTGTTCAATCTTGAGTTACCCTATGATGAAGTTCTTTTGCTTCTTCATTTTTGAATAATAATAATTTATTGACCATATTACATATACATCTATTGTTTTTAGTCAGTCATTATTAAGTACATAAGATTTCACATACAAATTCAATGTTTCAAAATTATTAAAATCATAAATGGGATTTTTCAACCAAAATTTCCTCAACTTTATTTGAAAATCTTCTGCATGATAGTTGTTTAATCTTCTCAGGCAACACATTGAAAAATTTTATACAATAATAATTTGAGCAATTTCTGGATTTGTTCAAACGAAAGTACTGAAAACGGATATCGTTTTTTGACCGAGTGTTGTACTCATGCGAGTCTCCAAGAGTAGTGAATTTTTTCAAATTCTTATGTATTAGTAAGAGGCAATTATAAATGAATAATGCTGATAAGGTCATTATTTTGAGACTTAATAATCTTGACATTCGGCTCTGTTGGCAGCGCCGGCGATAATTCTGACTGCTTTATGCTGAAGACTAAAAATTCTGTCAGAGGACGGAGAATGTCCCCATATAAGTTTCCCATAATTTAGGTGGGATTGGAATAATGAAAAATAAGGTGCTTTCCAGATAAGTGTGAAATACTCTGAACTATTCTGAAGTGGTCTACTCCAAACGACTCCTACTCAGTATTTAGTGGAAAGAGGCACTGCTATCTTACAAATTAACAAATGTCAAAGAAAAACTATCTTAAATGTACAAATTATTTTATGATAAGATAAATGGATTTTATTTAATATTAAAAAAATTCACAGTTATAAATGCCTGATAAATCTTTGAACAAATTCCTCTCTTAACAAGTTTGAATTGCATCAGCTGATTACCCCCACTACAAAGGAACTCCAAGTTCTAAAATAAAGATAGGTACTTCACGGGACGGGGGAAGGTAATTCTGGAGCAGTTAAGAGTGAAGTACTTTTACTTCGAACAACTACTGAACTGTTGGGAGTAACTTGGAGCTACTCTTTTTGATAGCCTGGAAAGCACCTATAGGCTTTCAATAATAAGATAAGCTGATCAACGTTTACATTCATATTCTATAGCTTCTCTTTTGGAGGATTTACTATTGGGTCTTATTACAACTACCCCAAAATAAAATAGCTAAAATTTGTACAAATAATGTATAAAATTTTATTAAAAAAAAAAAAAAAATTAAAAAATAATTTAAATTGTATATTTGTTATTTTCATTAATTGCTCAATTTGATATAGCAGTTTACTATAAATTAGAATAATTATATAGAATTTAATTAATATGTAGATGCTAAGTTCATACCTTGCGGTATTAGTGTGTAAACTCCCTAAATATAGCATGTCATTTAGGGGCTGATTTACTCTTTTTTGTGTTTATACTTGTTTTTATTATGTTTGTTTATATTTTTTTGTGCAATATAATTCTTTATCCAGCAAAGGGCAATATTTTTGGACGTTCAGCATACTTTTTTCTGATTCACAGCAAAAGATGACTTGATACTCATTTTTAAATAAGCAACTGCGTTGGTTGTCGAGTTACAGATACTCAAACTTTGAATATTCTGCCGCAGTTCAACTGCGTTACAGATACACCTTCAGACAGAAGGTCATATTTCTCTGGATATTTAATACATCGGCCTAAAAATATGCACAAGTTCATTTCTAACACTTCAACCAGATAAAATTTCAGCTAAATCGGATATGGTCGAGCGTGGACCCTCAGACCACTTAACATGGAATGAATATAGATTTTTTTAAGCTTAGTAAGGATTTTTATAAAGAACCATGTAGTTGACGCTGCCTGCGCGGGGCTTTTTGCACCATAACAAATTACATACATTTTTTTGTTACACCTTTTGATTTACTTGGCTGATCAGCCATATTAATTTTAAAATAAAAGTTTATATTTATATTAAAGTATATAAGGGCCACGGCAAAATTTTCAGCCAGGCACCCCATGTAAGCTTGACTCTTGCTTGACGGGTCACAAAAAAATTATGCTGCGGACAACAAGCGGTCTGCGACCCAAGCCACCCTCTGTTATTATAGATAAGCATCATAAGTGCCCCCCCTAACCATAAGTCCTGGATACGCGACTGAGTATTACGGGGTATTTTTGAGGAACATTTTAACTTTTGTATAGGTAAATGATCATAAGAGAGACTATCTGGTGGAAGTATGTTGAACTAACCAAATAGATAAGTTTGTTATTGTTGTGACACATGTGTTACATTTGCTTGAATTTTTAGATATTGTATCTGTTTGGTATAAGTGTAATATTTATTAAGAAAACACAAATCAAGACAAAAATATTAATAAATTCTTTCTAAATGTCAGATTACGACGTATTGTCCATATGTCAAAAAGTTGTTATTGTCTATTTGGTTAGTTTCGATTTTGCCACATTGGCGCTGCAATTTTAAAAGGGGTTACCTATCCTATTTACAGTCTGTTTCAAACGGTTAGGCGGAACTAAATGGGAATTTCGTTCTTTTAGGTTGTCACGAGAAGGGATCTTGCTTGGGTTATTTCATTTTTTACGTTGGAATGTCACAATTTAAAATTCCAACAATGAAACCATGGAAACGAATGACATGTCCTCGTGACAACCTAAAAGAACTAAATTCCCATTTAGTTCCGCTTAACCGTTTGGAACAGACTGTAGTTCCGCCTAACCGGTTGGAACAGACTTTAAGTTCAGTTCTTATGTGTGAGAGTTAAGTCATTATTACTACTGAGAATATTTTGCGTTATTTTCAGTGTTCCAAATTGTATTGAAGGACAATCAGGATGACACAGTGACATTAACTGAAGATGAACATAATCCAATGAATATATTTGAATTAATCACTGATACACTTCACACGTACGGCCCAGGTACATACGTAAATTATACTGGACTTTTAGCACTAAGCATATTAATATCAAATATGGACATATACTTATACTTAGAGAACAAATTCAGTATACACGAGCATTTATTACGAATACAAGAACAGAGCTGTGTAACTTCTTCCGAGACCCACATTGTTAAGGATACAAAAAGTAGGAAGTCAGAGTCAAGACTGTCTCTCCAGCCTCAAAACAGTCCTTTAATAATTGATGAGTGCAGTTTATTGAGGCGTGATATTATTGATCAAATTTGTAACATGGGAGTGCTTTCATGTAAGAGTGCAAATTTTAAGCAAGTTAAAAGTTCTCCGAGTCGAGATAATATGTATCCTAGTCGTAAGCAAGCAAATGAATTGCAGAAGTTTTTAAAAGAAACGAAGAATAGTTTGCATGATAATGGTTGGATAATGCATGTTAGACGAAGTTATAAATTAATTATAGACGATACTATAAAGGTGAGTTATTTTTTATTCTAACCATCCCTTATAATAATATGTTGAGTAAGTTGCGCTTAAGACAGCGAAGTTCTGTTTTTTAACTGCTGGCACTATATGATAGAAATGTGCTCGGTGCGACGTCCGACCTGTCCTTATTACGCCTTTTAAGTCCGTTCTATATTATACTTTTTTCAATACTATCCAACTCAGACGTCATTTCAGCTTTTGATAGCACAGAATATAGTGGGGGGGTAAAATAAGAGACAGTGATATCTTCCATCTTTTATTACTTTGTGATACTCTTCACCGCCAACTTAAAAAAATGTAGGTTCAGGTGACAGACAACAGTTTGGTTATAGAACCAATTCTAGTAACCAATTTATGAATACTGTTTATTTGTGCTAAGTTTATAATTAATTATATGTTCTAAATAAGCTTCTTATCAACTTAATAAACTTCTAAAAGTTAAGTTGTAAACAAAAACTAAAAAGTTGGTAGTTGGTACGACTGAGAAGTATACAACTGTCATCCAGAAATTTGACCGGAGGTAAGTTCGTTCTACATAATACTTTTTTGCGTAGCACTACAGATTTTTTGCGTAGTACTGACGTAAAAAGTATAAGTGTAACACAATACTTCCTTCCAAGTTTCGATGCTACACTAAAAACTACACTATTTTCAAAACTACCTCCGGTCAAATTTTTGGATGACAGTTGTATACTTCTCAGTCGAACCAACTACCAACTTGTTAGTTTTTGTTATACTATATTCTGTAGTGTCAAAAGTTGAAATGACGTCAGAGTTGGATAGTATTGAAAAAAGTATTGAAAGAAGTATAATGTAGAACTGACTGCAGTTTTGAAAATAGTGTAGTTTCTAGTGTAGCATCGAAAGTTGGAAGGAAGTATTGTGTTTCATATTATACTTTTTACGTCAGTACTACGCAAAAAATCTGTAGTGCTTCGCAAAAAAGTATAACGTAGAACAAACTTTACTCATTCTGGTATTCATATTCTGTACTAAAATGTATATTTTAGTAGTGATGTTAGGTTAAATTTCTAGCCAGATGTGCTATTATAAGGTGATACAAAAGCTGACTTTATTTTATCAACGCCAGTAAACTTAATACAGTGGTGGCCATAAGTATGGAAACTTTTGTTATTTTCATATAAATTCAACTTGAGTTATGCTTATGTATTTAATATATCAACATTAATTTAGAAAATGGGTCTTTAATATATATTTATTGTACAACTGATAATATGTTTGAAATGAAAATACAATTCAACATAAATGATATTTATTTGGTCAAAAAGTATGGAAACTTATACAAAAATAAATTTTAATTAAAAATTAAAATAATTCTTTCATATTTGGTGGCGTAGCTCTTTGATTTAATCACAGAAAAAAAATCTTCTTGGCATCGAATCTAATAAATTAGCACATATTTGTTGATGGATGTTTTTCCACTCTTGCTCTATAATTTTAAAAAGTTGGTCATTGTTTGTAGCTGTATTTTTGCGAATTTGCCTATCTAACTGCTCCCAAAGGTGCTCGATTGGATTAAGATCAGGACACTGCGATGGCCATTTCATTATCGGTACGTTTTTATGTCAAAACCAATGTTTTACCAAATTTGACGAATGCTTCGGGTCATTGTCTTGTTGAAATAACCATCTCAGAAGCATTTCTTCTTCTGCATATGAAAGCATCATACTCTCTAGAAGATGTTTATACTTAAATCGATCCATTATCCCATCGACTCTTATTATTGGACCAGTTCCAGATGAAAAAAAAAAAAAAATATCCCCAAACCATGATGTTGCCGCCGCCATGTTGACAGTGGGAATCTGGTACTTATTGTCGTATCTTGCACCCTTCGGACGCCTCACATACTTCTTTCCATCACTCCCAAATAATTTTAATTTGCTTTCATCATTCCAAAGGAACGTTTTCCATTAATAATGGACCACTCAATGATCTCTAGCAGAATCCAATCGTGCCCTTCTGTTTTTTAGAAATAAGTGTTTTTTTTTTTACCGCTGCTCTACCAAATAGTACCATATTATTTAGTATCCTTCTTATAGTACGAATATTAAAATTTTCTAAGATTTCCTCAGAAATGTGTCTTGATGACTTTTTCGGATCACATGTTGAAATTTAATAATTTTATCTACTCTTGACGTGTTTTTTTAGGCTGGCCAGTTTTTAATTTAACGTCCACAGTGCCTCTTGGACGATTTTGGTATCGTACCTTTTGGTATAAGTTTAAAAATGTTACACTGTTTATTGCCACTGTAGTATAATTGAATAATTTTTGTTTTTACATCGCAAGAATAATATTTTTTCTGAGGAATGGTACAATAAAATACGTCAATACAATAATGAATAAGTTTTATACTAAAATATTCAATTCAACAAGCTGATTATTACATAATAGACCATGTTTGGTAAGGTTACCAAACTTTTTGGCCACGCGCATTTTAAAATTTCAATGTAAAATACTGAATATGTCAAAATAATTTATTTTAATTGTTGCAAAATATTTCTCTTTTCTTGAATTATATACAAATTACAAGAAAGAAAATATCTATAATAAGGCTGTAAACTGCTATATCAGGTGAGAAAGATTCTGCCTCGAACATGCCTTGCAAGCAAGATTGGGACATAAATATACAAATAAGGGATGAAATAACGTTTCAAATTGTTACGTTATTGTATAACGTTATTTATTTTTTGTTTTCGTTGCATAACGTTATAAATAACGTTAAAAAAATGAATTGTTATGTTATATAACGTTACGCAAATAACGTTATAAAAATAATTTTTATCTTTAACTCTGAAATTACCAATATTTGGGATCTGTTTTGGTGGTAAATATCAAATTATACCTACTTGTATTGTGGTTGAAAACTGTTTTTCGGTAATATTAAAGTGTCTATGAGACTGGAAACTTACTTGAAATCACAATATACTTATTCAATACACAAAAAACTTTTAAAAAATATTTTTATAACGTTACAAAATTACTTTTTATGAACCGTTAGAGGTTATTATAACGTTACGTTATTGTATTAGAAATTGTAGTTGAATCGTTATAACGTTATCGGGTATCGTTACGTTACGTTATCCATCCCTGATACAAATAAGTTGATTCTTGATTAGTTCATTTGCCATTGAATAGACTTCTTTAAAAAACGGAACTTTGATGCAATTACAGTAAAAAATAAGGCCCAAAAATATTTACTTGCTAGATATTAATGAACCCCTGATTAAACTTAATATCAATGAAATGACATACATAATTTATTTTTAGGAAGGACTTATTATCGAAGCAATAAAACAAGCCAAAATTATTTCTCCTATCAATAATTCTGAACTTAAATGGCCGTCAAGTGAAACAGAATTAGGAAAGCTACATCCAGAAGAAATTCGGGGAGTATCTGTTATAGTTAAATATGGTGTTCAAAATAGACTTCTCTCAAACTGTAGCCAAAATGAAGATTGTTTAGCGCAACTCTTAAAACAATCGAAGGTGTTTCTTGGATCAACTAAAGATGAATTCTGCGGGTTCGACTGGTTTACATCTGTAATATTTCTAATATGTGGAGGTAAAAATATAGGTGTATATTTTTTTTATTGTAAATATGATCAGATTTTGAAAATGCCTTGCCAGGACAAATGTTTTAAAACAGGGAATATAATAACTGTTCATACTCTCCATTACCACTGGTAAATTTGTAGGGCTTGTAGAGGAGACGATCACAAGTACTTTTGGATAGGATACCCATAACAGCTATTTGCGTGGGAATCTAGACATTTTCAGTTTCAACAGGAACCTCTGTACATCCTCTGGTTTATCAATATTTTCAATCTTCTTCTTCTTCTTTTTGACGTTTTCCTATTATAAGTTTGCCTATCTCAGGTTCCTGTTTTACCAGGTATAGGGCAACCATATTTTTATACAGGACGAAAAAAAAAAAAAAAAACCATTGCATTAAATAAACTAAAATTTATTTAACATTTCCATTCGACATATTTTTCACTGTTCAAAAAAGTTTTATTATTTTTTATTTTCCTGTAAAATTTAGCACATTTGAAGGCTATATTTATTATGCAAAACAATGTTTCTTTCACAATGCATTCTAGCAAACGATTTCTCTCTTCTGTTCAGATATTATTCATTAATGAAAGGAACCTTTTAGTTTAACTTTCAGTATTTTCAAAAATGCGCGGCAAAATTGTAAATCGACCGGTAGTCCAGGAAAGGTCTCAAAACCGGGACTGTCCCGGTCAAACCAGGTCGTATTCATACCATGCTCTATTGTCCAACCGTTTTGTCATTGTTGAGGTAACTTCCATTTCATATTCTCTCTGTTTTTACCCATCTTTTCTGGTGTATTATAAACTATAGAAAATCCAACTCAACCATTCTTACACAATTTCTTAGTTTCTGTGATATACCACGTTTTACCCCTATACGTTATTTTTGGTTTTATAATTATGTGTCAAATTCTCTTTATTGTTTAATATATTATGTGCTTAATTTTATCCTTTTTCCTCAAACTGGCTTGGAAATGATGATAAAGTCTGATTTTCGTTGCAGACGACGCACATCATAGTGAAACGCATTGTTATAACAATGTATTATCTTTTTTTGTTTATTTGGTAATCGCGTGCGTAGTCTGTTAAAAAAAATTGAAGTGTGAATATTCACACATTTCAGGGTTTCGCAGGTATATAATAAGTGAAGGCGGTATGCTGAGTGTGTAGGACAAATTTTACTTTGTAGTAATCACGGCAAAATTATTGTGGGTTTAACGCCCGTGATCGTAGCAGGTTCATATTTAACGGAGTAAAATACACATTAATTATACACAATATATATTTTTACATAAACGTCATACAAAATAATAATAACAACACTCATATATTCCTAGCGTTACCTTAGAAATATTTGACATATTGATTGCAGCTTCAACACTTCCCCTCAATCAACATGTACGTCAAAATATTTGTCAAAGTCAATTTTCTTATTTGGGGTTAAATTGTCACTGTCAGACAATAATGTCAAATCTGAAGTTTCTGATGTTATGTCAAATTCATTTGAATGACACACGAACCATGTTTTTTGTGCGTTAGACTTTTTGTCAGTATATCAGCTACCATATTTTCGGTACAGACATGTTCCACCTCGATTATTCCTTCTTCCACAACCTGTCTAATAAAATGATGCCTTATGTCGATATGTTTGGTTCTGGAATGGTATACATTATTTCTGGCTAAAATACCAGCACCAACATTATCGCAATAAAGTTTTATATTGTATTCTACGTTAATTTCTTTTAACATATTGTTCAGGAACGTAGCTTCCTTTGCTGCTTCGGCCAACGCCATATACTCAGCTTCTGTGGAAGACAGTGCTACTGTTCTCTGTTTCCTAGCTTCCCATGTGATTGGTGCTCCCGCTAAAATAAATGTGTAACCTGTATATGACTTCCGGTCATTCACACAGGCGCCCCAGTCTGCGTCTGCATAGCCAAATAAATTTTTACCAGTTTTTCTGTACTTAAGTGAATAGTCAGAGGTTCCCTTAAGATAACGAAGTATTCTTTTTGCCGATGTCCAGTGTTCCTTGGTATAATTTGTGTTAAATTGACTTAAATAATTCACGGCATACAATATATCTGGTCGTGTTCCAATTCCCAAGTATAAGAGTGACCCAATTAAATTTTGATAAGGATATTTCTTCATCTCTTCTGTTAATTTCGTTTCAGGTTTTCGTAATTGACTATTTGGCTCAAGTGGAGTTTTGACAGATTTTGAATTTTCCATACTGAAAGTTTCCAGGAGTTTTTTAATATAAAATTTTTGTGACATAATTATCCCCCCACTTTCGGTGTGTGAAAATTCAATTCCTAAATAGTGACTAATTTCTCCCATATCTTTGATTTCAAAATCTTCAGACAATTCTTTTTTAATGTCTTTTATTTTATTTTCATTACTGCTGGCTATGATTATATCATCTACAAATATGCTGACAAGTGTCATATCCTTTCCATTTTTGTCAAAAAACATACAGGGCTCGTTAAGTAGCGGTTTTAGATTTGTTTTCAATTTTTCGTTCAGTGTTTTATACCACTGACGTCCAGATTGCTTAAGACCATAAATAGATTTTTGCAATAAGCAAGAATTATTTTTCCCTGGGTGTAGTTTTTCCAGCCAGTCTTGTGCTGTGTGCTTGATACTTTCCTTTATATTCTTGTTTTCAATAATAGTGTGTAGGGATTCTTCTAGTTCGTCTGGAATTTTCATATAGATTTCTTCTTCCAATTTAGCGTTCAGATAGGCTGTTTTCACGTCTAATTGATGAACTTTAAGATCATATTCTGCAGCTAGAGCCATAATTAGCCTAACAGATTTTAATTTTGTTACAGGTGCATACGTTTCGTTATAATCGATTCCTGGAATTTGACTAAAACCCTTTGCAACAAGTCTTGCCTTCCGCTTGGCAATACTTCCGTCTACGTTATATTTATTTGTTAATACTAGACGATTTCCAACTTCTTTTCTGTTTTTAGGCAAATTGACAATTTTCCATACTTTATTTTTTACCATTTGTAAAAATTCTTCTGTAATTGCCCTTCTCCATTCCTCTTGATCGTCCCCATTTAAGGCTTTTCTGGGAGATATTTCAATAGCACCAGTAAATTCTTGTTCGTTTGACGTTCCTACTTCAACTACTTGAAATTCCTTCCTTGGTCTTCCAACTTTTCCAGTTTTGACAATTTTCGGTCTTCCTCTTCCTCTTTTATATTCCTTTTCTTTTTCAGTTTCAATATCTTCATCTGAACTATGTTGCTCTTGGCCTACTTCCTGTTCTTGTACAGTTTCTTCATTTATGTTTTGTCTTATAATTTGGTTTTCTGATTTTTGTTCTTGAGGCTTGTAAAATATTGTTAAATACTTTTTATCTTTCTTTTGGATTACTTCTTTTTCCTCGTTATTCCAAAAATCTTCGTACTTATTTTCGGAGAATTTATTTATAAATTTCACATCTCTACTTTTGATTATTCTCCTTGAATTTAATGACCATAGTCGATATGCCTTTGATTCTTCGGAGTAACCAACAAAGATACATTTTTCTCCTCTTTCGTCAAATTTTCCCTTTCCAGGTTTTTTATTCAAAACATAAGCTTCAGTACCAAATAATCTAAAATAATGTATTATTGGCCGTTTTCCGAACCATACGTTATACGGCGTATCCATATTTATACTTCTAGAACTGCATGTGATTAGCAGTTGAAACAGCTTCCGCCCAAAATGATGGCTGCAGACCAGATTCAATTAATAAACATCTTGCCATCTCAGTTAGCGTTCTATTTTTCCTTTCTGCAATTCCGTTTTGCTCTGGCGTGTATGTAGTAGTTAACCGACGTTTAATACCATTTTCTTTCTAAAATTCTTCGAATTTTTTGCTGCAAAATTCCAAGCCATTATCTGACTGAAGATATTTTATTCTCTTACCAGTCTGATTTTCAACTAGCTGCTTGTATTCTTTAAATATTCGCAAAGCATCACTTTTTTCCTTTAAAAATCTCACCTCACACCATCGTGATTTATCATCAATAAATGTGATAAAATATTTACTTCCGCCATTTGATGACGTTCTCATTGGACCACATATGTCTGTATGTACAATTTCTAACAGGTTTTCGGAAATTCTTGATGAGCTTTTAGGGAAAGGTTTTTGTGTCATCTTTCCACGCAAACATACTTCACAAGTTTGAAGTTTTTCCTCTTTGTTAAAATTTAAGCCAATAGCTGCTTCTTTACTTACCATGTCGACTAAAGTTTTTTCATTCAGGTGTCCCAACCTTTGATGCCATAGGTTTATATTTGATTTTTCTTTTGAGGTATTGACTTCTTCATGACCTTCATCTATAATATAAAGATTATTAATACTTTTGGCTGTTGTTATTACTTTGCCATTTCCATTTCGTATTACTGCTACGTCCTTCCAAAATTTAACAGTATGGCCATGATCTGTAACTTTTGCTACAGACATCAAATTAGTTCTAAGTTCAGGCACAAATAAAGCATTTTTCATGGTAACCTTATTTATTTTATTTCCTTTACTTAAAAGTAAATTCATTGACCCTTTTCCTTCTATTTTCGTTGAAGAATTATTTGCAAGATTCACATAAGCTGTATTTTCAGTGAAATTTTCAAATTTTTCCTTTTCGCTACACATATGTGAGGTACACCCACTATCCAGACACCATATTTTCTTACTTATATTTCCCTGATTTATATATTCCTTAAATATGGTTTCACATTTATGGTCCTCGATCGTTGTCAAAGACTCATTTGGACAATTTTTGTTCCAAGTTTTCTTGAACATTTTACATTCCGTGCGCTTATGGCCAACTTTACCGCAATGATGACATTTAAAAGGAAAAGCTTTATTCTTTGTAAAATCTTTTTTATTTTCTTCATATTTTGGAGGATATTTTCTATTTTTTCTATTTACAAGGAATGAATCTGACGTATCCTTTGTTCTGTTCAACCGGGCTTCGTACTCTTCAGTTATTTTAATGCTTAGACTTTCAATATTTGGTAGTTTATCCCTCGACTCGATTGCACATCTAAAGTTCTCAAATGTGTCAGGCAAACTACACAACAAAATGATTACTAATAAATCTTTATTAACTTCTAAATTTATTTCATTCAATTTGTCAACAATGTCCATAAATTTTCGCAAATATTCATGCACATCTTCATTCTCACCCATTTTGCAGAACAATAATTGTTTTAATAATGTTACCTTACGTGCAGGACCTTCTGACTGATAAATTTCGTGTAATTTTACCCAAATTTCTCTAGATGTGGAACATCCCTTAACTTGCTTTAATTCACTGGGACTTATTGCTAATATCAAATCAGATTTAGCTTTCCGATCCGCTAAAGTCCATGTTTTAATTTCTTGTTTGCTAGCATCGTCTCCTTCAATTTCTTCCGGTCTTTGGTTCGTACCGTTGACGTAGTCCCACGTATCATTTTTTATTAGCAGTGCCTCTACTTGTATTTTCCACGTCTCAAAATTCGTTTTTCCCAGAGTTTCTATTTTTAAAGTTGAATTCATGTTTCCTTGGGATTTTTCTAGACGGTAAAAAAAAATTATCCAAACACTGATTTCCAATTATTTCAAGAACGTTTCTTCTGGGCCCATAACCTAATGTGGGTTTAACGCCCGTGATCGTAGCAGGTTCATATTTAACGGAGTAAAATACACATTAATTATACACAATATATATTTTTACATAAACGTCATACAAAATAATAATAACAACACTCACATATTCCTAGCGTTACCTTAGTAATATTTGACATATTGATTGCAGCTTCAACAAAAATGAACGATATTTTTAAAATAATTTATCGTCTGTTAATCATATAATAAGACTGGTTATTAAATTTACGCTCTTAAAAATTAAATACAACATTTGTCAAAATATAACTAGAATTTTGACAAAATAATTTCACATAATAAAAATGCAAAAAAAAAACAAAAAATAAAATTCACTCCGTACTCGAACTCGAAACCCTTCGTTTACGACACCAGTGCTCTAACCCATTAAGCTATCGCACGCCTTGCATGTGAGTGTCTTACATTGGTATAACTTTTGTACTTTGTGAACCAAAAACCACAAAAAATGCGTTATTTTCCGAAAACATAATCTGATCAAAAATTCCTGTTGTACTATTTCGGTTCACACCAATATACATTACTTAGAATTTTTTTAGATTTTTAGTTTAAACCATCTGGGCTACAGGGTGTGGGAAAAATTTTTTTTGCACAATTTTGGCCAAAATCGCATCAAAATAATTTATTTTGCAAAAATAAAAATTTGATCGTTAATCCACGTACTAAGGGCTTTCATTTGATACCCTACTCAGAATTTAAAAAAAAATATTTTTGTTTTCGATGAGCACATATTTGTTTATATTTTTAGGGGGGTATGTTTTTTAGATGTTTTAGTATTTTTCCTATGTGCGGGTCAAAGAGTTGTATAAGCATGCCAAATTTCAACTCTCTAGGTTTAGCCGTTTGGCTACAATTTTTACCGAACAGACAGACAGACAGACGACAAAATGACGGTATAAGGGTTTTTTGGTCATACCTACAAAACCCTAAAAAATGACTATATGTATCGTTAAGAGGCACTTTATGTAACGGGAACTACGCTTCCATATGTTAAGAATAAGTTCTTACATTTCTACTTTGCAAAAGGTTTTATGTACCAATTCACTCCATTGTGAATTTGATTTTCTTTCAACTCTTGTAGGATGATTCTTCTCAGGGCCTAACCTATGTGAAAGCAAAATCCATTTGCCTTAGGGCCCGTGATACAAATATGATACAGTGAATTTATTTTATCCTGCAATATAGGTATTATTGTTATAGTATTTCCAAAAATAAATGGCCACCCTCACATTCTGATTCCAATAATAACTGACAGTGTAACCATTATACCTGCTGAGTTTATAGTACTGTTAAAAATAGTTGCCAGGACCGTAATAATTATTTTAAATAAACGTGTTTTCTTATATGCTATTTAGAATGAACTGTATATACTCACATGATATTGATGGCTATACAGGCTATATTTGATTTATAAAAAAAAAATGTTTCAATTGTCTTTACATGTTCTACACATTTTTTCCACAAATTACTACTTATTGCACTTGTTTTCTCTTTAAATAATTGTACTACAGTGTCACTTTCTGTCGGTGTTGTATTTTTCCGGCGCACATTACCTTTTAATTGACTCCATATTAGTTCTATAGGGTTTAAAACACAATCATATGGCGGTAGCCTTAAAATAGTAGCTACGTCCACATTTTCGCATTTCACATTAACGTACTCGCACTCCAAATCACCTTGCACAGATTCACTATTTTCAATACAGAAATTAGGAATTTCTTTAAAATCCAATGGTCGCAAAGAGCCATTTTGTTAATGTATGAACGCTATGAACGTTGAAAATTAACTAACAAACAAGTATAACAACCCCTAAATATAGAAACAATGGGATTATAAGTTTGGAAAATATCCTTAATGGTTTTTAAGAAACTTTAACAAAATAGTTACGTTCATTTTATAGTATCCTGTGGAAAATTTCTACAGTGCAGTATGCATAACAATGACCTTGACAATGTGAAAATGACTGTCAACAAGTTGTAGAATAGACCATCTAGTACTTTACTCTCTTAAAATTTCCAACCAGTTTTTAACACCTCGTATAACACAATTATTTTATAGGTTCTACCGAAAATATACGTTATAGTTATATAAAATATACATTTTTATATAATTTCTAAGAATTTGAAAATATTGATTTTATTAATTAATTTTAATACCTACGCAGTATTAATTATTAAAGTTAAATTAAAAAAATAAATAATTTAAATTTAGATTGATAATATTGTACTTACAAAAATAAGAAACCAGTAACACGAAAACAGAAATCCCTGCGCCACTGACCGTTTACAACGTGGTTGTAAACATGAACCCTAGTTCTTTTGTAGTTTAACAATGTGATTATAGTTATACGGGATAATTGTTTTATGCCGATCTTCAAAAGTAATATGGTATGTTCTGTACTTCAGTTGATTTACGGACCCATGTTAATTGAGCTTTTTTTTCAATCACTTTGGTCAGGGGGTAGAATGCATTTCTCATGAGTTGAGGCCAGGGGCGTTATCGTACATGCGCCAAACAATAACATAAAACCAATCGCGATGTAGTTTATAGCCGGTTCTACGTCCGTTGCTTAGCAACCAAGTGACTGTACGAATTCTGGTTTCTTTGAAGGTGACGTACTGGCCTCAACACGTGAGCAAAGTATTCTATATTCTGTAAGCTCCTGTGGACAGTTCCTACAGTGCAGTATGCATAACAATGACCTTGACAATGTGAAAATTACAGTCAACAAGTTGCAGAATAGACCATCTAGTACTTTACTCTCTTAAAATTTCCAACCAGTTTTTAACACCTCGTATAACATAATTATTTTATAGGTTCTACCGAAAAAAGCAGAAGTGTTTTATCACTCATAGCTGATTTACAAATGGCTCCTTATATTTGGCCAGCATTCAGGACACGTGAAAAAGACACAACATGGAGCAAATTCGAGTTTAATCTTATCCTCTTATTACACTGCTGGGACAATTTAGATACTGTTATGGATGCCGGTGAAATTCCAGTTGGTGCAATGGCCAAATTTATGTTGAATCAGTGTTTCTTGAATATATTGGAATGGAATGAAATATGTCATTTTCTGCTTATGAGTATATTGTATACTCCTGATTACTTGGTGTTCTATTTTGTCGCAATGTTTGGCTACATGAGAGACAATGTTATTCGGAATTTTATCAGTACAGATGTAACCGTATTTGAAAAGGTAAGTAATCTTTTAATTTTTTTTCGGTTTTGTGTAACCGCTTTTGTTTAATCAGAATCTTTATACCGTCATACGTGTATGTACAGTAGATACAGTCCTTGGATCCATGTGTATGAAAAATACTGAGACTGAAAAAAAGATAGAGTGAATATCTTTTATCCTGCAATATAGGTATTATCGTTATTATGGTAATTGAAATCTGACAGCAATGTAAAATTGCGTTTCTTTTAACGTGCAACATAGACAATTTAACATTGCTGTCAAAATAATTTGTCGTCACTAGGGAAACCATGTATAATAATAATTTCAATGTTGCAGAATGAAAGAAATTCACTGTATAACTTTTTCGAGCACTCAAAGCAATAGTTTTTATTTAATTGTATCACGTTTAAATAAAATATTTATTAACGAAAATGAAAAATTGCCTTTAGAAATACATAACGAGGATGCAAATTGTTACATATATGCCTGTATTACATTTTGTGATGTAGGGCCGAGAGTTCCAGTTCCTAATAAACTCCCTAATAGTTATTTGACACATAATATATTTATGAAGCTAATAAATTTATTGGTGATTTCCAAGTTACAAAATCCTTCTAATAGTTTATTAGCAACATAATGTTTTGTTTTTGCATTGGTATTTCTTATGAAGATAGTAACACGGTGCAAGAGGGATAGAGCTATACGTAAATTGGTAGAGCTAAAGTGAGATGAAATTTTGACACTGAATATTTTGACATTAAATATTTTGACAATAAATAGTTTGACTTGACATTCAATGACATTACGTATATTTTTTGTGTTACTGTTAAAATGACAATTAAACGGCGTTCAAGAAATTTTATCACAGAAAAAGAGGACAATATAGATAGAAGAGAAGTTAATAAAAATAGCATTTTATAATACAAAAGTGACTGAAAATAAGAAGACAGCCATATTTTGCTTTATTTTACATTCCTTTAACAATATGAATTAAACTTATCAGCAATTTTCAGCCACACATCCTTATTATTCTGCCAATAATTGCGTCTGTCTTCTTATTCTCTATCATTTTTATATAAACAGTAATGCTTAAAGTATTGTTTGTAATGTGTTGTAATCGTAAATGAAATAAATACATATGTAAAAATAAAAGACAATGTTTATTTAAAAATATATATTTATATATTGTCCTTTATATATCACATTTACAATAAATGCCCAAAATATTCTAAAAACGGTTGTCCATAATTTGTAAATTCATCCAAACAGATCGTCGATTTCGCCAAAATACAACTTAAATGTATATAAAACACTAAAATCACCATTATAGAAATGTTTAAAAACTACACATTCGTATATTCTTGTAAAATTGTACTGTTTTTCAATTAAAATTGAAATATTAACACATTTTGCGAACTTGTTTTTGGTTATATGTCACTTTATTAAGCACTTCATGTTGCCTATAAGTTATTAGACAAATAAGCCTGTTTATTAGCAACCTAATAACTATTTCGGGGTGGAACTCTCGGAAAAAAAATTATGTTGCTAATAAACTTATTGGACAGTTTATTAGCAACTGGAACTCTCGGCCCGTAGAAAGATAATTTTCATCATATAAATATTTACTGTCTGATCGGTGACAAAATTTAACAGAAACAAATATTGAACAAATTTTAAATACTTACTGTAATAGTAAATTTATAAAATACCCAGCAAACATTTTTATACGGGCCAGTACTGTTGAAGCACCTACTCCCCGGCATTGTAAGGGTACCCCTGTGGCCGTTGGTTTATCAATTGCCGGCCCAGCAGCGGTAAAGTGCAAAATAATCGCATTAGTTGCAAGATTTATTTCTGACGGACCAGTG
Source organism: Liopterus haemorrhoidalis (assembly GCA_963971575.1). Lineage (NCBI taxonomy): Eukaryota > Metazoa > Arthropoda > Insecta > Coleoptera > Dytiscidae > Liopterus > Liopterus haemorrhoidalis. Next base: position 90,149,617 of record OZ020611.1, read on the forward strand.
CTTATATTATACCCACTCTCTAGTATTTCAAATGTAACATATGTATATTTACCTTATACTTACCCAGTATTAAAATAAACTAATGGCTAGGTGCAAAATAATTACTCATTTGGCCATTTCACCATCGTTGAATAAATTTATTTAACAAATAAAGTTGACAATATCCCATCGGTTTTAAACTATTAATGAAGAAATTAACGTTGCTGTCAATAGAATGATGCAATATTGTCAACTTTATTCGTTGAATAAATTTATTCAACGATGGTGATTTATATATAATTTTATACTTAGTTCAAATATTTTTTGTTTATTTGATGTGATTTTTTGACAGAATACTTTAGTGATTTTTTATTTGTGCAATATGTAAAGTTTTTTTTTTCTTAAAAATAATTTTTATTTATTGTAATTATTTATTATATTATTCATAATTGGTACATATGTGTTAATTTTTGAAAGGTATAAATTATACTAATTTTACCTTTAAAAAATGTGTGTTTGCTTTAACTGCCTATTTTTATATTGCCGCCTATTTAACTGCTTCTTTTTTACGTTATTGCCTATTGAACTGTCATTTTCATTGGTTTTTGTTGCACTAAACTAAATACAACTTTTAAGTGCCTAAAAATCCGCTCTCTACTTATAATAAACACCAGAATTTGGTAGTTACTATGATAGAAACTTTTATAATGCCAAGTTCCTGAATATTGTAGTGACTTTTGCTTTCCGGAATACTCCAGAGTTACTATGATAGAAACTGACCTTGCTCAAAATGACACAAAAATCTGAAAAAGTGATGTTAACTGGAATAATACTATCGGAATTTGTCATAAGTTGTTTGAAAGAAACAGAATTTTTGTTTTTGAAAAAATATATTTTTTAATTTAATGGAGGATATAAAATGACAAACAGATTACCGGATAAAAACGACTGTAAAAAAATATGTTTTTGATGCGATACATCTAGTTCTAGACATCCAAAATTCGTGCCCTTATAAATCTCTAAATACTATTTCCTAAATATCTACGAAATCTTGTATGTTCGAAAACTTACACTTTACATTTTTTTTTTAGATTTTACATCAAGATGGCTTCAAAATGAAATATGCAATGCCAATCATGGAAAGCATGGCAAAACAATTCAAACATCTACTGTAGTACCTGCAATGTGTAGACTATTTGTATTCTCTAGTCAAAAATTTACTCCGTCCAATATCTGTGATTAAATATTTTACACAATTTCTTTTGTTTTAGGTTATGTTTATTTTAATCTATACACATTTTATGAATTAGTAACTAATTCTTTTGTAATAAATGTTTATCTTTATTTTATACAAATATAATTTTAATTATAAACTGGTTTATTTATTCAAATGTAACATGTTTGAGCTATACATAAACTAAATATTAAAAAATTAAAATAGAAAAAAAAATGCATCATGAGAAAACATGAGGTAGTGCTACGGATAACATTTTTTTTTTTTTAATATGAAAATTCAAAATACAAATTCAAAACATTTGGTAATTTTTGATTTTTATAACAGTATTAACGGACAAATTTATAAAATTAAAAATATACATAATAAAAATATACAATATAAAATGGACATGATTATTATAGGGCAGATCTACACTAGCGCGAACATCATGCAGTAAGAGTTCTTTTTATGGTTATTGTGCAGTTGTAGTGTACCACAAATCAATCGTAAATAAACACAAAAATTGAAATCCTGTTTAGATGAACGTTGCTGACAACCGACTGCCAACAAACTTTTAATGGTGGGGAGTGGTTTGATCCTGTCACTGTTAGTTTTGTTCCCATGGGCCAGAAACACACATCTATACTTCAATTTTTGAATGTTATCCGATCAAGGTCATATGACTGATATAATTAACGTACTGATGTGCTTATCTCACACTCATTCTGGTAGCTTGTAATAGAATTGAAGGGTGTATTGTCAGAAGGTTATATAAAATGAGATATATCACGTACTGGAACAAAAACTAATCGCAGGTATTTAATGTAATAAGACAATTTTTAATACCCTGGACCATCTCATAGAGCAGGCATGTGCAATATACGTATCCGTCCAGTTGCTCATTTTGTCCGGCCCGCAATAACTATCTAAAATCCCATTGAATCTGACCCGTGAGTATATCTTAGTTTTCAGAGATCAAATGCGGTTAAACAGTTGATGTTGATGTGGAACAAGCGCCACTTTCTCTGTAAATGGAACAATTTGAGCCACAGGAGAACTAAGATTTGAAGTAAAAAATGAAGGGCATTTCACTAATTGAGTTTTATAAGAAATATTTCCTAGTTGACAAATTTCCGAAACTCACAGCTTTTGCTCAGAAGAGAATTGGTCTTTGGAAGCACTTACAAATGTGAGCAGTTATTTTCTAGGATGAAGTTCTTTAAATCAAAAACAAGGACAACACCGACATAACCATCCTAATAGACAGTGTTTGTGAGAGTTTACAGTGCTTGAATTTGACTTTGAATCCAGCGTTATTTTAAATGAGCCAATGACGTGAAACTTGATATGCGTGACTAAACTCTTCACCATACATTTAGTTTAACTAATGCCCTTGATCGAACAACTTTTAAAAATTGAAGTTTACTTGGTTTTGTGTATGTTTCTATACCTCAAGTGGTGCTTAGGGCAGAAAAGGTAAGTTCTATTGCTGTTGAATCTATATAAGTATAGATCTTCAGTTGTACATGAAAACGAAGTGACAGCATAACGTTATGATTGGATCTGTTAATCTTATATAAACAGGTATTCATTACAAGTTGCTTGCCAAGCTCAAATAGATCAAACTTCACCCAGGATTGTTTTTTGTTTGTTCTGTACATATCCTGCATTTTGGAATATAAATGACATACATTTGATGTTAAAATATAATGTAATGTTCAAATATAGGAAATTTGACTTTATTTTTTTGTATTTAGGAGCAATGCCACCAGTAATAGGTGTCATCAATAAAACAAGCAATCTTAACAAAAGGTTTGTCTGGAGATCAGTTATATTAAATCGCCTTTATAAACCAAATGAATGTTGCCAAATAGTGGACCCGTAATTACACACTATTACAAATATTGTCACGAAGCCTGGAAGTATTGGTCATCTGAAATGCAACACCCAATTAGCTACCACAGAAATAGTAGCAAGTTTTATTTTTATAGAAAAAAAGCCCCTTTCTGAATTAGTGCCTAAAAGCAATATAGACTTGTGTTGTAATGCCTGCTACTCGTACCGTTTTTCAAATTGGTCTGCGGCTTCCAAAAGATTGAACACACCTGGTCTAGTTCCATTTTGTACTTTATAATAACAAAAATAAAAAACGTATAGTAATTTATAACGTAGAACATAGCTGAAATGTATAAGAACAAAATAAAAAGGGTTAGGGCTATAGAATAAACAAAGTGGAGACGCTTAGGTTTGTGGGGGCGGGGTATTGTGCGCACTTTATTACCAGACAATAGATGGATACACTGTTTTTAATCACCTAACAGCGCCACTTTTGTTTAACTCTTTGTATATTATGGACTCTTACGATAGTCACATTTCGCTTTATAATTACAGGCATTCGCGAGTGTAAAAAGACCGTAATTCACTTATTAGTGCGCGTTCAGTCTCTAATTCTTGGTTATTAGATTGCGTTACTGAAATATGTTTGTGCCAACGTAGATCTGTCATTTTCAATGGTTTACTACTATCAACTGTAAGTACAGTGTTTGTAGGAGTGCGTTAAAATTGCTTGTACTTATGGATTACAGTAACAAACTGTGGAAAATGCCTATGAACTATTATTTTTTTTACAAATCAAAACGACAAATTGTATTTAAATTAGTATTTATCATGATCATTCATTTAAACAAAAATTACACAGAAACTTAAAAACAAAAGTTAGTTCTCTTCCTCTTCCTCTGGTGCTTTTTCATGTATATTGAATAATTTAGCAACTTCATTTAAATCTTCGTACTTTCTTTGATCTTTTAAAACTTGTCTAGCAATCGACATCCTATTAAATACATTCCAAAGTACAATACCAACAACTGTATCATTTCTTAGATAAAATATAATTCCTTTATCATAATCTTCTCCTTTCCAATTATGTTTAGGTTTACCACCAGCTGCTTTACATTCGCCTTCTGCTTTTGTCTCTTCTACTACATTTTCTCCAGATTCTTTTTCTTGGTTTGCTTTAGCGAATACGCCAACTGTTGGTAAAGAAGCATCGATAATACCGATTGCTTCGTAACCTACCTCAGGTCCAAGATCAGACCAGAACATTGATTGATGCAAATATGGTTTATGAGCACCAGTCATATTTTCACCGGCAAGACGACCTGATACAACGGCGTGATCGTGATGTTCTACTCGCCGACGACCTAGTTTTACATCGTAGAAACAGGAACAGTCACCAGCCTGCAATAAATAGTAACGTAAAGTCTGCATTATGCAACACATAAATTATAAAAATATAGGGCCATGTTCAAAATCTTTTACTAAATATTGCAATTAAGCGTTACTTGTTAAATTAAGAAAGTGTGATGCTAACGTTAGTTGCGTTCATAATCTCTATACTACGATCTTTTAACTAATAGAGAAGTATGTTTGGCAACGTTTTCTGTTGTCGATAGAAAGAGATAGACATATGCACTGTACAACATGTTAAAAGAGATGGAAGATGCGTTACTACCTTGTACTATTATCGCGGTAAAAACACAAACATAACCTTGTTTCTTTGTCAGCGTTTGGTGATGATTTTATTATCAATTTCCTTTAACAATAAATAAGAATATTTTAAAAGAATTATAAGTAAAAATGTAATGGTACTTAACTAATTATTCATGTTATTAACTAGTTACTTATACGAGGGTTACCTTTTATGTTTTTACAAACGACCACTAGATGGCAATATTGAAATGTGTTATTACTATATTCGTAAAATTTGACATTTGTTATTATGAAATCAATGCCAGCTTATAAATTGATCGAGTAGTTTGCTGACAGTGAGCGTTAAAAAACAAGTTTGTGAAAAAATGGAAGGTTTTCGTTGGATAATTTTTTACGATTTTAGTAAAGACAACTCAAGAACAATGCATAGATTCGCTTTGTTCAACTTTTGGTAATGAAGCACCATCAGAAAAGTCTATTTACAATTGGTTTGCAGAATTTCGTCAGTGATGAATCTCGTGAAGGTCGAGCAAAATCGGTTGTGATTCAAAAAAACATCGATGCTGTGCGCAAAATGAAGAAGATCGGCATATGACTTACCGTCAGATAAAGGCATCCTTCGGTATATCGCAGACTGCAATACATTCGATTTTGCATGAACATTTAGCTGTGAAAAAGATCTGTTCCCGATGGATTCCGCATAATTTGACCGAAACTCAAAAAAAGCTCGTGTTGATTGGTGTAAGGGAATGCTAAAAAAATCAAGCTAGGCACTGCAAAATCTGTATACAACATCGTTACAGGTGACGAAACTTTGATTTTATCATATGAATCGGAAACTAAGCATAGTATGAATCCACTGTTTGGGTCTTCCAAGATGAACCGATATCCACAAAAGTTGTTCGTTCACGAAGCACTTCCAAGAAAATGATCGTTGTTTTTTTCAGTTGTACTGGACATGTCGCAACCATTCCTTTAGAGCATCGGAGAACAGTTAATGCTGAATGGTATACAAGAATTTGCCAGAAGTCGTCGACAAAATCAAGAAAAACAACCAAAAACGTCGCATCATTCTTCATCATGACAATGCAAACTTCCACACAGCACGTCAAACAATTGATTATTTGAAGGAGAAAAACGTGGAATTAATGTATCATTGCCCGTATTCACCTGATTTATCCTCTAACAACTTTTATTGTTCCCCAATGTCAAACAAAAAATGCGTGGACATCACCTCAAGAAGTTCTTGAAGCCTTCGAAATCATGTTTTTGAGATACCAACTTCAGAGTGGAAAAAGGTTTCGAGAATTGGTCTGAACGCATGCAAAAGTGTATAAAACTTAAAGGCGAATATTTTGAAAAGCAATAAAAAAGTTTGTTCAAAAAAAAAATTCTTTCTTAGTTTTTGTCAAAACTTAAAAACTAGCGATCGTATCTTGTTGATATGAACCTTTAAACAAATTACGTACGGCAATACATATTTGTATTTCAGTAGAAATATTTCCACCTTTTGAAGATACTGGTTATATATTGTCAATTGAGATTTTGATGAATATTTTAACTCTTTTGTAAATTTAATTCTTCACTTCATGATTTTATTTATTTTTTTTCTTTTATTATAAAATTCCTATTCCTATTTATAAAATTCCCATCCTCGTCGCCACTGTAATGTATTAGTGTGAATTCCAGTTACTACACAGACTGCTGGTTAAAGACTGATTTATTAAAAAATAAAATAAAATGTACAAACATGTAACTTAATTTCCATACATGCGCATGTGCATATATTACACTTAGTAATTGACTTATTTCACGAACATCCCGCAAACCTCTCATATATATTATTAAAATCAGCAAGTATTATGGAGACATCACTATTTTAATGTCATTTAATACAGCCCTCTCCGCGCTTCTAAATCTGTACTATTAAATTACAATTTACTAGATAGTATTTAGCACTACTAACAATAATTCTGTATTATGAACATCAATTTTTAGTAACGCTTAGTATACTTGTCTTAGTAGTGCTACTAAGATTTAGTAAAAGATTATGAACATGGCCCATAGTTTCTTATTTAACAAGCATATAATGGAGGTTATATCGCGCGAGGATGAATTTTACCACCCAAACCGTAGGCGAGGGTTGTAATCATCCGAGTGTAATATAGCCATTATATGAGAGTCAAATATATATAGGCTATTCCAAACGTTTAAGCGGAACGAATTGGATCGAATTTTTATTTTTGTTTTAAGTTGTCACGATCTGACTTGTTAACTGACGTTCAGAGTTATTGCTTAATAACTCTGAACACTAGCGTCCCCTTGAACCACACTAAACACTTTTTCCACGAAATGCCTAAAAATGTTTAATAAAAACTACTGTCTCTATGAAGAGGAGGGCAGACAGTATTCGGTCCTCTTAGTGTTAACATCTAGGTAGTTTCATTCGTAGAGGCACTGTGTCGACATTTCTGGTGGTCTATTCGATTCCGTTTGTTTAACATTTTATTCATTATTTTAAATACATTTTTATCATTTAAACTATTTGTAAATATTACTGTTAATAAATTTAATTCATTAATTTTAAACCGTCTTAACGAGTGTAAACCTTCACATTTAAACTTAAGTGAACAGCTTAGATCCAAACTTAAGTACAAGATGCCTGTTCAGTCGGTTGGTAAGTACAAATACATATAATTTAATTCACATATCGTAATGATGAACTCTGGATAACACTCACGCCTACTACCCGTCAGAAATCTCACTTCAGTTTGAGATTAGACGTAATATTATACCACAGGCTCGCTACCTAGTGGACAATAAATGGTACGTTGTAAAGTAACATACCGGGTTCGCTACAATTGTTTAAATAATAATTATTTTCAGTAATAAATATTTGTAAGAAATTCGAAGACAAATATGATACAATACATCTATTAAACCTCTCAATGCGAAAAAATAAATAAATAAAATAAACACAGATGAACTTATATGCTGCGTTCCTCTAGTAACTTTTCAAGCAAATTTTCCAGCTATTTTTCGAATCAATCCCAAGTATTCTGATATCGCTGTTTAAGGTAACATAAAAATGCCATAAAAATAGTAAAATACTTACAATGAATAAATCTTTCCTAGCTTCCATTTCTGCGTTCACTAAAAATCCTCCTAATTCTGGATCAACTTCCAATTCAGACGTATCTGCCAACTTCGTATTTGGTTCGACACCCAGGGCCACAATAGCGTGATCGACAGAAACCTTCTTACCGTTATTTAAATGTAATGTGAGAGTATTCCTTTCGCCCAATGATACATCTTCTACTTCAGCATTTGGAATAACTTCTACACCTTCATTCTGTACCTTCATGGTCGTCCAATTGCTCAGGTATTCCGGTAATATTTTACCCATGTTACCTTGTTCTTTGAATATTTGGTATATTTCCACTCCTTCTTTTCCGCTGGCTGCAATGAAACAATTTATGTGAAGTGTGAATTTTCACACATTTCAGAGTATTATTTCAAGTATAACATGAAAGTGAAATATTTTTAACTATGTTTTAAAAAATTATTATTATGCTCCGAGCTGGAAATACACACATCGGAAAAGTCTAGGGACATAAAAAAATATATGAAAATAAATTGCGTATGGTTTCTTTTGTACGTTTATTGTATTCAATTAATTAAAATACTCAATAAAGAATAGTTTACAACAAAATAAGCTAAACGTTATTTATAAAAATAATCCATATTTGAAAAAAAAAAAAACCTACAGATTTATGTACAGAATTGAAAAATGTGAAAAAAAATGCTAATAGAGAGTATGACCTCCACGTTGGTTGATCACAGCCCTACATCTGCGATTCATGGACAAAATAAAATTAACGATGTCATCTTGAGGTAACTGTGCCCATTCTGCTCTTAGAAGCTCTCTGAATTTAAAATTATCGTGGATGTTATCCATATGTGGAGTAATTCTTCTCTTAAGCATGTCCCATACATGTTCAATCGGATTTAGATCTTCGTTATCCAGCCAGTTCGTTACAATTCGTGCAACATGTGGCCGAGCATTATCCTGGGCAACATGAAACACCAACAGCACCACGAAATAGACGCACAATAGGTTGAAGAATATTATCCAAATATTGGTGTGCTGTTAAAAATCCATTGGGAAAAACGAGATCAGGTCTACCACCAATGATTATCCCACCCCCAGGCCGTAACAGTACCACCTGTGTAACTGTGAAATTCCTGGACGTTCCTCAAACGTTCCAAATTACCGGATCTTCTCCATACCCTTCTTCGACGAGAATCTAGATGAATTCCAAATCTGGACTCATCAGTAAACAAAATTGTAGCCCAATCATTATCACACCAGTACTGAAAATTGTGACACCAGTCTAATCTTGCTCTGCGATTGCCTCTAAAGAAGGGTTGACATCTGATTGGTCGTCGAGATAAAATATTAGCTTCGTAGAGACGATTTCTTACAGTATCACGACTAACGGTTAAGTTATGCGCTCGCTGTAACTACCTTACCAATTCGGGCGCTGTAATAGTAGGTTGTCTTCTAGCATTTAAAACCAAAAATATGTCTTGATCTACTGTTGTGCAGCGACCACATCCCGAATGTTATTCGGCCGGACTCTCTGTCACTTTGAGAAATTCCTATCCACTCGGGTACATCAACTTGCCTGAATCCAGCTTGGAGAAGTCCACCGCACGATTCATCTCGTGAATAGTTAAATGCTGTCGGTCCATTATTAAAAAAAGATTTCCACTACTTAAAAACACTGCAATTATTAATATAAACGTTTTAAATCGAATTAAAATGAAACATGTGATCAACCAACGGATCATATACTGAATAAAATTTGTCGAATTTGTATTTGTTTTGTCTTGTTGGTTATTGTTTTTACTTGTTTTCCATTGGCAACTACTCATAATTGTCTACTTTAATTGAAATACGACATTAAATGTACAATAAGCAATATATATTCATATTTTTTTCAATATCCCTAAACGTTTCCGATGTGTGTAGTTTAAGATGAGGATGCGAAAGTATTTAAAGGCAATGGAACACTTGTAAATACAAATATTTTACTCTCAAGTCGTTATTGAGAATATAATTTTTATTAAACTATATTACATATTAAAAAATGAAGTGTAACTTTTCAAACATTTCAGGGTTTTGTAGGTATTTAGTAAGTGGTAACAAAATGTGGGCACATATTAAAAACAAAAAATGTCTACAACTTTTAAAAGAATACCCTACGTGCTTCCATCAAGAGACAACAACCGTACTTGAGATGCGCTTACATCAAGATTCAGCTATAGTTATACAGTTCTAGTCAGTCATATAAAAATTGTAAGCACGGGGTTGCAAAAAATTCGATAGTTTTCGAAATAATTATAAGTTCAAATATTCCTACTAGTTACTAGGAGGAGTAGTAACCGGAGTTACTACTCCGGTTCACATTAATGTGCATTACTCAGAATTTTTTCAGATATTTATATAAACCCTCCTGGGTATGAAGGGTGTGGGACAAGAGATTTTTTAGCACATTTTTGGGAAAAATCGTTTCAAAATACAGTGAACCCTCGATCTAACGGACTACTAAGGGGAAGGGGTGTCCGTTAAATGCGATTGTCCGTTAAATCCGAATATCCGAAAATGGTGTCTATATGTATTAAATTAAAAGTACGTAAATTAAATTACAAATCATATATATATTTTATAGCGAATTTCGCGATATTTTTGCTATACAATGAGTTAGAACAAAAACAAAGTAATATTTATTTATGAACAAAGTATAACAAGAATTTATCTGTACAATATTTACAATACATAACATGAATGTAACGTGAAGGTAGGTGTAAACGCGCTCACCCTTTGTTCTAATATATACACACATAATTTGTTGAAAATAACTGTGAGTTAAGACAAAAAATATAATTTTTGAGATCTGTAAATTTTGTCCGTTAAATCCGAAGTCCGTTAGATCGAGGGTTCACTGTAAAGACATTTTAAAAAACTACTTTCTGTTCCTTAGTCTACCCTTAAAGAGCTTTCATTCGATACCCCACAATAAATTATCATAATAAATATAATTATTTTTTCAACGGCACAAAACATACGATGTTTTTCGAAAAACTGATCTGATCAAAAGTTCCAGTCGAACTATTCAGGTTCCCATGAATGTACATTATGATTTTTAGATGAACCTCTTTTTGAAATAAGGTGGAAGACAAAAGTTTTTCGACACATTTTTGTGAAAATCTATCAAAAAATTTGTTTTGCACAAAATATTCAACAACAATTTTGACATATTTTTGACAAAGATACCATTAAAAATATGTTTTTTTTTTAAATTTAAATTTGTTTGTTTATCCAGGCTTTAAGTTCATTTGATACCCCCCTTACATTTTTTATAAATTTTTTTTTTCTGGTAAACCATTATTTGTTTATATTTTTCCCACGATATGTTTTTTGAACTTAGTAGTTTTCCTATATGTGGGTCCAAAAGTTGTACAAACAATTTCAACTTTCAATGTTCAGCCATGTAGCAACTACATATTAGACGTTACAAGGGTATACAAGGGTCATAACTACAAAACCCTAAAAACAATGAGCAGTGCGAATTATCCCATTTTAGGATTTCGTAGATATTTAATAAATGAAAGATATCAACAAACTATAAATCAGGCCATTTATAGTCTGATCTAAAATTTAGTAATATCATATTCTTACCTTTTCTACCAAGAGCACACGCTAATTCACTACCCAAAAAACCACCACCAATAACGGCAATCGCTTTAGCATGATCACAAATTTCATTCAGTTCTTGGAAATCGAAAATTTCTCTAAACAAGGTAATTTTCGCTTGTACTTCTGGTTTTGCTTGAGCAAATACATCGACATTCTTAGGTGATGCCCCTAAAAATAAACAAATACATAAAAATAAAATATTTTAAACCAGGGCTGGAACCGAAAAACATGAAACATGTGATCAACCAACGGATCATATACTGAATAAAATTTAACCGGTTTAATAATCTGATATTTTATAACTTTTTTGATTAAAACGGTTTGGATAATTTCGGTTAACCTTTTGGAAAAACCGGTTAACGGATTGTTTTTTATATTTAAAATAAATTCTATTTAATATATGGGCATCCTTACACAATCTCAAGTTTTCATCTCGAATTGTTTAAAATAGAACAAAGGGCTCTATTGCAACTTTATTACCAATAATATGCAATGTGACATCGAGCGAGTGGCGCAGATTACGTTGAGACGTCCAATGTCACATTTCTGTGCCACAAATCTATGTTCGTGTAAGGAAGGATTATGAACATAATAAAAATTGTGTACAGTATTTAAAAGTAAAGGTAAAAAAAAAGTTATAAATAATTATTTAGTTACATACTTAAAATTATTGGCACACAGTCAGGACTATTCTGCATCTTTTGTGGTTAAAAATGTGAGTTCAAAATTAACATTTTAACTAGTAGGCGTTAACCTTGTTTCTTATACTGTATCTCAGGTTATAACCCAAGCGTTAAGTTCTAACTTTTTAACCTTATGGTTAAAATTATGTTGAGAAATTATCTACATGGGAACATATTTTGTTTGTGTAAGTGCGGATTTAATGTAAACAAATGTTATGGCTGAATCGTGAATGAACAACGTTCAAATATAATAAATCTATATTGCGGAAATGTGCAATATTTATATATATAAATAATTATGGGTGTAGAAAGTAAATAATATAATATTACCATAACATGCAAATGTCTCAAAAATTTTTCTTTCTTCTATATTAAGATAGTTTTATTTTCGGGTTATATTTACCTAATATTTATTTTTAAACAAACAGAAATAAATATTTATAAATGTATCACAATTTTAAAGTTGTAAATATTTACTTGCAATATATCAGGAAATCTTTTGGTTCTTCTCGGATTTTCAAAAAACAACATTTGTAAAATGAGATATTCCGTAGAAGTTTTAGACAAATGAAAATATTTTAAAATGTTTTTTCAGGTAAATTAAAAGGTTCACTCATATCACACAGTTACCTACTTTAAAAGCATTTGTATACATTTTTTATTCACCTACATATATTAATTTTTCACTTATTAACCTATTTTTGTTTAATTTTTTCTAGTAATAATTGGTTTAAAATAAACAGACTTGCCATGTTTAATTCTAATAATGGATTTTATCTGGCTATTTGACGTTTAGACGTTAGAATTACAGCTGGTTAAAATGTTAACACCATGTATTTGGCTGGAGTTAAAATTCCAAATATAACTTACTGAATTGACCACATCGAGGTTAAAATTTTAACGGCATAGAGTTACAGAATAACAAAAAACAAAATATTGTAAACCGTGGTTAACATTTTTTAACTTCTACCTTGAGGTTAATTTTTAACTTTTTAAGATACATAATAGAGCCGATTATCTGTTAATAGTTACTAGCCGCTAATGGTATGCGTAAAAATGTAACTAACTATTTATAATTTAACTTTATTATGACTAATTTAAAGGCAACTTTTGGTTTTAGTTTTTAGTTCTTGGGAGTTCATAGAGTGCAGTACTATCGAAACTTAAACATAGGAATGTCACTTCTTTAGTAAATGTTCTGTGGACAGACTCGAGGACGTTGCAAGCAGGATAAAACCATTGACGTGCATTAATTACTGACTGCAACTTAATCTATTTTTATTTTTTTATAAGGACTGTTATATTTATGATATGTTTAAATTATAGAAAAAATTACGGTTAATCGGTTTTACAGGTAAAGGTTACCGGTAAATTTACTGAAAAATAATAGGTTTTGGTTATGGTTAGTAAAAAAGTTAAAAAAATTAACGGTTAACCCGTTTCCAGTTCTATTTTAAACTTAACTATATCGTATGAGGTTTGATAATAATGCCCGGACTAGCGCCACAAACTATCTCTTTGGTTTTACAGTTTTTAACGAAGGTCAAAGTAACTCAGATATCTCAGTCACCATGAATTCCAGGAGAGCAAACCACACAAAAAAATGTGACAAAAGAGCAAGTGCGATATATGGCAGGGACCGAAGAGCAGCAACAAAGGAGTAAGTGCAATAAAATAGCAAGCGCATATTGAGCAAACGAGTAAGCCACAAATACTGAATAAAAAATACTGTGCACCTAGAAACTGAATCATTGGGTTAGATTATGATAGTGAAGGGTTAGTAACAGAAGAACCTGATATAGCTCGTAATAGTTTAAAAAAGTCTTGTTGGCATTCTTTTTACGCACTTACTCTTCTGTTGCATTTATGCTTTTGTTGTTGTTCTTTAGTGATATAATCCCAGTTACTATATACACCTAACTTGATCCCGTTTGACCTTTTTATTTCTCCTCAAAAGCTTGTTAAAAAACTTTTCAAAGATTAAAGAGAAAAATATTCAAAGTTGATGCGGTACAACATGAATTAATCTCTCTGTACGATCGTACGCCACTTTAGCTAATCTTCGGAATTGGGTAGGGTTTCTTTCAGCGTACAACTCGTCTGCGCATTTATGGTGGGTTTAGTCAACACTTAGCCTTAGTTTTAATTTTAGTGCAAGTCTTAGTGTTTGTCTTAAGTGTAATGAATGAGTAGGAGTTTATACGATGATTTAGTAAAACTAAAATAACCAATAAAACGCCTAGTTCAACGCACGCGCATATTGTCCTCGTTCTGTGTTGACGAACAAAGCTTTTTATAACTAATATTTGAAACGTCAAAAGTCTAAATCTTTGGTTATACATAACGATTAAAGAAATAAACATTGTGAATAAAGATGTTCCGGAATAAAAACAACAATAAAATTGTTAATAGTTCATAATATAAAGCCTGCACATTTTATGTCAGTGTGAGCGCACGCGCATTTGTTCGGTTTTAATTTTAGTGCTAAGAAAAGTTGAATGTTAGGTAACTCTCAAGATCGGTTTTAAGAACATTAAGATTAAAACTAAATCAATGTGTTGTATGAAGTTGCTCGTAGCGATATGATAGTTTATATTTTAAGGTTAATATTAAAACATAAGATTAAACTAAGATTAAAACTAAATGTTGACTAAACCCACCATTAGACTAAGCATTTATTAGGTCTATCTCTAGGATATTATTCGTACCATGTTGCTTTGAACGAAATGTTACGTGACAAAATGTTGCAGGATTCTTTGAATAATTATCGACAGTCTCGTTGGAATCTTGATTGTTTCAATTACTGATGTATTGGTGCATGGAAGTCTAAAGTGCCAACAATAAATAACTCCAGAAGTGGAAAATACGTTAGTAGAAATACTGTTACACGGAACTATTTCGACAAAGACCATTTTAATTTAAAATATTTTTTAATTAAGTTTAGTGATACTAGTCCGGATGTTATTTAAACAAACATCGTATATGACGTCTGACAAAGAACAAATCTTTCTGTTTACAGATTGAATTACTGTTAAAAAATATGTATATATCGTACCTGTGGCTAATAAACATTTGCCGTATGCAATTTTCGTACCATCTTCAAGGTACGCTATTTTATTGAATACATCTATTTTCGCGACATTCCAACCTAATGCTACTGATACACCACCATTTTCTTTTTTTTCGAGTTCCTCTATTGACGTATAAAAATCTTCTGGCTCATAAAACAAACTGAAATGAAATAATGTATAGGCATTATAAAAAATATTATTTGGTTATTTACTTTGTATTTAACCCTTTGCGCTACAAAATGAATCAACTTTTGGAAAGATAAAATAACAAATACTAGGCTATAAAGCAAAACCAACCATAAACCCATTGACAACGAAATTCAAAAGAAAACGAAGCCTCTATTAGACTTGATTGAACATCAAAAGAAGTCGTAAGCGAAGCAGGTCGTCTGACACTTAGCGTAGGCTCAAAAATATCTGGATTTGTTAGAAAATAGAATAAGACCTGCATTAAATGCACTAAATATTCCAGGTGAAGTGTGGTTTGAACACGACGGTGCCCAGCACATAATGCCAGAATAATTAAAACATTTTTAAATCATACATTTCCACGATGTTGGGTTGGACGTGGTAGCGAAATAGAATAGAAAATGAATCCCACAGAATAAGACCGATGGCAATTAATTAATGTTATGTAAAATTTTTACGACCGGTTGGAGCAATGTTTTGCAGTGAATGGAGGAATATTTGAAAAATTGTTGAAGATTATTTTTATTTTGTTTTTTCCAAATTTTAATTTTTATGTTTATTTAATAAATATATATTCTTAATTTTTATACCTATTTGTTTAAAAAAAAAAAGTTTTGCGTTTATTTATCTCTATGATCGAGTAAGCTATTATGCAGTATGTTCTATTTTAAAATAGAGTCTATTTACCATAAAAATGAGATGACGTCACACTTGGTTAATTTAATTAACAATATCAAAATGAAATATACCCAAATTTTTAGCACTGCTCAGTTGTAACATTGTCATTTATAGAATGGTATCTTTTTCCAACGTTGTCACATTTCACCCGCGTTTTATCGCATTCGTTTGACATTAGAACGTTAGTGATGTTCTGTGGTTAGAACGAGTGAGAATATGCTTACGTTTTATTTTGAATTTTACCAAATTATAATAAATATGCTGAAAGCTCTTAGTAGCCGCGCCCAAAGAATAGCGAGATAATGGTGGGCCTTTAATAGATCTGAAATGTGTAAAAGATGTAGGTATTAATTTTTGTTTATATCTCTGATCTTTACACTTGAATATTTTTCGAAAAATAATTATTTATTAACGTTGTAGTGAGTTACTCCAGCATTAGACGTCAGCATTTCAAAAATTAATAAAAATGCTGTACAGCAACCTAGAGGTGAAATGGTCAGTCGCTCAAAAAATAAACGGACACATACTAAATCTGTGGCAGAATTAGATAATTTTAAAACAGTTGGGTACGTAATGATATTATGAGATATATTAAATCTTTACGGACTGACAATGAAAATCTTTATGCAGCCACTAATAAATACATTTGGTTTTAGGCGAGCATGTTTATTAAACATGGCCTAATGGAACTTCCCCAAATCGTTCTGAAAATAATAAAATTTCTTAAAGAATACATGAAATTAAAAGAGGGAATCTACAAATTTATATTTATATATGAAACGTGGATTTTCAAAAATGGGATTTTCAAAGATCTCCATTTAAGCGGAATTAAATGTAATATAATTTTCTTAAGCTGTCACTAGCTAACTTTTTATATATTGAAGTGGGCTTTTGCTGAACAAAATGATCAAAAACTTCAATCAATCGGTAAAAGTTACTAATTTGAAAATCTTGTTTCGCTTAAAGCAAAGAAACCGACTTTAGTTCAAAAGTTATTGAATTTTATAATTTTTAATACTTGCTTTAGTTTAATTCAGTTTGTTGATTTTATCTAACCGAAGTCAACTTATTTCAATATGTACCTGCAATTTATTATCACTTACTAAATCCCTATAAAATCCTGAAATGTGAGAAAATACATACATATTTCAATACAAATAATTTTTTGTTTTTAATAAAATATGTTCTATTTAAATTTTTACACTCATTATTTTTCCTAATTTTAACATTAAATTTGTTCGTAGAGCCACAATGGTTTATTATAGATGCAAACGCAAACTAATTTTAACGGACTCATGAAATCTGCGCTTGTGGCTCATGGTAAAAAACTTTGAATACATACAGGTTTATTGCTATTTCCCTAATTCTACTATACCTAAAAAAGAACTGGGGTTAATTTTAATCTCCGGTCCGCTTATGTATTTATATTATAAACGAACGCACAATGATAAAAAAATGTAATTGGGCTAATGTGGGGCAAAATAAAATAGTGTGTACCTAAAAACTAGGTAGTTAGGTTAAGTTTAGTTAGTACAATTTTAGGATAGAAAGTAGTTGAATAGAAGCCTAAACTTGAAAGACATATATAATTAATGAAGTTTGAGCGGACCGGTCAGTACATATTTACCAAGAACTGCAATTACAACTGGTAATAATGTTTGAATATTCATTATTTGAAGTAAAATTGTATCGAACATTTAAAATTCTAAATTTCGATTTAAATTATAGAAAATTTTACACTTTATCACTGCTTTCTGATATTTTTGTCAGTCACACACTAGGCGAAAAATTAAAATGAATTGTTCAAAATGGATGAAAAGAACACTAAACATTTCTTAACATAATTCTTACACACTGAAATTTTCATTTAATTTTATTTAGATTTGTATATATGATATTTAACATTATATTACAACTTTCATATAATTTATATCATAAATTTTATGACAAATCGGTTGGAAAGAACTACTTTGCATCATAATTCACATTAATTCCTTTCCTCCATAGGAAATATAGGTTTTCTTTTTAGAAGTAGTTCGATATAATCTAACTTTTTTGACAATTTGCGAAGTGGGAACAAGGGAAATTTTTCAACTGTGACGTCATCTCATAGTTATCGTAAATGAACTTTATGTTCCACGTT
Source organism: Liopterus haemorrhoidalis (assembly GCA_963971575.1). Taxonomy (NCBI): domain Eukaryota; kingdom Metazoa; phylum Arthropoda; class Insecta; order Coleoptera; family Dytiscidae; genus Liopterus; species Liopterus haemorrhoidalis. Next base: position 90,167,828 of record OZ020611.1, read on the forward strand.
TTATTGTACAAACGGTATAATTTGTTTTACTGAAAAAAAAAAGTGATCGGATACTTCGATGAGTGTACATATTCGTTCAACTACACGAAAAATGTGTCTTTAAAAAACGTATAATGACAAATGTTTAAGGGAAGACTCAAGCTCAAGCTAGTTGGTAAACTTGGAGTGCAATCTATGTATTCCAAAAAAATTTCTTACCTTCTTTCTGTACCATTCCATTGTTTAAATATTAATTTACTAACTGAGTATTTACTTTCCGTAAACCACATTTCTTTCGATAATGGAGGTCTCATATATGGATTATTACATTCATTTGATATTACTAATACCTAAAAAGGATCGTTTTAAATATTGGATTGAGTAAGATTTAAAAATGACCTGCTTTACACGCAGCTAAATAAATTCGCAGATAAATTAGATATTATTCGAAATAAATTCGACAAAAAGACGTATCACATATATATAACAAGATTAAGACATGTTTAAGGGTCCGAGAGAAATAGATGCCCAAAAAGAACTGAAGCATGAATTTGGTTATTCAGGTTTTGATTTTAAATTTTGCCACCCTTCCGGTCATTGCTTGAATATTTTAAATTAATTTCATTTTTTTAAACTCCTTCCTCCGTCTTTACTCTTTTGTACCTTTGCCCACTTGTTACAATAATAAACAGAGATTAAGTAAGATAAAAATACAGTTCTACAATTTTAAATAGAAATAAAATAATTAAAGTAATGCACACTATCTACGTACACTGGTTCTACAATAATATGTTGTAGAACCCAGTGTTGCTGAAAGCATTGTTAAGTACACAAACAATAGACCATATTAGTGTATCGTCACATACAGAGTGATTATTTAATAGCGAGACGACGTCACCGAATTTTACGTGCCTTCTAGCAGAAATACTGGTGAATACTATGACTATAATAACTATGATTAGGAAGAAAAAAAGATTATGCGCATACGCCCATAATCGCTCGCTACGACGTGTATGAAACGGCAAATTATTAAAACTACCAGTGACGTCGTCTCGCCATTAAATAATCACTCTGTACATGTGCTGCCATCTAACAGCGGATTTCTTTGTGAAAATACATGTAACATTACTTTTGTTATCTTAATTTTATGAATATTTTCAATTTTGGAGCAAAAAATATGTATTTTTGATAAGTATATACTAATATATACAGTCCAGATACTTCATATTATAGAATAATGATTTTATAAATATATAAATAAGGATTGGAAAGATATATTTATAGGTTACGTTTTTAAATAATATGAAAATCGAAATATCTTTAATATTTATTTAATCAACACTAAGTAATCATTAATATTTTGTTTTAGAATGCATAATGATATATTGTTGTGCTCCAAATTGCAATCATTACAGCTACATTATTAATTGCAAAATTTTTCGTTTTTTGACATATGAAAATAAAAAACAATAATGGATAAAATAAGAACAACATATTGTTCCTTCAAACCATTTAGATATGGCAGACACAAATTTTGCTATGTTACTTGCCATAATAACGATTATTAACGTAAATTTTTCAAAATTAACCTGCAAAATAATATTGTTCTGCAAAAATAATGACATATTAAATTATAATGTATAGAATAAGAATTTTAATAAATAAATAAATATTGACTTGTAGTTTTGATGTGAAGCATTTTCTTACTTTGAAAACAATTTAACAAAAAATCAACATGCTATATTTAAATAAAAGGAATTCAATCGCGAGGCAGCAGCACTGAATCCCATTTTGTGACGTAGTTACTAATATGGACTATTATATTTCACCATGACATTGTCAAATATTTGTCATTGTGATTACCTGACGATATGGTTAATAACGCGTTATGCAACTAGGCCAGCTTTATGCAAGTATTGGTTAGTAGATAACTAGCAGTTAAGTTAAATTACTTGCTATGAATTACTATAGTTAATCAGTAATTATGTATCTGACACTTAACCGGAACTTAAAAAGACGTAATAACGAAATACTTTGAAGAGAAAATCTTTAATGCAAGTCTTACTATTTACTACTAGATGCGTGTAAATCAGGTCAAACTTTCAATAATTTTACAGTGATAGTAAGTTTGTAATAGTTAACAAATCCGGTAGCTCGATTAAAAAATATTTGTAATTACCTTAGCTTTAGGATCTGTAGATTTGATAGCTCTAAATGCAGCGAAACTAGCAGTGCCTCCTCCGACAAGTAAATAAGGCACATGTTTGGGAAATCTTGTACCATCCTTTGGTACCTTACATACAGCTTTAGGTCGTTCTAGAAAATAAATTTCATTAAATTGCTAAAATGTTAAAATAGAGTCTAACTGGAGCACAGGACAGAGAATGTAAGTTTGTCGACCTACTGCTTTATATGAATGCCATATGGTCGACGTGACGTTTCGAATAATTTATCTTTCCTATTTATAAATAGGAATAATTTTTAATGTTTCACAGGCCAAATCAAAGGTCTTCAAGCATAGTTAAGGATGAAACAATACTATCGATACTAGTAAAGTATCAATATTTTTCATACTAACATAGAATTTTAGTACTCGATACTTTTTACATTAATATTTTACTGATATTGATAGTTTTTATTGGTGTTGATACTTTTTTGTTCGTATCGATTATGTAAATATCTTAATTAATATTTGTATAGGAATGCACATCATCAATCCTAGCATTAAATCCATGGTATCTGATATTAAGTAATATTGTAATAGTTTTGACTTACACCGGAAACTCTAAATCTAAAATCAACTACTACATACAGGAGCACTAAATGACACGTATCACGGTCGAATTTATTTAATTAGGCGTCAATTTCAAATTGGTAAATTATTAATTTGGTAATTTACTGCAACTCACAACACTACATAAGACTAATTTGAAGTAAGTCGCATTCATTTTAAAATATCGCTACCTAGCGTTTTAGAATTTGTGAGGCTATTTATTTATTTATTTATAACAATTTTGGCCACACAACAAGTAACAGGCTATGTACAATAACCATAATATAGATAATTTTAATCACGGAACCTGTAGCATTTCAAAATGTCAGAGGTAGGGCAAGCAAACAAGTTGTTTAGCACGTAGAACATAGACGTTTATTGTTTTATGTGATTTTTGTGAGTTGTGTATAAACATTTAGTGAATCATATTACTATATTGTGATAGTGTATTGATTATATTCAGTCTAAAAGTTGCAAAGTGGAGCTGAAATACAGCCATTTTTGTGAATTTATCGTTTTTATTTATCAAAATATAAGCATTTATCACATTTAAGCCAATATAATAATATTCGCAATCACAATAATAGAGTACTTGATTTGATTATCAGTAATCTTGATGAAGTAAATGTTATGAGGTGTGGCCCCACTAAGCAAAACTGACCTCAGCAGGACCCAGTATTGGCTCTAATAATGTTCAATCGTATAAAATATTATCAAATATCTTGTTTGATGAAAATGAAGAATTCGATACCCTTATGCAATTAGATACACATAAAGGTTCTGGATCGGATAATATTCCTGTTGTCTTTATAAAAAATTGTGCTGTTTCTATTAGTTCTCCTTTAACTATAATATTTAATAAATCTCTCCATGAAGGTACATTTCCTACGTTTTGGCAAAATGCAGTAGTGATCCCGGTGTTTAAAAAGGGTAACAAAAACTTAGTTGAAAATTATAGATCGATTTCTAAATTATGTAAATTCGAAAAAATATGTGAATGTCTTATATATAAAATATTATTTTCTTTTGTAAAAAATTATATTATTGTTCAACAAAATGGTTTTTATCCTGGTAGATCAGTGGATACCAATTTAACTTTATACACCGACTTGATTCAACCGATCTTGAACTCAATGGATCAACGCATACAAGTGGATGCCATTTACACGGATTTTTATAAAGGGTTCGATACAATAGATCATGAAAAATAACTTCCGGTGTACCCCAAGGTAGTCACCTAGGCTCACTTTTGTTTAATATTTTTATAAATGATATAAATATGTGCTTTAATAAATGTAACACTCTCCTTTATGCCGACGATTTAAAAATATTTATACAAATTTTAAATCTCAAGGATTGTAATGAAATTCAATCTCATCTAAATAGATTATCCAAGTACTTAAAGCTAAATAAATTAAATATAAATTTTTCAAAATGTTCAAAAATATCATTTACTAGAAACAGAAACATAATAGATTTTAATTATAATATTAATGCAGATGTCATCTCTAATGTTACTTTTGTTAAAGATCTGGGAATAACATTTGATCAGAAATTAATATTTGATATACATATTGACAATATTATTAACCCTTTTCTGCATGAATTTTTATTTTTGGCTGAAATAATTCATGGGCCTTAGGAATTGGTTCTTATTGATAGAAATATTATTTAAAAAAATATATTTAAAATATTAATTATTATTTTTATGAAAATAGGGTTTGTGCCATACATGGAACATTATGATTCTACATTATGTTACAAACAAAAATGAATCCGTATTATTTGCTCGTCAATTGCTAGGTGTTCTTTGTTAGGGATTAAAAGCAGTCACTCTCGATTTTTTGAAAGAAAAGGGGTCGTATCTTCTAGTTGTCCTTTCTCAATAAATTCTCGTTAAATTCGAGTTATCGTTGAAGTGCAAATTTCGCTTGATATCCTCAAATCTATTGCAGCCCATAACTTAACATGCTGCAGGATCCTTGCTGTGTATGTGGCATATATGAACATTCATGAACTAACGTGCTGATTCAGTTTTAAAAGTAAAATAAAAAATAAAAATCGGAATGTGCCATATATGACACACTATGCGGTAAAGGTTTAAAAAAGCTTATGAAATGTTAGGGTTTGTTATCAGAATTTCTAAAAATTTTAAGTCCCATAATACACTGATTTCTCTCTATTTTTCTTTAGTTAGAAGTCAGTTAGAATTTTGCTCTGTTAGTTGATCACAGTATATTGTATACATTAATCGCATTGAAAATGTACAAAACAGATTTTTAAAATATATCAATTTCAGATTCACTAATATTAACTTAAGACTTCTGTCATTAGAAAATAGAAGAATTATTTTAGATATCAGTTTTTGTTACAAGATTTTCAATAACATAATTGATAGCCCTGTTCCCTCTTACAATATTAGAAATACTGAATTTTTAATATTATCTAATAATAGAACTAATTCTGCATATAATGCCCCAATTAATCGTATATCATTAAATTTAAATAAATTTATTAAGATGAATAATTTTCCCGACACATACTCCATGTACCTATGCTACAATTAAAAAATTTGTCATTAATTCTTTAACTGGATAAGTATAAACCTTATGTATATATATTTTTCATTATGATTTAATTATTTTGTAATTTTTTTCTAGTGCCACACTATTTTGGGTTTTTACCTGTTGTGTGGCCAAATTTGTTATAAATAAATAAATAAATAAATAAAATCACTAGTACCCCTACTTGGAACAACATTGCATGTATTTTACAGCTGGAGTAAATAATAGACATGAGTGTATATTTTACAATATTGGAAGGTGCTGTTAGGGATTGATACTGCCAAAATATTGACGACATAAACAATTTTGATCTGTATGCTTTGAGGGATAACGAAAAGTGGGTTCTGGAAGCAAGCTCGGAGTGCTCCGAGTCAGCCTGTTTAAGTCCAGAATGTTCGAAAAAGACATAAACGCGTTTCCTCGAGCGGTCTGGAGTTAAACAGAGTGACTCAGAACAACCCGAGCTTGCTTCACGAACCTACTCAATGTTGAATTTTATTCGGAAGACATTACCACCAATCCCAATTATGGACATTGTGGCATATTTAGTGTTAATGCAGAATTGTAACATACTTTTGTATTTAATAAGGTTTTACATAATATTCATAATAATAAATTAAAACTTCTACCGAAGTAGAGGGAACAATTTTTTAGTTGTACGACGAGCAACACGAGACTGACTTTTATTAAATGGTGCCCCTGTTTAGCCATGATTTAAACATGGTACCCAGTCTGGATTATTTATATGTTCAATATTAGATGGTTTTCGTACAGCAGTTTTAAATAATTCAAGTTAGATTTTTTTTAATTGATTTATTAAATAAGTAAATTAAATTGGTTGGCATTGTACCTGGCATCTTTAAGAACATACCTGAAATAAAATGTTAACCACAAAGAAACGCATGTTTTATAGTAGATTTTGTTAAGCTGAAGGGAGAGGTCTACAATGCTTTAGTCCACTACTGGCGCCTTTTAATTGATAAAATATTTTTATTCAGTTTATATTTATAATATAATATTCTTGGAAATCGATGAAATGACACATGATCACTACAGCCACGACTCCCACACCCAACAACTACACAAAAATTTGGCATATTTTATATTTTTATACATAATAGGGGAAACTTCCTAAGAGCCCCGACATCTGGTGGCGATTTTCGGAAGATACGAGAATGACATTGTTTTGTTTTGTTCAATGGAGAAATACGTGTTTTTTTGTTGTTTGTGTTTTATTTTTGTTAATCATGACAAAAAAAAAAAAAAAAACATTTTGTTGTGTGTCGCAATATAAATCATGAATAAAGAAGAATCCCACTTAAACATTCCATAATTCTCCTAAATCGGGAACAATATCAGTTGAAATGACATTTGGAGGTAGAGAGAAAGTGGATCGTAGGTCTCTATCATACACAAATGTCTCTATGGATCCAAAAACTAAAAATGGGCAAAAATCCAAGTTCATGAATGTGGGTTTGCTCGTTACTTTTTATGCAACGAGCAACTTTTAAGTGATTTTTTACGTCAAAAAAAAAAAAGACTGAATAAAGGCACTTACCCCACCCAAAATTTGTATAAATCATCAGTTCATATATTAAAACACCCTTCCACTTTATCAGGCAGAGATTTTTATTTTTTACTAATATATTTACCATATTTTTGTTAATATCATATTGACAGACAGTCAAAAAGAATTAAAAATATAATGAAAAACTAAAATTTTCCTTGAAATTTCTTTAGAATAGTATATTACATATCTTGTAAATCGCAGATTATCTTTAAATAAGAAAAATGGCCTAAAAAATCTTGGAAAATAGAAAAACATGTAATCAAATACACGAGTGGCAGTTTAATGTAATTTCCAGATTTGCCGCATATAGCGCTGCGATCCTAAAAAGTTTCCCCTATTCCGCAAGCGTCAATGTACTACTAGTCCTAAAGTCTGTTCCAAACGGCTAGGCGGAACTAGATTTTGCAATCTAGTTACTTTCATCGTTTAAATCGTGTTTTTCGGCCGTTTTGATTAAGCTTTGTAAATCATACTTACAATAAACATTTTTTGGTTAAGGTTAATATCATTTTAAAATGTCATTTTCTTTATATTTTCATTTTTTGTGTCATTCTTAATACAAATTTCCCATTTATTTATTTTTTTGTCATTAAAATATCTAAAAATAATAATTTACTTTTGACATATGTCATTCGTTTACATGGTTTCATTGTTGGAATTTTAAATTTTGACATTCCAACGTGAAAAATGAAATAACCCAAGAAAGGTCCCTTCTCGTGACAACCTAAAGGAACGAAATTCCCATTTAGTTCCGCTTAACCGTTTGGAACAGACTGTATCTCTGCTATTTTTAAATAGGGGAAATATTTTAAGATCGCAGTGCTGTTGCGGCATACTTGGAACTTCCAAAATAGACATTCATTATATACATATAATCATATGGGCAACAACATGAATTTTAATGTTTAGTGGTGGGTTTGTAATTTTGCTATAATATTAATACGTGTTTTTATGCAAAGTAAATTAGTGAAATATTATAACATCAAATATTAATAAATAAGAATAATTTTAGGCATGTTTTTATTATTTTTTTAGGTTGAAATGGACCTTTTAGGTTATTTAGGTTGAAATGGGTTTCTTTTAATCCACGAATTACACTCAAATACACAGCAATAATAGTTCGACTTGATTTTTGTCGTCTTCCACTTTAGTTTAAGGTTATTTTCACTTGGATCCTAATTTTATGATCTATTAATAATTCAAATATTACCTATGAAATTTTATATTTTTACCTATAGAAAAATCAATCATTTACCTATAGATAATTAAAAAATGATCTATAGTAAATTAATAGTTGACCTATAGAAAATTATCAATTGATCTATAATAAACTACCTATAGACAGTAGTGACATCTGCTTACTAACCTATCCTAAGATAGTGTTTTGACATTAAACTAGAAGATGGGTAGCTCGCTTCGCTCGGCTTCTTCTAACCAAACCCTTACTAACCTAACCTAACCTAAGATAGTGTTTTGTCATTAAACTAGAAGATGGGTAGCTCGCTTCGCTTGGCTCTTCTAACCAAACCCTTACTAACCTAACCTAACATAAGATAGTGTTTTGACATTAAACTAGAAGATGGGTAGCTCGCTTCGCTTGGCTCTTCTAACCAAACCCTTACTAACCTAACCTAACCTAAGATAGTGTTTTGTCATTAAACTAGAAGATGGGTAGCTCGCTTCGCTTGGCTCTTCTAACCAAACCCTTACTAACCTAACCTAACATAAGATAATGTTTTGACATTAAACTAGAAGATGGGTAGCTCGCTTCGCGATAGAGTGCAAGAGTACTTATAGGTCAAGTATTAATTTTATAGATCAAATTTTATAGATCAATAATTATATCAGTAGGTATATGATTATTTCCATAGATCTATTAAATATTTACATAGGTTGATAATTATTTTCATAGGTCGATAAATATTTCTATAGCTCAATAATTAATTCCATAGGTCAAAAATTAAAACCATAGATCAATTATTAAATACATAGGTAAACTATTATTTTCATAGGTACTAATCTGTAGATGATATATTTTTTTCATAGGTCAAATATTTTTATCCTTTTCACTTATTATCACTTGATACCCGTAAAAACAATTTAAAACTGATTTTAAAATAATATAAAATAACATAAAACTTAACAAAACGTAACAATATACCAATATAATAACAACTAAACTATAGTAAAATGCAAAAATATATTTTGATCCCATATAACTCAATGTAAAAAGCGCGATAGAATGTCTATTTCTGTAGTTGCTTAAAATCCCACCAGATGTCATATCGCTTAGCAATTTTTCCCTATGCTCGTTTGACAGTTGTGACGTCACACTAAAATGATCTATTCAAACAGACGATACATCATATTAGCGTGACGTCATAACCGTCAAACGGGCATTTAAATATGGCAAAAATAGGACAGGCAGTACATTGATGCTTATGGGGTCATATATTAAAACGTAAAATATGCCAAATGTTTGTGCAATTGTGGGTAGTGGAAGTTGTGGGGTAGAGATGTGGCGTTTCAACGAATTCCAAGTGTATTAACTTATAAATATAAACTTAACAAGAGAGAACATAATCTAAATTAAATCATGCATTTGTTTGTATTAAACATTTTATTTCAGGTATGTTCTTAAAGATGCCTGGTACAGTGCCAACCAATTTAATTTACTGATTTAATATATCAATTAAAAAAATTCTTATTTTAATTACTTAAAATTACTGTAGGAAAACAGTCTATTATTGAAGATATAAATAATCCAGACTGGGTACCATGTTTAGCTCTTCGCCAAAAGGGGGCACCATTTAATAAAAACAAGAAGATGCTGCGTGTCGCTTATCATTCTACTAAAAAACCGTCTATTTCGGCAGGATTTTTAATTTATTAGCATCATGAATATTATGTAAAATCTTATTCAATAAAAGAGTATGCCAGAACATTAAATATGCCACAATGTTCATATTTGTAATTGGTGGTATGTCTTCCAAATTAAGTAACAACATTAATAAAAGTATACGGATCCAAACTGTCTATGTATTAAATTTTTTGGGAGTATCTATCTCTATCACCAGCTCCCAATTTTGCAAAATGTATAATTATGTACCGTTATTTAGTCCAGCTGTAAAATGCTTCCAATGCCATATCTACTTGTGACAAATAAAAACGATAAATTCATAAAAATGACTGTATTTCGACTCTACTCTGCAATTTCCAGACTGAATATAATTAAGATACTATCACATTATAGCAATATGATTCACTAAATGTTTATAAACACTCACAAAAATCTCATAAAACATTAAACGCGCAGGCAGTACGTGTAAACAAAGAGCTTGTGTACCCTACGACTGAAATTTTTAAATGCTGCAGTTCACGTGATTAAAATTACCTATATCCAAAATGACGTCAGCAACACTACCGCCAGTGTGCTTTTGTCAAACTAATCTTACGAATATCTCAATTTTACTTATAATTCATCACCGGAGTATAATGAATAACTTTATTTTCAACAAAGACGACGTACCGGGGGCGAAATTAAAATACGTTTAACTAGAAGATCATTCTATATGCTGGTCACTTTTGTAAAAATAAACTAAGAGGAAATTTTGATTTCAATAGTTTGCACCTTTGAAATTGTATGTCATGTTGGTATTAAAAAATTATAAAAAATGTCACTTTTTTAATAAAGATCATAACCAGTAAATCTAAAGTCGATTTTACAGCACAAGGAATATTTTTAATTGACATTTAAAGTCAGTAATACACTATAAAAGTAACCAAAATAACTAGATCTGGTTTGTGCTTACGAAAGTGAACAGCATATATTCAAGTATTAAAAAGGTGATTAGATGTCGAATACTACAAAAACTTGGAAACCATGAAGTTTTAATAGACAGCTTAGGTTAATGCTTACTGAATTATACATTATTTATGAAATTTCGCTAATAAATATAAATTCGTTTTGTGGACAGTTAATATATGAAAAGCAACTGTACGTCAGAATACTTCGAGTGATGGCTAGTGTCACTACTATCGATTTTAAAATGAATATCGTCTCTTTCAACGTATAGCTGGACGCTACCAGCCATACGACGTATTTACGTACCCACACAACTTTCGTACATTTGAGTGAATACTATGCGTACGTTTTTGATTGCTTGGTGATGCCATTCTATATATATATATATATATATAAATTAGCTGTGGCCACCACAGGACCGATCGCCATCATAAAGTACTTATATAAAATACATTTTAGCAGCACAGTAGAAATAACTTGGCCTAATATTTTCTAACAGAGATATTATTTATCATGACCATGGAAACGTTACATATAAATATCAAAAAATTGAGACAGAAAAATTTCGAAAAATTTTACATAAATTATTAGAATTTTTTCGTTTTATCAAAAAACGTCTCAAATAAGAGTTATTAATTATTGCTTTTATAGCAACTTTGCTTCAATAAATTTTTTAATCTAAATGTCAAAATCGGTATGATCACAATACCTCCCTTATATATGTTGGTGGTCGGTAAAAATAGACAAATTATATAATATAGACTTACTAAAATTTTTGACTATTATTCTCTTTTCTTCTTCTGGTTCTTTTTTGAATTTCGTGTAAATAAACTAAAAAGAAAATTAATTTAAAAAAATATTAATGTAATAAATTTACTTGCGATTTTTTAAAACTTACATATCCTAATGCAGTGGCTGCTAGAAGTAGTCCTAGAAGAGCAATTTTATTCCTTTTTCTTTCTCGATCTGGGCATGGTTTGGGAATTTTTTGTTCAGGTTTCTAAAATAATATATTCAATAATAAAAATAAAATCATAATTAGATGGTTCTTCAAACATTTAAAATATTAGTTACGGAAAAATTATCACTCAGAATTGTAACACAAAAAAATTCAATAACTTTTGAACTAATAATATAATAAATTCCAGTTCACATCGGTGTACAACACTCTAGATTTTTGTTTTTCAGATTTTTGAACCAGCTGTTCTGGAAGTTGGAAAAGGGTGGGGAACAAAACTTAATGTGTGTGTGAGTCTTGCCATAAATACTGTTATTGGGCAGTCGGCGAATCAGTGCAGTTGCGGCACTGGAAGCGTCACATGTTTTTGCGACGTCATGTTTAGTACGTCTACATAGCATCCATTTAACGAATGTAATATTCGTACGCTGTTACTTGTATCGTAATGAAATGAAAATATAAGAATAAGAGCAGAATAGAAACAAATAAACTATTCTAATAGGCTAAGTAGTCCTAAAAAGGGCTGATGTGATCCAAAAATATGATCAAAGAAAAGAAAATAGAAATACGTTGAATTTAAATTAAAAAGCTATGCACTACACACAATATCAAATGAAATAACTATCGAACTTCAAAATAACTATCGAACACAAAATAAATATGACTTCAAAAGGTATGTTTTAGTACAATAAAAGAGTGAAGAGCAATATTAGTCCATAATTCACATGCAAAAAAAACTATTTAGTTATTTTTTCTCCACTAAGTTTGTCATTGAAGTTATGATGCGAAAAGACCAACTGCGTTGATTAAACGACTGACCTATACACAGTTTTCAATGAAAATCCTATTCCAATGCTTCAATATATTTTAATTTTCTTTTGATACATAATACATAGATGTATTTTAAGCAAGAAATAACAATCAGTTTTCAAAAAGACCACCTCTGGCCTTTACACAGCTCTTAAGTCTCTGCGATCACTAGTCAATAGAATTATGCAAGGTTTTTACAGGAAAAACCTCCACTGCCTTCATCAGGGAGCGCTTCAGACTAGCGATTTAGGGTGACTCTACTTGCAAGCAATGTCCTGAAGCACAGACCAAAATTTGTAGTCCAGGGGGTTGATGTCAGGGCTGCTAGGTAGCCAATCAGCAGGAAAAATAAAGTCTAGTACATTACTTTCAAGCCACTGCTGCGCAGCTTTCGCAATATGGGCTGGTACTCCGGTTTTTTAGTAGATTTTGATCGACGTTTTTACCCCCTTTACTCGTAAAAAAAAAGTATAGTGGTAGCGTCATAACTCCCGCCCCATCAAACCATAACTGAAGCAGGGTAATAGCCCCTCTGGATCGTTGGCGCTTTCTCATGAGCTTATCGTGAACTTGTAGCATACACCCTGTCGTTTTGGTGGTTGAAAGCCTCCTCAATATTAAAAATCTTTTAAAGGAATACTTCGAAATTTTGCTGATGAGTGGCCACAGAGACTCAAGAGATGTGTAATGAACCGAGGTGGTAATTTTGAAAACTGACTGGTAAGAAACACCAATCAGTTTAAGATGCATGAATATAATATGTACTAAAATATATATATATATATCTTTAAGCATCTCGTGGAATTCGACTGAAAACTTTTTAACAGTATTTATGGTAAGACTAGGTGTATATATACCTATATACATATATAAATAAATAAATTTAAAAAAGGATAAATTTTCTGAATAAAAAATTTTATACGAAAAAATAACCTGAACTAAAATTCCAAACATACTATTCTGGTTCTCGTGAAAATTTGGACTTAATATTAACTTTCCCTCCATTTTTCTTAGGAAGAGTAAAAAAAAATATATGATGCATATCTGTCTTTTCTTGATTGAGAGCCAAAAACACTACAATTTGTTCTGCGTTTATAGTTTTTTACAACTTCTGTCGACGTTGTAACAAAAATTCAACACTTAAATATACCTAATAAGTTCAAAGTGTACTGTAGTATTTAGTACAATAATTTGGCCACCAGTTAGTATATTCGAACCTGTCATTTTTCAATAGTTTCAAATGGCGAAATACGATCATATCTGCAGAAACAGTAAATTTTTGGTAATAGGTTTTTTCACAAAAATAGATAGGATTATTAGTGAACATAATATGTTAAAATAAAAAATAAACGCATCTTATATACAGTGCATAGCTACAAATTTACTGCTGTCTTTTGTAGTTGCTAATTTTAGTTTTCTTTTACTTCTTTTTATTCTTTATTTCTGGGTCCTTTGGAACTTTTTTCATAAGAAAATCATGCTCTGACCGATCAGTCCAGCCATATGCTGTACAACTAACCGTTTTCATTATAATTTAAATGGAAATGAATGTAAAAATGAAGGTACACAATTTTTATATTGTTATTATGATTACTCAAGTTCTTTCGTTATTGTGGACATATAATAAAACCTCTCATAGTTACCTTAAAAATCTTATTTTAGTTAAAAAACCTAAAATATTAATTACCGACGAATGAAATAGTAATTTTTAGTTCAGTATTTGATAGAATATATTGAATACAATAACAGTTCACAGTTAAAATGTATTTAAATGTACAATTTATTTCAAAAAATGAAAACATATAAACTCTAACATGTAAATCAACAATTGCTTGGACTCTTAATGGCCGCCGAAAAAAATCGAAACTAAACTAATAGTTAATAGACAACAACTTTTTAACGTATTGTATGCCGACATCTAGAAGGAATTTAATTATATTTTTATGCCTTGGTTTGTGTTTTTTTTTAATATTTTATTTTCACTAATAATAAGGGATGTCTTTTCAATGCATTGAAACATGTCGATTCATTGCCTATTAGATAAGATCAACATCATACTGCCAAATAGTCTCTCTTATGACCAATTGCCTATAGAGCTAACTTGAAAGCGAACTTAAAATTTCAAAAAATACATATTTATTTAAATTTTAAAGCCCAATATATCCTTTTGAAGTCTCAGTATTTTTCCTATATACTAGTTAAAGATGCTAATTTTCAACTCGACTGATCCAGCCGTTTCGCTACAATTTCTATTTTATACACACACACTTTACCTACAAAATCCGAAAAATCAGGCATGTAAGATACGTTTACTGCAAATACAAAAACTACATTATTCTATTTAGTGCAAATTAACAAATTATATAAAATCAAATTTAGCACAAGCCAAAATTTGATTAGGATTACGAAGTATATTTCAGATTTTACTAATTATTATACTTTTATATAATTATAACTACGAATGCAAAATTGAATAACAATATATTATTTGTGACCTAGCTGTATATAAAACAAGCTACTAAAAATACACAATTTCTGATGTAACGTGATGGCTTTATAACAGAATAAAGCTGAATAACAGTTACTAACATGAGTTTTATTACTAGTTAATGTAAAACACAGTAAGTTCTCAGCAAAATAAAGAAGCTAAATACATAAAATTTCAACAGAAACAAAATAAAACTTTTCCTGGCACATATGTGCAATCGTATTGAGTGATAATCTTTATTATATATATTTAAAACATTACGTTCATTTACGCTGCAGTTTATTCAGATTAAAATATTGTATAAATGTGGTAGCACTAAGAATACGGAGAAAAACACACAGGATATAGAAATTAAATTGGTTACAAGTACCTTACATAAATCTGGTTTAGGAGCACAAGGAACAGTTCTGGGTTTGCAAGGAGTTAGAGGTTTTCGAGAACTTACACATATATTTGGTCCCTTTACCTTTTTATCATCAGGGCAAAAGGGTTTAGAAGAACAAAAACGTTGACTTCCAGCACATACTGTAAGAATAATATAAATTATTATAACCTCAAAATAATGATTAAATGATTTTATTGTTATTTACCTATAAACGGATTGGATTTTTGATATAAATATCTAGTACGTGTTAAATTAGACGTATTTATAAGTTTTAACAGTCTGTATAACATTTTTTACCGGCGTTTTCCAAAGACTTGAACATGCATACAACTGACATAACACTCTGGTGAACATAAAAAACATGTATCATTTTCCATTATTTATTTTGCCGTTCTGAAAATTATCAACGATTATTAATTATTTAAAAATTAATTAGAATATTATGCTAAACTTAAAAGCATTTGTTTTGACGTATCTTCATAACAATTTAAATCAAAAATATATACATACATTAAATTTTGACTTAACAACGGATTTTTTTTGTAAATTTTAATTGCCTTATATTATTGGATTTAAACATTATATTTATAACAATTTCTTGAATTTAATATGTACATACATTAACTATGAACTATGAATTTCAAATGACAATTTTGAAGTAAAACGGTAGAAATTAAACAAATGAATGAATTTTGCTAAAATCACATTAAAATAACATCATGAGAAACAGGGCCGGCGTGCCATATAAGCGACCGGGGCAATCTCGTATAATATCCAATTGAGAACTGACACGCTCGGATACGCAATCTGGTGGTCAAATATTGTACTACGCGACTGTAGTACTGTTTGAAATTATTACATATGTTTTGGTGTTGATTTTTTGTAAGAAAGTCGATAGATACAGTTTCATAAAATAAAAATGTACTGTGCTTAAATTAACCTGTTTCCTGTTAGCATATTGACAGCTGAATACTAGACAATTCAGCCATTTTGCCATGAATTACAGCGCCGCCAACGGTAATGTCACTTCTCAATACAAAATGGTTAATGAGATACAGCCAGCGCTCACTTACAAAGCACATGGCGCCGCAAAATTTGCAGCCTCTGATGAGATAATAAAAAAATTTGTGAAATGTAAATTTGCACCTACTTATTTCAGGGTCTTAGGTATTTAATAAGTGATAGAAAATTGTGGGAACTTATTTAAAATTACAAATTTCGATAATTTTTGAAAGAATAATCTACGTCTTCCATTTAGAGATTTTTCTATCAGTCAGATAAATATTCTAAGCAGTGTTGCAAAAAATTCTGTAATTTTGAATTTTTACATTAAAAATTCCTGTTATATTATTTCCATTCTCATTAATGTGAATTATTCGGACTTTTAGATTACCTCCTGGGTTGTAGGGTGTGGGACATGAGTTTTTTTTATTTAGCACATTTTTGACCAAAATCAAAAGAAATAAAGACATTTTAACATCTATTTTTCGTTCTTTAATTTATGTCTGAAGAGCTCTATTTTGTTGCTACATAATACATTTTTTTAAAATAATTATTTTTTCAACGACACAAAAAATTCGAAAATTCTCGAAAAGTTAATCTGATCTAAAATTTTTGTTGAACTATTCCGGTTCCCATAAATGGACATTATTGGACATTATTGGGATCTTTATCAGATTTTTAGATGAACTCCTCTGGGAAATAGGGTGGGGGAAAAAAGTTATTTGATATATTTTTGGGGAAAAAAATATTTTTTTTGTTGGTTTATCCATGCATTAAGAAATTTTATTTGATAACCCTATCTATTTTAAAAATATATTTATTCTTTCCTTAAATACTTATTTCTTTATATTTTTCTACCGATTTGTTTTTTTTAACTCTTGATAGTTTTCTTATATATGGGTCAAAGATTTGTACAAGCAGGCCAAATTTCAACTTTGTAGGTCTAGTTTTCAAAACATTCTCATAGACACGGTCGCCGTAACCCATGGGGCATCACACCCGGGCGGCAGATTTTAAGGGGGGTAATTTTTTATTTTGTATGTAATTATTCATTACTGGTTAGCATAAAAAGATGTTCCACTGAGCTGGAACACAGTCGAAATCATTCCAATACACAGTCAAGGTAAAGATAAACTTTCACCCAATAGCTATAGACCTATTGCACTATCCAATACCTTGGGAAAGGTCATGGAAAAAGTGGTCAACTACCGCTTGATCTGGAATCTTGAACAACGAAGTTTACTAAACAACAATCAGTGTGGGTTCAGAAGGGGCAGATCAACGAACCAGAATCGCAGTAAGGGGGTTTGGACGGAGGGGGCGACGGCCCCTAGCGCACTAAGGAAAAGGGCGCCGACGAGCTTGCCTAATGGGCGCCACATTGCGAAGGTGAGGACCTTTTTTTTTGCTCATCACTTGGATTTTGGGAGGTGAGGACCTTTTTTTTGCTCATCACTTGGATTTTGGGAGGTGACGACCATCTTTTTTTTGCCAAGGGCGCCAAAACACAGTTTTGCCCCTAGCGCCAGTTTTCCTTACTGCGGCTCTGCAATGAACGACCAACTGATAAAACTTACAAACAATATCCATACAGCTTTTGCTAGAAAACCACACCTTATAGCCATCTTCTTTCACCTAGAAAAGATTTATGACACTACTTGGAAGAGAAACATAGAAAATATCCTAATAAAAATCGGAATTCAAGGTAATATTCTCCATTTTATACATAACTTCCTAGATGATCGTAAATTCGTTGTCAGAGCAAACAACCACCTATCATCGCTAAAACGCCAACAAAACGGGATCCCGCAAGGCGCCACTCTCAGCGTAATTCTTTTTCTTCTTGCAATCAACAACATAACGGATGGACTTCAAAGCCCAGTCAAAGTATCACTTTTCGCTGATGACCTTGCAATATATGCTACAGGAAAAGATATTCAAAACACAAGGAAACATTCTACAAAATGCGATTCGAAAACTAGAAATCTGGGCAAACAGTAGCGGCTTCAAATTCTCGGCTAATAAAACAGATGCTGTTGTAGCCCCAAATAATATATTTTAATATTATTATTATTATATTTTACTGTGCCATGTTTATATGTCAACTGTCACTGAGACAGTAACTTTAGTAATTGAGTAGTTGTTGATTGTATTGTAAGACCCCGAGCGGTGGGCACTTACCTCTCAGGCCCCAATTAAGCTGGGTTGGCTCACAGCTCCCTCATGGAACCTGTAAATTATGGGTTCGACCCGGACAGGAGAATGTGGGGGTTGTTTGAAATTAAACAACAGTTATAAGTTTAACTTATAACTAGGTTTATTAAGCTAAAGATATACAAAACTTAAGTCTACGTGTGGTCTATGAAATTTAATCAAAAAACATTATGTTCGAAGAATAGTTTGGAGGTCCGTTTTGACGTCAATCTAGTAAATAAAACTTATATTTTGAATATTTTTCATGCCCAATTAAAGAAAGTACATAGAACATACATACATCATTTCTGAGGTGACACAGCAAATCCAAATATGTATCACAAAACACACAATTTAGTCACTCAATTTCTTAACAGAACAGAAAAACACTTCACTTCTGGGTATTCTAGGATGGATCGTAAAGTTCAAAATCCCGAACGCGAATCTTACTAGCCCATTGAGGCTTTTTTGGTACGACCATCCCCCGATGGGGCGTTTGCAACGACCATTCTCCTCATGTCCCTTCATCTCCTTTTAAAAGCTTTTCCCCACCACATGTCATTCAACATATAGATGACATCAGCTTATATCGTAGTCAGTGGCTGCTCATTATAATTATGCAATTATCATTAGGGCATTCACATAATAGGGCGTCCTACTACAAATAGGCCCCCGCTTCGCCGATACGCCACTGTTTTTTGGGACGTTACTTCCAACAGGTCGCGAACCTTACAGTATGTTGCGAATGTAAGGTCAAAAAATATTGTTAATAATTCTTACGATTTAATGATTGATTTCCTTTTAATTTCTAATAAAATATAGTGTTGTGTCTTATACGTGTTATTTTATTCATTTTTTACATGGTCCTTCGAGATGGATAATTAGTCCGTGGAAAAACAGAACATTAAATATTCGAAAAATTGTGTTTGACACGTTCGATATCAGTGTGTTGTGTGCACCTGGAAACATTTTGCGAGTTTTTTTGTGTAATAACTGACTTTTAATAAAACTTACAGTTTTTCATTTTTAAAAATTGGAACTCTAAAATGGTAAACAAATAGTACTCTTTCAAATAATAGTGCAAAGGAGAACGAGGCACCTAAACAACATGGTATTTGTAGCTACGAAACTGCAGGTGCATCGTCAAGCCGAAAAAGCAGAAAAACACAGTCTGTAGTATCATCAAGAGAAAGTTGTTCGTCTGCTACTCGACAAAAAATGTTGGAACTAGAAGCCCAGCAAAAAATAATGGCAGTGAATCTAAACTACGAAAATAAGACTGAAAAAATTGAAAACGAAATCAAGGCACTGGAAAGGACTTTGGTGTTTAACCGAGTTTTTTATAGACCGGGAGCTCATGACAGTTTTTGGTCTCCGATTTCATACAGCATGCCTTTTGGAGGAGAGAATATTTACCCTGTGACAACAAAAAAGGGATGGTACTAAACCCCTGCACGCTTTCCGGTAATAGGGAAAATTGCATTTCCACTTAAACACAAAATTTTTGTGCTTTTCTCTGATTTAATTTGCTTGCCCTTTTGTCAAAAGAAAGTTATAACAAATTTAAAGTTTTTTAAATATATGCATGCGATTCGGAGGGTCCCAAAGGGCTCAAACGGTCATGTGATCTTGTAATTTGTAAATTTGTCATGTGTGTTGTAAAAGACTTTAAATTTGTTATAACTTTCTTTTGACAAAAGGGCGAGCAATATTAAATCAGAGAAAAACACAAAAATTTTGTGCAAGTGGAAATGCAATTTTCCCTATGACCGGAAAGCGTGCAGGGGTTTAGTACCATCCCTTTTTTGTTGTCACAGGGTAAATATTCTCTCCTCCAAAAGGCATGCTGTATGAAATCGGAGACCAAAAATGTCATGAGCTCCGGGTCTATTAGAGAAGTCTCTTTTGAAGCCGCAGACAATGGAAAGATCCTGGAACAAATAGGAAACTGGGAACTGCAGCTAGCAAGTAAGAAGGACGAAACAGAATATTTAAAGAGAAGGCTGGAACGAGAAGTTAAGGTCATCCAGCAACAATGTCGCATCTCAAAGCAGATGATTGCTTTAGAAGATGATCAGGATGTTCCAACTGAGCATGACATTCATACCAACGATGTCAGAGTGAAACAATGGGCTGATGGAATCAACTTAAATTGTAATACGGGAGAAATGTTACTTGAAAAAGAAGTTTTGCCTGCTCAACCAATTTGTGGTAGTAATAATGACGCTATGGAACAACTGGTTGAATCTATAACAAAAGCCTTTGAAATGGTGAAGGACATGAATGAAAATGTCCGAATCAAGATACCGTTCGATAAAGACCTTCCAATATTTTCCGGTAAACCAGAAGACTGGCCTATATTTTATAATGAATTTGTTAGAACCACGGATCATTTTAAAATAAGTAATGTGGAAAATGTGATACGGCTTCGCAGAAGTTTAAAATGTTCCGCAAGAGATGCTGTTATAGGACTACTGGATGAGCCGGAAAGCGTAAATAAAATAATTGATATTTTAAAAAGTCACTTTGGTCATCCAGAATTTATCCTGAACACGCTTATAAAAAAGGCGAAGGATGTGAGGGCACCAGACATGAATAGACCGGAAACATTTATCGAATTTGGAACAACAATTAGAAATCTTGTGGCACGAATAAGATCCATGAAACAAGATTTGTAACTGGATGATGTCACTTTGCTATATGAACTGACAAACAAATTACCTGTTCAGTTAGCCATTGAATGGTTATCATGGTTTACTAAGTACGATGACAGGATAAAAAATCTGGGAACTTTTCGCGACTGGATTGAACAAAAAAATTGAGCTAGTTGTCCAGTTAAGGCAGCCAGTCATCAGAGACGTCGCAGCGGAAATTATATCCATGAGACCCAAACGAGGGTTGGGTGCGATCAATACTATGCAATCAAAAGATATATGTCCTAGTTGCAAGAAAAGAGGACATAAACTTCATAATTGCTGGAGTTTTCAAAAAATGTCTTTGGATGATCGATGGAAGATCGCCAAAGAAGCCCACGTCTGTTATGGATGTCTGAGAACTGGACATCTATCTAAAGATTGTACTTCAGATACGACATGTGGAAAAATAGGTGTTCTCGTACAAACAATTCATTACTCCACAATGAAACACAGAAAGGCGTGAACAATATGCATGATGTGAGACTAGAATTAATGTCAGAAAAGACAGAAAAGAGTTTCTAGCAAGAAGTTAGAGATAATGTTTCAGTAGGGGTAGCTGCCATAGAAGACGCGGATGGACCCCTTGCCATCGTTCCTGTTAGACTTCGAGGGCCAAATGGAGTTAAAAAGACACATGCGTTACTGGACTCAGGTGCTAGCAGAACGCTGATTGACAAGCAAAAGGCAGATTAATTGGGTTTGAAGGTGCAGTAGAGGAATACGCACACCGAGGTGTTAATGGTCAATTGACAAATGAATTTACTGCCAGAAAGGTAAAAGTAGAAGTAGGAGGCATCTACAAAAAAGCTTCGTTTTCTTGTCTGACAGACATAATGACCATTGACACTTTGAACTTGCAGCCCTATTCCATTGACGTAGATAAATTGAAGTGTCAATATCCGTATTTGTCTAAAATGCGTTGCAAGTCTTTAGTGAAGGCTGTCCCTCAAATAATAATTGGAGGGGACCATGGATACTTAATGATGCACCGAGAGTTGTTATTCAGAAATGAAAATGAGCCAGTAGCTACTCGATGTAAACTGGGTTGGGGTACTACAAGACAAACTAAAAGACAGTTGCGACGGAAACATATTCCATTTATGTGGAAGTGAGGAAACGGATGATTTCCTCCATAAATTAATTAAAAGTTCTTTTACCACTGCAAACTTCGGAGTGAACTTCAGTAGGGGGAATTCAGGATCCATTTAGGACAAATATGCACTGTCTGTATTGCAGAAGACGACAAGGCAATCCATGAATGGTTGTTGGGAAACAGGACTTTTATGGAGAAATGAAGAGGTTGTTCTTCCGGAAAGTAAGAGTGCTGCCTATAAAAGATTAGAATCACTTGAACGGCGTATGAAAAGAAATCTTGAATTTGCAAATTTCTATAAGCAAAAATTCACGGAGTATATGGATAAGGGTTATATTCGAAAATTAACTAGACGGGAAGTAGCAATAGAATCCCAAAGAACATGGTACATTCCACATTTTGGAGTAACCAACTCTAATAAACCAGGAAAATTGCGATTGGTTTTTGATACTGCCGATTTTATACGTCCTCTGATTACAATATTGTGGAATTTCCGACGACACCCTATTGCAATTAATGGAGATATTGCAGATATGTTTCATAGAGTACGCATCCGTGAACAAGATCAAGACAGTCAACGTTTCTTCTGGAGAGACTGTGATACCGAGAGAGAGGCTGATGTGAACCAAATGGAAGTTATGACGTTTGGAGCTACGTCTTCGCCAGCATCTGCTATATATGTAAAGGATATAAATGCTGACAAGTTTTTCACATAATATCCAGAAGCAGTAAAAGTAATTTAGGTTATTTTTATATAAGAAACAGCTCTAAAATTGTAATATGTAACGCATCTTTTCAAAATATTTTTCCCGGGGAGGACCCCTCACTCCGGAAGGGTAGTCCTGTACACCTTGAAGTGTTCTACCTTGAAGTGGTCTTCATTTGCCCCCCCCCCCCCTTCGCAGTTTTCTCCAGTAGCATATTGGTTGTCCGAGTTCAGTCTTCCTTTTTCCTTAATATACGGGCCTTTACTGTATGTGGCGTTTCGGTGACTGGCCTCTTTACCCGCGCTGCCGAAGCAATGTGGGCATATCAAACGGGCAGCCTGTAGCTGCCCGTTTATCGAGCCTAACCATTGGAATCTCGTGAACCGTAAGAGATAAGTCGATGCATTTAAAGACAACTTTGAGCCCCATATGAAAATTGAAAATTAGTATGAATTTCTCGAAAATGATATGAGCTATAAAAATTTTGAGGACGGTTGTGAATTCTTCATAAAAAAGTGCCTGAACGTGTAAATTAGAAACTTCAAAAGTGTAAATCAAAAAAGTTATAAGCCAAAAAATAAATCAACCAAAATCAGTTTTTTGCTCGTATCTAGTGACCTGTGCACTTTTCCGGAAAACCAAATACAGCATTAAAGTGCCCAAGTAATGCGGCAACTTTGTCCCAATTTAACCGACTTCGTATCTTTTACGGTTAGGCTCGAAAAACGTGCACCTGTATACGTTTGTTTCACTCGCGCAAGCCTGTTTCTAAACTTTTGTTGAAACTGCCTAGTGCTTTGATTTGGTGATGTGCCCAATTCTGTAAAAGGGGTTGACAATATCTCTAGTGCTGTAGACCAGTGGCGCACCCAGGGGGGGGGTGGTGGTGGCCCGGCTCCCCTTTAAGAAAGAAGGAAATAAAAATAAAAACACACAAACACACAACAAAATTTTAAGATGATGACTTTTTTTTTAGGTCGTCACTTGTATTTCAGAAGTGAAGACCTTTTTTTATTTTTTTTTTGTGTTCCGGCCCCGCCCCCTAAATTCCTGGGTGCGCCACTGCTGTGAACACATCTTTAATGGTACATTCAGTGGACGCGTCCCATCTTGCTTAAATCCAATGTTCTTCCCACTTCTCGCACACTGGCTTTTTCGAACGATTCATATACTATATGGTTGCCTCACTTCGAACAACCAATCAGATGACTTATATTTTTGATGTCACTCAGAATGCCGAATGTGCAATATATATGTAAAATATATTAATGTTCTCGGTTTTAAACTTCAAAATAATTTGTAGCAGGCTATATTTGAAATAATTTTCTTCAAATAAATTTATTATTTGGATACGTATCAGCTAAATCTTACCGTTGCATATGAATGACCACTATAAGAATTTCTGGTTTTACCTACGAAATCCTAAAACAATATATTTGGGGTCTATATAAAAGAAGAAAAAGATAATATATAATATAACTTTAATTTCAATGTGATAAACAGTATTATATCTTAGTTCTTAGTATACGACTGTGCATATTAATATCTACTAATCAGGTCCAAAACCTCATTGTATAATAGTTTAACTACATCGTTAGCCCATAGGAAGTCCAAGTGTGTGAATTCCTTGTATTTATTTTCAGAAAGTCGAACAACGTGAGGCAGAGTTTCGTAGAGTCTCAGCACATCCTGCAACAAAACAGTAAAAGTGTCAAATGTGTCAATTATACTAATATGAAAAACTCGTATGATTTACAAAAATCAACTCGTATAAAACTCAAAATAACACTCAACAAAAACAAATGACCATTTGTAGAATACTGCGTCTTCACAGATCAGCGCGTTTTAGAGCTGGCAATGTCGACTAGCAAGAAAAGAATAGCGTCATTGTATAAACCCATTAGAGAGTATGAAAAAGAACTACTCCATATGTCCTGTACTGCATACTCACCTTTGAACGGACTATACATATAAAATAATAAATGATCAGTAACTCTTTTCTTTTAAAAGACTTTTGACCTTATTAGATTTAGATCATAAAGTAAAGGGGCTAATCAAATTTTAGTAACAAATAAAACAATAAATAATAGTATTTAAAACATTGTTGTAGATTACAATCAGCTGATGGTTCGGTAGCCATCTTGTGACGGCAGTTCTGGTTTGACAATTGACGCTCAGAATATCAGTTTTTAAATTAAATTTACTAACTTTTTAATGATAAAAGTATACAGTTCTAAATAAAATATTGTATTTGACTCTTCTACAATGGCTATATTTCACTCGGATGATATACGGCTGGGGTGGCAAACCTCATCCTCATGAAACATAACCTCCATTATATGCTTGTTAAATAAAATTCTGTTGTTACACCACTTATTAAGTGGTGTTAAAATAATTCGTTTCAAACAGGAAAGTAACAATATCGGTCTCTTTCCTCACTTTGATCTGATTCTCCTCGGTCTATTCTAATATTACATAATTCTTAAAAACTGTATTAACTTACTTGAACACCGGCCAAGGCATCTTTGTCACCATAAAATAGAGCAACAGGCACTGTAATTTTACTAAGATCATATTGTGGTGGATGCGCATATTCAGGACCATAGATTTCCTTATTTCTTTCGGAACCATAGTCATACTTCTGGAATTCATCTAGAAATATTTAATTATGTAAGATATGTATAATTAAAAAATAAATAATTTTCTTCTTGGAACTATACTCCAATGGAGCATTGAATACCATAAGACCTTCCTAAGTATGGGCAAATGGTCATAAGAGAGACTCTATCTGGCGAAATTATGTTGAACTAACCAAATAAACAAGTTTGTTATTGTTCTGACGCACATGTTACATTTGTTTGAATTTTTAGATTTTGTATCTGTTTGGCATAACTGTAATATTTATTAAGAAAACACAAATCAAAACAAAATATTAATAAAGCCTTTCTAAATGTCAGATTACAACGTATTGTCCATATGTCAAAAAGTTGTTATTGTATATTTGGTTAGTTTCGATTTTGCCACTTTGGCGCTGCAATCTTAAAATGGGTCACCTATAGATATGGTCGAGTACAGGGGTTAATACCCTTTTCACACTAGAACTTTAAGATATGATGAACTTTCAGATAAAAATCTGAAAAAATTATAGGTTATTATTATTTTATTATAGGTTGATTTGAGATGGAAATGTACGAGAGTAATTTTTGATTAGATTGTCTTTTTGAAAAATATTGCAGTTTTTTTGCTTTTGATGAAATTAATAATTGTTTTAGTTCATGGCTAAATTATGGCTAATAATGTTATGGATTTTTTGTATTTATAGCTAAGATAGTGCGTATCTTTTTTTGAAATGAAAAATATAAAAAAAATTAAATATTTTTTTTAACAATTGCGAATCGAGTTAGACACACCACACTACACTGCACTCTACAGAGTGGAGTGTTCAGTTATTTGATTATACTATTTCACGCTGTGCTTCAACCTATTGTTTGAATGACTTTAGATTTTTGTTTTTGAGGTATCAAAGAGGAATATATCATTTGTAGTAATGAAATACTTATAAAACAAATAACACACTGTTAATAGTGAGAAAATAGTGAAAATAATTAAGTCTTTATCAATATATTTCTTATTCATCTAATGAAGACTTGAATACGGAGCAAATGCAAAAAAAAATCTAGTATTTTTGGCTGATTATATAATTTTTGTTTAAAAAAATTAAATGGTATCTCTTAGTTCTCAAATAACGAATAAAAGTGATTATCAAAAAACTTTTGATTTTGATGTGATTATAGCCCAATATTCCTAAACATCCAGTATTATGTTGGCTTCTTACAATTATTAAATACCTACGTAACCCTTAAATGTGTGAAAATTCACATTTCACATCAATTTTTTAATAAAGTTTTTGCCTTAAACTCATTTAGTGATAGAATATGCAATAGGAAATTTAACATGGGAAAGCTCTATGTTGCAAGTCGAAAAAGGACATACGGTATTCTTTATTGCAACATCTTTATTGTCCAATGCCCAAATGTGTTAAATAATAATTCAAAATGTGCGTCTGCGCAGATAGTTGAAATCTGGTAACTTAGTGCCGCCAACTTAAGAATAAGATTATCATAGCAGATAACAGCACCGGCGATTTAAACATATATAGTCCGTTCAAACGTTAGAATGCAGTATTGTTCTTATGGCAAATGGAAGCGGTGTTGTCAAATGTTGTAAAAGTGTCCAAATCTACATTCTTTTGTTGTTAATTACAATTGAAACTAATTGCAAAAAGTATTGGAGACTCGTATAACTTACAAAAATCAGGTAACACGGTACAGATATGAATAACCATTTATAGAATACCGCGTCTTCACAGATCAACGCAGTTTACAGTTGTCAACATCGCCAAGAAAGGAAAGGACAGAGTCATTGGGAGAACCCATTAGAGAGTATTAAAAAGAACGACTCCATTTGCCCTGCACTGCATTCTACCGTTTGAACGGACTATAGTGTCAATGCAAACCGATTTTAAACATCAGTGGACTTAAGGTTCGCCTATCTTAAAGTAATACTGTGAAAAGAGCATGAGGAAACGCATTTCTGGGATGGGATAATAGCACAGTAACATCGTCGACAGAATGTGTTGAAGTTTTGGAAGCTTATATTGAATAATAAAAGTATAGGCTATTCCAAACATTTAAGCGGATCTAAATGGAATTTTAATTTTTGTTGAATAAAAGTTGTCATGAGCTTAGTTTTTAACGATTGAAGTGGGCTTTTGCTAAACAAAAGGATGAAAAGCTTTATTTAAATGTTAAAAGTTATTAATTTTCAAAATCTAGTTCCGCTTAAATCAAAGAAATAGACTACTTAAATAATTAATACTTACTGCTTTTATACAGTTGGCCGTAGTGTAAGAATTGCTTGGTGGAGGATCCAGCAGGTGTATTACTTAGGATAACCGGCACCGTTGTCTAAAAAATTAAAAAGAAATCAAAATTGGTGATACAACTTATTACAATTAGCACTTACAATAATGATAAATCTCCCACTTATTAAAAGTGGTAAAGCTGAGAAGCAGCGTTGGAAAAACATATTTAGGACATCAGCAAAAAATTAGTTTTACAAGTGTCGCTCAACAATCGTTTGAGAGGTATTATCGTCCCCCGCTCACCAATTATTCGGGAGTGGTTTGTGCGAAAGTGGTTAAACACTTTTTCAATCTTTGTCAAAAATGTATAAATTTTAATGTTGGATAT
Organism: Liopterus haemorrhoidalis; assembly: GCA_963971575.1. Lineage (NCBI taxonomy): Eukaryota > Metazoa > Arthropoda > Insecta > Coleoptera > Dytiscidae > Liopterus > Liopterus haemorrhoidalis. The sequence goes on from OZ020611.1 coordinate 90,196,103, forward strand.
CGAATGTAATTGGAAGTCTAGATTACTGCTTTTCAACCGATGTGTCCCGAAAATGGTCAATTTCAAACATATTATTTAGATTTAGATGGTTGCAATTTAAATATTTGAACATTTTAACCGAATACTAATTATGGCTAAATAAATTTGCTAATACAGTGGTACCACGATTTACACATCTTTCGATATACTAACTTTTCGAGATACAAACTATTTTCATATCCTATTTTGACCTCTAGATACGATCCGTGATGTTTTTCATTTCAAATGAATTAAGGCCTATTTACATTATACTTTTTTAAACTTTTTTCCCTAGGACTAGAAACAGGCTACTAACAGGCTACTACTATAGGCAACAAATCGAAAACTTCTTTCACAAAACCAGAGACAAGAAAATTGACATTTTTTTTTACAATTTAATGAAAGATGATTTTCATACTAATTGTGTAAAACAGAAAATTTTATAAATAATACTACTAATTAATATGTAATGGTATACAAAATGCATATTTATAGTGAAAAAATGCTTTTTCTCACTTAATCTCCATTTCTTTGAATTTTCTTCATTTAGTGGAGAATAGCTTTTTTTTTAATTTTTTTGATTTTCATTTTGATTTTTTAGTCTGGGAACGGATTAATTAATTTCCCATAAGATATAATGGAAAATTGGGTTTCTAGATACATACTTTTTAAGATAAGAACCGCGGTTAGGAACAAATTAATGTATGTCTAAATGTGCCACCAAAATCAGTTATAAATGTTTTCAGATGTGTAAGAAAGTTAATACAGTCCAAAAGAAGACTGAATATTATTATATAATCAATAAATGTGTACATCTTTAAACTCAATTTTATATTTAATATGCACAAGATGATATAGAAATGACAATTTATCATTTTGATCTAAATAAAAATAGAAAAACTTAATAAAAACTTAGGGAATATGTATATTTATGCATTTGTTTTCGCGCCCCTAAGAGCTGGCGCCTGTGCCCCTGTCTTTCACCGCCGCTGCCTATACTGCTTATTGTTGCAAATATAAGTAAAACTAAAAATGAAAATTTCACTTTATAAGAATCATTAAAGATTGTCCGAACAGTATTTCTCTCAAAGATGAAGAATTGATTTTGAAAAAAAAGATTTTTTTTATAAATCTTTGATTCTGATTGCGATTACACTTAAAAATTTGTCCAAATATATATCAAAGATGAATTTTAAGTGTTATGTCGTATTGCAATGCGTTTTTTTACCGACCGCCAACATATATAAGGGAGGTATTGTGATCATACCAATTTTGACATTTCGATGGATCTCCACGAATTGATGTCCTTACATAACGTTTTGACTATTTTTAGCATGATGTCTGTCGGTCTGTCTGTCCGTCTGTCTGTCTGTCCGTCCGTCTGTCTGTAAGTCTGTCTGTGTACATGTGCAGAGCAAATTCGGCTGAAAGGGTTTTTATGAAACTTCATATTTAAGCTTTTGCCATCAATGGCACGAGTTGATCAACTTTTGGTAAAAATCGGTTGACTAAAAATGGGAGTTTACTCGCGTCGATTTTAAGGTTTTTGTGAATATTTCACAACAGAAAAATATTTCGAAAAAATTTATTGAACAAAAGTTGCTATAAAAGCAATAATTAATAACTTTTATTTGTCTAGATTTAGCTAATAACTAGTTAAAACTTTATGTAACCGGGCATAAGTGTTTCATTTAAGATATCCACTTACTCTATTTAGTTGAGCGCTATCATATCCAGCTACTAAGAACAAAATGTTACTGCAAATTTCATGGAAAACTGATTGTTCTTTACACAATGTCTGATCAAGCAAATGCATGAACGCATCGGATGGCAAGAATTCGAATTCTCCAATATAATCAATGACCCACTGAAAAAATAAATAAATAAAATAAATAAATATATTTAAAACAAAAAATAAAATACTGTTATAGTACTTTATTAGAATCAATAATTTATAATACAAATGTACAGTCTGTTCCAAACGGTTAAGCGGAACTAAATGGGAATTTAGTTCTTTTAGGTTGTCACGAGAAGGGACCTTGCTTGGGATATTTCATTTTTCACGTTGGGATGTCAAAATTTAAAATTCCAACAATGAAACCATGGAAACGAATGACATATGTCAAAATTAAATATTTTTTTTAGATATTTTAATGACAAAAAAATAAATAAATGGGAAATTTGTATTAAGAATGACACAAAAAATCAAAATATAAAGAAAATGACATTTTAAAATGATATTAACCTTAACCAAAAAATGTTTATTGTAAGTATGATTTACAAAGCTTAAACAAAACGGCCGAAAGGCACGATTTAAACGATGAAAGTAACTAGATTGCAAAATCTAGTTCCGCTTAACCGTTTGGAACAGACTGTAACATAATTAAGTATAGAAAAAGTTAACATTTTTTATGACTTAATTACCTTACATCATGTACAATTTTAAGCAATTAAAATATAGCAAATTAAAGTCATAAGCTAATATGCAAAATACTGTACAGAGTATGCGAAAGATAGGTGATATGTTTTTGCCATTATTTTTGTTTGGTTAAGCAGGCGTTGTAAATTTATAATGAAGCTGTTCACTTTTGTAAGAATAAACTAAGAGGGAATTTTGTTTTCAATAGTTTGCACCTTTGAAGCTGTATGTCATGTTGGTAATAAAAAATGTCACTTTTTTAAAATGTCGATGCATTTGACATATGTCATAATGAAAAATTATATCTTAATTATAATGACCATAACCTTATCAACCTAAAGTCGGTTTTACAGCGTAGGGAATATTTTTAATTGACATTTAAAGTCAGTAACACACCATAAAAGTAACCAAAATAACCAGATCTAGTGTGTTCTTACAAAAGTGAACCGCTTATACTCAGTTCAACAACATGTTTTATTGTGAAAATATTTTATTAAAATATGTCTTAGGTTACTATGAAAATGAAAATTAATCATCATGAATGATGAAGTTCATTTCACTTCAGTGGCTATATTAAGGGTAGGCTAAGCATTACAGTTTTCATAAGTTTCTTATACAAAACTAACAATCTGAAATAAAGTTAGTAACAATCTACCTATATATATCAGATTTTGCAGCGAATTTTAAACAATCTAATAGAATATTTTTTACTGTATATGTTATTGTAAATAAACAAATTGTATTATGGACGCCATCTTGTAAACCAATCGACGCATATTTGTGTACGACGCCGAAAATTGTAGCTGAAGCTTAATTCTAGAAATATGTTTGAAGCTATTTTATTTTATTGAAAAAATTTGGCTGTTTTGAATGTACCGCGGTTCACAAATAAGTCCTGTGGATAAAAATGATTGAATTTTCGTAAAGAACATGTGTACTAAGTTGCATTATTTTTTAAGTTCGCAAGTATTTTCCCGAAGGTTCTGAACTATAAACAATCATATAGAAAAAATGTTGACTTATTATTTGAACATTTCTGCACAAAACTATCTAAATATAAGTTATAAGTTATTTGAAACCCATAAATATATTTAAAAAATACAGAAAATTGTTGCCTGATACCTATTATTAAGTTTCTGAACAAAAACATGCGGCAAAAACAGTAGACCCGCAGAGTGGTTTTTATTTTATTTTTATGAATATTAAGCAGTTTTTATATACATTGGCATATTTAATATTGTAAACTTTATTATGGTTTTGGCAAAAAATTATTTCTTTTACATTTTAAAATTTCCGGCATTGTGACGTAGCTGCTGCTAGTGGGTGTTAGCTGATTATTAGTATTCAACGTACGTTTATTATCTCACTCTCAAGTGTATGAATATACACGCATCCATGTTAACTCTTGCTAATATTGTCAAATATAATAGTATATTCTGTAACAAGTTTGGAATGAGAAAATCCGGAACATTCCGAGCGCGAGCCGCAGGCGAGCGTGAGGAACCACGAGCATCGAATTTTCTCTTCCAACCGAGTCACAGACCCTACTTTCCCCACGACCACCAGAAAGAAAAAAAATAACAAATAATTATTTTAACAAACATTTTAACTTAACACATAATTTATATTACATAACAAATAAATCAATTAATTAAACTATTTTTTTTTATTTATTATTTGTTTAATTTTAATTTAATTTGCCGCACATCGGCCACTATTTTAGGTTAGGAAGTTAAGTTCCATTTATTTAATGTAAACGTTGCATATATCTTAATGTAACCCTACAAAAACAAAAGACAACAAGTATGGAATAGTTATTCCAAAACAAGTGATGGAATGAAATACACGCAAAATTCATAAGAAGATAAGTGCTTTAGAATAACATTCCAACTCTTGTGTTAGAATATTAACTTTCTGTAGTCAAAATTGGTTTTAGAATTGGTAAATTCTATAGTGGTCGTGGAGAAAATTTATTCTTTATATCATTATATATCTTGATCATTTGTTTTAAAAATGAAAAATAATGGGTATCGATGATGTCATTAGCATACGTTGATCTAAGACACTCCTGTGTCCAACTGCGTCATTAAATAGAGGCGTTTGAATCTGTTTAATATTTAATGTTTAATAGCTTTTTGATTGAATAAGATATTATTATTTTTTACTTCATAATATTTTCTGATTGCTCTTCTTTTAGGTAAATATACTAAACTTCATTAATTTAATATCATTCTGCAAGTCTTTAACAATAATCCGATAGATAAATAAAAATTCGCTGCAAATTTTGATGTACAGATTGTTATTAATTTTATGTCAGATTTAGTCTTGTTTACTTACAGCAAGTATATCCTGAAACTGGGCGATAAATTTGAATGCTTTGTTAGGTAGATTTCCCATGTAGCAAATTGGTGCCAAAGCTGTCATCATTGTAATTTTTTCCATGTATTCTGGCCTTTCACTGCCCAATACCCAGAAGGCAGTAGTTCCTTGGGAGTGGCCCAAGTAAAAGATCTTTTCAACTTCAGTTTTATTTAAGATATAATCGATCATTGTTGGAAGATCAATCGCACCAATTTCATGCCAGCTAAAAATAATTACACGTTAAACACGAGTGATAAGGTATGTGTAAGGTGACCATTTTTGTCAAATATAAAACCAGGACATTTAAAATAGCTCAAGTACAGGCGCGTGCAATAGGAGAGGGATCCTTGGGTCCTGACCCCTCCTCCCAGGAACTAAAAAATCATATAGTTAATAAAAACTAAGCTACTGAAAATAAAATCATTTATTCAAAAAAAAATCATAGTCAAAATGTAATTAACATATAAGACCACCCCTCCCCGTAAGAGGCAATAATAAATTTTATATTATTTATCGGATATTTTTTAGAAATAGACCCCCCTATCAGTTAATTTTTCTAGGAGCGCGCCTGCTCAGTCAGCATGAAGAAAAGTGGTTATTGTAGAATATATATTTAAATAATATTGCAGAGTAAGCTTAGTTTTTTTGCCTTTAAGTGAAAAAATAAAATGTACTACTTTTATTTATATTGTAGATTAAGAAGGTACATTTGAAAAGGCCGCTACACTGCTGAGCCGTATTTCGTGTTTAAATTTACGTGCGTACTGAAAGATGGAACGATTATTCGATCTTTTGAAAAATTAATAATTTTTGATTTTGTGTCCCTAAACTGTACTGGTTATATTTCACGACTAACCAGGGCCAATGAAAAAAAAAAAAAAACAGTACAGTACTGGTAAAACCAGTACGAATGGTCACCTTAGGTATGTGGTGGGTCACGAACTGAATGGTGGAGAACGACGTACTCCGTCAGCAGCTCACTTAGCGAGAATATAGCTCTTAGCTCTCCAGTCAGTATATACCTTAGCTTAATTAAAAGATGTTGTGTCAATTAATGTTATGCCCGCGGGCCGTATCCATCCCGATATTTATTTTTAAACGACACACATTGAGCGGCTTTTTAGGATTTCCTAGGTATAATCAGAAACAGCTATACCACTGATGTCCAGCATATGGCCCGCGGGCCGTATCCGGTCCGATACTAATTTTTAAACGGTACGCATTGAGCGGCTGTTTTAGGATTTCCTAGGCATAATCAGAAACAGCTCTACCATTGGTGTCCAGCATATGACACGCGGGCCGTACCCTGCCCGATATTAATTTTTAAACGACACGCATTAAGCAGCTTTTTAGGATTTTCTAGGTATAATCAAGAATCGTTTTTGTTTTGTTAATATACGCAGAAAAATTCAAATTTTAATAATTGATTCCTGCTTATATTGATTTTTATTCGATATCAGTTTGCCAACGTTGTTGGCAACGGGTCTGCTAGTTATCGAAAAGTTTGTGAATAGGTTTTATATAAACATGTACAGTTCAACATGTATGTCGTGACAGGGTGAATTAGTAGCGGGAATTTTAAGCGATAACGAATTATATTCTTTCTCATATATAATATACAGTCAAGTGCATTAACATTTATTATCAGGCGGGAGAACATTTCTGTATTATTACATAATTATGTGAAGCCTTATTATTGTTTACAATATGTACAAGGGCTGAGGGCTACCTTTTAAGTTTTTACAAAAACTAAGAAAGAAAAAAAATTTTTTTGAACCAACAGTTTTATTGCCTTTCAAAATATTCGCCTAAATTTATACACTTTTGCATGCGTTCAAACCAATTCTCAAAACAATTTCTCCACTCTGAAGTTGGTATCTCAAAAACATGGCTTTCGAAGGCTTCAACAGCTTCTTGAGGTGATGAAAATCGTTTTCCACTCATATTTTGTTTGACATTGGTGAACAAAAAAAAACTCGGTAAAGGATAAATCAGGTGAATACTACCCGTATTGCCTATAAGACATTAATTCGATGTTTATCTCCTAAAAGAATTAATTGTTTGACGTGCTGTCAAGTTTGACGTGTGCATCTGGGAGCTTGCATTGTTTTTGGTTGTTTTTCCTGATTTGGTTGATGACTTCTGGCAAACAAATTGTTGTATACCATTCAGCATTAACTGTTCTCCGACCCTCTAAAGGAATGGTTGCGACATGTTCAGTACAACCGAAAAACAAGCGATCATTTTCTTGGAAGTGCTTCGTGAACGAACAACTTTTGTGACCCAAACAGCGGATTGTTGCTTAGTTGCTTTAGTTCAGGCAAAATCGAATGTATTGCAGTCTGCGATATGCCAAAGGATGCCTCTATCTCACGGTAAGTCACATGCCGATCTTCTTCAATCTTTTTGCGCACAGCATCGATATTTTTTTGAATCACAACCGATATTGGTCGACCTTCACGAGATTCATCACTGACGGACGCACGACCACGACGAAATTCTGCAAACCAATTGTAAACAGTCTTTTCTGATGGTGCTTCGTGACCAAAAGTTGAACGAAGCGAATCTATGCATTGTTGTCGAGTTAGGCCTTTACTAAAATCGTAAAAAATCATCCAACGAAAACCTTCACGAGTAATATCCATTTTTTCACAAACTTTTTTTTTAAACGCTCATTGTCAACAAACTGCTCGGTCAATTTATAAGCTGCTACTGATTTCACAATAACAAATGTCAAATTATACGAATATAGTAATGACACATTTCAATATTGCCATCTAGTGGTCGTTTGTAAAAACATATAAGGTAACCCTCGTACTACTTGAAACGGCACGAGAAAATACGCAGGGGTGCGGGACGGGTTAGTTCTAGCCAATTGACAAGTAGATATATTGATCATCCAGTACAATTTTCACATAAAGAAAGCAACATAAAAGTTTCGGCGAGCCCCTTGTTTCTGAACTTTGTTTTTGTAATATAATTAGAGTGTAGAGTACTTTTCCTACGAGAACAAGTCAGTGTCGTCACATGCGGAGAAACCAGAATTCATACAGTCTCTTCAATGTTCCGCAACGGACGTAGAACCTCTTACAAACTGTATTGTTATTTGTTTGATGTCATTATTTGGCGCATATACATGATGTCACTGGCTTGTTCTCGTGGACAAAGCTCTCTAATGCAATGTTAAGTTAATAAAAAATAAATAAATAAATATTTAATTATTACAATGTAACAATATTTTGTCTAACATGTTATTACCTGAAATCCCAAAATTCTCTGGCATCATTATCTGGGTCCCATTTAACATTCTTTCTAGAATAAGTGTTTCCTCTGGCATTTCCCATCCAAACGTCGTATCCTCTGTCTGCTAGAAGGTATCCTATACCTTTTTCAGGTCCCATGAGCACCCAGTCAGCAGAACTGCAGAGTAGACCGTGTTGGAGGTAAATTACTTTCTTGGCCTTCCGACCCGCGTTGTTCTTACCATGTGGAATACGATGCATAGTTAGTACATATCCATCAGGTGTTTCCATTGTATGACTTTCCAGTGGATAGCCATATTTGGTTACTAGTTCTGGCTAAAAATCAAGACATATTTCATTAGATGTAGTTTTTATTTGCGCGCATTTTATAATACCAAGTAAGTAGAAAAGGGGAATGGTGACTTGCAGAGACGAATCTATAATAGGGGCCCCTGAGATGTTATCATTTTTGGGGCCCCCATTTTTATATGTATATACTTTTTTCTGCACTCAACGTCTTAGCGAATATTATGGAATTAATGAAAGATAGAGGTTGTGATGGTACGGCCCGGGCATAGCAAAATATTCAAATTTTATATTTGGATTTTAGTTAAAAACTCTTGCATAATATTTAGTTCCAAATATTTGACTTAAAAGAATGCCGCGACGAATCCTGCAGGTGAGTGACGCCTCATATGTAAGACACAAGAACTACATTATGAGTAACCATAACATTTGGTCACAAATCTACACTACAACTTGTTTACTGATTGATTTACGACGGTTCTATATTTATTTTAAACATATGTACTGTTAAGATTAAAACGTGCCTCAAAGAACTTTTTAACTAGTCTGTGTCGTGAGAATTTTTTAACCATTGGTTGATGTTTTTTTTGGAATTTATATGTGTCTCTCTTTTACAAACAGGATCGAAAATGGCTAAATTATTTCTCCATCTATGGTCTATTTCAAAGTAGAAAAAGGTAGATAGCGCTGCGAACCGAGTACGATTTACACTGATCAAATACAGTATAGCGGGAAATTTAAAATAAGTTACAACTAGGGCATGGGCGTAGCAACTGGGTTAGCAAATGTTTTTTTTTTTTTAATATAAAAAAGGTTTATAAGATATTGAAATAAACAAGGCAGATAATACACTTACGTTATTTATACGATATAAATTCAGTTTAATGGGAAATTTGAAAAAGTTAAAAAATATTAATTTTAAAAATTATGTACTATATATGTATAAAATGAGAGATTTGGCTAAAACAGTTTAAATAAAGCAATAAAACAAACAATATATCTTCAGAGCTAAAGTTTCTTATTTAAATATTTATTGTAAATAAATATTAAAAATATATGTATATATGATGGTCTAAAAATTATATCAATAACTTCTTCTTTGGGCACAATCAGCTGGGCCGTCTTTTGGCCTCACGTTAGTCCTCTCTCTTGATCTGTTAATTATCAAGTGTCAAAAAATATTTATATGTCAGATAACCTAAAATATATATAACTGCGTAAAAACAAATTACATGGAGAATTTTCTCCATAAAATCTACGCCAAGAATATAAATAAAAGTCTAAATATGTAAATAATAACAAAATATATGAGAAAAATAAAATCATATAAATAATATATATTTCCAAAGTACGACACTGAACATCTGTCAACTTGGACTAAAAACAATATTTTTACAGTGTAATAGGGATGACGATCCAAACCAATCCGAAGCAAGGACAAACAGCTCCTATCTTCTTACACACATTTTTCTACTTTGAAATAGACCATAGCACTGGGAGGTGCTTGCTATTATTTAAACCCAACGTTTTCAGCTCTCGTGGCCAGATCGGGAGCTACGGCTCGTGATGGTCACATCCGGGCTCAGAGACTGTGCTCCTAGTTTGCACCCTGGATATCTACTTCGTGGGCAGAGGTTTCAGAGACTAACCATGGTCCTAGTTCACGCCACGGTGGAGATGCTTCAGGTTCACTAAGCCGGACTCAGAGACTAACTGCTCTCCTAGGTCACAACCTGGGCATTTCCTTCGTGGGCAGAGGACTCAGAAACTAACCGTGCTCCTAGTTCACTCCGCAGTGGAGGATCTGCAGCTTGCAACGATAGTGTCTATATGTACGCATAGGCATTACCCCGATCACTACGCCTCACAACCGTGTTGCACCGTCGTGTATATCAGAATGGTTGACAGATCCTTACAAACTGTCATCCCGGCTAGCAAATCAAAGAGGCGAAACGACATAGTAGTCGGCCATAAATGCCAATATGACTACAGCGAATTATGCAATAAATATATGAACAATATAGGTAATCCCAAACAGCGAATAGTAATCCAATGATAGACAGAATTGCATGTTTTACGTACGATAAATTTGTTATAATTATTCTTATGGGCTAATCTGAATTCCCGTCGAGAATAAATGCAAATAAATACAATTAAGGGGGCTAGAAGTAAAATGATTTAAGCACATAATTTAAAGTTTCGAGAAAATTAGCTTCAAAGTTAATTGCTTTAGGAGAATTTTTTAGTTTTAAGATAAGTAAAACAGCGACTTTCTCCATCTTAATGGGTATCCATCAGTATTGTTCTTAGGATCTTGCAGTAAAATGATTCAGCGTATTTAAATCGTTTTACCAATAACTGAAATAGCAATTTATTTTTTCAAGTTGTTTGTCAAGTTCGACAGAGTGTGTTAGTAAGGGGAATTCTGTTAAATCGTTTTACTATATAATAATAATAATGTTCAACTGACGAAATATGTACTTAGCTTAAATTTAGAAAAAATTGCACTTGAATCATTTTACTTCTAACTTCATCAATTGTTGACAAAATATGTACACTTTCTCTGAGACATAAGACTGTTAAATAAACTGTTTGATTTAATGGAACCTTTCACCATTTTATTTCATTTAACATAGCCTCCCGCTCCAAATAATAATAATAATATAATGTATTGAATATGTTACAATACATAAATTGTCAGTCGTAATTACACATAATATACATAAAATAATAATTTAAAATAGAAGAAAATATTAGCACTAGATATAGCACTAAATATTAAAACAAGAGTTCAGAGAGCTAGCAAGCGCGTTAAAATTTATGAGACAAGAATTCATTGACAGAATAAAATGGATCGTCTGTTAAATTTTTTTTTAACAGTCTTCACAAATAAACAAACTGACTTTAAAACACAACGTAATAGGGTCCTATTCTTCCGTGAACTGTTACAAGGTTATACAAAAATCATGCGCTGCAAGTGATCTTTTTTTAATTTTTTTAGATGTCTATATACTAATATATAAATAAGTTCCTTTGTGTGTATGTATGTATGTTCTCTCAAAACAAAAGAACGGCTGCACTGATTTAAAAAATTCATGTCTGTTCAGAGCACCGTTTATAGTAAAATAGGTCTAATTTTATGATTCTCAGGGTCCCTATTTTTTTCATATAATAAAAATCAAACAAAATGTTTCAAATCATATGGTATTAATAGGGGATACGCATAAAATTTATATTTCCTTAAAACTACATTTTTTTGATATTTTAATGTTAGTTATGTCACCTAACAAAACAAAAAAATATTGTAAATTTGAAATAAGCCGAACACAGCGCGAAGGTTGCCGAGTAAATACGACTGAGCATGACGTCAAACCCCAGACAGCCCAGACTATAACACAGTGGTTAGCAAACTTTTTGGACCGTGGGCCGCATTGACCTTATAACAGGATGGCGCGGGCCGCACAAAATATTTTAGTGCCCTCTCCCTATGAAAGTTAAGAGCAAAATCAACGGTCTCACGTCTATTTTTAAAGTGCAGAGAAAAAAACACGATTTCGCCTCCATTTTCAAGTTTTTTTAATTTAAAAAGCAATTGTTTGCGGATATTGGCGGGCCGCATAAAATGCTTACAAGGGCCGCCGTTTGCCCACCGCTGCTATAACATAATCTTTACGTGTGTATATTGCATTGTTCGAGAGTTTTGTATTTGTTTTTAAACAATTTTTCACGCATTTATTATTAAAATGGCAGATAAAGATTTTGTTAGGGCTCAGAGTGATAATTTATATGGAATATATGAAAAATAATGAATGCTACAGTGCTGAAGAAATACGTGGTGTCAAAACAGACTTGTAATAAACCATTTAAGTATTATATAACTTTATGTAAACAATAAACGCTGCAGCTCTGTAAAATGTAAATATTTATGTAATTTAGATGTTAGAATTTTACTACATTGTTTACATGAAGTTACAAAACGTTAGAGGCATAATTGAAATACTGCAATATAGGTTATATATTTTAATATATAATTTAATTCGGTAAACATGTATAAATTGTTTTTATAGAATTAAACTTTATTTTAATTAAAATCACTCTAACTTTATGCAATCTATAAAAGTTATACAAGCAAATAAGTTCACAACAGACTGTATAGGCTGTACGCTGTACACTTATGTAGGGTATGACGTCACACTTGGTTTCCGCGCGCTACATACATAATGGGCTATGCATGTATGTTCTCTGCTCTGTGATAGTGTGTTGACAAGCGGGGAGCAAAAAAAAAATATATAATTGATGCATAAATTAATTATATTTTTTAGACAAAACATAATTAATCTACATAATACTGTTAATAATCTACTTCATTGAGGGCCGGTTGTTCCATCTTTAGATTAGAGTAAATTTTATTCTGCGGATAAAAATAAAAAATGTTGTTCCACCTTCGGATAAAGTTTATCTAGATGAAAAATGTTCACTATCTGACAGATAGTTATCTGGTACTTCGAGTGCTTGATAACCATTAAGGAACAAACTTGCATAGGTTTTTTTTTCTTGAAGTTTAGTTGTCAGTTTGTCTTTGATATTTGATATTATTTTGACAGATTTCATTATTTTAAATATGGATGTATGTGGGGACGTAACTAGGCAGGAGTAACAGGATTACAGTCCTGAGGCCCATACCAAAGAGGGCAGTAAATGGTCTCCAAAAAAATAGACGAATTAACATAATATTGTCAAAAAATGTATCACCTTTATTATTGAAAATTTACGGAATCCCATTCCTGAATGAATATATATATTTACCAAAACTGTATTTTGTTTGTAGTAATATGAAATATTTTCTTTCACTGTACGATTTCAAAACAGATCACATAAATATTTATTTATTTACCTGGCATTTCGGCTTCGGATAACTTTTCCTACATACATTTCCACACGCTTCACATATTTCTATCTACTTTACATGACATTTACAACAATAAAAACGTAAAGGAAATCAAACACTCTCAAAGTCTTTTCTCCTGTTAATAACTGACGTCATCCATTCAATTCATTTTCCCGTGTCCTCCAACACCTCGCTAATCCGCCTCCATCCCACTTCAATTCGATACATCCTCGCAATAAATGTTCCATCGACTCTGCCTCCTCTCCACATAATCTGCATATCTCTTCTCCCCACATCTGTCCCTCTCTAGTCTCGTTTCCACACCTGAAACGTGCTATTATGTTTGATTCGTTTCCTCCTAATTTTAAGTATCTAGGTAGACCAATTGTTCTCATTTCTTTATAATGCTTATTGTTTGTGGATTTATGTATTTTATTAGTTTGTTCTTGGCCCTGATTTTCCCTGTCTCTTTTTATCAGTTCTTCTCTTATGTCATTTCCTTCCCTATTCAGATTTTCCACTTCCTCTGTAGCATATCCGTTTCTTTGATAATATTGGTTTCTTATTTTATACATATAAATAATATTGTTCCAAAATGGTAATGTAATAAAAAAATATACCATGAGGCCAAAAAGAAATTACATAAGGGTTGGCTGTGGAAAAATAAAATAATGTCTATTGCAAGCTTTATATAACAATTGACTAACGTTTAGGCACAGCCCTTGTAATCATTAAAATTGGAAATTATTTTTTTTTTTTTTTTAAATTATATTGTTTTATTGGCTATTAGTCTATACAACCATATTAGCCAGCTAAATACAAATTTATCATTATATAGAATATTTTTTTTGATTTCTCGAGTACAGAAAAAAAAACATAAAAAACTAAAGAAGCTGTTCAAAATGACCACCGTTTTCCTGCAGACACAAATTTATTTACAGTTCCTCGATATTGTTAATAGGGGTCTTGTATACATTATTTTTCAGATAAGGGAATATAAAGTAATCTAAATTTGTCAAATCTGGTGATCTAGGTGGAATTCTGGATTTGAACGTAAACAAATTATTCGATCGTCAAACAATTCACGAAGGTAATTGATGGTGTCTTGAGCGGAGTGGGCAGTCGCGCTATCCTGTTGGAAGTAGCCTTGCTGGAGCTCATCCTCATGAAGCTAATTAATAAATTCACGTACAATATTCCGGTATCTCTGAACAGTGACAGTTTCGTGGAAAAATATGGGTCCGATAATACGTCTTCGAGACACAGTAATCCAAATGCCAACTTTTAACGGTTGAAGGGGAGTTTCACGAAAAGTATGAGGATTTTGAGCACTCCATAACCTCATATTTTGTGAATTAATATACCCCGAAAGGGTGAACCAGGCCTCGTCAGAAAAAAACGTTAAATTTAACAAATCATCATTATTAATTAAATTTTGTTGGAACCAGTGGCAATACACAATTCGACTATTGTGATCTGCTGGCAACTCATGTAAAGCAAGAATTTTGTATAGGAAGAGCTTTAAATCATTTTTGACAATAGTATGGCAAGTTCCTAATGATAAACCAGTCTCTTGCGACAGTGTACGTAGTGATGTAATGGATTGCTCGTTCACACGTTGACGAACATCATCAACTGTATTTTGAGTACGAACTCTTGGCCTTCCAGTTCTATCTCTATGAGTAATGCTCCCTGTATCTTGGAATAAATCAACACATCTTCTAAGTGCGCTGTAAAAATGTAGCTATGAAAAATTCCAAGTAAATTTATTTACATTTACTAGAACCTGAAGAGTCAGCACTAGGAGGATTCAACAATCTTCCAGTTGATTGAAAGAGGGCACACTATGCTTTTCAAATATGTGAAAGATTTGTTGATTATTTCAATATGTGAAAAATAAACTAATAATTTACATGATATACAGAGTGTATATGCTATATCTTTTACAGCTTCTATTATTTTGGCTGTTAAATTTTCTATAAATATCACCTTCGGATATACACACACTATCGTCACGGCCAAATGCAGCTTGTTGAATTTCACCGCCACCGCTTGGCTTTCGTAAAATAGAACGAAGCACTAGTCGTAGTTTTCTGATATTGGAACGCTTGTATATGTGTGGTTTTACCGTATTAAATACGTTGCTTTAGACCGCTACCGTGACCGTTATCGCGACCGCCACCGTAGCCGCATTGGTTTGCGGAATCCTTTAATGAGAGCGGCTCAAGTCTTCGAGGGAAAGTATCACGGGACTCAAAATTTGTTTGGGGGGCCAAATATAAAACCTTACCCAGGGCCAGAAAATGCCAATTACAGTACTGGATATATGTGATAAATATAATTATGACATATTAGAATTTATTCAAAATAATATTTCTGAACGAAATTAATATACAGTACGTGACTGACCAAATAATCTAGACAGCTGGGATAACAAGTAACTGGTTATTTATTTGTTAAATAAACATTTATTAGCATTTGCAACATCTCCCCCGAGAATTTGACCCCTTTTTCTCTTTTATGAGACATAATCTTCTATATATATATATATCAAAAAGACCGTAAAAACATATTTAATAACTAAAGCATTTTATAACTTTGACCAATACATCGCTAATAATTTTAATGACTTGTAATGTAATTTTGTAACTTTATTTTTAATGTTAAATTCAATGTATTATTGTTTATGCTATGTTTATTTGTAGTAATTTTTTCCCCATTATTACTTTTATTAATTGACGTATGTAAAAATATTTTGTATTTGTTAACATCAATAAAATTATTATTATTATTATTATTATTATATACATATATATATATATATATATATATATATATATATATATATATATATATATATATATATATAAAAGAAAGAGGAACTGTAAAGAGTAACTGTGCAAATTTTGGTCTATATATTTTCCTCTTTTATATATATATATATATAATAGGACCCTGCGAAACTAATGAACAAAAAATAATCGATTTTTAAATGATCTACATGTTTTTAGGGCCTACGAACGAAAATAAGTCGGACAAAAACTTGCGTGCGAAACATTAAAATCGTTACGACGGCTAAACTGTACGAGATATATCGAAAATATATATGATAGACTTTTAAGGTTTAATATTGCTACAAAAAAGTCCGGGAGAGCATATATTGCAGGTCAATAGATAACTCACAATTATCATTTATTAGTTTTCATATTCCGCGAAAATTATACCGCTCAGTTTACTGTGAAATATCGTCGTTACCTCTTTAGCTCTTCGACCCATGTAGATATCGTTTATAGATTAGAAGTAATCACAGAAAGAACATCATAGTAAATAAATCAATCTGATGCGTGTATTGGTAGACACTACGTTTGATCGGTCGGTGGTAAAGCGGGGTGCAGGTGGGTTAACAATACTGTTGGTTCAAAAATTCAAGTTGTGCTTAGTTGAAGTAAATTTTAAATTGTGTTTTGATTATTTATTATTTGTCTATTATTGTATTGATTATATTATATACTAGCATCGAAACTTTCCTTCAATATTGTGTTTTATTATACTAGATCTTTTACTTATCATTTCTCATATTTGTTTTGACATGCGCAATACATTGTTAAAACTCTACATAAAACTATTTTGATAAATTAGACGCTCTTAAATTAAATAACTAAAATCGAAGGTAACGAATGCTGGTATTTAACCCATCATTGAAATAATTGGAATTTTTTGTTTGTGCAGAAATAATTTATTTTTCGGAATTAAAATATTTTTGATTAATTATTATTTTCCTCCCGAGCAATGCCAGGTACGTCTGCTAGTGTTACTACAAAGTTTGACGTTACTACAAGGGCGCATCCAGGAGGGGGGTTACGTGTTTTTGTCAAAATATAAGTGATGAGCCCGCGTCAAGAGCTCCAAAAACATAAATATGGTTGTTATTGTTACGCGTTTTTGTCAAAATAGATGTGACGACTTTTGTTTTAGGTCGTCACTTGTATTTTAGGAGTAAGTACCTTTTTTGTAGGTTATCACCTGTAGCTTATAAGTAAGCACCTTTTTAATAATTTAAATAATTTCGTCTTTTGAACCCCCTCCCCCAAGACATGGGTGCGCGCCTGAGTTAGTACGTTTAACAATTAATAATTATCAAATATTATAGGTTTACTCTGTGTTGCTACTGTACGTCAACTTCAATAATAAATATAAAAGCGTTTTTTAAAGAATAATTTCAAAAAAAAAAAAAAAACATGTACTTCATAGAGGCATTTGAAATTAAATATGTATGCACAACGGGAAGGGCATAAACAACGTTGATAACAACGATGATAACAACGATGATAACAACGAACAACTGGATCTGTTGGAATTTCCCATTCTTAAGACTATGGTCCATGGTATTTCCTAATCTCTTCTCACAACAATTTGTTAGTAATTGTTAACCCAGTATATTAAGGTAAAATTATCAATATCTCATGTAACATTAATCCTTCTAAAGATGGCCTAACAAGCCGAAATATATATATATATATATCAAGTTACACGTGTTTCAGTTTATTTAAAGTACCAACATAAATATATAATTCTTATCTTGTCAAGTGTTTATAACCTAGCTATTAGATTTGTAAAATTACTGATTTACGTACAAAACACAATTTATATATTCGGGTATTCCAACCAATGATCAACAAAACACTATTAAACACGTGGTAATACAAAATATTTACAAGCGTAATTTGAATTTTGGTACTGTTGTTAAACTTGAAAATATTTTCAAGAAAAGTTTGTCCAAATCTAGTTTTGAATAAAGTTGACCTTGACTTCATAAAGTGTTCTACACTGTACAATTTCACTGATTTATTTCTAGTACAAGTTTTAGTCAAAGAAATAAGTATGAAAATTTGACGAGAATTGTATAATGTAGAACACGCTTAGTAAAATATTTTGAGGAATATAACCAAGTGTCTTATTTACTATTTAATAATTTAAATGTTGTTGCGATTTTAAAAACTAAATGGTATGTACTGTCATCTCTCCTAATAGAAGTTAACTAAATCTCAATTTCTGTTGTTAAGCTGGCATCCCTGATTGACAGGGATGCCAGCTTTATACATAGTTTAGGTATTTTATTTGTTCCGTTGTTAGCCAACGTATAAACTATCAACAAACTAAAATCCATGGAACAACACTTTTATCTGACAGATAAATGGCTGGAATAAATTTATTCTTTAGATAGCTATCCAGCAGTTTATCTAAATGTGGAACAACCGGACCTGACTAGAATAATATATTATTAACAAAGTTTTATGACGCTAGTCCCCAATTTTTTTTTTATCATACCTCCTATTGTTCTAAAATCAATAATGAATTTTGTATATTACTTACCACTCTCAGACCTACATCTGAATTGTCTTCTCTCGCTTCAATGTCTATTTCAAAATTACTGAACACATCCTGAAGATCATCGTCGTACGATTCATCATATTCAGATTCTAAATCTTCATATTTTGGTTCTGTAATCCTGTACCCTGCGGCACAAGATAGAAATACCGCAAAAGCGAAAGTCGCAATAAGAATTCGTACTGTCTTCATTATTCTGATGATCAATCGGGAATTAAATCATAATTTTTATTATTTCTGATTTATATGTGACCATGATATGTTATCGATTAGATATGATATTTAAATATTTTGATCATTTTTGCGATACATGATAATCATTAATTTAGAAACAATGTGGAGTAGATAGTATCTTTAGATCATATCTCATGATATTATACTTGCAAGATCATTTTAGTGCAAACTACATTAATACAGTGTTTCTAAAACTAATGTATGACTTGCGTAATAGTTATTTATGTAAAAACTAAGAGTTGTTTTCAATGGCGTGCGGTATCTCCCCCCACTCGATATCGCAGTACATTTATTTTATTTTAATAAAATTTTAATATACTGTATAACAAATAATTCAGTATTCAGGAGAAAAATGTATTATTAATTGCATTTGTTAATTAGATAGAATAATTTGAACTATTTTATATTATGTAAGTATAGGTAATTTCCTTGGTTTAGATGGAACTAAATGGGGGTTAAGTATTTTTAAGTTGAAACGAAAACAGAGCTTGACTAGGCTATTTCATTTTTCTTGTTGGCATTTATTATTAAGTGACATATATGCAATCAATCAATTGGCTTTTACAACCCTTAGAGGGTTTTTGCTGCCTCCACAAACTTCTTCCATCTTCCGCGGTCACGCGCCAAACTTCTCCAATTATGGGCATCGATTCTTTACAGGTCTTTGTACACATTGTCCACCCATCTTATCCGAGGTCTTCCTCTTGGTCTGTTTGTGCCTGGAACGCTATCGAATACTCTTCTCACTGGCATGTTATTGGGCATTCTGATGATGTGTCCGTTCCAACGTATTCTGGAACTTTTTATGAAGCCAATCACATTCATTAATATCAATCCGATTCATTATAAAGATCACGCAGCTCATCATTTCATCGGATTCTCCGTATCCCATCCTCTTGGACAGAACCAAAAATTTTCCGTCAAATTTTACGTTCAAAGATTTTCAGCCGGCGTTCTGGTTCTTGTGTAAGTTTCCAAGATTCACTTCCATATGAGAGTATGAGTCGAAGAAGGGTCTTGTATAATCTTATTTTTGTGTGCCGGGATGGCAGGCGTGATCTGAGCAGACTGTTCTGGGCATAGTAGGCTTTGTTCGCAGACAGGATTCTTGCCGTGATGTTGCTGTTGCTGTTCACGGTGCTTCCGAGGTATTTAAAGCGTGTTACGGTTCTATTTGCAGTTCTGAGTTTGCTGGTGGGCATCCGTTTTGAGGTGTTCTCGAGGTACTTCGTTTTTTCTGTGTTTATCACAAGCACTTCTGCTTCTGCTGTTTCCTTTAAGGAAAGTGACATATATTAGAAAAATTAAATAAATAATACATTTATAAATTTTTGGGAAATGTAAGAATTTAAGAAATGAGACATATGTATTAAAAATGACACAAAAAATGTAATGAAAATTACATTTTACAATGTTATTAACTGTTTATTGTAAGTATGATTTTCAAAGCTTACCCAAAACGGTCGAAAGCTCGAATCAAACTATAAAAGTTAGTAGATTGCAAAATCTAGCCAAAGATTTGGAATAGCCTATAGTTCCTTCTTGAAAAAATGTACCTGTGTTCCAATACTTCTTTGCCTATTATATCAAACCAGGGCTTGCGGCAGTTGTATCGCTAATGGTGAGTTTAGTCAACACTTAGCGATAGCTTTAGTCTTACTCCTATATTTTAATTTTATCCTTAAAAGATAAACTATCGTATCGCTACGAGCAAGTTCATACAACACATTTCTTTAATTTTAGTCCTATGGTTCTGGCCTTGAAAGATAACTAAATTCTAACTTTCCTACGGCTGGGAGTAAATCACGTTAAAACGCACCATGCGCGTGCGCGCACCCCGATTTAAATTCTAAAAGCACCCATCGTGGCCAACATAAGGCCATAAATAGCAGCAACACTTCTAGACTTATTTCGGTACATGTTTACACACAATGTTATATTTGTCAATAACCAAAAATTTAAATTTTTTGACATTTAGAAAAATGATACTATGCGCGTGCGTTAAACTCGACGTCTCATTGGTTACTTGTTAAAAGTTAAAACTCGTTAAAACATTGTATAAACCCGTACTCATTCAAGACGATGAAAGCCAAGACTAAAACTAAGAGTAAGATTCAAATTAACGCAGCAGCTATCGCTAAGTGTTGACTAAACTCACCATTAATTCTGCTTGTATTCAGTTCTGTGTTATACAGATGACCTTCGAATGTATCAAAATTCAGAGACATATGCAGACCAATTCTGTAACTCTGTTACTATGATAATAGTTAATAAATTCGTCACTATGAGCAAGGTCAGTTACTATCATGAATGAAAGTCATTGTATTTTTTATAATATTTTATGTTGTAGTAACGTTATTACACAGTAACTTTTTACAGAATTGATCTGATAGTCGATTGTGCTTGCAAGGTATGCGCTCACTTTGTCGCTTACCGACAGCATAGCACTAGTTCTATGTAGAGATGAGCGAAGCAGTGATTTTTAAAGAACGCCATGGTCAGGGGCCGTTCTTTTTCAATCCGGGAATTTTAAACGGTGACCGTGATCACTGTTGTTCAGACTTCAGAACTGGTATTTATTAGACTGCAGTGAACGACGCTGTTTCACTGTAGGTGATTTTTCGCTTAAGTGAAGTTCTCTGGTGCTAAATCAAATCCACTGTCCACTGTAATTCCTCTTTATTATTTTATTATTAAGTAATTATGTCAATGAATATTTACCATATTTACTGGTTTAAAAAGTACATTATATTTTCATAATACTAGCTGGAGTACCCGTACTTCGTACGTTTATTTAATGTACTTTTTGGCTGTAACGTAAATGTAATCTTAACATCCAATTTAAAAAGTATATATGTAGAACAAAAAATATTTCTTTTCTTATGAACAATTTTTGTCATATACATTTTTGCTGTTATCATTAATAGGGGAGTATTTCAAGAGATTAGCTTTACCTCCCCCCTCCCCCGTTACTCACCATATATTTATCTACATGACAAAATGCATAGAAATAAAATATTTGTTTTTCATTATGAACTATTTTTGTCATATAAGATTTTGCTGTTAAGTCAATAGTATGGAAGATTTTAGTTTCAGAGTGTCCCCCGTAACTCTCCAAATATTCATCTAATTGAAAAAATGCATTGAACAGAAAAGGTTATTATCTTACCATAAACATTTTTAAATATATTTTTCAGTTAAGTCAATAATAAGGGAGATATTTTAAGTTTTTAAATAAGCAGTTTTAACCCCGAAACACCCTTTTAGAATAAAAATTTTGAGATGCCTCATAAGGATTCTGGTTTTACTTTATCAACGTACTTAATTATGTGAAAATATATCCAGCCGTTTTTGCGTGAATCTCAGACAGACAGACAAAAATTGATTTGTTTGCGGATATCGTCTTACAATCTTCTGACACGTGTATAAATTAAATATGAGGCCGAAAAAATAAAAAAACAGCTGCAGCCTGCAATTATATCTCCTTTATTATTGAGTAATTAACAGTATAAATGTAAATAACAAAAATTGTTTATAATAAAAACAAATCTTTTTTGTTCTACGAGCCCCGTCTCAGTGAAGTTGGTTTATCATAAATAGTGTTTTCAAAGAGAATATATTTATATTAGAAGGGAAATTTATGGGTATCAATTCAAATATTCAGTGGGGATTCTTTACTAATATTTTACAAAATTAAATCTTACCAAAAGAAACCTAAAGGTGTAGTTAGAATTATCACAAAATGAACAGAGAGAAATAATAAATTTTCTCCACGACCACTATAGAATTTAACAATTCTAAAACCAATTTTGACTACAGAAAGTTACATACAAAGTTACATACAAGTTACATACAAGTTACTACAAAGTTAATATTCTAACACAAGAGTTGGAATGTTATTCTTAAGCACTTATCTTCTTATGCATTTTGCGTGTATTTCATTCCATCACTTGTTATGGAATATCGATTCCATGCTTGTAGTCTTTTGTTTTTGTAGGGTTACATTAAGATATATGCAACGTTTACATTAAATAAATGCAACATAACTTCCTAACCTAAAATAGTGACCGATGTGCGGCAAATAAAATTAAAATTAAGCAAATAATAAATAAATAAAATAATAGTTTAATTAATTGATTAATTTGTTATGTAATATAAATTATTTGTTAAGATAAAATGTTTGTTAAAATAATTATTTGTTAATTTATTTTTCTTTTTGGTGGTCGTGGAGAAAGTAGGGTCTGTGACTCGGTTGGAATGAGATAATTCGTTGCTCGTGGTTCCTCACGCTCGCCTGCGGCTCGCTCTCGGAATGTTCCACTCGCATCGAATTTTCTCATTCCAACCTTGTTACAGAATATACTATTCTCATATACCTACATTTTTGCTGTTAAGTAAGTGATAAATTAGATATTTCAACATTATAAGTAACACTCCCTAATAAATAATTTTCTTGTTAAAAACTGCATTGAAGAGAAAACAAAATTTTTACCTCATATACATTTTGGATGTTAAGTAAATAAGGGAGATATTTCAATATTTTATACAATATTTTAGAAAATATTTAAAACCATTTATCTTAAATTATATTTACTTTATTTTAACATAAATTCACAATTTTCATGATTGAAATAGTTGGGCTAACTTCACTGAGACGGGGCTCGTATATGCTTTAACGTTTGGATGAATATTTGTGCAGTTACGGAGGAAACCCTGAAACCAAAATATTGAAATATCTCAGTTATTATTTACTTTACTTTAAAAATGTGTATCAGGAAACAATTTTTTCTTCTCTTCAATGCAATATTTATAAGAAAATTATTTAAGGGGAAAAGGGAGTATTACTCTTAAGGTTGAAATATCTGTTTTATCATTTACTTAACAGCAAAAATTGTTATGAGAAAATAAACTATTCCTCTATGTTTAATACAGTTTTTAATTAGATATATGTTTTGGGAGCTATGGGGAGAGCTACCTATAAACAAATTACCTCACTTATTAATTACTTAACATTGAAAATAGATACAAAAGATTGGTTTAGAATAAACAAACGATTATTTTCTGTTCTACTTGAAAATCTCACTTATCATTTACGTTACAGCAAAAATATACATTATAAAAACCGTACGAAGTACGGGTACTTTAGATAGTGACTATATAAAGCTAGACACGTGTAACATAAGTTTTGCTAAACAAAATGATCAAAAACCTCATTTACCCGATAAAAATTACTAGTTTTCAAAATCTATATATATATATTAATAAAAAAGGTATTTTATGAATAATAAGACATGATTTTATTGATCAACTAATACGTCTCGCACATCATATGATATATTTTCTACTATTCTATTTACATAAAACAATATGCCTTAGCAACGATATAGCACCCCACGATCGTTAATAAGGATAAATGTTGTATAATGATATTTTCGCTAACACGGCCAGACTGACATGCGGAACGTTCTCGGGACGCAACTGTATTCTTCACACCATTAACAGCATTGTTGTTATCAGCAACAGCAACCTGCGTATCACCAGTGGTCTGCTCCATACCAACAACACCATGCTGCATCTTGCGTACCAGTAACAGCATCCTGCATACCAGGAACTCCATTCTTGAGCTGGTCCACCATTCATCTTCTACTGCATCTTCAAATTCTTCACCTAATTCATAATCTGTAAATAAAGCAATTTGGGCGCAGAATTGATCTTTCACCAAATCAATCATGCACCAATATCAATTAGTTAAAATAAATATTTGCTTACAACAAAACCTTCCAATAGCAAAGTATAAATCATGATCTGAAAGTTTAGAGACTTTTTGTTATCATTTCATTTCTCTACCACGAGCTCAGTGACTAGATCAACAAGCTCAGATACTCAGTAACTATCTATTAGTTTCCTTCATTACAGATTGTCTACAGTACAACAAGCTCAGAGACCGTCTATTTGTTTCTGCACACACAGTGCTTTATCATAATCATCATCAGCCCGTCGCTATAGCTCACCATCTGGCACCATGATTACAGAGCTATTACCGGACTGATGCCACTGGCAGAGGCTTGTCTTGCGGTACTCAACAACCTTTTCTCTCAACTCATTAGCAATTACATTTATCAGTTTATTCTGCCAATCCGATCCCAGTGATCTGTCATTTATCTATTCCAATAAACGCTCAAATTCAAAACTAAAATCTCGAAACTCAGATCTTAATTATCAAATCTCAAACATAAAATCTCAAATATTAAGTTGCAAATATCAAAACCAAAATCTCATATTTTGGTGTTTCAAGTCCTAATACTCAATTATTAAAATCTCAAATATTAAATCTCAAATCTAGTTTTTACTCACTATAGCTAACACGTGCCATATGATTTAACCAAAACAATAAAATGCCTCTTACCATTTTAGTCATCATCAATCTAACCAGTTACCTTCGTAAATTGTGTTTGTTAATAACAAAGCAACGCTCGTTCATCTTGACAATTTTTAGGGATCTTTGTTAAGATTCTGCATTTTTCAAACAAATGTCACATTTCATATTTATTTCAATAAGTGTCATTTCCTTAGAAACCACTTGAAATAATTTTTGACAAAATAACTTAAAATTTGCCAATTTATTATCTAGCTCATAATTCATACTACCTTTATATGATTCTCAATCGTCAAACCTTTCTTTAACTTAAACCTTTACATTAGCCATTGCAATATTATACGACAATTTTTTTACACCAATGTATTGTTGCATTAAAAAAATATTTTTAATATTGCACTTATAGTCTTCTATTTTAATTTTCTTGTGGGTGATAGGCCAATCACACTTCTGATATTAATAAAAAAGGTATTTTATGAATAATAAGACATGATTTTATTGATCAACTAATACGTCTCGCACATCATATGATATATTTTCTACTATTCTATTTATATAAAACAATATGCCTTAGCAACGATATAGCACCCCACGATCGTTAATAAGGATAAATGTTGTATAATGATATTTTCGCTAACATATATATATATATATATATATATATTAGTTTTTTTGACCAGTTTAACTTATCTACACAACTTAGTAATAGTATAACCGGGGCTCGGACGTTTTTAGGCAAATCTGCACTAACGACATTATTAATGAGATGTTCATAGACGTAGAAAAATTCACATCATAATATCAATAAATGGGTACTCGTTATCTAAAAACATTCCTGTCTTATTAATACAAATGCTACTACATATGTTTTTCCATAATGTGCATTATTGAATGCAATATCATTGTGAAATGTTATCATTGTTAAGAAATATTATTAAATAAAAGCATTTCTTTCAATGCAAACGTCAAATACATTCAATTCTTTAATATTTTGAACCGTTATTTAATCTGTACAAAGTTTGCCAGTCCTGTCAACTATTTATTTTTCTTCTGAACTGTGAACAGAGCTGAACAATAATTCTTATAAGTATTTAGATTTAGAGCATATACTTTCAAACACTTCTTGAATTTATCTACTAATATTGACTTTTTTACAATAATAAGAATTATAGCATTTTTAAAATATATTTCTTCTCTGAAAGAAAAATTTGTAGACATTTTTCTTATTATTGCTATTTATATTTTTATTATTTTGGAGATATTAAAATGGCTGGATTAAATTTTTTAAAACAAATTTTAACAGAATATGGATTTACTGATCATTTTCAAGTTATTAACGAAAAACAACTTTTTTGTATACTTTGTAAAAAGTACTATTATATAATATGCACAAAAATAAATCATTTAACTCAACACGTCAGTGGAAAGATACATAGAACTAATCTCGGATGGATTACAAGATAATTTTAATACCGACCGGCGTAGCGTAGTGGTAACACATGCGCTCTGCGTTGCTAAGGTTTCGGGTTCGAATCCCGTTCAGGCATAGAATGTTTCAAAGAATAAGAATTATCCTGGTTAATTGCCGAAGCAGCAAAGCCATAAAAAAATTAAAACAAGTATCTCGTTACTTCGGCCTTTATTTAAATAATAAAATTGACGCAGTTTTTCAGAGAAATCCAGACCTTCATATATTAACACAAATTTATTCCGATGACTGCCCCGATTTTTTAAAACCATATTTTAATCAATATCGAAATTATTTTTGCAGAACCCCGTCATTACTTGTGAAGTCGAAAGAACTTTTTCAAGATTTAAAAATATTCTTACGCTAAGCAGAAATAGTTTTTCTAACGAAAATTTAGAAAATGTCTGCATTATAAATTGCAATTCTGACAAATTTATATAAGTTCATACAATTACCTTTTTTTATTAGTTTTTTTTTCATATTTGTCCTAACATTTTCTTTTGATTATCTATTTTTATTAATATTTTCAACTATATATGAAAAACCTCAATACGGTGACTATGGTCGGTGTCTAACACAGTAATTAGGGTCTTCACAGTTAAATTTAATTGGAATACAAGAGATTACACTTATTATGAGCGTATTAAAAATGGATAAAGTACGAGATTCGGTTTTGACAAGTTCGGCACATGAATAAAATGAATAGTTTTTATTGAAAAAAAAAACGTGCCGCTCGCAAGCGACAGTGACGGCTTAGGCCTAACTATGTCCTAGCTCTAAGTATAACAGATCAGTATTAGTATATGGCAGTGGTTCCATACCTTTTTTCTCCTACGTACCCGTTTATTTGACTTTTCATTTATGAGTACCCCCTATATTCAATACCCGCACCTATACCTTATTATATATATTTTTTTTCTTAGTTTAGGTTATGTTAGACAATGACATTTATATGCTTTTATTATTTTAAATATATATATATATATATATATATATATATATATATATTAGCGAAGATCAAAACAAATCAAAACAGCATTAAAATAATTTTTACCCACATTAACTTATGATGAAAGTAGAATAATTATTCGTCAAATTTTAAAAAACAGTTATTCATCTTGATATGTGAGTCTTCCGTTATGGTTCCTAATAATTTTAATGCGATCCTTGAGCTTGTTTCATAGATCCGAGTTTTTTTAAATTAGGTTCAAATGAAGACAGATATAACCTGAAATCAAGATCTGCGTCAAGCTTATTGCGATATTTATTAATGCACGCATAAGACGAGAATGCTCTTTCGACTAGCACTGTTTTCGTGAAAGGCAATAAATATTTAATTGCTTTATCACTGAGTTCTTGGTACTCTTCTTTCACTACTGCCCAGAAGTTAATGACATTTATTTTTTGAAATTAGATTCAGAAGAAGAATCAGTCCACAGTTCTACTTTAATATAAGTCTCTGTAAAACTCTGGGGTTTTTCGCCATTATCTACATTATTTTTGCGTACCCCCAACCGGTCTTCCACGTGCCTCCAGGGGTACGCGTACCCCATGTTGGGAACCGCTGGTATATGGCTTTAAACTATGTTTTCCAAGTTGCATAAAAATTAATAGAATTTCAACAAGTTACACCGGCAACGATCCAACCTGCTGGCCACCGGCAATGGAGTACTCCCTTATCTTCTTTATATATAAAACTGAATATTTGTGGGTATGTCCGGAAATTCTAACCCACTTCCAGATATGCTATCGAATTGAAATTTTGCATACAGATATCAAAGTCCCATAAGAAACGAAAAATTAACAATTTTGTTATTAATTATACTGGGCCATCGAAGTATGTATGATGCATTCAGCGAGAACGCGGGAATTCCGTTTCAATGGTTGATTGGACAACTATAGTAAGTTTGTGGAACATCGGTGAACGTCGTTCGGCGCGATTCATCATTGCTCTGCTATCTGCTAGTTATTTAGTAAAATTTATGATTAGTGTATGCAGAGCGAGACTTAAGTCGAGCATCTGTTTTCTGGTTTTTTATTTTTGCGCATTTTTATGAATTTTGATATTTTTATTTATTTATTTTTTATCTATTATTTTATTTAAATATAATAGTAAAATCTTTTATATATATAAAACAGAAAATCTGTGTGTACCGAGTTGAAATTTGGTATATATGTAGAAAATGCAGTCAAAATAAGGAGGCAAATCGAAAATCAGAAGAAAAAAAAAATGTATCACTTAAGACGTAGACTTAACAGAAAAATTGGATTGATATTATGGTAGTTACGAAGGGACAACCTAAAACTAAACTTTAGAAATATCATTTACTATTGATTTAACAGCAAAAACGCAGATGAGAAAAGCTGTTTAAAATAAAAAAAAAAAACAAATATATGTTGTCCTATAAATTATTCAATTAGTTGTGAAGCTGGGGAAGGGAGGAGGTGGGTGGGTGCTAAAACTAAAATACTGGAAATATCTAGCTTATTATTTACTTTACATCAACAATTTTTAAAGACAATTTGTTTTGATTGAAAAACGATTAATTTCTATTTAGTGTAGATTTTGAATATTTAGGGGGACAAAGGGAGCGCTACTTATAAACTTGAAATATCTCTCTTATTATTGACTTAACATTAAACATGTGTTTAACAAAAGTTGTTATAATTTAAATAATATAAATAAATAAATAAACAAATGCTTAAAAGGGTACGTGCGTTAGTTAAAGCACGAGGAGATACCACAAAATATTAATAATTTTGATTAAAGTTGTCATTGAAAGCTGTATGTATTATTTTATTTACCATTTTTTCTGTAATAATCGTAAAATTCAATAAAACGTAGGGTGCTCCATACATTTGTCAAAGGCTGTATATGAGCCGTTGATTTTGAAAGTTTTTTTTTTTTATTGTTTATTGCCGGTTAAACAAATTACATTTGTTATTCACAGCTGTGATCTACTTACAAAAAAATAACAGTTATTATTTACAGGTTAACATAACTACCCTAGATTTACATTATTGTCTATTTATATATATATACATACATATATTTTAAATTTTTGCTTACACTAATTATGCTAATCACTATTTTCATCTGACACGTAAATGTCTTGGGGTAATCGTCTTTTGAGTTTGTTATGGATGCCTTTTTTTCCTATGTTGTAAATAGCTGCACTTTCACAATTGTTTATGTTTCTTATGAATTTTTGGGTAACTTTTTTAATAAAATTGTTTATGTTCGGCACTAATAATTCGTTGTGAATCTGTTCGTTTCGGATAAACCAGGGAGCGTTGATGGCAATTCTAAGAACTTTATTTTGGAAGGTTTGGATTTTTTAAAAGTTGGTTGGCGACGTGTTTCCCCATACTTCTCATGCGTACATCAAAAGAGGTGTAAGAAGGGATTTGTAGAGCAATGTGGCGCATTTAACTTTGAGTTTTGATTTTTTATTAATTAAGGGAAATAATTGCTGTAACCTCGCGTAAGCTAATTGAAGTTTTTTGTTTATGTGTTGGCTCCAGGTTAGACGAGTATCGAGGTGGATTCCTAAATATTTAACCGTCTCATTTTTTGGATTCCATTCGAGTTGTTGGTTAGTAACTATTATTTTCTGTGGATTTCTCACTCTTCTGAGGCTAAATATCTTTGTTTCGCATTTTCCAGTATTTAACAGAATGTTCCACGTGTTGAGCCATTTAGATACTGTGTCTGTAGCTATCTGAAGATGTTCGATTGCTATTTCTAGTTCAGAATGCTGTGTTAATAGGGCCGTATCATCAGCGAACATGGCTATAGCGGCTGGACTGGGCGGTATATCGCTAACAAATATATTAAATAAAACTGGGCCTAAAATGCTTCCTTGTGGAACTCCTGCCTTGATATGTCTTAGGGACGATGTTTCATGGTTAATTTTTACTGAAAATGTTCTTTCTTCCAGAAATGAAAACAGAATTGAAGTGATGTATGATGACAAATTTAAGCGTAATAATTTGTATTTTAATCCTTCTAACCAGACTTTATCAAATGCTTGAGCGATATCCAAAAATAATACGGTTGTGTATTGTTTGTTTTCAAATCCTGTTTCGATAAGTTCAGTTATCCTCAAGAGCTGCTGTATTGTACTGTGTCTCTTCTTGAATCCAAATTGGAATGGTGGCAAAGCTTCGATGTGATCCAACTCTCTCTCTAGTCGTTTGCTGATAACTTTCTCAAGCAGTTTTGAGAAAGTGTTTAGGAGGCTGATTGGTCTGTAGCTCGATGGTTGACTTTTGTTCTTTCCTGGTTTGTGAAACAATATAATGTGAGCAGTTTTCCATTGCTTAGGAAAATAGCCTAGAGAAAGACAAGCATTAAAAAGCGATGCAATAAAAGCTAGGAAGTTACGAGAGAGGTTTTTCAAAATAATGTTCGGGATTAGATTGGGACCGGGTGATTTCTTGGTAGGAAGAGTTTGAATAATTTCTTTAAGCTCCTTAGGTGAGGTGTATTCGATGTTTTCTGGATGTGGCATATGACTTTCTATGTAGTTAATCACCATATTTCTATGTCTAGTAGTAGTAGTGTTGGCTGGAGTAAATACTTTCTGTAAGTGATTTGCAAATATCTCATATTTGCTATCATCAGTAAAGTAAGTATTATCTTCTACTTTTATAGGTGATATGATGTTGGGTTGATGTAATATTCTTTTTGTCGTCTTCCACATTCCGGGGTCGTTTGGTTGCAATTCTTCTATTTGTCGATTATATGTTTCGATTCTGATTTTGTCAAGTTCTGTTTGGATTCTGTGCGTAATATTGTTAATTTGATTTTTAAGTGTATGGTTTCTAGATTGATTGTATTGTCGTCTCAGTCTGGTTTTAGTTTTGATTAGATTTAGTATGTATATCGGAGTCTTGATTATTGCTTGCTGTTTACGTTGGCACTTTCTTTCTTTTGTAGCTATTTTTATACTATTTTTATATTTTGATACTTTCGGATAGGTCGTTCGAGTATATATGAACTTGGTTGTCTATTTCTTCATTATTTTTTGTTTTGGGTGGCAATATTTTGCTATCAAGAGTAGTCCTAAATTTGTTCCAGTCAACTATGCCCTTTATGAGATTGACTTTTTGAGGTACAATTCTTGGTGTGCTATTCCATGATATAATCACTGGTACGTGATCAGAATTTAGTTCGGTAATAACTGTCTGTGTTGTTGTTTTTGAAAATTGTTTGCTTACTAATATGTCTAAGATGTCTGGTTGGTGGTCGCGTCTTGTGGGATAATATGTGTACTCCGGTGGTGCTTCAATATTTAGGGCATTTTCGGAGGCCAGCTTATTTAGCAAAATGCCATTTGGATTATTACATCTACAGCCCCACATGACATTTTTACTGTTGAGATCTCCAATTAATAATGTGGGATCTGTGCTTGAGAAAATTTTTGTTATATCTTGCGGTAATAATTTTTTATTCGGTTGTCTGTATACACTGAAAATATTTACTAATTTCATGTCGGACAATTGAATTTGGATACCAATAGTTTCTAAGTTTTGACATCTTAGCATGGGCAGTTCATTATGCTTAATTTTCTGTTTTATTATAATTGCAACTCCTCCAGATGCATGGTCTGCTTCTCTGTCCATTCTGTAGACTCTGTATCCCGGTATTTTAAAAGTTTCATTTGTTATTAGATGTGTTTCTGTTATGCATGCAATAGTAATTTGGTATCTGTATAAAAAATCTATGAATAAGGTCCGTTGTCGTTTTATTCCGTTAGCATTCCAGTTTAGGATTGATATTTGCTGCAACAATCTATTATTTTGCGGCATTGAAAAGATGGGGGATAATATTGTCAAAAAAGAATTTTTTAATTGTTTCTAGGTAGGGAGTGATAAAATTCAGTACGATGTTTATTATTTGTTCCATTGATGATGCTGTTTCAGGAGGAGAAGATGAGGTTGGATGATTGCTAGTCACATTTGCGTAAGTGCGGGAGGTATTGCTGGGAATATGTGGGGGAATACTGGTCGTAGGATAATCTTGCGTTGGTTGTAGATTATTAATATTTTGTGGCCGTCTTGTTCTATTTGCCTGATTTTGTTTTAAGTTTACATAATAACTACAGTCCTTGTAATTTGCCGGATGATGTTGTTTGCAGTTGACACAAGTAGGTGGTGTTTCTGGCGATTTTGTGCACTCTTTATATGAATGGTTTCCTAGACATTTGACGCATCGGTATTCCATTCTGCAATAGTTCCTAGTATGGCCGTAGTTCTGACATCTATAGCATTGTGGAATGTGTTGACCATATTTTCTTGGTTCAATTTTTACTATTGCATGACATATTTTATCGATTTTAAATATTTCTTTGGCTTCTTCGTTATTTGTAAGTTCGACAGCTACTATAAGTAAGGGTTTTCTTTGTTGGTTTAATAATCTTGTAATTTTTAGAACCGGCAGTTTTAGTATGGTTAATTCGGTTTTAATATCTTCTTCGGTCAACGATGCGGGAATATTTTTTATTACAATTGACAGTGGCTTTGAGGCAGGATCTTGATACGTGTGATAATTTACGCGATTGTCGGAATAGAATTTTGTGACTTGCCTAAAATCTTCTATGTCAGATAGATTTATTCTAAGGCGGTCGTTGGTAGAAATTGTTTCGAAGTCGTTCTTAGTTATTTTTTTGAGATCTGCTAATAATTCGGTATATTTTAATGGCGGTACGAAGATTGGAGGTATTTTAGGTCCAGTTTGTGGGGGTGTTGGAGGGGTTACGGTTGTTGAGGTTGAGGGTTGAGGAGCAGGATTTGCATCGCTTACCTGCTCTGCTGGTTGATGAAGTAGATAGTACGGATTTGTCTTCAGTATATCTTCTGGTTCCCATAAGTAGCGTTTTTGAACATCCGTTATTGGTGGCGAAAGATGATCTGCACTCCGTTTGCCATCGTTAATCATTTTTGATACTGGCAACACCCTATAGGTGCGCCTTTGTTATTTTTAAACACTATGAAATTTAAATTTTTAATATTTCTCTGTGTTAGTTAAGATACACTACACGTTTGCACGCAGGTTTGCAGGTTTGAACTAAGTTTTGACACACTGATAAAGAGCGCTTGAGAACAAGTCTGTTTGCTATCACTGCCCAAACTCGAATCAAATTTGAATCGATTTTGAAAGTGAGACAAGCCCACTTTTCGTTATTTCTAGATTTTAATGTTTTGCGTTCGAATGGAATTAAAAATATTCGTAAGGAGCAATAGACTTATTCTACATTTTTGGTTTTCTCAATGCATGTAATTTTATTATACGATAAGTGTTATCGGAGTTATTTCAAAAAAGTCGTGGTTTTGGTGTACCTCAATGGAATGGTCTCACTTTCAAAGGCAATGATTTGCTGAAAATGTTGATTTCTCCTAATGAAATGGAATTATAGTAGCAAACAAATGATTTTTTTTTTAAATTATTTATTTTATTTAATTATAATTTTACTCTTTGTTAGAAAAATAAAAATAAAAACAAAACAACAATTTAATTTTATAGGAAAAAATCAAAAAAATATGAAAAAGTATTCAATTATAATGGATAAATCAAATTTGTGATCTTGAAGTTGGTGTTGGACAAGGGACAATAATTGGGCCGTTGCTATTTATACTGTACATCAATGACCTTCCAAAGAATGTTAATGCATCCACTATCATCTATGCAGACGATACTACATTTATAAATAGCGGAGTACAGTCCAATCAAATACAAGAGAGTATTAACAAAACAAAAGCCGAGGCCATCAAATGGTTCCATGAAAATCATCTCAAACTGAACGAGAGTAAGACACACGACATGGTTTTCAGCTTAAATAAGACCTTAGACAAGAGAGAACTATATGAAACGGAAACAATTAAGTTTCTAATAAATTGATAAATCATGTTTCTTTGGAATCGGCCAAATTACTATACTTCTCTTACATACAGGCGACCCTTACGTATGGAATAATTCTTTGGGGAAATTCTATTGAGTGGCCGAGACTATTTAAATTGCAGAAAAGAGCAGTGCGTATTCTTGGTAAGGTTGGTAGAAGGACATCTTGCAGGGATATTTTTCGGCAGTTGAATATTCTTACAATACCTTGTTTGTACATTTTAAATTTCTTATTGTTTGTTAAGCAACACGGTAATTTGTTAAACACAAACAGCACTGTCCATAAGTATGACACTAGAAAAAAGGAAGAATTCAGATTACCGCGTAAAATATAATATATCAAAAAGTTTACCTACTTATGTCGGTGCTGTATTGTTTAACAAACTGCCTCAAGCAGTTAAAGATCTGAAAACTGTATTATTTAAAAAATACATAAAAGATTATTTGCTACAGAAGGCCTTTTATAGCATCACTGAGTTTCTCAGTGATGATTTTAGCCTTCTAGCACAAGCTGTAGAAAAATTGTAATATTCTATTGTAATATTATTTAAACTTATTTAAATTTTTACTGTGACTGGGTTTTTTGTATCTTTCTTGTACGCACAACTGATCAATAAATTTATTATTTTTATTATTATTATATAAGTTGTATAAGTACATATAAATTATATTTTGTTAGTTTAGACTTTTAAAGTATTCATGATGAATGGGTGGTATATAAAGTAATAAATCCATCATATCTTTATATTTTTCTTTAGTTTTTTCATATAAAGATGGTAATATTATTTTTCCGAAATTACACGGCCCACCGCGCTTTGGTGATAAATCCAGAGTTTTAAATTGTGAATCTTTTTCTATTGACGTTTTATAAAACATTTTATACGGCGCATTTCTCAAAAATCTTATCCAGGAAATATTCAATCAGTTAACTATTTCTCCATCACTATTTTTCCTTCTTCTTAAAATTGCCTTCTCGAGAGATTTGGTAAAGTAAAAGTTTTCACTTTTCATTTCAGGTACTAAAAAGGGATTATGTTTGCGACATTTTTGTATCAATTTATAATAATCCTGGGGTATTAATCTGGTTTCAGTTCGAGAGAATTTATTCGAGTGGACTTGTCTCACTTTCAAAATCAATGCATTTGAAATACTGTTGACTATATAAACTAACAGAAACAAAGTGCTAATATTGAGTCGATATTTATTGTAAATGATTAAAAACATGAACTCAATTTGTAATAAGACGAAGCATTAACTCATATTTTTCACAAAATGGACTTATGTCACTTTCAAAATCAATATATAGATTCTCACTTCGCATCAATTTTTTTAATTAATTTTATAATAATATATTATAATATCTATTTTTTATTATAATTTCTTTATTTTTCACAAAAAGCAAGATAATATGCTTATTTCACAAATATGTAACAGGAGTTACATTAAATCTCAGTACATAGTAAAAAGTGGCCTTAGATATAGGTAGATAGTGTAAGTATTAGGTACATTATAATCACATTTTTGATTTTATTTATTAATATCTGTCAAGAATGTTAAAGATGTCTTTGTAAAGATATTCCTTCACGTCAATGGCCCACAAAAAGTCCAAGTGGCTCCACTTTGCAAACTTATTTGGATAGATCTTAATAACATGAGGTAGGGATTCGTATAGCCGGAGTACATCCTGTAAAAAACAAACACTTTTAATCGCGTGATTAATTGTAAAACAGTTTATGAATGCTACTTTTATGCCTGTATTTTCTTGCGGTCCAGTGCCGCAACAAGGGTGGTGCGAGAGGTGCCGCCGCACCAGGCGCCGCATTCATAGGGGCGCCGAATGGCCAAATATATTTTTTTTATTATTATCTTTTATATTAATAAACTATAATTAACACAAATTTGATTTCATAATCGAAAGTTTCAAATGGCAGGCAAGTTCATTAATTGATGACTGTACAACTGCTACTGCAATGCAATTATTAGAAGTGATCCACATTTACGATTTAAAAGATGTGTACCCTAATATTGGCATTGCACTGCGCATATTTTTAACACTCCCTGTAATTGTTGCTTCGAATTAACGCAGTTTTAGTAAATTAAAGTTAATAAAAAATTATTTGCGTTCTACAATGGGCCAAGAGCTTGTAAAATTTAGCTTTAATATCAATAGAAAATACTACAGCGCAGTCATTAAATTATGAAGACTTAATTAACGAATTTTCACAGTTAAAAGCCAGAAAAGTTCAATTTATTTAATTTTCCATTCCGTTCAAGTGATTATATAATATATTATTAAAATACCTAAATATTTATTATTTTTGTTCAAATATCCCTTTTTTTTTGTCATTAAATATATATTTTTTTATTTATTTTGTTATTCAATTATGTAATATAATATTTCTTTAGCCCTTTTGTGTTTCATTTTAGGTGTTTTTCATTTTGTGTTTTATTGACCTAGAGTTTATATTTTGTCCCTTTTTATATTAGTTGATTATCATGATTTTTGAGTTTATTAAAAGATTTGTAACATAATTTGTTAATATAATCGTTAATATTTCAATTTAAACCAAACCAGAGAAAACGGTTAATACTAAACTAAAAAATAATACCAACGAATGTTTTTTTTTTAAATTTTTTTATACATTTATTGTTAAAAAAATGACTTTATAATATAAATTTTTGTATGTTTCTTTACTGGTAATAAGATAGTTCCTTTATTAGGAGTAAGTGTTCCTTTTCTGGCGATTTTGTGATTTTTATGAATAAAGTTATGTTTTTTATTGTTCTAAGTTTTATTTTCACTTGCATCAAATTAAAACAATAAGATTTTAAGGATTTTATATAAAATATGGTAAGTAAATATCTTAAATAACATTTTGGTGAAGAAATCAACGTAAGTAAATGTTTTAAACGTTCCCTTACTGATGCAATCACCCTACCATAAAATTTTTAAAATTGCGTATGTAATTAGTGAAGGTGGGGGGGGGGGGGGGGTTGCCAAATAATTTTACGCACCAGGCGCCAATTTATGTTGTTGCGGCAAAGGTGCGGTCCCAAACAATTAAAAAAAAAAAAAAACATCTCTTCACACTATGTTTTCAACAAGTTCCACGTCATAAAGCTCTATGTTAACGCGTTCACCATCAGCTAATCTTAGTTCAATATTTGATTCGGTGAATGGGTATTGTTTTGAATTGTAATAATTGTCGTGGCTGTGGGATTTTCCTATATTTCTACATATGTCTCAACCAGAACCAACTAATAGAGGACGCTGTTGATTATTGTATTGTTTAACGTTCATATTGAGTTTGATAATTGTGTATTCACTTCTTTCAATGTATTTTGTATTTAACTGATTTACACTATAATAGTGTGTTTAAAGAGGTGTAATATTTCAAACTGAAGACGGAAATCCTACATATATATACAGCCAGGGACGAAATTAATAGTGGGTTTAGTCAATTTTAGTGTTAAGCTTGGTTTATAATAGACTATTAATAACGCATAGCATATGCAAAGCATGGCTCCATAACTTAATGAAGTTGAATCATAGTACTATCGTTGTGCTATTTATAATACGACCGCACAACACAGACACAAAACTCCATAACATAAAAATTCACCAAGCTGAACATTCATATTTGTGGAGGCTATGCGTAGCCAATTCCAGAAGAGAGTGGCGAGCGAGCACCGTTCTTGACAATTATCATAAGAAGTTTTTGTAATTTTTTTTGGTTATTACTGTGTTTACAACTTTTTAAAAATGGTAAAAGAAGCAAGGTTGGTTGAATTAGTAGAAAATATTCCAATATTATATGACAAATCAAGAAGAGCTCCGCATTCCGACTAATGTACTAATGCGATACACTGGTTCTATTATAAACACCGTAGTTATGGCTTGTACGTTGTGCTGTGGAGACATGCTATGTTATGTGCCGTGCGTTATGTTATGTAGCTATTATAAACCAGGCTTTAGCCTTAGTTTTAGTTTTTGCCTTATGCGTTATTAAATGAATACGAGTTTATACAATAATTTAGTTTTAACACATATCCAATATCGAATATATATCCAACAAGCTGAGTACCCATGCTTCGCTACGATATATTGACGGTCAGCCATCATCCTGCAATTATTAAATGTCATGGTTCTTTGTGGATCACATTGAGGACTCTCTTCAGGTTCTAGAATTACCGCTGTTGGGTGAGCTTACTCTAAATATGTCTATGGGTAACTTTTATAAGCAAAATCCTAATTAATATCTCATCTGTCCTAAGAAATACCTCTCTTGGTTTTTGAAAAAAAAACCTCTTTTTACCTCTTAGTGGTCGAACTTCAAAAAATCCTTTCTTACTATACATATACAGAATTTCATGTTGTGTTCAAGGGACGTTCTATCGATTAAAAAATACCAATTTGCCCCTTTAGGGGTGAAATTTAAAAAAACGGTTCTAAAGATTTTGAAAAGACACCTATGTACCAAAAAACAATGTTATACCTTAACAAACATAGAAAATACGAAGATTCTGTAATTCACCTGGTTGATTAGGGATTAGGGATTCAGCAGAGTTGATTAGGAAAAAAATCTGAAATAAATTAATCGAAATAGCAATTTATCCCTTTATGGGTGAAACTTAAAAAAAGATTTTGATTGCGTCATGATTTTAGGTCGAGTGGTTTGGGCTGGGAGATGAGACAATCAGGACTTCGGTCCTAGTATAATTTTACAAGTCAATAAACTTTGGTTATAGGCAACTATTAAGAAAACTAACATTGTGGGTAAAGATGGACCGGATAAAAACAATAATAAAATTGTTAACAGTTCGAAATGTATAACCTGCATATTTTACATCGGTGTGGCGCCCACGCATTTCTGCGATTTAGTTTTTGCCGTATGAAAAGATAAATGTTAGTTAACTGTCAAGGTCGGTTTTAAGATCGTTAAGATAAAAACTAAGACAAAGTATTGTATGAAGATACTCGTAACAATATGATAGTTTCATGTTTTAAGATACTTTCCACAACCTGGGTAAATAATTACACTAAATTATGTACCCAGGTTGTGGAAAGTAGCGGAGGTCATCATGATACCAAAGCCAAGCAAACCACCGCATGAAATTTCATCTTTTAGTCCAATATCGTTGTTGCCTGTTGTAACCAAACTTTTTGAAAAATTATTGCTCAGAAGAGAGATAAAAAATTTAATCCCAAATCAGCAATTTGGTATTCGAAACAAACACTCGACAATTGATCATGTTCACAGAATAACCGATATTATGGAAAAAGCATTAAAAAAGAAAAAAGTTTGTTCCACAATCTTCCTGGACGTGGCGCAAGCAAATGCTTGCGCCTTATAAAAAATGATAAGGTTTGGCATGAGGGGTTAAATTATAAGTTGAAGAATATCCTTCCGAATCAATACTCTGCTATACTGGCATCGAATTGTAGTTCAATAAAGTAGTAATTGAGCGGGAATAGAAATTTGCTCCTGAACTTTGGTGGCCCAAGAGGTTCAATCTAGTATAACAAGCCTAATTCAAAAACTCTTTCTCTATTCAATTCTTTTTATTTCTTCTTTCCTTACCCTTTTCTCGGGCCCCATGTAAATTGCTGGGGGTTTCTATACAGCCATGAGCTTAATTTACTTCTACCCGCAACCTCTCTCCTCCACTGATGGCCCTAGTGTTTTTACTGAAATAAATTTACTGTTTACTTACTTTTTCAGAAGCCAGTGCATCATTAAGTCCATAGAAAAGAGCAACTGGAGCTGTTACTTTGCTCAGATCATATTTTGGTGGTTTATTATGTTCAGGTCCATAGACTACCTTGTTTTGATCCGAACCATAGTCATACATATTGAATTCCTCTGAAAAAAAAAAAATATATTTTTTTTTATTTAAGAAATTTGAATGGGAACCATAGCAGCAGCTGCTTTAAGTATCCAGGTACATTGGATTTCCATATACATTAAAAGACATTTTTATACCAGGGTCACGTTAGAATGATCGAGCATAAGAAAATTAGGTAGGTCAGTTATTTAACTTTCATTTGAAGTTAAGCTGTAAAAGTTAGGTTAGTTAGAACTAGGTTAGTTAATTATTTAAAGTATCGTTCGAGTCGAAATATGGAATTAACTAGAGAGCATTTTCGAATCATTATTATTAAAAAAAGTTTAAGCGCTTATGAGAGCAAAGAAAGTTTAGATTTAGTTTTTAGTGAAGAAGCGCCTTCTTTGGCTAGAATTTACCGCTGGTATGAAGAATTTTAATGAAGCACAAATTCTGTTCAACACCAAAAAGGAGCAGTGTGTCCATTACAGAAGTTACCGAAAGAAATGTTGCTGTTATTAAGAAGATAATTGAAGAAGACTATAAAGCAACTTATACGGTAATAGAGCATCATCTTAACATTGGATCCCCAGTTATTAACAGAAGTATACGCATAAGCATACAAACAGTGCAGCGTAGAAGGAATTGCCGTGGATCTTTAAAACTCTTAAATAGTGGCGGTCATTATAGTTTTTCAAAAATTATGATAGGTGATGACACTTACATATATTCTTTTTTTTGAAGTACTTATATGCCAAGAGACAAGAGAGTCGTGTATGGATTCGTGAAGATAAAGGAAACTCAAAAAATAACTAAGAAACAGCGAGCCATGTAGAAAGTAATGTATGTCCGGTAAAGGCAATTAAGTTGGATGAACAGAAGACAATTATAGCTAAATGGTAAACTGCAAAATTTTTGTTTGAAGTGCTCAGTAGAGTTTCAGAGAGAGGTATTATGTTACATCATGATAATACGTCTTCCCATAGACTTGCTTCAACTCTCCAGTTTTTGGCGAAAAAAATATAAAAGTAACACCCACCATACTCACCTGATTTGGTAATGTGCAACTTTTTGGGTTTAAAAAATACGGTGCAGAAGGTTTTCGCTTGTGAAAGAGTTTGATGCTGGAATTCATGATTATTTTGAAGATATTCCGAAAGAAGACTGGTTGGGAGTTTTTAAAAAGTGGAAGACAAGAATGGCCAAAAATATTATTGTTGACGAGTTGATGGAAACTATTTAAAATAAAATCTTATAAAATTTGAACCATGTTTCTTATTCTAAATAATTGTAGCATGATCCTCGTGAAAACAGAATAATATTCAAAATTAACAATTTCCGAAATGCATAGATTTTTAAATGACGATAAAATTTAAAGGATATAACAAGGTTTAATACCCAAATTTAACCCTTTTTGATTTAAAATGTGTATTAAATTGTTAACGAATCCTAGTATCTAATTTAAAAATGTTAAAAATACTTACTGCTTTGAATCAGCTGAGCGTAATGCAAAATTTGTTTGGTAGATGCCCCCGCTGGAGTATTGCTAATAATAACTGGTAGCATAGTCTGAAAAAAAAAGAAATATAAGGTAATATTGGTATGAATACAGTCCTGGCGTTAGCCGAACAGATGCATTTGAATGAAGAATGCCGAGATAGTGCTAGACGTTTTCAATTCGCTCTGGAATGAATGACGCAGGTATATATGTAAACCACCACACACGATCAATAGTCTAAACTAGAGTTAAGTACACAAATGATGAAGTTAGTTCAGTTAAAATTAGTGCCAAGCTACTTGAATCCGTACGATAAAATAACATAAAATTGACATTTTGACCAATTATTGTATTATATCAATCTGAACACGTTCCATGGTACTACAAATATTGTTGAGATTTTGTGAATTTAGAACAGTTTTATTCACACTGTTAATGAGTAACATTAGAACAGATTATTCAGGACTCGAAATGTACCCGAGCAAATCGGTGTTCCGGTTTGTGAAATTATGCAAAATATCGTTCCAGTTCGTGAAATTATTGAACATATTAAAATGTTGTTATATTTTTTAGTCACACAATAATTTTGAAGTGACATTCAGATTCTTGAAATTTTTCATTTCGAGCCCTGAATATATAGATCGATCAAGAAATCTTGTCCGTTATGCAACACTTGACAGAAACATTTAGTTATCAAACTTATTTCCAAGGACATGTATACATAGGCGTACATTCTATTTGTATTACCTTATACGAATTGATTATTAAATGAACACTATTTTTCTCTACTCGCCAATGAGTTGACAACAGGTATTAAATTAGGAACACATATTTTCGTTGATTCTCGGGTGAGTTTGGACCAACGAAGTAATCTGATTGGTTCTTTGTTAAATTGGGAGTTTCAGCTGTGGATTAGGACACAGTTTTGATATTTTTAAACTCATTGTTTACTGTTATGTAACTGACAAGAAATTTTGATTGCACGGTATTTAAGATTTTCAATTGTCAATTTTGAAGAAAAAATTGTTTAAAAAAACTATCGGTTACTCAGTTTATTATATATACGCACAAATAGAGGTTAGAAAACGAGTATTTAAATCGACTAGTGCGGCAAAAAGCCTTATGTAACGAGTTTTTCATACTATTTTTTTTAAATTTTGCTTTATCATGCCTTTTAAAATAACAAATTTGCTTTATATAATCAAACAATATCCTCGATTAGGGAATTTGGTACGTGAATGTAGAGGTTGACTAGACTGGTTTACCAGTTTTATATATTTTCAAAGTTGCTGTCAATACTTATTTTGAAAATTTGCACGTTATTGTTAACAATTTTACCAATTTTATGAAATAAAATGTTTAGTGTCATCATGAAACTCATTATAATACTCAATTCAGTTTCTTATGAACGCAACATATAAAAAATAACATTTTATCTGAGATGACGTTTTAGAGTTTGAGTCTAATTTTCTTGCGCGTAAGAGTGATCAGTTTATCATCATCGTAATTTGTTGACTATACTGGATCAAAAGTATAGGCGGTTTCTTTCGTTTAAGCGGAACTAGATTTTCAAATCTAGTAGCTTTTACCGATTGATTGAAGCTTTTGATTATCTTGTTCAAGGAAAAGCTCACTTCAATACATAAAAAGGTACCTGGTGATAACTTAAGAACATTTAAATTCCATTTAATTCCACTTAAAGGTTTGGAATAGCCTATAGCAATACATCGTATTCATTATGCATTTTGGGTTTTAAATGCGTATTAAATTTTATGAAAAGAATAATTTAAAAATTTAAGGAAAAATAGCTCTAACGGCTTCTTGGTTAAACTTACTAAAGAAACTTTAAAAACTGATAAATTAAATTATTTAGAGGAGACAAAGCAAAGGATCGTTTCACCAAAATTATATTTATATTTTGGTTTCATACTTACCATATTAAGTTGAGGTTTGTCGTATCCTGCTATGATAAACAAAATATTACTGCAGAATCCTTTAACAAAGGATTCATCGTTGCACAGGGCGTTACCAATGAGCTGAATAAATTTAATAGATGGCATAAATTCGAATTGACCTAGCATGTCCATTATCCACTGCAAAAAAGAGAAATTATGAATAAGTAGACAAAACGGATTATCAAGTACAAGTGGGCGATAGTACTGATCTGTTCAATATTCAAAATGGAATTATCGGTTTCGAATTGAACCTGTATCTTTTTGCTTCGTATCGTTCATTAATAATGATTGAAAGGAGTTTGAATTTAGCGCGTTATAGTGTTACCAATTTTCATCTTAAAATGGTTGTACCTTAGCTGTACATGAGGCATGTGACTATA
Source organism: Liopterus haemorrhoidalis (assembly GCA_963971575.1). Classification (NCBI taxonomy): domain Eukaryota; kingdom Metazoa; phylum Arthropoda; class Insecta; order Coleoptera; family Dytiscidae; genus Liopterus; species Liopterus haemorrhoidalis. Next base: position 90,240,365 of record OZ020611.1, read on the forward strand.
AGCATGCGTTTGGACATTATTTGACATTGATGTTTGCATATTTAGTTTTGCGTTATTATCAATTTAAAGTATTTTTAATATTAGAAAAGACTTTTTTATTACCACTTTTGTACATATTTCATTAGTAAGCAAAAAATAGTCACATAAACAATAGCAGTTTGATATTAAATTAGTGATGACTTTGAGATATCAGCACAATAAATATATTGCTGAAGTATATTTACAATTGGGGATACGTAACGAACAATGAATTTAAGGTTACTCCTCATTAATATGCCTTTGTCAGTTTCCCCATGTTACTCCCTGGCAAGTACCAACCTTTAAAATTAATCTAATGAATGGGGAGTTCAAACGCCGTTCAATCATTCATCAACGTTCTGTATTATAATCTCTTGAGCAGTTCACCTGATTTTTGTTTTCTCTATACCACTGTTTTGCCGTTCCCTTAGTTTTATTAAATTTTAACCAACCTTCCCACCCCAGAAATATAATGCATTCGATTCCTAAACTGAAAAACGTGGCTAAAGAATACAAATCAACCTGCTCTTTTCTTCGTGAAAATGTTGTATCTCGCAATAAATATTGGTTTCCATGTTTTATAGTAATTTTGCTATCAATGACCAACCACGTTCTGGAACACCGCGAAGACTGAAAGTCTGTGATTTGGAAGCATTATTGAATTCGCACCGATCTGATTGATTATACACGTAAATATATTTTTTTAAACATAAATGGCAGAGACGTAATTAATGTAACGTCTTTCAAGTATCTAGGTAGCATATTATCCTGCAACAGTTCTTTTGATGATGAAATGTCACAAAGAGCATACCAGACCTTCGGTGCTCTAAGAACATCTATATGGAGCTGCCGAGATTTACAACTTAAAACAAAAATAATGATGTGCAAGGCTGCTGTACTCCCTGTACTTCTCCACAGTACTGAATCTTGGTGTCTCTATAGGCGGCATATTAAAACACTAGCAAGATTCCATCAAAGATGCCTTAGAACTATATTGAGAATCAAATGGCAAGACTATGTGCTGGACAAAGAAGTTTTGGCTAAGGCTGATATCATCAGTATTGAGACCAGTCTGCACCAAATTCAGTTGCGGTGGGTGGGACACGTCATAAGAATACCAAACACTAGGTTACTCAAAAGATTATTGTACTCTGAGTTGGAAGGAGGCTGCAGAGGTGTGGGAGCTCCTATCTATAAAGACAAGCTACAAATCCGGCCTCAAGTCATGTCGGCTACTAAGCCTAGACTGGGAAGAAAAGCCCCTCTGTCGAAGTACATGGCGCAACCTAGTGACAAACGGTATACAGCAGTACGAACGGAAACGTATAGAGCGTGCCACACTAGCACGCAATAAACGCAAATCCAGACTCCAGACGCTGTTGCCTGATTTTGCCTATAATTATCTCTGCGCTATTTTCAGCAAAATGTTAGTATCCAGCATTGGACTCTTCATTCATGAACGAGCCCACTCTCGTTAAAATCTTTGAAATATTCATATTTAGTAGCGAAGTGCTATCGTCGGTTCGACGTGGCCGTTATATATATAGATGTAAAGAAGGATTGTATTTAAAAAATCTGATGTGGCCATAAAGTAAGAAACAATATTAAAATTCTTGATTATTGATTATTAATTGTTAATTATAATTGTTTGATTATACGATTGTTAGAAACAGAGCTGTGACTAACTTTTCTTGGGTTCTGTGCAAGGTGCCAAGAAAAGTACAAAAACGGTAATCCACAGTCTGACTTGGGTCCCATTGATAATTTTCCGTCCCCCTTATGTCCAGGGCCCTGTGCCTGTGCACCTGCCTAGTTACGGCAGTGGTTATAATGGTTGCAGAGGAAATAGGAATATTATACTTGTCTTGTCAAGTTAATTTGACCAATATTTTAGGTATGAGTGTATGAATGTTATATCTCGACGATGCACTAGTCTCGTTGCAGAAAGATATTATTCCGAAAATGATAATTTAAATATAAAACAATTTTTTAGTAATCAAATTATTCACTGCTTGTTAAGTTGTAAATTACTTACACTAAGTACACCTTGCATTTTGGAGATCAGTTTCAGAATTTCATTAGGAATATTACTCATAAAAGCAACTGGAGCCATGGCACACATAACTTTAATTTTATCCATATATTCAGGCTTTTCACTGCCCATCACCCAAAAGGCAGTCGTTCCCTGGGAGTGACCAGCATAGTAGATCTTTTGAACTGCAGTTTTCTCCAAGATATAATCAATCATTGTTGGAAGATCAATGGTACCAATTTCATGCCAGCTAAAATATTAAATTTAATTATTAATTACAAAGTGGTTGTTGAATCATATAAAGTAGAATTCGACAACAATAATAAAAATACAGAAAGGTTACATTAAGATCTATTATACTCTATCTCAGAAAAACTGATAGTAATAAATAATTTGGTCAGGCAGTTACCAGTGGCGTGCACATTTAAACACGTTTAAATTGGTTTTGTGTATTTCTATATTACTATTTATCATTTTATTAAACGCACGCCTGTGACCATATTTATCATATCATTAAGCACACCCCTGTGACCATATTTTTCCTCATAATTTTAGGGTCAAAATTTTATGACCTATTGTGTTTAACCCTAGTTCGTATTCCCATATAATATGTGCGTCACACTCGGTTGTTTTTAACAATATTTCGTTTCGAACTATTCATATTTTGTCGCTTTTCTTTTGCCGCTTCTGTGTGGAAAAACAATAACTTTTTACAAATAATAAATTTTATTACTATCAGTCTTTCTGAGATAGAGTATAAGCCATCTTTGTTAGGTACTAGTTTCACAGATAAAACAAAAAATGTATGTGAAGTGTTTACTTTCACACATTTCAGGTATTTTTTAGGTATCTTGTAAATAAAGGCGACCAACAGATACAATATCTATTTGTCACATTTTTTGTTCTTATGTTGTCAAAATCAACATTTTTTAAACTTTTAAAAATTTCTGTTAAACATTTCATTCAATATTTTTTCAACCACTTTATCTTTCCAAATAATCTGATGAAATATTCAATTTGTACTATTTCATTTCATTAGATTTTTACATCAACATATCATATGAGGCAAAAAAATCGCCTTGAAATACCGAGCAAAAACTATTTTTCTTTCCTTAATAGGTACACTTCTCAATATCTTCCTACAGTAAATTTAAAAACCCAAATAATCGTTATTTTTACATATTTTTAGAACAACCCTTTGAGTAATAAGGTAGAGCACAAAAGATTTTTAGCAAAAATTGCGTCTAAATAAAATAATATTTTATTTATCAAGTATATAATTTAAGATATATTAAATGAGGGTGAACGTGAAGTTTATCACCCGAGCCATAGGGGAGGGTTGTAATCATCTGAGTTTAATATAGCCACTAAATGTAGGGTTACCAACCGTCCTACTTTAGTAGGACATGTCCTACAATTTACCTCCTTGTCCTACGTCCTACCTACTGTTAAAAAATATCGGAAATGTCCTACTTTATAGTATTTTTACTTTTGAAGACGCTTTAAATTTAAATGCCAAAACAGTTAATGATAACTGGTTACATTTTTTTCAAAGTGTAAAACACGAGGAACAATTTTCCGAATTTTTAAAAATATTCCAGTTTATGTTTGCTATTTCAGCGCATAATGCTGTTGTAGAAAGAATTTTTAGTTTAATGGAAGCACAATGGTCAGACGAGCGATATCGATTGTCAATTGATACAGTTAAAAATTTAATGTTCGTGAAATTTAATTATAAAAATAAAACATGTTTAGAATTTTTCTATGATATCATTAAGGATAAAGCTTTATTAAAAAAAGCAGATACATCTAAAAAATATGATTTTATTAAAAAAAAAAAAAGAAAATGTGAACGTCAACCAATAAACATATTTAATTATATTTTCTATTACCATATATATATTTAAATTTGATTGATAATTATTTATTGGTTGTTTCTTATTAATTATATATAAAGAAAATTTAAAAAATGTCCCTGATTTATTTTATATTTTTATTTCTAAAATGTGATTTTATTAAATATAAAGAAAGATGTGAACCAATAAATATATCATTAAATTTTCATATTATAGTGCGTTCAAAGGTGAGTATGCAGTACAGGACATATGGAGTAGTTCTTTTTCATACTCTCTAATGGGTTTACACAATGACACTATCCTTTTCTTGCTTGTCGACGTTGCCAGCTCTAAAACGCGCTGATCTGTGAAGACGCAGTATTCTACAAATGGCCATTTGTTTTTGTTGAGTGTTATTTTGAGTTTTATAAGAGTTGATTTTTGTAAATCATACGAGTTTTTCATATTATTATAATTGACACATTTGACACTTTTACAACATTTGGCAACACCGCTCCCATTTTCCATAAGAGCTATACTGCAAACTCACCTTCGAACGCACTATAGTAGTATTACTTATAATAATAATAATCATAAATTTATTTATTATTATTATTATTATTTATTGATTGTTTCTTGTTAATTATATGTTATTAAGAAATTTATAAAAATGACCTATAATTTATTTTATAATTTTATTTCAAAAATTAAACGATAATTAATAGGGTTGGATCCCATAATAAGGTCTTTTTTTTATAATGAAGCCTTTTTGAAAATTTGTTTAATAATATATAATCTATAATAAAATGTTTTTATAATATTATTAAACAAATTTTAAAAAAGGCCTAATTATGATTAAAAAGGCCTTATTATGAAAAAAAGGCCTTGTTATGGGATTTGACCTTAATTGTCAGGTATCTAAATATTTCGTAACATAATAAAAATTAAAAAAAAATGGTCCTACTGTGTCCTACCAAACTACTATTTTTAGTAGATATATCCTACTCTGTCATGAGCGACATTTGGTAACCCTAACTAAATGTAAATTAAATTAAACTAAAAGTAAATTAGTAAATTTAATTTATAAAAAAAAATTCTGAGCGTCAATTGTAAAACTTTGTACAACTGACGATGACTCACGATGGCTACCGAACCATCATTTAATTGTAATCTACAACAATGTTTAAAATGCATTTATTTATTGTTTTATTTATTCTAACTAATAAATAATATTCTAGTTATAAAATTGGGCTGTGTGAGGCACAAATAGCTATCTTTGCTGAGTGCTGTAAAGTAGTGGGAATGTTGCAGAAGTCATTTGGTGAGTTAAGTATGAATGAACGAGCGATTTACAAATGATATAACCGTTTTCAAGAGGACCGTGAATCAGTTGAAGATGATAGAGTTGGGAGACCCAGTACTTCAAACACCGGAAAAAACAAGGAAGAAGTTAAGAAAACAAATCTTAATAACTGTCGAATTACAATTAGAGAGGTTGCTGAAGAAGTTGGTATATCGTATGGTTCATGCGAATAATTTTTCACTAATGTTTTGATCCTGATGCGAGTGGCAGCAAAATTTGTTCCGAAATTGTTAAATTTGGAACATAAAATGTGTCGTAAAGAAGTCGCTCAAGAAATGATAGATGATGTCGTCAATGACTCGACATCGTATGCTCGAATGCTCCAACGCATCATAACGGGCATCATAACGACGAGACTTGGGTGTTCGGTTATGACATCGTAACAAAGGCTCAATCATCTCAATGGAAGCTTCGAAATGAATCAAAACCCAAAAAAGCACGCCAAGTTCGATCATTTGTTAAAGTTCCTCTCACTGTTTTTTATTCGATTATCGTGGTATTCATAAATGTGTATCATGAATTTTTACCGCAATGTGTTCCAGTTAATAAATTATACTATTTGATCATGTTGCGTCGGTTGCGTGAAGCAATTTGTAGAAAACTTTAAGACTTATGGAAGGGCAATTCTTGGAAATTGCAGCATGATAACGCACCAGCTCATACTTCATTGCTTGTTCGAGTCCAAAAATAGCATTGTAATTTTACCGCAACCACCAGATGGCTCCATGTTTTCCTTTTTTCTCTTCCCAAAGATGAAAAAAAAAAACACTGAAAGGACAGCGTTTTATGACCATTGAAGAAATAAAAGCAAAATCGTTGGAGGAGCTGAACGCTATATCAAAATCTGCGTTTCAGAAGTGTTTTGAAGACTGAAAAAAACGGTGACAAAAAAAAGTGCATTATGGGGAAATCGGCGGAACAGTGCAGTTGCGTCACTTGAAACGTCACAATAAAATGTGACGTCAGGTTTAGTACGTTTACATCTATTTAACGAGTATAATATTTGAACGCTGTTACTTGTATCGAAATGAAATGAAAATATAAGAATAAGAACAGAATAGAAACAAATAAACTATTCTAATAGGAGAAATAGCCTACAAAGGACTGATGTGATCCAAAAATAAGATCAAAGAAAATAAAATAAGTTGAATATAACCTAAAAACTATGCAGTACACACAAAATCAAATAAGAAAATCTATAAGAAAATATATAACTAAACACAGCTAAATAACTGCTAAATAAACAACAAACTTAATAAACAAAGTTTTTAGAAATTACTATAGTCCGTTCAAAGGTGAGTATGCAGTACAGAACATATGGAGTCGTTCTTTTTCATGCTCTTTAATGGGTTTATACAATGACGCTATCCTTTTCTTGCTTGTCGACGTTGCCAGCTCTAAAACGCGCTGATCAGTGAAGATGCAGTGTTCTACAAATGGTCATTCGTTTTTGTTGAGTGTTATTTTGAGTTTTATAAGAGTTGATTTTTGTAAATCATAGGAGTTTTTCATATTATTATAATTGATACATTTGACACTTTTACAACATTTTGCAACACCGCTCCCATTTGCCATAAGAGCAATACTGACTGCATTCTCACCTTCGAATGAACTATATAAGTTAGATATTTGAACAAAAGTCAGTATCAAAACACAACAGACGTATTATTAAATGACAAATGTAAACATCGTTTTATTCAGGGATACCAACTATTTGTCCCTATATTAAATAAACACTTTTAAAATTGGTAAATCTTCAAAATGACTATCGAACACAAACTAAATATGACTTCAAAAGGTATGTTTTAGTAAAATAAAAGAGTAAAGAGCAATATTCTAATATGTACATTCGACTCGAGTAGACGTGTAGTGGTGAGCGGTAGCGGTGAGCGGTAGCGGTGAGCGGTAGCAGACTTAAACATCATACATATTTTATACGTTAGCTGAATTTCAATTTCAAAAGTCCAAAATGTCCAAAAATACCAGGTCAAAACCAACATATCTGGCTGTCATACCTGACACTAAATTAATGGAAACTGTGGACAAAAAGGAGATTGATGTTCTCATTAAAGACGCTCTGAGTACTCCATTAGTGCTTGAAGAACTTGCCAAAACGCTCTCCTCTATTATTTTTAAAAAATATGAAGAGAAGCAGAAGGAGATGGAGACCAAGATCCAGTGCCTAGAAAACCAATTATGTGAAAAGGATATCCAATTCAAAAATGTCACTCACAAACTGGAACAGCTGGAGCAGTACTCTAGACGAAAGTGTCTACGGATCTTTGGAGTGCCAGAAAAAGAAAATGAAGACACAGATATCATAGTGAGTGAAGTTTTTTCTAATAATGTACATGTGCCTGTTAAGTTATGTGACTTAGATAGATCACACCGTGTCGGCAAACCATCTAAACAAGGACCTAGGCCTATCATTGTAAAGTTCGCGCGGTATAATGTTAGAGCTGAGATGTATAAGAAGAAACGTAACTTGAAAGGCACGGGTATTATTATTAGAGAAGACTTAACTAAAAATAATCACGAGATATTTCATTTATCTGTATCTAAATATGGTTTAAAAAATGTCTGGACTAGAGACGGGATAGTGTTTTGCAAAAATAATGACAGAATCTTTCGTATAACAGATAAAACTAACTTGTCATAGTTTGTACATTTCTGGACAAGGGTCAACGCACTCACTAATTCTTGTATGTTAAATATTTTAGTTTACTACAAATTCTGTCATGTCATTACATTCATTTAATTTAATTGCATGCTGACGTAATGCTGACATATTGCTGACGTTTCGGATTACAAGAATTTGTTTGAGAATGAATTCTTTTTTTATTTAATTTTTTTTGGGAATAACTCATTTTTGTATATTTTATTTTTTGGATAATTAACTTTTATTTTTTTTAAATACTCCATTTGATTTTGGTTAGCGTTGTTGTAATTATTTGATCTCGCCATATCGTATCATGCTGCTGCTCATTAATATTTATAGTAACTTGATTTGTTTTACTTATTTATTTTGGGCATTATTATCATTATTATTATATATATACATATATTTAGTTTATTGTATATTTTATTATAGTTTCAATTACTTATATTGCAATTGATTATTATGGATTTTTTCGATGAAAATCTGATGGATGTAAGAGATATTTATGTTGACAATTTACAGTCCTGTTATAATAAGATTGAAACATTTAGATTGGATAATTTTAATAATCTAAGTATATTTCACACAAACATTCGTAGTATTTCTAAACATTATTCTGACCTAGAGGTGTATTTAGAAACATTTAACAACATCTTCGATGTTATTATATTAACAGAAGTGTGGATGTGCTACAATCCAGATTATTTTAATCTAGAGGGTTACTCAGTATATTATAACGGTAGTAAAATAAATAAATGTGATGGTGTATTAGTGTATATTAAAAAAGAATTTTTTCATAATAATACTATAACAGAAATCAATGGCTTTATCTTCATGAGAACTGTGGTAAAAATTAAAAATACAAATGTAGCAATAACTTCGATCTATAGACCACATACGTATAAAATTAGTGATTTTCTTATTTCTCTTAGAACGTTTATGACAGATTTTATGAATAGTAATTTTGAAATTATTGCAGGAGATATAAATATAGACATTAATAATACCGATAGTGAAGCGGACAAATATAAAAACTTAATGTGTGAATTTTCATTGCAATCATGTATAAATAAGCCTACTAGGCTGGATAGTTTTTCTGAAACATGTATTGATCATTTTTAGGGTTTTGTAGGTATGACCAAAAAACCCTTATACCGTCATTTTGTCGTCTGTCTGTCTGTCTGTCTGTCTGTCTGTCTGTCTGTCTGTCTGTCTGTCTGTCTGTCTGTTCGGTAAAAATTGTAGCCAAACGGCTAAAGCTAGAGAGTTGAAATTTGGCATGCTTATACAACTCTTTTACCCGCACATAGGAAAAATACTAAAACATCTAAAAAACATATCCCCCTAAAAATATAAACAAATATGAGCTCATCGAAAAAAAAAATATTTTTTTAAAATTCTGAGTAGGGTATCAAATGAAAGCCCTTGGTACGTGGATTAACGATCAAATTTTTATTTTCGCAAAATAAATTATTTTGAAGCGATTTTTGCCAAAATAGTGCAAAAAAAATTTTGTCCCACACCCTGTAGCCCAGATGGTTTAAACTAAAAATCTGAAAAAATTCTATGTAATGTACATTGGTGTGAACCGGAATAGTACAACAGGAATTTTTGATCAGATTATGTTTTTGGAAAAAAAAGCATTTTTTGTGTTTTTTGCTAATAATGTTGAAAACTTATAGTTATATAACACAGGAGAGTTTAACGTGTGTCTTGGTGGAATGGTTACGGTACTAGCGTTCTGACCGAGAAAATGAGTGTTCAAATCCCCAAGAAGAAACAATATTATTTTTTATTTTTTTTTTTGCATTGTTATTTTGTTTAAATCATTTTTTCAAAATTCTAGTTATATTTTGGCAAATGTTGCATTTAATTTTTAAAAGCGTAAATTTAATAACCAGTGGAAATTGTTGAAATTATAATTTAATTCTGTTAGAATGTACACGAAATCAAAGGGAGGAGCTATGACTAGAAACAACCAATGAAACCATTTGGCGCAATTTGAAGCCATTTGGCGCAATTTTTAAAATCTTAATGAACTTTGATATATAAAAAAATACTGCACATCTTTAGAAACTTAAATAATGGTAATAGGCATTCGAATTAAAATTCATAAAAAAATATTTTGACATAAAATTTGTTTTGGCAACCCAAATAATCATCATTCACTTACTAAATACCTGCAAAACCCTAAAACGTGTGAAAATTCACACTTCACATCAATTTTTATATTAAATCCAGTATTCATGTTGATCATATTTTACCTATAATTTGTCGCAGTAAGATAACCGATCATTTTACTACTATGCTAAATTTGCATTTAAACAATAATGATAAAACTTCGAAAAAAAATAATACTACAATAATCAAGCAACTACAGCCCTTTTCTATAAAAATTATTGATTACAACAAATTAAATAATCTACTATCAAATGAAGAATGGAATTTTTCTGATAACGACAACCTGGACTCAGTTTCTAGTTGGTTTATCGGAAAGATTTTATTCTATATTTCTTCTGCTTCATTTTCCAGAAGGGTCAAAATAAATCAGAAAAATAAAAAAAAAGCGTGGATTACGAATGAAATCATTTCCCTTATTGCCATACGAGATCATCTACATAAAGTTTACCTTAAAAATAGGACAAATGTAGCTGCATTCGTACAGTATAAATGTTATCGCAATCAAGTAACTAGCGAAATCCGCAGGGTAAAAAATGAATTTTATAAAGAAAAAATATTAGCTTCACGTTCTTCCAAGGATATGTGGGATGTGGCTAAAGAGGTGGTTAATTTAAAAAAGAATTCTGCTGCACAAATTAGTAACTTAATTGATCTAAAATGCAAGAATCTTACTGATAGCTGCAGCATTGCTAATGCACTTAACGACTACTTTGTAGGGGTAGCAGAAAATTTGGCACATAATATTAAAAATATAGATAGCGAATATAAGCATAATATCAACAGAAATGCCAATTCTCTCTATTTTAGCCCTATATTGCCAAGTGACATTCTCTGTGTAGTAAGTAATTTAAAAACTAGTTCAAGTTTTGGTGTAGATAACATTTCCAGTAATGTTCTTAAAAGAATATCTCCATTAGTAGCCGGCCCTTTGGCAGACTTATTCAATAAGTGTATACAACAAGGACATTATCCAAATACGTTTAAAAATGCGGTTATTGTTCCCCTACATAAGGGTGGTTCCTCAGAAGAATTAGGTAATTATAGGCCAATTGCCCTTACATCTTGTATTTCTAAAGTGTTTGAAAAAATATTAAAAAATCAACTAACTAATTTTTTGGATAAGTGCAATATCATTTCAAATCGACAATATGGTTTCCGCGAAGGGAAAGGGACGGAGGATGCCTTGGCTTTTCTTTTTTCTAAGATATACAATAATATGGATAATTCTTCTCCTTCAATTGGAGTGTTTCTAGACTTAACTAAGGCCTTTGATACAATAAATCATCAAATACTTTTTGATAAATTAGAGTTATATGGTATTCGCGGTCTATCGCTAAATCTCTTAAAAAGCTATCTAAAAGAAAGAACTCAAATAGTAAAAATTAATAATATAACCAGTGAACAAAAAACTGTTACTTGTGGAGTACCTCAAGGAACTGTCCTAGGTCCACTTCTCTTTGTGATATTTATTAATGATATGCTGGAAAAATGTCCTAATTCAACATTGATTTCTTATGCAGATGACACAGTGCTTTATGTTTCTGGATCTACATGGGAAGATGTAGTTGCAAAAACATCTAATGAACTATCTACACTTAAATATTGGTTCGATAATAACATATTGACCCTAAATTTTAATAAGACCAAATACGTAACATTTACTTCATACGCTTCTGGCATTCCAGATATCAATAAAATTATAATCCACGAAGTGCATTGCAATAAGGATCACTGCAACTGTATGAGTAATGTTGTAAGAACGGACGCAATAAAATATCTAGGCATTTATGTTGACACACATTTAAGATGGGATGTTCATGCGTACAATCTTCAAAATAAACTTAGAAAATTTATTTACTTATTTAAGATACTTCGACATATTCTTGATATGAAATCTTTAAAAATATTATATTTTGGCTTCATACAATCTGTCCTAAGCTACGGTATATTAGTTTGGGGAGGGGCTTTGGACTGTCATCTTAAAAAGCTCGATATAATACAAAAATTACTTCTCAAAATAATTTATAAAAAGGACTTTAGGTACCCCAGTCATAGATTGTTTACTGAGACTAAAGTCTTTGATTTAAAGCAACTCTATTTTTTGGCAGTTACCAAGTATATGTTCAAATATAAAAAAAATAATTTATTGCGTTTCCCGAATCATACATATTCAACAAGAATTAAATCTCAGAATCTCAGTTACTCATTTGATTCAAGAAAAGTCATTGGTCGAACCTATTTTTTGTACTACATTCCTTTAATATATAATTTGTTAACAAAGTACACGAATTTTGAAAGTATTGTCATTCTTAGCTACCATGCATATATCAAGACTATCAAAAAAATTATTTACTCAGTCGACAGACAAATAATTTCTCTTACATTTCATCATACATAAAACCAGATTTACTTTGAAAATACATATGTATATGATTTAGATTATTATAATGTATCAATGTATATTAGTGAAAAAAAAAAAAAAAAATTTTTTTTTTTTTTTTGTTTTTGTATATATAATTTTGTATATTATACATGTTATATTACCTTGGCATCACGACAAGCCTAGCTTAGTAATGCCAACGTAATAAAATAAAACTGTACTCCTATATTATTAGAATTTAAATTTAAGTACATCTATTTACGGTCGATAATTATATATATTTTTTTTCTTAACTGTAATTAATATGGTAAATAAATGAATTATATTAATCTATAATTAACATGCAAAAAAAAAATCGATTTAGTTATTTTTTCGCCACTAAGTTTGTCATTTAAGTTATGACGCAAAATGACGAACTGCGCTGTTTCAGAGACTGAGCTATATATCCGATGGGGCCTATTTTGAAGGGGACAATATAAAAATTTATGAATAAATAAAATTTATTTTGTAAATTAAAAAATTGCAACTCTGATCACATCTCGTACATATGGGTATTCATTTTAATTTGTTGCTCACAATAGGGGATAGACATGATTTTTTATTTATTTTTTTATTATATTCCTCTTGTTGCATATAAACATAAAAAACAGTTTTGCATTTTTTTTTTAAATTTGAATACTTAAAAAAATCATAAATGTATGCAGCGCACGAAAACGACGTGTGACGTCCCCAACTAAGTGTACTGCGTACAGCCTACCCAGTGTACTGCGTAAAGCCTGCCCAGTGTACAGCGTACAGCCTACACAGTCTGTCGTGAACTTATTTGCTTGTATAACTTTTATAGGTTAAGTAAAGTTAGAGTGATTTTAATTAAAATAAAGCTTAATTCTATAAAAACAATTTATACATGTTTACCGAATTAATTTTATATTAAAATATATAAAATATGGAAGATTCAGGCCCCAGTACTTCGAAACATAGTCGAAAATATTGTTTAGTACCGATGTGCACAAATAATTCAAATAGAAATCAAAAAAAAAAAAAAATTATATCATTACCTGATGGCAAAAAACAACAGAAAAGGCGAAATTTGTACCACTCATTTCTTCAGTACTGTAGCATTCATTATTTTTCATATATTCCAGGAGCATAAATGCATCAATGTTGGGTAAATTATCACTCTGAGCCCTAACAAAATCTTTATCTGCCATTTTAATAATAAATGCGTGAAAAATTGTTTAAAAACAAATACAAAACTCTCAAACAATACAATATACACACGTAAAGATTATGTTGTAGTCTGTATTTGTGACGTCAAACCCCAGCAGTTTGACGTCATACTCAGTCGTATTTACTCGGCAACCTTCGCGCCGTGATCGGCTTATTTCAAATTTACAATATTTTAATTAAAAAATTTGGCTATAATGTTAATTAAAATGTGAATTTTGTTTTGTTAGGTGACATACAGTCTGTTTCAAACGCTTAGGCGGAACTAAATGGGAATTTCGTTCTTTTAGGTTGTCACGACAAGGGACCTTGCTTGGGTTATTTCATTTTTCACGTTGCAATGTCAAAATTTTAAATTACAACAATGAAACCATGGAAACGAATCACCTATCTCAAAATTTAATTTTTTTTTTAATATATTTTAATGACAAAAAAATTAATAAATGGGAAATTTGTATTAAGAATGAAACAAAAAATCAAAATATAAAGAAAATGACAATTTAAAATGATATTAACCTTAACAAAAAATGTGTATTGTAAGTATGATTTACAAAGCTTAAACAAAACGGTCGAAAAGCACGATTTAAACGATGAAAGTAACTAGATTGCAAAATTTAGTTCCGCTTAACCGTTTGGAACAGACTGTAACTAACATTAACATATGAAAAAAATTTAGTTTTAAGGAAATATAAATTTTATGCGTATCCTCTATTGCTATCTTGAGAACTATAAGATATACGAAGTTACTTAAATTAGACAACAATTATTATTTTGTAAGAAAATATCAATGACTGAATAATTTTTTTTTGTTTCGACTTGTGATTCTCAAAAAATTGATGTGAAGTGTGAATATTCACACATTTCAGGGTTTTGCAGGTATATAATAAGTGAAGGTGGCATGCTGAGTGTGTAGAACAAATTTTACTTTGTAGTAATCATGTAGTAATCACATAATAATGAACGATATTTTTAAAATAATTTATCGTCGGTTAATGATATAATAAGACTGGTTATTAAATTTATGCTCTAAAAAATTAAATGCAACATTTGTCAAAATATAACTAGAATTTTGACAAAATAATTTCAACATGATAAAAATGAAAAAAAAAAACAAAAAATAAAATTCACTCCGTACTCGAACTCGAAACCCTTCGTTTAACACACCAGTGCTCTAACCATTACGCTATCGTAAGCCTTGCATGTGGGTGCCTTAGATAGGTATAAGTTTTGTACTTTGTGAACCAAAAACCACAAAAAATGCGTTGTTTTCCGAAAACATAATCTGATCAAAAATTCCTGTTGTACTATTTCGGTTCACACCAATATACATTAATTAGAAATTTTTTTAGATTTTTAGTTTAAACCATCTGGGCTACAGGGTGTGGGACAAAAAATTTTTTGCACAATTTTGGGAAAAATCGCATCAAAACAAATTATTATGCAAAAATAAAAATTTGGTCGTTAATCCACGTACTAAGGGCTTTCATTTGATACCCTACTCAGAATTTTAAAAAAATATTTTTGTTTTCGATGAGCACATATTTGTTTATATTTTTAGGGGGATATGTTTTTTAGATGTTTTAGTATTTTTCCTATGTGCGGGTCAAAGAGTTGTATAAGTATGCCAAATTTCAACTCTCTAGGTTTAGCCGTTTGGCTACAATTTTTACCGAACAGACAGACAGACAGACAGACAGACAGACAGACAGACAGACAGACAGACAGACGACAAAATGACGGTATAAGGGTTTTTTGGTCATACCTACAAAACCCTAAAAACGATGTGCAACTTTCTTATTTTAAATGGGAACATACTTTTTTTTTTACTTATTTGATAGCGAAATAAAAGTCAGAATAAAATCTATATATATATATATATATATATAAACAAGTCACGAGGACGTAATAAGGATTCTACGACTTTATTTAAAAAATCCTAAAAATTAACAGAAAAAAAAAAACTAAATAAAAAGTACAGTCTGTTTCTTTGGTTTAAGCGGAACTAGATTTTGAAATCTTGTAGTCTTTAACGATTGATTGAAGCTTTTGACTTTTTTATTTAGCAAAAGCCTCATTAAATCTTTAAAAAGTGGGCTCGTAACAACTTCAGAAAATTAAAATCCCTCTTAGTTTCGCTTGAACGTTTGGAATAGCCTATAGTTATAACTAAATAATATCAGATTTAGAAAATTATAATTTTTATTATTAATAATATAACTATTAGTAGTATTATTTTAACGATTTTAATTATTTGTATATAAATTCTTTAATTCGTTCTCCAATGCCCGGTTGCAAGAATGGAGATCAATTCTTAGATCAACTGTTCTCAAATCACCGTTGATACCAGATTAAATTTTAACACCATTGTTTGAATGCAAGATCTATTGATCGTTCATTTCATCATTTTTACTGGGGCAAGTAATTGTGAATGAACTATTCTAACCTAAAATTTTATTCCATCTGTCCAATTGTTACACATAATTAGTTTGTTATTAGTTTGAATATTAGTTTAAACATTTGTTATTATTTTAATATTAGTTTATTAGTTTAAATATTAGTTTATTAGTTTATTTATTTACTATCCTTAGTTTTGTTACACTACAATAATTTACAGTCTGTTCCAAACGGTTAAGCGGAACTAAATGGAAATTTAGTTCTTTTAGGTTGTCACGAGAAGGGACTTTGCTTGGGTTATTGCATTTTTCACGTTGGGATGTCAAAATTTAAAATTCCAACAATGAAACCATGGAAACGAATGACATATGTCAAAATTAAATATTTTTTTTAGATATTTTAATGACAAAAAAATAAATAAATGGGAAATTTGTATTAAGAATGACACAAAAAATCAAACTAGATTTTGGAATTTAGTTACTTTCATCGCTTAAATCGTGCTTTTCGGCCGTTTTGTTTAAGCTTTGTAAATCATACTTACAATAAACATTTTTTGGTTAAGGTTAATATCATTTTAAAATGTCATTTTCTTTATATTTTGATTTTTTGTGTCATTCTTAATACAAATTTCCCATTTATTTATTTTTTTGTCATTAAAATATATAAAAAAAATAATTTAATTTGGACATAGGTCATTCGTTTCCATGGTTTCATTGTTCTAATTTTAAATTTTGACATTCCAACGTGAAAAATGAAATAACCCAAGCAAGGTCCCTTGTCGTGACAACCTAAAAGAACGAAATTCCCATTTAGTTCCGCCTAAGCGTTTGAAACAGACTGTACATTCTAAAACTGTGTTATTTTTTTGGTTATTTTTTTTTAACTTGTAACTTTTTATTAACTATAACAAAAATTACCCTGTCCATATCTCCAATAAATATGCTGTGCTTATATTACAGTATAAAAATGATTAAAAAAAGGGTAAACGATAATAAAAATGTTTCAAAAACGAGATGTATGTCATACGTCAAAATATTTAACATAAAATGGCGGTATGAATTTGGCTTGATCTTGACTTGATCGGTGAATTTTCGGGTATCAATGTAATGCTTGATTTTTTCCGCGTATAAGACGTAGTTTGTATTCTTGCAATAGTTTGATACACGATTTGATGCAAATCAACGTTGATCGGATATCAAGCCATTTGATCCTGATTCTTGCAACCGGGCATTAGGGCATTAATCGAATGTCACATATAATCTATAGGTAGTTCTCGTAGATGTAAAATTGCACTTAATACTTAATTGAAACATTTTTTTTCGACTTTTTCTTCTGTCCGGCAATATATTTACAAAGCTATTGTGCGGTCATTTTTTAAAAAAGTTTAGGGAACCTTGCCTTAGACTAAAAAGATTCTACTATATTTTTTATAACTGAGTAGAAATGTTTTTGATTCCTACCTGAAATTCCAGAATTCTTTCCTATCCAAATCTGCATTCCACTGAATATGTTTTCTGGAATAAGTATTTCCTCTGGCATTACCCATCCAAACATCATATCCTTTTTCTGCTAGTAGGTAGGCAAGACCCTGTTCTGGTCCCATCAACACCCAATCAGCAGAACTACAGAGCAGACCATGTTGTAGGAGGATCACCTTTTTGGCCTTACGACCCGCGTTGTTCTTTCCATGAGGAATACGATGCATGGTCAAGAGATACCCGTCTGATGTTTGTAATGTATGGCTTTCCACTGGGTAGCCATACTTGGTTACTAGTTCTGGCTGAAAATTAATGTATATTTTGTTAGTTATGTAATGATATGAAAAAAAATTAAATTAAATACAGTATAGGCGTTCGGTTATGTGAATACTCAATCAACTCTGCTGTTCTCCTTGGCCAAACTACAAACTGGTAATCAGACCAAAATAACCGCAACTTTTATGCATTATCGAATTTACTTTTGCAATACAATGTTTTTTACACGGTTTTATTTAAGTTGGTTTCATGTTTGTCTGGATCAAATCTTGTTATCCATTTTTGACCCACTTCTACCGAATCGTTTTTCTTGTATTTTTGCACACATGTTTATTTCTGGTGACAATACAATATTGTGCCATTACTATATTCGTAAAATTTGACATTTTTTATTGTGATATCAGTGGTAGCTTATAAATTGACCGAGTAGTTTGTTGACAGTGAGCGTTTAAAAAAACAAGTTTGTGAAAAAATGGATATTACACGTGAAGGTTTTCGTTGGATGATTTTTTACGATTTTAGTAAAGGCCTAACTTAACAACAATGCATAGATTCACTTCGTCCAACTTTTGGTAACAAAGCACCATCAGAAAAGACTGTTTACAATTGGTTTGCAGAATTTCGTCGTGGTCGTGAGTCCGCCAGTGATGAATCTCGTGAAGGTCGACCAAAATCGGTTGTGCTTCAAAAAATCATCGATGCTGTGCGCAAAATGATTGAAGAAGATCGGCATGTGACTTACCGTGAGATAGAGGCATCTTTTGGCATATCGCAGACTGCAATACATTCGATTTTGCATGAACATTTAGCTGTGAAAAAGATCGGTTCGATGGATTCCGCATAATTTGACCGAAGCTCAAAAAAAGCTCGTGTTGATTGGTGCAAGGGAATCCTAAAAACATTCAACCTAGGCACTGCAAAATCCGTATACAACGTCGTTACAGGTTACTAAACTTGAACTTATTCATATGAACCGGAAACTAAGCAACAATCCACTGTTTGGGTCTTACAAGATAAACCGAAACCCACAAAAGTTGTTCGTTCACGAAGCACTTCCAACAAAATAATCGCTTGTTTCTTCGGTTGTACTGAACTTGTCGCAAACATTTCTTTAGAGGATTGGAGATCAGTTAACGCTGAATGGTATACAACAATTTGTTTGCCAGAAGTCATCTACGAAATCAGGAAAAACAATCAAAAACGTCGCAGCATTCTTCATCAGCACAATGCAAGCTCTCACACAGCACGTCAAACAATTGATTATTTGAAGGAAAAAAACATCGAATTAATGTCTCATTATCCGCATGTTGATTTATCCCCTAACAACTTTTTTTTATTCCCCAATGTCACACAAAAAATGCGTGGGCAGCCATTTTCATCATCTCTAGAAGCTGATGAAGTTTTCGAATGTTTTTGAGATACCAACTTCAGAGTGGAACAAATATTTCGAGAATTGGTTTGAACGCATGCAAAAGTGTATATGCATGCAAAGGCGAATATTTTGAAATGCAATAAAAATGTTTGTTCCAAAAAATTTTTTTTTCTTTCTTAGTTTTTGTAAAAACTTAAAAGGTGGCCCTCGTAGTATAAATTTGCTAATAAAAAGAAGAAAGTATGATTGGTTAGGACTCTTCAAAGAGCCCCTAGCGAGGTATGTTATTATGCACTAGTATACAACCCACAGGACAGTAGATGAAGAGGCCGACCCAAGAAAACCTGGCGTCGTTCAACACTGTTGGAGATAAATACATGGAGTTCTCAAAATCAAGATAAAAGACCCTACAATATACGTTTTTTCTCCCCTTTGAATATGGCTTTGGATTTTTCCGTTAAGCCAGCTACTATAGTCGGATTGCTGATAAGTGACTTTTCGTTGCTACTAGTAACGATATTCAATACTACATGCTTTCTCTGTCTATATCATTATAATTATTTGCATACCCATAGTAACGTATAGTGACAACTAGTTGACAACTAACCTTCAAAATTATTTGAATAAAAAACAAAGCAATAGAAAGAAACAGCATGATTCGTAGATATCTTTACTAATTAGAGCGCGAAAATAAATTTACAGCAGTACTCAAACAAACGAAATTATTAATTTTAAGGTTATAATTATAAATAAGGAAAATTTTATACTCATACGTAAATTTTGGATTATAATTTGTTGTTTATTCCAGCAGATTTAAAATTAAAGTTAGTGAATTTAATAATTGGCCGCAAGCCATATTTTAATTAATATTTATTACCAGACACTGACAGTTAAGACAAATAACAAAAAAACATTTTTAAAATCGCTGAAAAATGGTAACTAGATTATTATATGAATGCACTACTTGATTCATACATGTAACAGTCACCTATCAGCAATCCGACTATATTAACTAAATCTGATATTTTGAATATGAATATATGAGACTAGAGAAGAAATGTATAAACGATAAAGAATTTTGCCGAGACGCCATGATGATTAGCCATGACTGCAGGACCAACGGTTAGAGTAAGCCATGGGAAGGTTCACAATAGATTTATAGAGGTTTTTAATAATTGTGAGTATTAAAAGCCTAAATCGGTGTCGATGAGAAATTTAGCTATTGATTTAAAAATGTTATCATTGGCTTGAATTGTTGTGATTGTTATTGGGAGTTGTACGTTTTCTTGGACAATTATTTCAATTAATATATTTTGTTCTTTCCTATATTTAATACATGAGAGGATAGTTAGATGAAAACATTTTATTGACAGCCTATGTTCTTTTTAGAGGCAGTCCAAAATCACCTGATATTGGACAAGGCTTGACAATAATGAATACTATTAATGGGAGAGATGCTACCCCTGATGTACCGCGAAATTAAATTAATGAACCAATTTGAAAAATTCTTTCAGTGGTGGATAACTTAAACCTTCCTGAGTGATACATGAGGCTATATTCGTGTTTCAGTTAGAGACTTATAAGAGTATTGAAGATGCGCTCGAATCCAAGACCCAGCTAAAGCTATCCAGTTCTCCAGTCAGGTAGATAAATATTGTATTCACGATGCAAAAAATTCGGTAACTTTCGTAATAATTATCAGATCATAAATTTCTGTTATACTATTTTGGTTCACATTAAATTACGTTGCTATTTTTTTTTTTTCAGATTTTTAGATCATGAGTTATAGGTTGCGGCAAAAGAGTTTTTTTAGCACAGTTTTGGCAAAAATGAATAAATTATGAAAACTACTTCTCGTTCCTTAATCTACGTCTTCAGAGCTATCTTTCGATATCAAAGAATAAATTTTAAAAAAATAATAATTATTTTTTCAACGATACTAAAAAAACCTTATTTTTCACAAAACCAATCTGATCATAAATTCCTGTTGAATTAGTCTGGTTACCGTCAATGTACATTACTGAGAATTTTTTTAGATTTTAGATTAATAGCATATATACGTCAATTCTTTGCTTTAGGTGGAACTAAATGCGAAATTCGTTCTTTTAGGTTGTCACAAGAAGGGACCTTGCTTGGGTTATTTCATGTTTCACGTTGGTATGTCAAAATTAAAAATTTCAACAGTGAAACTATGGGGAAACGAATAACATTTATTAAAAATATGACACATTTTTACATATTTTAAAGACAAATAAAATAAATAAATTGGAAACTTGTATTAACAATGACAAAAATTAAAATATACCGAAAATAACATTTTATAGTCATATTAACCTTAACTTAAAAATGTAAGTATGATTTACAAAGCTTAACCAAAATAGTCAAAAGCTCGAATCAAACTATACAAGTTACTAGATTGCAAAATCTAGTTTCACCTAAAGGTTTGGAATAGCCTATATACTCTGTTCGAAATCAAGAAATAGTAATCATGCAATATTCACGTGATAATTTTGTCGAACTCTCGTCGTTCGTTGGCTGTTCAGCCATATAATTCTATGCGAGAGCCAATAGGGTAGCGAGTTCAATCTTTCTTAAGCTTAAACAAAATGAACAAAAGTCCGAATTAATAGATAAAAATTATTAGATATCAAAATCTAGTTCCACCTAAACGTTTGGAATAGCATATACCAGCGTTTCCCTGGTATAGGCAAGTGTGGGTCGCGACCCGGCACCGGGTCGCAAAAAGTTTTGCCGGGTCACGAAAAAAATTGTAAAAACACAAAAAATTTTTTTTTTGTACATATTATTATTTTTTTTACGTCAGTTAATCACTAGAATAGTCTGCAGAGCACAAATATGTGCTCTTTATTACTATACTATATTTTTTATTACTCTACTATACTCTTGATTACTATTTATTACTCTTTATTACTATAAAGCTACTGCTTTAAATAAAATTTGTTTTGTAAATAAATGTTTTTTTTTCCATAAGGTGGGTCGCGAAAAATTTTAAAACCTCGTACCGGGTCGGGGTCAAAAAAGTTTGGGAACCGCTGGCTTATACCAACGTGTAAAATGAAATAACCCAAGCAAGGTCCCTTCTCGTGACAACCTAAAAGGACGAAATTTCCATTTGGTTCCGCCTAAAGGTTTGGAATAGCCTTTAGTTGTCAAAATCTAGTTCCGCTTAAACCAAAGAAACAGGCTATTGAGAACTGACACGATCGAATACGCAGTCTGGTGGTCAAATATTGTACTAGGCGCTCTAGTACTGTTTGAACTTATTACATATGTTGTAGTGTTGAATTTTTGTTAGAATGTCGACAGAAGTTGTGAAAAACTATAAAAGTAGAACAAATATAGTGTTTTTGGTTGTCATTCAAGACAGGAAAAAGATAGGCATCTTAGTTTTTTCTTTTCTGAAGAAAAATGGAGGGAAAGTTAATATTAAGTCCAGGTTGAGAAAAGATTTGGTTATGGACAGGAGGAAGGCATGGGAATATATTTTGATTTAAAAAGTAACTGATACTATGCGAGTTTGTTCATTACATTTGTTGCAGAAAAACAAAATTGCACTAATATGCTTGCACCTGCAAGTTGCATATTTAACTTTTAGCTGCTCCTGTCCAACTAAAACTAATTTTATTTCATGAGGCAATGAACATAATGCACTTGTTTGCAAATATAATCCATATATTCTAAATTTAGATGACCGACACACAGATAGTACCACATACAATTACGTGCCCGGCATTTAACACCTGCTCAACTAAAAATTACACTTCAATAAATATACTGAAATTAAACTTTAAATACTGTAATTTGATGCCCACCTTCTGTAAAGGTGCCTGTCCACTTGAGAGTACTCTCGAGAGTAACTCTCGAGAGTAACTCTCACGGGTTTGTCCACTAGAGAGCTGATTTCGATCGGGTAGACTCTCGAGAGCACCTTGCGAGTTGCTCTCGAGAGTTACTCTCGAGAGAACTCTCAAACCTGTGTCCACTTGATCAGTTGTGGAGAGTAGCCAAGATGGCGTCGTACTATAGAAAGGTCGCAGCAGCTGTAATAATTCTAACTATTTATAAAAAAAGAAAAAAGTTGAATAAAAAAATCTGCTGGATTAAGTCATGGATTGATAGAAGACGTATTTTAGGTGCCTTCAATAATTTCTGAAAATCAAAAATGAAATGGTGCTGCATCTATTTTTAATAATAAAGTTGAATTGATTAATATTATTAAAAATTTATGTACTTTTAATAATTTTCTTATAAAATTTATTTTAAATATTATTAATAAAATTGCAAATAAAAATACTTGAAGCTATAGCTTGTACTAAAAAATATTTAATAGAAGATTTAAAGGAATATGATTTTTCTTTTTTCTTAATAAAGGAATGTAAAGTAAAAGAAAGGAAAGTAAATTAATTTCTAATCCTATTCACGCCCCTATTCATGAAATTGACGAAATAGAGATTATTCTTCCTGTAAATAAAGTAAAAAAAAAATAATAATTAATAAAAAAAATAGATATTAAAAAGAAAAGGGTTATTACCTTTATATTTGGGGTATGCACCTAAAAGCTTAATTAGCATATTTTGTTGTTAATTACATTTTAGTAGATGATGTACAAAGTTTTTTGATACTTTAAAAAATAGTTTAATTCAATTAAATGTAATTACTAAAATAATTTAATAATTTTATTTTAGGTTCTACTTAATTATTTGGGGTAATTAGTTATTAACAAAGATAAAAATTTACATAATTTATCCTATCAAAATAATTCTTTTATTCAGGCACATAATGTTTTAAACTTTATTTTAATAAAAAAAACATATATATTATTATTTTTAAATTGAATTAAATTTAAACTAATTAATTATTTTTAATAAAATTTAAAAAAAAATTGTTAATAGGTTGGTAATTTTCTAAATTTGGGGGTATAAAATTTCCTACAAAACATTATGTTTTTTCATTCTGTCACGGTAATCGACACATTTCACGATCGACAGAATTTCCCGGAGTTCGTACAAGCCGATTAATTTATTTATTTCCTCCGGTGACGAATTTTTGAACATCTTGTAAGCAGACAGCTCTCGAGAGTACTCTCAGGAATTCGAACACAGTTCGTATTTGGCGAGCTACTCTCGGAGAGTGTAGGGAGCACGTGTCCACTTGCGAGTACGTTGAGAGTAGTTAGCTCTCGGAGAGTAGCTCGCCACTTTCTGCGAGTTTCTCTCAAATGCCTGTCCACTTGAGAGTAACTGCTATCGAGAGCTTCTCGCCACTATTTACTCTCAAGTGGACAGGCACCATTATAGCTCGCTACATGTGTAGCGCTTAAAAATTAAAAAATTTCGCAAATATACTCGCATTTTCATAAAATAAAAATTATTTTACTTTGCTTAAATTAACCTGTTCGCTATTAGCATATTGACAGCTGAGTATTAAACACGACAGCCATATTGCCGTGGAACACAGCGCCGCCATCGGTAATGTCACTTCTCAATAGATTTTGCAATCTAGTAAATTTTTAGTTTGATTCGAGCTTTTGACCATTTTGGTTAAGCTTTGTAAATCATACTTACAATAAACCATTTTTTTTATAGATCTGGTTTGTCCTTACAAAAGTTAAAAAAAACATATACGAGTATGTCATAATATTTAAGTTGACAGTGTCAAATTTAATGTCACAAAAGAAAAATTAAATTTTTATACCATTTTATATTTTTTAATATCTTTCAAACTTGAATTCATATGACTGTCAATTTTTGTGTGCACATAACTTTTAGATTTAACATTTGAGCATTTAAATTTTTTGTTTAAAAACTGAAATGTGATTTGTCGGAACATGGAAAATTTTTAATTAACTGGAAAATTTGTAGATATATAGATTCACAAATGTTTAATATGCTCACTTAATTAAAGAGATTACTAAGGTCCAAAATAACGTAACAGATGTCATAGGCTATTTCATTTAAGTTATTTTTATTTTCACATTCAGTTCTAAAAATATTTATGGTTATTTGAAGGCGAATATAAATTAAATAATTATAACAGTTCGTAAATCATTTTAACATAAAAACCACTTATAATAATATTTAGATTGCATATCCACACCTATTTTAGGAAAAACATCACATATATTTGTATGTTGTGAACAAACATCTTTTAGATCTAATTGTACTGTTCCAGTACACCTCTAAGACTAAAATAAATACGCCTGAGAAAATTTATAGATTTATTTCTGTTTTACTCTTGGACGGTAGCGTCGCGTAACGGATTTGCCAAGACTAAACTATACCGTTGATACAGAGTGTTTCAAATTAATTGAATGAACCACTTCCTTGGAAGTTTTTCATTTGCCGCGTGTAAAGATCGGTTATTACAAGAAAGGTATAGGGTATCATAAATTACGTCATCAATTCTGCGCAAGAAAACAGCTGAACACATTAACGTACAGAAGAGTTTTAAACAATTGTTGTGCATATAATCTGTCTCACTTTGTAATACGAAACTAAATCTGGTTACTTTAGTGACTGTTGTGGTGTGAATAGACTTTTGTAGAATCATGTGAACTTGTAAATCTGGCTTTTAAAAGTATGGTTAAGTTTCATCATATTGAGGTTATTACTAAATTGACATGTCAAAATTGAGATTGACATGTCAAATATTTTGAATGTATATATTAATATTTATTTCATCAAACTTTCGATTATTACTCGTATAATAGTAAATAATATTACGATTATCAATGAAATATCGTGATAAAATATATATCATTTTATTCTGCTGCCCTCAAAATCTAATTCTTGTTTTTCAAAATTTAATAACATATTTTAAAAAAAAAATATTCATTTTTTGAATGTAAATCCCAAATTTTACTCTGCAAATCTTTCCGAAACATGTAGTCTGTGGTTCTATCTGTTTTCTTATTATTACCTCTTCCCATGTTCGTCGGTCTTAAATTTTTTACACCTTCATTTAAAATTTTTCTTACTTCACCAAATCTAAAGAAATTGAAATGGGTAAATTATTTTATATTTCACAACAAAAAGGACACCAAGATTTACTGAAAAAATATCTGCCACAAGGTCTATAATTTCGCTTCTTTTTAATTTTGTTCCATTTTTTTCTAAAAGTTTTCCATAAGCTTTATATATGTGTTTTTTTGTATATTTATCTAATTTTTGTCTCTTATGCATATTTTCTGATGTTATGTTCTTATTCTGGTTGTATAAAAATACTTTTCAATTAAAAAAATAAATTGACATATAATTTAATGTCAAATATGAATTGTCAAATGTTTTGAAAGGTGCCATATCAGCAGTACCACCCTAAGATGATATTTTAAATAGACAACATAAAAAATGAAATTTTTCTCTTAGTTTCGTATTACAAATTGAGACAGATAATACTAATACAATGTTCCATAACTGCACACCTAACTATCACGGTCGCGGTTACGGTAAAGTCGTGGTAAGTTGTGGTTACCCAGTGGTTACCTGAAAACGAGTTTTCGTTACGGAACGGTAGTCACACTTCACAGTTGATAAAACAGACAACTGAACTGTCTATTTTATAAACTTTATAATAAAAATATTTGGTTTATTAGTACTTGTTTACAATGGCACATTATATAAGAACATATATGATTTTTCCCGATATTATTTTTCACGACATCGATCAATATTACTAAAAATCAGTTACTTACACTCATTCTTACTGTTTTAATTATAGACTATAGTAAAATAATATTATAATTTACTACTTGCACTACAAAGAAACGATTAATTCCCTCCACTTAACTCTCGCCTTATTGTAATTGTTTTGAAATTCCCGCCTTTTGTAGTTTACATTAGATCTGAAGTTTGTAGTGGGAGGAAATAACCACACTAACCGCGATATTTCTATGGTTAGTTTGGTTACAAAAAAGTAACCAAAATTTTCAGTAACCGCGTTCCGAAACCTAACAATTTTCCTGAAAAGGTTAATGTCGTACACTTTCGGAACGGGAAACTTCAACCGCGGTTACTTTCGTCGAGTAATGGAACATTGTATAAACAAACAAATTTATATATTTCAAATATAAGTTTACTCATTTTAGTACCCGGTATACCTTGAAATGTACGAGAATTTAATAATAATAAGGGAAATAAACAAATAACATCGCACAATACATGTAGTCAAAAACAAATCAAAGTAATTGACACTACTGAAATGTGTTAAACTAAAGTACCATTCATAGATCATGTTTTAATAGTTAGTACGTACTTCAGAGTGTTAATGTTAACGCGTAAGAATGTTTGTTACATAAACGCCAATCTTTGTTGCGAAGGACCTAGGAAAGCTTCCCTCTGTCAACTTCGACTACGTGGACGTTACCGCTGCAATGAAAGACATTGCCATACTAAAACGCAACATTCACTCTTTGAAAGTAGAGCGCAGCATGGATAACAAGTCATGGGAAGAGATGCAAAAAGGTATAAAAAATCTGAAGAAAGAAAATCTGACTCTATAAGAAGCCGGAACTTACGCAAGTAAGGTTGCGGAAAATCTAGCAGAAAAGAAAGAAGATGGATTTATACAGATTATGCGTAAGAAGAAACCTAAGCCAACTCCACGCAAACCAGCGACTGTGATTGGCACCTCCACAGACACGAGAACTTTGTCAGGGGTACATAAACGTAAACGGATCTATGTGACTCGTGTTAACCCTGCAGCAACGGACGACGATGTGGTGCAACTGCTTAACGGACACGGAATTAGCATAGAACGTACCCAGTGCATCAAAATGAAATTGGACGACACAAGAAAATTTTCGAGTTTCAGAATCTGTGTTAGCGTTAGCGATTCACTTATGCTAATGCACCGACATCTGCTAGAAACTCTGCTAGCAACTGATGTAGTTCCAACCCCTAAGGGAAAAGGTGCGGTGAGAAATAGCGATAATTACCGCCCAATTGCTATTGCCACCGTGATCTCTAAGTTACTGGAAGGAGTATTGATATTAAAATCATCAAGTAAATTACAATGCTCTGACAACCAGATCGGCTTCAAGAAGAACCACGGCACTGAAATGGCTATTTACTCGATGAAGTCCACCATTGCAAGATTCTTGTCACGAGAAACGCCGGTGTATGCCAGCTTTTTAGACTTAAGTAAGGCATCTGATAGAGTGGACAGAAGAAAACTTGTTGGTATTCTAAAAACCAGGAAGGTGCCTGCGCGAGTAGTGGATATACTGTACAAATGGTTTGATGGAGAGGCTAAACGTGTGCGGTGGGGTGAAGAAAGATCTTTTACATTTCAACAGCAGGTAGAAGTTAGGCAAGGTAGTTTATTTTCACCCTACCTATTCAACTTGTACACCGACAACCTAAGTGTGCAATTAAATATCATAAAAATTTGATGTGTCATAGGATCATGTATTATCAACCACATATACTATGTCAATGACATGTTGCTCATTTCCCCCTCTCTAGCTGGCTTAAAAGAACTAATAAAGGTATGTGACTACTGCATCGCAGAGCACGGACTAAAATATTACGTAAAAAAGACAGAATTTGTGGTTTTTCACCCAAAGTGTAAAAAATACTCCGTACCAGATCTTCATTTATGTGGACAGATATTGCCGTCAGTCACGTATCTCTGCCACATAATATATGATGATCTCTTAGACCAGCGTTTCTCAACCGGGGGGCCGCAGCCCCCTGGAGGGCCGTGAAGGCTTCGTCGGGGGCCGCGAAGTCGTACAAGATCGAAACATGAAAATATAATAAAAATGCACTTAATCTTGCAAGATATATATTTTATTCATATTTATAAATAAGAGTATCTTATATTTATATTTGTAAAAATATACCTTTCATAACATAAATAGAATAAATATTCTATTTATTTTTATACATAATATACTTAATTAGGCAACTAATTTAAACTACAGGCTATTTCAAACGTTTAAGTAGTCACTAGCTAACTTTATAATGAGTAAATGGGCATTCATTCAATCGATAAAAAATACTAAATTTGAAAATCTAGTTCCGCTTTAACCAAAGAAACATACTATAAGTAGACTATATCAAGGTCAAATAAATTGTATGTGTCGGTTGATGGGTTTCTCTGAAAATGGTTCGCGTTGGAGGTACTTCAAGTATTTTCAAGTTGTACTTTAAAGTAGGTACGACTTAAGAGTGCAATATTTTCTATTATATATTTTTTTAATTGCTCTCCGTGCTACTGATAACTCAAGAGTAAAGATGCGAATGGGTTAAAATTAAAATGGAAGGCTCTTTGAACACTTGTAAATAAAAACACTTTACTTTCAAGTCGTTGTAGGGAATATAATCGTCATTTAAAAATATCAGTTTTTTGTCAACCGTAAAAGATGTTAAAAAAATGTTTAAGTAAAAGTTGTTGAAAAGCTCTATCCAAAGTTATCCAATATGGCATATGTTCCCATTTAAAAATTCGAAATTGTCCTTGATATCCTGTACTTCCGGTTTTTTCCGGAAAATTTCAATACTACCATTAAATTTTGTGGATAAATTTTAATTCAAAATTGATATTGAGTTATCTTGATACACCATAATATAGGGGGGCCGCAGATAATATTTACATAATTCCGGGGGGTCCCAGGTCAGAAAAGATTGAGAAACACTGTCTTAGACAGTGGGGACATTAGTAAACAGTGTAGAATGTTGTGTGCGCGTGGCAATACGTTAAACAGGCGCTGTTCTGGCTGCAGTGTTGTTGTATGTACCGGTCTCTTTAATGCTTATTGTGCTTGTGTTTATGCATCGCTCCTATGGATGAATGCCACCGAATCTGTTAGCCGCAGATTCAGAACGTGCTATAACAATGCTTTCAGAATTTTAAATAGCCTTCCGAAGTACTGTAGCACCAATCAAATATTTGTAGAGAATAAGATGACAGATAGTTGGGGTTATTATTTTGTTATCTTGTCTCTTTTGTTACCTTGTCTATTTTGTTATCTTGTCTATTTTTTTATATTGTATTACTTGTCTATATGTTATTATGCATGTGTTATATCTGCTTTTGTAATTATGGCCTAGTCGCCGGCAAATAAATGAATAATAAAAAAAAAAATGTAATAATAATATAATGGCGCATAGAAGTGTCAAGGGTTTTCTAGGAATAACTTCTAGTTTTTTTTTTTTGAACGATTTGGACCGAATTTTCCTCAGTTACTCTTTAAAACCCTGCGAAAGTAATGAAGTGAAAAAAGAAATGAAAATCAAAAATTGAGTTTAAAAATAAATATTATTTTTAAGGGGGTAGACCACAGTAGAGGCAAAAAAAAGAATAATTTTTAGGATTTTTTTTTCTAAAAAACCAAACAAGATATCGAAATTCGGTAAAAAGTTCTTTATTCTATAGGTATTTGACATTCTTTGTGAATTTTTTCAGAATTTTTAATAACAAAATGGCGGCTCCCCAGCGGTTCTCCAGAGACGCTTTTTTTTTCTTAGCTGCGCGGCCGTAAAGTTTTCTCCTTAAATTTTAAAATTATGATCTTCAGCCAAGAAAATTAGAAAAGATAAAGCATCATAACAGCTAGAGAAGTACGTAGGATTTTTTTTTTAAAATTGATTTTGGCAAAAATGTCGTCAGTTTGAAAAAAAAGTGAAAAAAAATCCGAAAAAAACGCTCGAAAATTGTTAATAACAATTGAAATATTCAATGTAAAAAAAAAATCCTACGTACTTCCAAGCAGACACTAGTTGTGAATATGCTGTAATAATTTCAAGTTAATCAAACAAAAATTGTTTGAGATATCTTTACGGCCAGTTTGAAAAACGTTATTTCGAGAAATACGCGTTTAAAGTTTAAAGTACTTAAGTAAAACAGTGAAAGGCGCCGCGCTACTTTTAAAATTTTTAACGCTTAGAAGTTTTTTCATTATATGACAGTTTGCCACGTGCTTTCTATGATGATAAGGTATAGTTTAAAGCAAAAACAAGAATTTCGATTTTTTGAAAATTCTACTATTGTCTACCCCTTTAATTATATTGACGCGTCACATGCAATGCCAGGTAAATCAGCTAGTAATTATTATATGAAGTGTTCTCCGTTTCTAGTTGAAAGTTAAACAAACTGAGCGAAAAGAAATTAAACATTAATAAATGTTGGAAATGACTTCTTTAAAATGTGGCCTGCAATCCTCTAGCATGTATGCTCTGTAGCGGCTACTACGAAGATGAGCAAACTATTTGACGTGTCTTAGGTATATTACTCTGTTTAGGTTATTTTGACTTTTGTGGAAACGATTATAAGCAAGATTAAGGCACTACTGTGATAACATTTTAACAGTGTAATTAGTAAATAAAAGTTACTTACCACTCTCAATCCTACATCTGGATGTTGTGACCTTGCTTCGAAATCAATATCAAAATTATTAAGATCAGCTTCTATATCATTGATTCCAACTTCTTTGATAAGATCGTCCGGTTTAACAATCCTGTAACCGGTAATACAGGACAGCAACACCGCAAAAGCGAGTGATGCAAAGAAAATATGTACTGTCTTCATAGTTCTTGCGAACAGTAGTAAATTAATTGAAGTATTTGTTTATTCAGTTTTATATATGAGGGAATTATTTGAAAAAATGATAAGATATACATGATATTTATTGTTTTTTATTGATCATAATCAATGTTAAGTCACTTTGATATCATAAGTGCTAGTAGCTAAGCAGAGTTAGATATTATCTTAGATTAGACTATTTAAAAATGACGCTCGAATTGAACTTTTCAACTTGAACTGACAACTGTGTGATAAAGATCTTCAAAAATTTGAAAATGTGCACTTGCATTATTGATAGCTTTTGTAATCTCAAGTGTTATCAAGATTTTTTCTTGTATAATAAAGTTAAAGAACAATCCTACCAACCAGTGGCATATTCAAGGGAAGCCACTGTGGGCACGTGCCCTTAAGATCCAATAAAATGAATATTAAAAAAAAAAAAATCTTACAGAAAATAACTAAAATGAATAAAAT
Source organism: Liopterus haemorrhoidalis (assembly GCA_963971575.1). Lineage (NCBI taxonomy): Eukaryota > Metazoa > Arthropoda > Insecta > Coleoptera > Dytiscidae > Liopterus > Liopterus haemorrhoidalis. The sequence goes on from OZ020611.1 coordinate 90,272,597, forward strand.
GAATTTTACAATAAGCTATATTTTAGTATGATTAATACAGAAATTAATATGAAAATGCATATTCCCATGTCATTTTTAGTCCAGGGCGGATCTGTTTTGAGATGGATGTTGAGAGGGGGCACGCTAATTTTTGCAGAAATTGCTTCGAAATAACTCACATAACAATAATTGAGTTATCCTCTCCGCCAAAAAGTTCGGGAACATTGTTTAAAAATTGAAAATATTAAAAAATTAAGATAGAATCATTTTTTTTTTCTTCTTTTTGAGCCCATAGCTGTGAAATTATTCATTTCTGAGAAAAGTTATAAGGAAATAAAAGTTTCGTAATTAAATTTCCTACAAGATAGGATTATTTAGAAATTTCAAAAATTGTTAAACTTTCTGCAAAATAGCAATAACTGCTGAAAAAAACACTAAAAAATAATATTGTTTTAAAAAATTCCCAACGCCGTCCTAATTAACCAATTTCAATTCTGCAAATTGCAGATGAAAGGTGAAGTGTTCTTCTATATGTAAAAAAATTTTCAACCTTCTATCTGCTTTACTTTGCGTCCTGCAATATTTTGCAAAATTGCAATTTTTTTTGTAAATCCTGGATTGCAAAATTATTTTGCAAAACCTATCGAACCGATCCTAATGAAATGTACAGTGTTGTTTTATCATATCATAAAGTTTTACAGGGTGAAATTTGGAGGTCCTAAGTACAATACAAGTCATTAAAAAAAGTAAAATGCAAACGCTTGTTTTTTAGCGTTTTTTTCAGCAATTATTGCTATTTTGCAGAAAGTTTAACAATTTTTGAAATTTCTAAATAATTCTATCTTGTAGGAAATTTAATTACGAAACTTTTTTTTCCTCATAACTTTTCTCAGAAATGAATAATTTCACAGCTATGGGCTCAAAAAGAAGAAAACAAATGATTTTTTTCTTAATTTTTTAATATTTTCAATTTTTAAACAATGTTCCCGAACTTTTTGGCGGGGAGGATAACTCAATTATTGTTATGTGAGTTATTTCGAAGCAATTTCTGCAAAAATTAGCGTGCCCCCTCTCAACATCCACATGACGTAGTATTTTTACAGATCCGCCCTGGACTATTTTAAGTTTTGTGGGTATAACAAAGAATTCCCCCAATATATGAGTCGGTCCGTTCGGTAGAAATTGTGGCCAAGTGAGTGAAGTTAGAGAATTGAATACATGTACATAAAATACTGAGACCTCAAAAATATATCCCGCGAAAAATATAAACAAATATGTATAAATCCAAGAAAAAAAGTTTGTACAATTTTGATGCATGGATTAAAAATCACTTTGTTTTATCAATAAATAATGAAATTATCATCCCTTTTTGTTTTAGATATACAACCACAATATCCAACAGCAGAGGAAATGCAAAAAAAAAAAAAAAAAAAATAGTTCGGCAATGAAATAGCAGACCAATTAGCCAGAACGGGCGTGATGTTGGAGAGACAATACTCCATATAATATTTCTACTCCATACAACCTCACGTAGCCGTAAAACCATCGTTCCATAATTTACAGCTAGATAAGAAAACCATCTCAACAATTATCCGAATCCGTTTTAATCACTGCCACTCCGAAGTTCACTTGAACAAAATCAATTAGAGAACCTCGAACCTCTGCCATTGTAGAGAGCATATTTTATTCAATTGCCCTAACAATTACCAACACTCCTCCAAATTATACCGAGAGCTCGGAAAAACAATTGAGACACCATTATCCATGAAAACAATTTTAACTCGACCATCTCCTGAAATACGCAGTACAATTTTACACTACTTATGGCCGGTTGCTAAAGTAAGAATTATCCCTAACTCAAGTTAAAATCATTTGTTTTTGTATGTTGTAGCATACAAAAACAAATGACTTTAACTTAGGTTAGAGAAAACTCTTACGTTAGCAACCCGCCATTACATGCAATAAATAGAAACATAGAAGAAGAAGAACAGCAGAGGCGTCAAACTCATTTGGGTCGCGGTTTATTTTTCCTACAAATGATAAGCAGTGACGAAATTTCAAATATCCCAAAAGACATTTTTTTATAAACAGATATTTTATATTTTTGAATATATGTTTATCCTAAATAAGCTCAAGCTTTTTTCATTAACGCTTCAAGGGCCACAATACATTATGATGCGGGCCGTGTGCGGCCCGCGAGCCGCATATCACCTACCCTCTTAAAGATAATATCATAACTGCCCCCCTAACCATGAGTCCTGTATACGCCACTGCTACCTAGTGTTTTTAATTGAATTTTTGTTTAACTTGTTGAAAACTCTATCCAATGTATTAGGTGTACAACTTTGCTTCCGCCGTTTTCCTATAGACGGCTTTAGCGGTAAGCAGTGGTCGAAATAAATAGATCATAGACGTCATGCAATCTGGGCAATCAAACTTGGGCATCTGTCAACATAACCTCCTAAAAACATTAGTCGATTTGTGTCTGCATCATAAAGTTATTCTTGATTGAAAATGTCAGTATACGAGCCAAATTCTCGTCATTTGCGGGAGGTTTTAATTTTCTGCTTCAATATGAAGAAATCTACTGAGGTTCATAAAATGCTTTCAAATACTTATGGTGAGGCCGCTATTAGTGAAAGAACGTGTCGTGAGTAGTTTCAACGCTTCAAGAACGGTAATTTTCACGTCGAAGACCGGCATAGCGGTGGAAGAACGCGTTACTTGATGAAGACTCGTGTTAAAGACATGGGAATGATTCAGAAGAAACACAATTGGGTGCCGTATGAGTTGAAACCAAGAGATGTTGAATGACATACCGAAACGTTCAAATGGGAAGTCCTACCCCACCTGCCGTATTCTCCAGACGTTGTTCTTTCTGACTATCACTTGTTTCGATCAATGGCACACGGCCAGCTGACCAGCACTTCCGGTCTTATGAAGAAGTAAAAAATTGGATCGATTCGTGAATCGCTTCAAAAGATGACCAGTTTTTTCAACGCGGGATTCGTATGCTGCCCGAAAGATGGGAGAAAGCAGTGCCCGGCGATGGACAATACTTTGAATCATAAATGTATAACCAGTTTTTTACAATAAAGCCTCGAATTTCGGCAAAAAAGGCGGAAGCAAAGTTGTACACCTAATATAAATAATAATCGACTTAAGTATCAATTTCAGAATTTCAGAAAGCTATGCAATTGTAGTAAAGATATAATTTAGTTGAATTATATCTTTACTTAGAGAAGATAGAGATTTTTCTTTTTTTAGAGAAGATAGTTAAAAAAGCGTATGGTTCAACCAAAAACTTTATAAAAATTAAGCGACGTAATTTTTTCCGATATTCGGAAAAACAAATATGGTCCTGTTCCTATCGCATTTCCCATTGCCGATTGACAAGATGAAAGACTTTATTAAGATTTTTTTATTTTTGACAACTATCCATTTTATCTTCAGGCAATACTAAATTAAAGGAACGTTGATTAAAATATTTCTTTGTGCTTTATTTATTTTCTAAAAAGTCAAATTTAATAAAAATAAACTATACCTGTCAGCAGAGCCGTAGCAATATTATTGACGCCCTTGGCCAATAAATTAATTTAACCTAAATTAGCACCTTTATTATCTTTTTTCATTTTATTTAAGGAGGGCATCATTTTTATATTAATAGACAGTTGAAAATACAAGTACTGACCAAAAAAAAAAAAACGTCGTCACTTCTAAAATACAAGTGATGACCAAAAACAAAGAAAAAAATGCACAATGGCGCCTCTAAGGCCTCGCGTGCCCCTTGCACTTGCCCCGATGCCAGGTCGTTGCTACGGCTTTGACTGTCAGATATATTCGGAGGGGGAGGGTAAATTTTAAGAAACACTATTTTTTTATTTAATATATTATACACGACCTTCCGCAGATTGAATATAATAATTTAAAAAGACACAATAATAAATTACAAAATTACTAGTTGTATGCGGCCCAATGGTGGGCATAGGCCTCTTCCATCTCGTGCCATTTCTTTCTCTCCTGTGGAGTTCTTGTCCAAAATTGACCTGCAAAGATTTATATGTCATCCATACAGCATTTTTTTTTGCGTCCTCTTATTTTTTGGGATCCATGCAGTCGAAGATTTGCTTCATAGAGTCATCTTGCTGCATCACATGTCCTGCCCAACTTCACTTCAAATTTTCCATGGTGTTTAACACTTTAGATATTCCTTCTTATGGTGCTGTTCTGTATTCGATTTTGTAGTGTGGTTCCTAGCAAGCTTCTTTCTATTGCTTGTTAAGAGATTTGGTTTTTCTTTTTTTGTTTTGATCGACTATGTTTGACAACCGTATGCAAGACATGGAGTAATGCAGCTGTCAAAAACTCTTCTTTTTATAATTATTGATATTTGTGCTTTCAGAACATCTTTTAGTGCCCAATATTTTTTCCAAGCCAGAGCTATCCGTCTTTGGATTTCTTTTTCCATAGGGTTGTGAAATGATACTAATAGTCCGATATATATTATTCTTTACATGTATTGCAAAGTCTCTCCATTTACTTTAATATTTGTTTTGTCACCAAGAGAGCCGGCCAGAGCAAGTCTGGCGAAATTTTTTTGTGCCACCCTCATAAAAAAATCAATTACTCCCAGATCCAAGTAAAGATAAAAAAAAAGGTCCTCATTTCCCAAATACAAGTGAAGAGCAAAAAAAAGGTCCTCACTTCCCAAATCCAAGTGAAGAGCAAAAAAAAGGTCCTCACTTCCCAAATCCAAGTGAAGAGCAAAAAAAGGTCCTCACCTCTCAGATCCAAGTGAAGAGCAAAAAAAAGGTCCTCACTTTCCAAATCCAAGTGAAGAGCAAACAAAAAAAGGTCCTCGCCTCCCAGATCCAAGTGAAGAGCAAAAAAAAGGTCCTCACTTCCCAAATCCAAGTGAAGAGCAAACAAAAAAAGGTCCTCACCTCCCAGATCCAAGTGAAGAGCAAAAAAAAGTCCTCACTTCCCAGATCCAAGTGAAGAGCAAAAAAAAAGGTCCTCACTTCCTAAATCCAAGTGAAGAGCAAACAAAAAAAGGTCCTCACCTCCCAGATCCAAGTGAAGAGCAAAAAAAAAGGTCCTCACTTCCCAAATCCAAGTGAAGAGCAAACAAAAAAAGGTCTTCACCTCCCAGATCCAAGTGAAGAACAAAAAAAAAAGCTCCTCACTTTTAAAATACAAGTGATGACCTGACCGTCCGCCGCCCTTCCTGGCCTGGCGCCCGACCGCGCCCCCCTTAAAGCCGCTTCTGGTCACCAATAGTTATTATGAATGATTTTTTTAAATATTAAAACTCAAACCTACTTGTTTGCTTTTGGAGTTCAGTTCAGTTGGACTTCAATCATTGTAGAACTCCTGCATTTTCGACGAGGACATTCAGAGTTATATATTAGTTAATTCAGTAATATATTAGTTAATAAATAATATGTGTTTTAACACTGTTTCATTTTCTAATTGTTAATCTTATATAGTAAAACCGGATTTAGTCGATTTTTTATTTTGGTTAAAACCAGTTTCAGAAAAATGTAATAGGCGAGAATGAAAAGTATAGTGAACGATATTTTTCGTTTGCTTTCCGAACGGCAGAGAACGGTATGTTTTTCGTTCTCAATCTCTGAAGTCAATAAAGTTCAGATGCTTCGACTTCACGTTTATTTTTGCACATAGCCCCGCAAACCCTAACACGAATTAGTTTGTTGTCATTTGTTATTTGTAAACCCTTAAAACCGTAAAAAATCCGTAAAATTCAATGTGCAGAAATAAATTTCAAAATATTCAAAACAAAAGTATTCATGTTGTTCAAAAAAAAAAAAAGTTTCAGAGTTTTTTGGTATTTCCTACATTGTTCAAATATTTTCATTATCTTTATATCAGTATATTATTTATTTAATTAGTGACGGTAGTATAGTTACGAAGAATTCCTGAGATATTTTGTAATTCTACAGCAAAATTGATAAAAACTTATCACAAGAGCATTCAAACGCAGATGTGTAATCAAAAATAAATATATTTGGCATTGAACATTTGTTTAATATAACACTAATGAATTACACCTGACAGTTGATCTACACCAGGTGTTCGTTAGTCTAGTTTTGCTGACTTTATTGTTTAATTATAATACAATAAATAAATATAATTTTCAGTTCGTTACAATTAAATTAGAAGTACAATAAAAATAACACAATACAATACATCTATATAAAAGATCGTTTATGTCATATATATATAAATGGTTTTTTAACAAATTTTTAAATTTATCGATTGTTTTTGAAGATTTAATTATGTTAAGCACCACAGAAAAAAATTGCAACAATTAAAATATGCCCTTTTTTGGTAACTCGTTTTGTATGTATGTATTGGGTTGCAAAATAGTTTTATTATGTGTGTCATGGGTATTGGCTTTTTTGACAAGTGTTTATTTTTGTACGTAAATGAACTTTTTAAACGACTCTTTACAGGAATCTCTAGAGCCGAGGGAATCCAAGATTAATACAGTTGATTTCTGTATATTTGTATTACAGAAAAATAAGTTCACCCCGGTCAGGGGGAACTTGACCAGGTATACTATTTTGCCTGCGAAACAACTCTTATGCCTAGTTCACATCTACATAATTTTGCCCACAAGCATATAGAAACATGTTAAAAAACTGTATAAAAACTGTTTAAGAACTGTTTACAAACACTATGTAAAAACGTTTATACAAATGTATGCGTGTTTTTTTTTTTTTTTTCATGAAGATGGAATACATTGCAAAATCTAGTTCTGCTTAAACCAAAGAAATAGGCTATAGATTTTAAAATCTAGTTCTGATTACAGAAAAGAAACAGACTATATTTGTAATATTTATTTTTTCCTTTGCCAGGAAATTACTCTATAAATAAGAAAACAAAGAATTAGATTATTTTTTTGATAAATGAAAAAATAATCTGATATCACAGATGTGTATCAGCTATATCTGCTATTTGTTCTAAAATACCAACAAATAATAATATTATAATGATACTTAATTCTATCTGTCAGTTATGTTAATCCAACTTAATAAAAAATAAAGGTAAACACAAAGGCTATTGTGCTACATTTCAGATAAACAACTATTATCTTCTCGTCAAAGTTGTAACTATTTTTACTTAGGCGTTAGCAAATCGTAGAAAAAACAGTAAAATGTATAATCAACCAATTTATAAAGTAAAATCTATATAATATAAAAAGGCCAACGTGTGTCCATGGGTGCGTGCCTGTCGTCTAAAACAAATTTGAAGCGAGATTCCGAAATGTAACGAAATATTCCAAAGCTTACCGAGTGTCACCAGCTATAACTTGACTAAAAACATTTTGGTATTTTTCAACGGCTGGTATTTAATTTATCTGAATTTAATTCAATTTTTGATCAGAAAATTTTGAGATACTGATCAGAAGTTTGTAATCTATTTAAGGACCAGAAAAAAATACCGACTTGATCAGAAAAATAATGATCAGAAAATATTATCAGTAAAATTATTCCTATATTATAATGAGCTTATCCTATCTGTTCGTCTTGGCGTGATGCTTCTGGATGATTCGCCCGATTTCGTAGGCATAAAACAAGAAACTCGAGTCACTCCTATATCCTTTGACCGATATGAACAATATTTTGCAGATTTATTCTCTAAGAATCTACAAATATAATTACATCTAGAAATATCTAGGGTTTCGTAGGCATAAACAGGTAAGATAAACCGTTCCATGGTACAAATGGCCGTATACCTTGCAGCATACCCTCTTGCACATTGGAAAATTAATCATTCATGTTAATTACTATTAATAATAAATCATTAGTATACATTATTTATAACAGTGTAGCAGGGTTAAATAACTCATAATAAAGAATTTATAATTGTATTACAAAAAAGTAATATTTATATGAAAAAATTAAAATGTCTCATAACTCATTTTAATTAAATAATTTCCAAGAAATTAATTTCGAAAACGGAACTTTTCCAGTAGTTTACAAAAGTATGGTTAATACAAAAATAGAAAGGTACAACACTTATTGTTCTTCCAAGGTACAAAACGGTGCGTAAAATCGTGAATATGGCGAAAAACTGAATAGGTTAGGTCTGGAGTAGAAAAAATATTGTAAAAATATTCACTGTCTAAGTCTGCATAAGATGGTTATTACAGATGATAGACAATAACTACATAGGAAACACGATACAAGAATATGAAAATTTTTAAATATTTACTATTAACACTAAAACACAATTTTTTTAAATAACTTAATAGCAAACGAATTGATAACAAAAGAAACCAATAGGCTACTGTCTATCAACACTGACTCGCGGAACGTTCTCGAGACGCAACTGCATTTTTCACACCATTAACAGCATTGTTGTTATCAGCAACAGCAACCTGCATATCACCAGTGGTCTGCTCCATACCAACAACAGCATCTTGCATCTTGCATTTCAGTAACTGCATCCTGCATACCAGGAGCTCCATTCTTGAGCTGGTCCACCATTCATCTGCTACTGCATCTTGAAAGTCTTCACCTAATTCATAATCTGTAAAAAAAGCAATTTGGGCGCAGAATTGATCTTTCACAAAATCAACCATGCACCAATATCAATTAGTTAAAATAAATATTTGCTTACAACAAAACCTGCCAATAGCAAAGTATAAATCGTGATTTGAAAGTTTAGAGACTTTTTGTTATCATTTAATTTCTCTACCACGAACTCAGTGACTAGATCAACAAGCTCAGATACTCAGTAACTATCTATTAGTTTCCTTCATTACAGATTGTCTACAGTACAACAAGTTCAGAGACCGTCTATTCGTTTCTGCACACACAGTGCTTAATCATCATCATCAGCCCGTCGCCATAGCTCACTATCTGCCACCATGGTTACAGAGCTATTACCGGAGTAATGCCACTGGCAGCGGCTTGTTTTGCGATTTTCAACAAGCTTTCAACTCTCAACTCATTATCTATTATATTTCTCAGTTTATTTTGCCATTCCAATCCCAGTGATCTGTCCTTTGTCTTTTCCAATAAACGTTCAACTTTAAAACTCAAATCTCGAAACTCAGATCTTAATTATCAAATCTCAAATATCATAACTCAGATATTAAATCACAAATATCAAAAACAAAATCTCATATTTTGATGTCTCAAGTCTTAAAACTCAATTATTAAAATCTCAAATATTAAATCTCAAATCTAATTTTTACTCATTATGGCTAACACGTGCTATATAATTTAACCAAAACAATAAAATGCTTCTTACCATTTTAGTCATCATCAATACCAGTTACCTTTATACAATGTGTTTGTTAATAACAAAGCAACGCTCGTTCATCCTGACAATTTTTAGAGATCTGCTTTAGATAATTAATCTTGACGTTCTTAGTGTTAAGATTCTGCATTTTTCAAACAAATGTCACATTTCAAATTTATTCCAATAAGTGTCATTTCCATAGAAACCAACTGAAGTATTTTTTGACAAAATAACTCAAAATTCGCTAATCTATTATCTAGCTCATAATTCATACTACCTTTATATGATTCTCAATCGTCACCTTTAACTTAACACAAAATAACTTAAAACTTTACATTAGCTTTTGCGATATTATACGACAATTACTTTACAACAATGTATTGTTGCATTAAAATATATTTTTAATATTGCACTTATAGTCATCTATTTTAATTTTCTTGTGGGTGATAGGCCAATCCCACTTCTGATATCAATAAAAAAGGTATTTTATCAATAATAAGATATGATTTTATTGATCAACTAATACGTCTCACACATCATATGATATATTTTCTACTATTCTATTTACATCAAACAATATGCCTTAGCAACGATATAGCACACTACGATCGTTAATAAGTGTAAATTTTGAATAATTATATTTTCGCTAACATATATATATATATATATAGGGTGGTAGTAGTTAGGTAGTGGTAGAGGTCTTAAACCATCCTCCGCCGGATATATATATATATATATATGTGTGTGTATATATATATATATATATATATATATGCAGGCCCCTAAATGTTAGAGAAGATCAGGAACTACTAGTGTTTCAAAATATGTTGAATGTACAACAGTCTTCATTATATTTTATAGGTGGGCAGTCTAAACTCGTACGGCAGTCCACATTCCATCCACGGCTCGCCGATTGCCGGCCCCTGATATACAACATTTAGAATGGATAAGGCAAAAACGATAAAGAAATACATTTTTTTTTTGAAAATCCACATTATATATTTTTAAGTTACACCAAAAACAAAGCGATACAAAATTTATGAACCAAATACATACAATAATCGAATTAATTTATCATTAATAGTTTCTTTAGTACTGACGCCCCATAAAAATTCGTTAGTTCCAAATTTTTTCTCTCGTATTAAATATTTTCCAATCGGGTTAGTTATTTTACTATATAACATTTGTATATCTTCTTCTGAAGATAACCAATCACTTCGACTGTATAATAGTACTACTGGTACTGTAGTTTTTTTCAACTTATAAGCTGGAGGCCAAGGCCAAAAATACTTTAGCAGATTATGAAAAAGGCCATAGTTATATTTTACAAAATTACCTGAAAAGTTAATGTTAAAATCATATTTAGAAATGATGAAGAATATAAAGATTATTGCGTATTATTGAATAAAAATACTAAAGGAAAGAGGCTTTAAGAATTTTTACATACAAATTTCTGTGACGGAAATGACGTCAGTCCAACGACCACAATGGATGTCAGTATTTTGTAGTTTTTGTATTAAAAAGTGTTTATTAATCTTTATTTTGATAATTTTAAGTATATTCAAGATTTATAAATCATAAATAAAAGACAGGGCTAAAATAATTTTTAGTTATTTTAATTTTATATAAATAATTTAATATAAAAATACGCATTTAACCTGAAATTTGATATCTTATCAAAATGGGCTAGCTGTACTGTCTGCGGACGAGCAAAAACGTAAAATACAAAGATTAAAAGAATTACTTTTCATTCGAAAGTACTTTCCATTCATATTATGTGATTGAATTAATGAGATTTTAATAAATCTGAGCATACACGTTACTTATGGACAATGGCATACTATTATAATTTTCTGCTATAAGTTCTGTATGTATTTATTTACTTTACCATTAATTTTATAATAATAAATTACATATGTATAATAGTGTTTAATTATTTTTTTGTATCTCCTATCTTTAGCTTCTTTGGAAAATATTAAGATTGGTATTTTTTCCGATAACAATTATTTAAATAAATGGTCACTGAACTGTCGGAAACTTTCGTCCGCCATTTTGAAAGACCATCTTGTTCTTCTCAACTAGCATGTAATACTCCATCCTTTAGTATTTTTATTCAATGATGCGTATGAATTAATTTGTCAAAGGTTGGCAATATTTTGTAAATTTTGGCCAAGAATTGGCAAATATTATCAAAAAATTGGCATTAAAAATCATAAATTACGAAAATTGGCAAATTTCGGAAGAAAGCTAGAATATTTGATCAAAAATTGGAAAATTTGACCAAGAATTTCCTGTTTAATTTTTTTTTTTTTAATATTTAATTATGATCAAAAAAATCGCTAAAGTAATTTTTGGAAAGGTTTGAAAAGTAAATTTCAGCAGGAAGTTGATAAATTTTGACAAAAGTTTGTAAATTTCAGGAGTAAATCGGCAAATTATGTGAAAATATTGTGATTTTTGGTAAAAAACTTGACAAAGTTTGGCCAATCTGTATCAACATACACACAAAAAAATTCAAATATTTACATAAATCAATAAAGTAACATAATTTATGTCAAGAAATTGACAAAAATATTTAAATTAAGCAGAAAATAGGTAAATTTTGGCTAAATTACGTAAGATTCGGAAAAAAGTTAGCAAGTTTGGCAAGTAGTAGAATTATTATTAATAAACATTGTCCATAAATTGACAAATATTTCAAAATGTTCAAATATTGGTAAAATTTCATCAATATTGTTATTAAAATATTTACAAATTTTGCCAAAACTTAATTGTCTAATAATATACCACGTCGCTCAATAAGTCTCCGGTCTAACTAAGAAAAACTTTTTTTTTACATTAAAATTCGACTTTATTCATTAACATACTCTCCTTCAAGAGTTCATTCATTCCAACGCTCCTAAAATTAAAAAAAAATAAAATTAATTAATTAATTTAAATTCAGCATATCAATCAGTAATAGTTGATTTGCCTGGTGTAGAGTCTCTATAACGCTTATCAAGCCATTGTTTGGCTTCAACAGTATTTTTTCCAATCAAAAAACAATGTTTAATCAACATACGAAATTCTTTTTTATCCATTCTTTTGAAAATTATAAAACTAGAGTCACTAACACCACTGTGACCTCTAAACTAATTGTCAGAATGTCATGTAATTTTCACACATATCGTTTGAAGGTTGGTACTATCCAGAAATCATACGGGTGTGTCAACAGTGTTGCCATATATATGTCAGACCGGAGACTTATTGAGTGAAGTGTTATACTTATTATAATGGATTAAAAAATTATATTTCTTACCTGCGTCCATTATTTGAATAAGATGTAAAAATACCTTCGCCGATGTACCAGCAAGAGTGTGCCCAACTACAATTGGGAAAGTTTTGTAGTCGATATTGGTTTTCTTTACTCCTGTTGTCAGAAAATACGAACTTTCTAAAAGGTTTTCAATAAGATAATTTGAAACATCTTCAATTTGGTTCGACTGAAATTTCGTATCACGAATAGTTTGTGCATCGGGAGCAAAATCATATCGACCAAGGAAATTAATAGCATTCTAAAAAAGAAAAGTACTGTTACTTGTTACATAAATAATAATAAGTTCTCAACGCCTAGGTGCAGTTCTTATCTAAACATAAATGCAAGTTACATTTTAGACATTTTACTCGAGAATAGTATTTGACACATAATTTGTATCTCATAGCCGCATAACATTTACTACTGCAGGAATGTATTTTCGTTTCTTTGATGGATATTCTTATCCAATATTTATTATACAAGGTGTCTCAAAAGAAATTTTATATTTATTTAGCTTACTGCGTGAACGCAACGTATCCGAGGGGCGCGGGGGTTATGTCAATCGGTAGCCTGGCTCTTGGGAATTCAGTCGCTATGGAGCGTTTCTCGGGAGCAGACCGCGCGTTATGCGTGCGAGAGTTTTACAAAAACGGTGATTCGGCGACTGTAGCGCGTATAAAATTCTGCAGTATTCGAGGTTTTCGCCACTTAAATGATGCGCCAAGCATTCCTCTCATTCGACATTGGGTTAAAAAGTTTGAAGAGACTGGTACAACACTGGATAAATCAAAATCCGGGCGACCTAGGTCATCAAGAACGGTAGAAAACGTGGAGAATGTTAATCAGTCTGTTCGTGACAACCCGAACCTTTCAATTCGGAAGCGCGCAAGTGCTTTAAATGTGCATAGATCATCATTACATCGCATTATGCACAAAGACCTAAAGCTGCACCCCTACAAAATTCAATTGGTGCAAGAATTAAAACCCCAAGATGCCAGTCAGAGGCTTAATTTCGTAAATCAGGTGATTGAGCGATTTTCAACGTTTACCAACATTTTGTTTTCGGATGAAGCTCATTTTCATCTTAATGGCCACGTAAATAAGCAGAATTGCCGCTACTGGAGTGCAACGAATCCGAAACGCAAACATCAGAAACCCCTACATTCGCCTAAAGTGACCGTATGGGCTGCGATGTCGGCGCGAGGAATTATCGGCCCTTACTTTTTTGAAGACGAAAGGGGGCGTGCAGTTACAGTGAATTCAGAGCGTTATGTGGAGATGTTAGACAACTTCTTGGTACCTGAACTGCAAAACTTTCCTGGCTATAACCAAAGAACATGGTTCCAACAGGACGGAGCAACTTCACACACGTCCAATATGTCTCTGCCACGTGTTCGTGAAATTTTCTCAGGCAAATTGATCTCCCGGAGAGGTGACATAAATTGGCCTCCACGCAGTCCAGATTTAACCCCTATGGATTTTTTCCTATGGGGTTATCTTAAATCTAAAGTTTACGCCAATAAACCGACTTCACTGGCGCATTTGAAAGAAAATATCCGTCACGAAATGGCAGCCATCCCTGAGTCCACCTGCCGAGACGTCATAAGTAATTTTACTGTTCGATTAAGGCAGCAGTCTGACTGATCGAGCGCCGTCGTGTAACGTAGCGTCGAGTCGTGTAGCGTCATTTAAAAATTTAAAAGCTGGTCTGACTGATCAAGTACTGTCGAGTATTATCGATCATTCAGTGTCAAGTAAATTTGTTTCTCACTTGTCAAATAGTGCATATTCCAACCTAAAACTATCAAACAGTTAATTTTGTTTTTGAGGTAATATTTGGACAATAAGTTGTTTTTTATACAATATTAGTATGTCAGATAGCGACGAGGCTGAAATTCTCTACTTAATATGGAGAAATAAAATTAAAAAAAAGAAGAAAAACTTATGGGTTCGAAACATATTTTTAGATAGAGAAGTGTTAGGAGAATTTCACCATTTGAAACCTCAACTCGAAAATGATGAGTCAATGTTTTATAGCTATTATAGAATGAATAAATCATCATACGAGTTACTGATACATTTAATTTCATTATTTCAATAATTCATTAAAAAAACTAAAATCAGACACTTATTTTGGAACGGAGGGAGTATTTCACTTTACAAATAAAAATATTAAATTGGAAAAACAGTAATGTTAGAGTGAACAATATTTTGAAAATCATCTGGGAATCTAAATATTTAGAACTTCCATTTAATATCCTACATGAATAATAAAAAATCCAATTTACCGCTAGTTTAGTCTTACATTTGATACCCTACATTTTTTGAGCAAATTATTGAGTGCAATCACCCAAAATTATTATTGAAAATTAATTTATGTCCGTGATTGATCATAGAGATCGTCGTTTTCTCTAACTAGATTGATTAATAAATCAATCTCGATTGTACTCTAAATTGTAATTTTGTTTTATTTTTTGACGTTCAAACTGTCAAATAATATATGGTTATGAACTAATATGCTTAAATGCGCATGTGCTATTGCCTTGAGCGTCGAGAGAAATTCAAACCGGTTTGAAATACAAACAACTTGATGCTACTTGACGGCAAACGATGGTTCAGTGCGACTCATGCCCTTAGTTAACGTGTGTTTGAAATTTGCTCGACAGCAAACGATCGACAGCACTCGATCAGTCAGACTGCTGCCTTAATGAGTGCCGAGAACGCGAGGGTCTACATTTCGACGATATTATTTTTAAGAAATAAATCCCCAAAAAGTGTATTTTAATAATTAATAAACATTTTTTCTATATACGGCTTACTTTTTTTTTAATCGATCCACTAAATATAAAATTTCTTTTGAGACACCTTGTAATTTATAAATTGATATACGTCATATGTGACATAGAAGATTTTGTTAGTTTTACGCACAGAATTACGCGCCAAAACAGCAAGTATACAGTCGTGATCAATCACGGTACGTGATAACAAGGCGACGGTCAACTCGCCGCTATCAACTCGGCGATGGATAGTTTGGCGCTGGCCAACTCAGCAATGGTCAAATTGACGCCAAGAACTTATATAATTATATGAAATAATTATATAAAATATTTATATAATTATTTCATTTGGATTACTACAACGTATAATTATAATTATTATAAAACAGCTAATTTATTGGTGTCTTTGAGTTAATCTCAGAAACTACCGAACCGATTTGAAGGATTCTTTCAGTGTTGTATTCTGTAGTTTTGATCAGTGTTTCTCAACAGGTGGTCCCCAGAAAAATTTTAGTGGTCCGCGAAAGTTTTTATATGTGGTTTTTGCAGTTTTTTTAAAAAAAATTATGCACATTTTTTATGTAAATAATTTATATCTTGTTTATGTTCTATAAACTTTCTGTGATTTTCTACAAATGAAATAAATGTATTTAGTAGCACACTAAATATATTCGTTTTCTTGCAAAAAATGAACCAACAATTATTATTTGTGGTCCGCGTTAGAAAATTATATATTATACTGGTCCACGATACGTTTTTGGTTGAGAAACACTGGTTTAGATATTTCTGAGTGTTATAGGCTATATCAGTGATTCTCAACACTGGAAGCATGACCCTTTGGAGTGCTACAAAAGCAAAAAAAAGAACCGATTTGAAAAATAACGGTGGAGCGCGGCCGCTTCTTCGATTAAGAAACAATTATAAAGCTTATAGTACTCAAGTTCTCGCTATACAACAGAAAAAAAATCAGCTGTGGCCACCACAGGACCGACCGCCATTATAAAGTACTTGCATAAAATACATTCTAGCAGCAGAGTAGAAGTAACTTGGCCTAATATTTCCTAACAGAGATATTATTTATCATGACCATGGAAACGTTACATATAAGTATGAAAAAATTGAGACTTGAATATTACAAAATATTTTCGAAATTTTTCGTTTTATCAAAAAACGTCTCAAATAAAATTTATTACTTATTGCATTTATAGCAGCTTTTTTTAAATAAATTTTTTCGAAATATTTTTCTGTTGCTAAATATTCACAAACATATTAAAATCGACACGAGTAAACCCATTTCTAGTCAACCGATTTTTACCAAAAGTTGATCAACTTGTGCCATTGATGTCAAAAGCTTAAATATGCAGTTTCATAAAAATCCTTTTGGCCGAATTTGCTCTGCACGTGTACACAGACAGACAGACAGACGGACGGACGGACAGACAGACAGACAGACAGACAGGCGGACGGACAGACAGACCGACAGATATCATGCTAAAAATAGTCAAAACGTTATGTAGGGACCTCAATTCGTGAAGATCCATCGAAATCTCGAAATGTCAAAATCGGTATGATCACAATACCTCCCTTATATATGTTGGCGGTCGGTAAAAAAATCAAATCAGTCCATGAATCACTTTACGGCACATACGGTGGTAGCGTTAGTATATTTCAATTAGGAAGGTCTAGGACCTAAGATATCTACCACTGCAGGCATTTTTCAAATCAGTTTATTAATTTGTTTTTGCGGCACACTTGGGGCGCACCTCCCTGGTTTGAAAATGCTGAAATAGCCTATAATACTCAGCAAGTCTTAAGATACATAATACAACACGGAAATAATTTTACAAATTGGTTTGGTAGTTTCTGAGATTATGAGTAACACAAAAAAAATTGCTTTATGTTAGTTATAAATAATTATAAATATATGTTTTAGTGACAGCCTATTATTGGGATTTATCCTGTATAATTTAATAAAATAAATAAATAAATAATATTTTTTCCCTCAAGTTCTCGACACCGAGTTGGCACACAATCGCCGAGCTGACTATCACTGAGTTTGCATCGCCGAATTGACGTACTCGGTGCTCATTCTACAGAGACCGAGCAAGTTATGCATGCACGATTGCACAGTACAGCAAAGTCTGGTTTATAATAAATACATAACATAGCCATAGCATAAAGATCACAATAATCTCTTTGTTCTGTTTATTACACACAGATGTTCAAATCAATAAAACCTTTTATGAATTCCTATGGATATGCCCATGCGTTATGTTATATATCTATTATAAACCAGGCTTTATTGCTGAACGGACAAACGGCATATACTCAAAGACATACCGAGGCTCTGGCGAATGTGGCCCCGGCCATAGGCGCCAAACAGAAAGCGACCCAAATTTTTAACAATTGTTTGTTATTGTTTAGATCTGTTACCGGTTTATCTATTTACTTATTTATAATATACGTTAGCTTTGTTCGCGCATGAAATTTTTATTAAGGTACCAATAATTAAGGAATAAGTTCATGAACAGATTTAATGTGTATATCCGACTTGACAGCTGTTAGATACTCTTGTTACCGCGAATGCTAAATTTGTCTGACTGATAACATCATGGTGTAGTAAATTTAATTGGGAGAAATCAGTTGATAGATTAAATTCCACGAAACTAACAACGCGCATAACCTGACTTAAGAGTTTTTGCATTAATCTACAAATACGATTGACTTGCTATGAACAAATTACGTAATTGTCTGAAGCTTACTGCGTCTAACTAACATATTGTTAGAAACAGTAACTATTTCATCCGTGAACACCAAAATCAATATTTCGCACGTGAGTAAAGCTATTATGCTGTATTAGATTATATCACGTTCCTAAAAAAATATTTAATTAGCCCAAAATATCCTAAATGGTTCAGCAAAGATACTATTAATCTTATAAAAAATAGAAATAGTAAACACGCAAAATATAAGCATTCCAAATTGTCTACTGATTACGAATCGTACTCTGAATATCGTAAACATTGCAAATTCAATATATCTAAAGACTATGACCGTTATACCTCAAATATTGAGCAGGAAATTTTATCAAATCCAAAATCTTTGTGGTCGTATATTAATGCTAAAAGAAAGACTCAAGGAATTCCTAAATATGTGGCCTACAATAACGCCAGATCTAATAACTGCCTAGAAACTTGCAATCGGACTTCTTCAGTTCAGTATACACTGAGCTATTCGTTCAAGTCTCTGTTAACTTCGAGTTCACTGGTTGTAAACATATCTCTACATTTTATATTGAATTGGAAACTATTACATCCAAACTAGCTGTATTAGATCCGACAAAGTCCTGCGGTCCTGATAGAATCCTGTTCCTCTGCAAATTATTTTCAATAATTCGCTCAGTACTGGCTTATTTCGCCAGATCTGGACAACGGCACATGCTGTCCCAATTCACAAGGATGGGCCCAAAAACAGGGTAGAAAATTATCGTCCAATTTCTATGCTTTCATCAGTAGCAAAAGTGTAGCGAATCTATCATAACTGGTTTAATTTTTCTTTAGAGGACTATCTACTTCTACAAACCTATTGAACTATAAAGACTTAATTTTACCTACTTTTGAAAATGGGAAAGAAGTACATTCCGTTTACAAAGATATCCGGAAAGCATTTGATAGTGTCGATCATGGTATCCTCATTGATAAGCTGAAACTTTATGGTGTTTGTGATCCCTTGTTATTGTAGATTAAGTCTTAATTAACTGGCCGTACCCAAAACATCAAAAACTACAATTATCAGTCAAGAGCAATTCTTGTCACAACTGGAGTACCTCAAGCATCTCATCTCGGACCTATTCTGTTCTCTCTATTTATAAACGATATCGGTTTATTCGTTAAACAATAGCAATTTTCTATTGTTTGCGGATGACTTGAAGATATAGAATTTACGAGAATATTACTGACCATGATCTTCTGCAGGAGAACCTGAATTCCATTGCACGTTGGTGCATTCAGAAGAACCTTCAACTGAAGGTCTCAAAATGCAAATTTATAGGTTTTTCACGCAAGAAAAATCCCTCTGACGTAGGCTACGCTCTTAACGGTGCGCCGCTTTAATCAGTGTATGAAATTGATGATCTTGGCGTAGTTCTTACTAGAGATCTCTCATTTAACAATCACGTGAACAAAATCATAAGCAAATCACTGAAGACGTTAGGCTTTGTAAAAAGACAAACACGTGAATTTCATGACCTGAACTCCATTAAGATTTTATATTTCACGTTACTACAGTTATATGGAACACCAATCAACTGAATCTTGTTAATCGTATTGAAAATGTCCAAAACAAATCTTGCAAATATGCTCTTTTCAAGACGGGGTTTATGTAGGAGTCGATGTCCAGAAGCGAACGGCTAAATGTATTAAACTTCCAAACACTATCTACGAGGCGAAACGTACTGTACTGTACATAAATGGTACTGTAGACATACCCAACATACTATCTAGGATATCGTTTCGCGGTCGTGCTTTCACCACCAGATCCTGTGACTTGTTCCACACTTCCCAGCACAGGACTTCTTACGGCCAAAACACGAGCCTGGATAGAATATGCAGGTACTATAATGAAGTTGCCAGCGGAAGCGAAATATTTAACCTGTCTTACTCTTACTTTAAAAGATCGGTTTACTGCCAACTTTGTCCACAGGATCCTTTTGCATGATTTTATGATTTTTTGATTTTTTAACTTGATGATTTTTTAATTTTTAAATTTTTTCAATATTTATTATATTTATTATATTTACTTATTTATATTTCTATTATTTTTATATTGTATTATTCTTTCTTTTATGCAGCACTTTTTACATGGTATGTATGTGTATGTATGTATATATGTGTGTTATATTTATATACGTAGCTATGTACAGTTTGGGCACGACTCGTATGTATGAATTTGATTAAATAATAATAATAATATCAAATAATATTATACTCGGTGTTCGTTCCAAAGGTGTCCCTAGCAAATTAACATGGAAAAATAAGTTTTCAGATATGAAAAGTCGTGGGTCGATAGTCAAAATATAAAATATCATTAGAAGGAAAATAAAAATGCAAATTTTCTGAGTATATATGATTCAAAATTCAGTAGGCCGTTAGTAAAAATTGATTCATACTTGTTTATAAAATGAAAAATAAAACTAAATAATAAAATGAAATATAATTTAAGTGCATATTAATTTTAATTGAGATTTATTCAATTTTTTTTTATTTTCTAAATTAAGCCGCATTCAGAATTCTTAAAACAATAGCTTATATACTATAGCTTGTAGACTGTTTATTGTCAGTAGAAGGTTGTCATATGGTAAGACGTGAAACCGTTCAGACCTCTAAATTCAATACGTTGCTCGTTGTGAATTGTGGATAATTTTCTAAACTTATAGCTAGTGAGATGTTTTAATGAGACAGACATTAGGTTAGGTTTAGATATTTAAAATCTAAGACAACAGAATTATAAGAACGATAATACATATAAAACATTTTA
Organism: Liopterus haemorrhoidalis; assembly: GCA_963971575.1. Classification (NCBI taxonomy): domain Eukaryota; kingdom Metazoa; phylum Arthropoda; class Insecta; order Coleoptera; family Dytiscidae; genus Liopterus; species Liopterus haemorrhoidalis. Next base: position 90,293,459 of record OZ020611.1, read on the forward strand.
CGAAGCCATTAGTTGGTTTAAAAAACACAGATGTGGTACTATTCGTAACATATTAATTTATAATTTGCTGTGAACGGTACGGACAACGTTAAAACAGTGCTTAGAAACATAACTTACAGCTAAGAAAGAACAGTCTATAACGTGTTAATTTAAAGAGCTTTGAATGCGGCTTTAGTCAAAGATCCTTATACATTTTAATACAATTTTAGTGATGACTTTTACTTCAATTAGGGCGCAGTTTCTTTTTTTTTTGTTCGCCATTGGCGACAAAAGTACTCGTTACCTCTCTACATGTACTGAACGAAAAGGAATTGCTGAACGTCTATTATGCAAGCTGTTTAAAATGTGCACATTGTGCAAAATAAACGAACCCACTTTATATATCGTTAATTAGTCAGAATAATTGTTCTTTTTGAGAAAATTCCATGCCTGAACTGGATTTGAACCCGAGACTTTAGTAATGCAGAGCACATGTGTTACCAATACGCTACGCCGGTCGGCTAAATAATTAAAAATTGATTATTTATTTACCCTCCAATTTTGTCTTATCGTGTGTAAATATGGACTCTTCACTGAAGTCATAGTAGTAATAGGTGACATGGCAAACATAAACTCTATTTTATTATTATATTGTGGTTTTTCTGAACACATTACAAAAAAAGCTGTTGCTCCAAGACTATGTCCAATGAAGAATATTTTTTCTTTCCCCGTCACCTTAAGAATATAATCAATCATTGCTGGTAAATCATAAATTCCCATTTCATGAAAAGTAAAATCCCAGTATTTATCTTTATTATTTTCTGTTTCTGTAGAAGCATGTTTTCTTGAATAAACGTTACCCCGAGCATTACCCATCCAAACATCAGCTTCGTTAGATGATAATATGTAACCTGAAAAAACAAAATTGAGATTTAAGGGCTTTTGTAACGAAATAGTCTATTTTGGAATTGAGGTAGATGCAGGCTTTTAGGGACGATCAAAGTATAGATGCAGCTGGAGGAAGTTGGGTTGCCGCTAGAATGACCGTCTTTAGAGAAAGCCAAATTTTGGCTCTCTACAGAGACGTCCCGAAAGAACTCGGCTGCCTCCAACTAATTTTTGATGGAGCTTTTATATTAGGATAGTAAACGAATTAACAGCGATTAATATTAGTGATAAAGATAACTACTATCCTAATGTAAACGCTTGAAAATGAACTAGCCCTAGTACTTGCAGACGAGATAGTTACTATCCTACTAGCATACTCCCACCATTACATTTTTCATTATCCAGAGTTCTTTCATGTTCACTAGACCCATATAAATAACAGGTGCAGATATTCTCTATCTACTCCTATGCGGCCTGGAACGTAGAGAAAAAAAAGAAACAGCCACTTTCGGTCGACCCATTCCCTACTCATGAGATTAAAAATTGTTCATTTCATCCATTTCTGCGACCAGTGCAAAAATTTAAAAAAAGAAAATTGTAAATAATCCACTTTCCCGGCAAAAAAATAAATAAATTAATAAAATAAAATGTAGCTTAAACACTATAGGTAAACCTTTTTAAGACAGCAGCGCCAAGGTGGCAAAATTGGATTTAATCTAATAGACAATAATAACTTTTTGGCCTATTGTAATCTTATATCTATAAAGAATTTAGTACACAGCATTATAGTTTTATGTCTTGTTTCTGTTTTGTTATATTTTCTTTTCATATAATAGGTAATCACAGAATAGCCAGATGAATACTTGAAGCCAGACCAGCATGCAAAAGGAAACGAGGAAGACCAAGAAAAACATGAAATGAAGAAATAACCGAGGCGATAACAGATAGAAGGCTAGCATGGAACAAAGCTCAAAGATTGTCCCAGAATAGGAAGCAGTAGCCTTACTTCTGGAAGAAAAAGCCTTCTCAAAATCACACAGCCTGACACCGAAAGGTATTGAAGGATAAGGATTAAGTGAGTAAAGTATATGTAGCGATATATGCGATTTGGTTTGTGAAATTCCATCTAGAAAAAATCATATAAAAAAACTAAATCGTGAAATCCAGAGAAAATAGAACTATCTTTAGGCGGTAGGGAACATTCGGGAAAAATGTGGTCAGCCAACTTCGGCAGATCCTACCCCATCCCTGAAGGTAGATTTTATACGTTGCACTCCCTAAAAAGCAGAGATATGGTAAAAACCGCACATCCTATAAAATTCAAAACTAACCCAAAACAATATCGAAAATCGGGGAAAAGTATTCTGTGACCTTTGGCGGCATTTCTTCTACCCCTGAGCATATATTTTGTTCACTACACCCCCTAAAAATTACTAAAACTTCATCGCGATTTTTCAGAAAAATTTAAAACCACTCCTACGTGGTACGGAAAATACGGGAAAAAAGTGATTAGCCATCTTTGAATGGGTCGCCCTTTACCCTTGAGGGTAAAAGTCTTAAAAATTATGAAAAAATAAAATCTTCAGCGCTGAAGAAAGCGGATCTGCTGCCTATGAAATTTGGTTTTTGAAAATCGGTATAAGAATAATGCCACTTTGTGTGTATGCACTGACACGGAACGGTAAACCGCCGTCTGTCCGCTACGCCACTGGAGTACAATTGTCTCTGGTTTACGTTACGGCTCACTTGAAACCAGTGGCGCACACAGGTATTTTTGTTAGGGGGTGCCCGGAAGACAAAAAAGGTCCTCGCTTTGAAAATCCAAAGTGATGATGACCTAAAAACAAAAAAGTCCTCACTTCTAAAATACAAGTGACGACTTCGACATAAAAAAAGGTCCTCATCTCTTTTTTAAAAATTTCTAGTGTGTTTGTGTGTTTTTATTTTTATTTCCTTCCTTCATAGGGGGGGCACGGGCCCCCGGGTCCCTCCCCTGGGTGCGCTAGTGCTTGAAACATCTGTAAAACCCATCTGGACCGACATTCCAGACTGCACCTGTGGTCTAACGACACATGTGGTCTAATCTAAAATACACCCCGCCTCATCACCTGTTTGATATAAAACGGATGGAATTAAAGGCCACGAGATCAGCCGTTAACCGTCCTTTGAACGTGCAACTGCATAGAAATTCCAAAGTAAGCTCTGACACCGATCCAGTGGACTGACAGAGCAGTGCAACTACTCACTGGAGCTCGTGTATCTTGGGTATTTTGACGTAGACAGCGTCCCCGACGGCAATCGGTTTGGGCAGATTGTCACACTTTTGGGCCGCTCAATCTTGGTTCCGGCCGGGAAGCAGTTATCTAGTGCAATCACGAGGTGAATCGTATGCTCTGTGTTTCTAGGGCTCAGATGTCGTATGGTACTGAATACGCGCTCCTCGGAGTCTTCTTTACGTGTTTTGATGTAGTCAGCGTCGCCGCTGACAGTCGGTTTGGGCAGACAGTCACGCTCTTGGGCCGTTCAATCTTGGTCTCGGCCAGGAAGCGGTTATCTAGTGCAGTCACGAGATAGTCGTATTTTGCAACATATGGGGGGTCGGCTAAATCAGGTATGTAGTTTCCAGTGACGGAGGTGTCTTGAGGGCATGCGCTCTTCAGAGCTCGTGTTTTCAAGGTACTTTGGCGTCGTCGGCGAGAGTCGTTTTGGGTGGATGGTCACACCCTTGGGCCACTCAAGTTTGTTTCCGGCCAGGAAGTGGTTATCTGGTGCCGTTATAGGATCTGTATAAGGGGGTTTCACTCACAACGTTACCCCACGTCGGTGTGACGGGCGAGAGCGCGGATCACCGGTCGTTGATATCGTTTGCCAGCAACGCGAGACTAGAGAACGGTAATACTCGGACAACAATACTGAAAGCTAATGTCTTAAGGACAATAAACTTATATTAACCGGCTACTGAACTGACATCCGGTCTGTGCCGGCTTCATTTACGACGAAATCTCCGTATACCCACCATGATCTTGCCTCACACTACGATTTCACAGTACGCGATCGAGCAAATCAAGCCATTTCACGTCCGTCCAGGATGACACCACTACCGAATTCAGCCCTACTACAAGCGACCTGTATTTGCACTGCCTGCTGGTTCCACTACGGGCATCTATCAGAGAATTTCTTCATACAAGGACAGCAAGAGCGAGTATAAGCTACGAACCTTCAGTTCATTTTCCCGCATTAGAGTTCAAATAATTACTACATTCGTTGCCGCCCCTTTTTACAATGAAATAACTAAGGATTGACGTGTACATCTTATGATGTAATAAATAAAATTAATGTTAATGTTTTTCTCTTGTGTACAGCTACCCACGTGAACCTTTTTAACGAGACAAGAGGTCCCGTTTTGTCTTAGCACCTACTGTCCTGGTTTTATGTACTTAAGTCGGCGGGAAAGTACAGTACCGTGTTGTGTGTAAACACCTACTATTCTAGTTACGGCACTGTATAGTGAATGGGCTAGCTTCTAGACTTAGAATCTATCCTATTTACTAGCCAAATGTAATCAGGGTATAACTCCTTGATATAATGCTGACAGGCTCTACCTTACTTACTAACTCTGTCTCTTCTCACTGTTGCCCAACGTATTGAACTGCTAATCGACTGTCAACTTACTAGCATGTACAGATTTTTTCGTGTTACTTTCTAGAAGACCCATGTCTTTTACAATACATTGTATGAACAGCTTGAAAGATTAGTATTTAGAGTACCGAAATTTGATCTTAGGGTCTACTCTGTATGCTTTTAGACAATTCTTTTTATAGTATCCTGTCAAAAATTCCTACAGTACAGTATAGACAATAGTGACTTTGAGAGTGTGAAAGTGATTGTCTACAACTTACAGAATAGACCTCCTGTTAATTTGTTTATTTACCTAATCCAGTTTGTGGTCCTGATAAAATCCAATCAGCTGAACTACCAGATAGTCCATGCATTAAAAATATAACTGAACCCTTTAAAGACTTTTCCGTGTCATATCCTAAATCAAATTTGTATTTTTCACTTTTAGGAGGCATTCGGTGCATTTCCAAAATATATGAGTCTTCAGTTGTAACTTGGTGTGTTTCCACTCTGTATCCTTGCCTCAGAATCATATCAGGCTAGAATCGAAAAGGATCATTATTAATAAGATTTATTTATATTTATACTCGGAGAAATGACGTTCGATAGTTATTTTTTCGCCACTAAGATTGTCGAACTGCGTTGATCGAACTACTGGCCTGTATATGATTTTTTCGTTGCTGGAGGGGTTTGGAACCGAGGACTCCGCCCCCTTGTGTGCGCGTCTGACATACATCGTTTTTTTCTACTTTTGTTGGTGCTTCTAATTGTTTATGTATCCTGCGATGTGGTTCGCTATATGTTTATTTTGATACTATTTTTGAATTCTCAGAAAATTTTTCTCTACCAAACAAATGTTGTTTGTAATCCTCATTATAAAAAAAAAAAAATCGATTCGAATACAATGTAAGTTTTTAAATAATTTTTTCTGTATTAAATGAACTTAATAATTTGTTTTATACTAATTATGATATTTTGGAAATAAATACAAAATAAATCAAGGCATGTTTCTATAAATTCAATGATTAATTGGTTTGAATTTTTAATTTTTTATTGGTAATAAATAATACAGTGCCACAGAATATCTTTCCGCAATTGATTGTAATTAATAAAAATTAGATTTTTTTTTTGAGGTGCACCTTTTTGAGAAAAGTGCACTTTTTTAGATGGACACTATTATTCTGAAGGGTGCTCTTTTTTCATAGTGAGACATTTTTTTAAAAGGCAATTTTTTACTTAGCGACGGTCTCTTTTACAGAGGCGGTATTTTTTCCAATGTGGGAAAAAAAATCTTTTTTCAGAGATGTGCCCGTTATCAGAGAATAGCGTTTTTGCAGAGAGGCCCCATTATTTATGAGAAGCTCGGGCTCTAAGACCCTAGTTTCATCCTTACATTTGGCGCCCCATACGTTGGGCTGGGCGCCCAACGCTGCAGCCCGGTCAGCACGCTCTTTTATTTGGCCCTATAATCAAATTAGGTTAGGTTAGTGAAAGGTTAGTGACAGAAGAACCTGAACAGCTCTAATTAAATTTAAAATGTATTTAAAACTTAATTCTGCCTTATTCTTAAAATGACCAACTACTGTTTGACATTTATTGATGTAATTTACTAACTAACTAATTTCTCTGTAGATATTTACAAAAATCATACTGATAGCTGGGTCATTCCATGTCAAGTGGTCTAATTTTAAAAAAGTGCCCCGCGCGACCCTCACGGATTTGGCTGAAATTTTCTGTGGAGGACTCTCTATGTCCCAAATGAACTTTGGTAAAATTTTAGGTTCACTGGTGGAATATTCATGGAGCTACAGTCCTTTGTTTAACCCCATACTGGAACCCGCGACAGTACGCCAACAAGATTTTGGCAACTTTGAGTCTCAATATCGCATTCACAAACTTTTCAAAATGCATGAAATTTTGCCAACTTGAACAACTTTATGGGCTTTATTCAATGAAATTAATTAAACTTTTTATATATTGCACCCAAAAAGTGTAAAGTGGTTCAAAGTTGGCCAAAAATTTTACGGTTCAGAAAAATTGTAAAGTTTAGTTTTCTACAGCTATGGCTGTAGTTAAGCTACAGTCGTGATACTTTGCACATAGTGTCTCTGTATAACTCTCTTTTCAAATGTTTGGTTTTAACTTTCTAGCTACTCTTATTAGCTTACAAATTTAGTGTAAAGTCTGTGATTTGTGTAAAGTAGCCAAAAATAGGGTATTTTCAAACCGATTTTGCGGAAAAGAGTCACCCATAAACTCTTTGAAACCTACTCCATTAGAAAGAGCATATTTTAGACCCCCTAAAAAAGTTGGATAGATGTTTCAACGCAGACATATAAGGCCCTAAAATCAGGGTGCAAAACAGGGCGGCATTGCCACGCCAATGCTGAATTCTACAACATGCAATTTTCTATCTTTCAGATTGTTAGTTGTTTTTATACTACATACAGGTACTGCATAAGTACCCAAGTCTTACTGTCGTACCGACCTCATTATATTGGCAACCTCCTATACCTAAAACACATTTCTATGGCAATCACCTATGACATAACCGCAATTTTTTCAGTTTTTTTTTTTTTTTCTTCAAATTTTCCGCTTTATTAATGCCATATTTGTTAGCATGAACAGTTATAGGTTGTCATATATTATTTCTAGGTTATTATTCAGAGTCTCCTAAACTTTATATGTCCGTTGCACATTATCATTACATAATTTGATTCCAAAATGAGTGTTGACACATCGGTGGCACATTCCTCCTCCGCTTCCGAGTGCATTATTGGACAAAAATTGTCATCGAAGTGCCATAGTTTATAATTGCAAAAAAAATCGGATTCATTCTCATTGGCAGCTTATCAGCTGTGGCCACCACAGGACCGACCGCCATCATAAAGTACTTGTATAAAATACATTCTAGCAGCAGAGTAGAAATAACTTGGCCTAATATTTTCTAACAGAGATATTATTTATCATGACCGTGGAAACGTTACATGTAAGTATGAAAAAATTGTGACTTTGAAAAAATTTTAATTTCTTTTCGTTTTATCAAAAAAACGTCTCAAATAAAAGTTATTAGTTATTGCATTTATAGCAACTTTTGTTAAATAAATTTTTTCGAAATATTTTTCTGTTGCTAAATATTCGCAAAAATCTTAAAATCGACACGATGAAACTCCCATTTCTAGTCGACCGATTTTTACCAAAAGTTGGTCAACTCGTGACATTGATGTCAATAGCTTAAATATGCAGTTTCATAAAAATCCTTTTAGCCGAATTTGCTCTGCACGTGTACACAGACGGACGGACGGACAGACAGACCGCCAGACATCATGCTGAAAATAGTCAAAACGTTATGTAGGGACCTCTTGAAAGATAAAGGAGAATTGCATGTTGTAGCATACAGCATCGCCGTGGCAATGACGCCCTGATTTACACCTGGTTTTAGGGCCTTATATATCCGCGTTGAAACATATATCCCACTTTTTTAGGGGGTTTAAAATATGCTCTTTCTAATGGCATAGGTTTCAAAAAGTTTCTGGATGACTCTTTTTTGCAAAATCGGTTTGAAAATACCCTATTTTTGGCTACTTTACACAAATCACAGACTTTACACTAAATTTGTAAGCTAACAAGAGTAGCTAGAAAGTTAAAACCAAACATTTGAAAAGAGAGTTATACAGAGACACTATGTGCAAAGTATCACGACTGTAGCTTAACTACAGCCATAGCTGTAAAAAACTAAACTTTACATTTTTTCTGAACCGTAAAATTTTTGACCAACTTTGAATCACTTTACACTTGTTGGGTGCAACATATAAAAAGTTTAATTAATATCATTGAATAAAGCCTATAAAGTTGTACAAGTTGGCAAAATTGCGTGCATTTTGAAAAGCTTGTGAATGAGATATTGGGACTCAAAGTTGTTGAAATCTCGCTGGCGTACTGTCGCGGGTTCCAGTATGGGGTCAAACAAAGGGCTATAGCTCCACAAATATTCCGCCGGCGAACCAAAAATTTTACCAAAGTTTGTTTGGGACATAGGGAGTCCTCCACACAAAATTTCAGCTAAATCTGAAATGGTCGCACGGGGAGCCCTAGACCACTTGACATGGAATGACCCAGCTGCTAGTTGAACCGAATGTGTTCTAAAATACCTTTGGTGAACGTATCTCCCGTTGGTTTATTTTATCGAAGTAACTGGGTGAATCAACCAGGTAGATGATTTGTGTATCGGCCCAAGACCTTTGTAAACGCAGTTTAACACGCAAAAAAATTTTTTTTTAAATATTCCATATTTTGTTTGAAATGTCTATCGAAGAATCGGCATAAGATGCTACTATATACGAGGTGTGTAAATGAAGTAATCGGACTGGCAACATAGCGTTTGATCTGGCAACATTTGGGACGCGGAACTTGGAGAGCCGGCAGCTGAACATGTGATACGCCTTCAGTACGAGTTTGAACTCGCTAGAGTAATTTTATTGTTTGTAGTGTTTTTTTTTTCGTGAAACAGTTTTTTCTAGTGCGTTCTAAAAATGAGTGATATTCATTTCGAGCAACGGTGTGGTATTAGGTTTTGCTTCAGACTTGGGCACAGTGCAACGGAATCATTTGCAAAACTTCAGCAGGCCTATGGAGACAGTGTTTTGTCAAGAACCCAGGTTTTTTGGTGGTTTAAGGCATTTTCAGAAGGAAGAGAGTTGATTGAAGATGAATCACGCAGCGGAAGGCCTTCATCTTCAAGAACCGATGAAAATGTCGACAGAATCCGGGATCTCGTATGAGTCAGAATGATCGGGAAACAGTTGAATTTGACTCACAATACCGTTCATCAGATTTTCACAATGTGCACAATGCGCCCTATCACACAAGAATTTCAATAAATGAGTTTTTGGTCAGTAAAAACATTCCTGTGGCTCCTAAGCTTCCTTATTCACCTGACTTGAGTCCTTGTGACTTTTTCCTCTTCAAAAGATTGAAAAATTACCTCAAGGGACGTCATTTTAGGACACTCGAAAACATTCAAACGTCCGTAACCAACCAGCTGAAAGCTATTCCAGTATCCGAGTTCCAGCACTGCTATGAGGATTGGAAGAACCGTCTCCAGCGCTGTGTGGCTTCCCAAGGAAATTATTTTGAGGGAGACAATATTTAATTGTAATTCTATTCAAATAAAAAAATAAAATAAATTTAAATCAGTCCGGTTAGTTAATTTACACACCTCGTATTTTCCATTCTTCTCTTTGACGTGGAAATATAGAGTATTGTAAAGAAGTTGAATTTTCAAAATTTGGGTTTATCGACGTTTATTTATTTATATTAATAACATTGCAAGCTATATCTGTTTTTTTATTTTATCATTATATACTATTTATAAAATTAAATAAAAGTAAATAAATGTTTAAATAATATTTAACTAATATTTTACGTCACAAGAATGTTTTTGACGTATCACGATACGTCACAAGACCGGCGATGAAAAATTGATCTATTTCGACAACTCAAAACGCAAGAAATCATGGATTGATCCTGGTCAATCATCGTCGATGCCAAAGGGAAATAGTCATAAAGCAATTTTTTCTATGTTATCTATTTAATAACCTTCTGTGCAATGTTTTCTATTTAGTGAGATATGAATGGTTTCGTGTATTATAAGCTTTTAAAAGCAAAGAAAACAATCACCGCCGAACGTTATCCACAACAAATTGAAGCATCTGAATGATAATTTCATGCGAAAACGACCAATAATTACATCGAATCTCCGGAAAGTGATTCTCCTACAAGATGATCGGCCCTATGTTGCTATAACCTTAAAACAAACTCCGTTGGAGCTCGAATGGGAGGTTTTACCGTACCCAACATATTCTCCGGACCTGCAACATGTTTTGGAAGATACACATTTCCCTAACTGCGAAGAAGTTGAAAATTGGGTAGCTGAATGGACTGGCTCAAAAGACAGACCATTTCTTCCTCGCGGAATTCAAATTTGGACAGAAAAAAAAGTCATAGCTTCCCAGGGAAAATACTTTAATTAATGTATTCGCGCAATTTATATGTATAAATTCAAAATTCGCAATTTTATTCAAAAAATATATATATAATATTTGTAATTATTTAAATATATACTTAAAAAATTGATTGATGAAAAGTGTAAATTTTAACACATTTCAGGGTTTTTTAGGTATTTAGTCAGTGAATGATGATTATTAGAAGGCCAAACGATGAATACCTGTTGCATTTACAAGTGTTGGTTTTAAATCTTTTAAATCAATACGCCTGACAAGAAGGTTGCAGTTAAATTTTTTCTAACATGTATTAATTACACTAGAACTCCTCTAACCTGGGGGTTATATAATAATACCATAATATATATTTAAACGCATTTTTTTGTTTATATATATAATTGCAAAAATATCATTCAAATCCAGATCTGGAAACACTGCGGACGATCTTTTGTTACGCAAGAGCATAAAGCCTACAGAGACATTGTTTATATTGCGATTATATGAAAAACAAACAAAATCTCTACTAGAAATGGAATCCCAGCTACCGGTCAGTTATTTATTTATTTTACAAGTCGGTATTTGCCAAATAAATTTACGTACCTCTTCTCTACCCATAACAAAATGTATCCATGTATATACAAAAATATTTTTTTAATTTTAGCTATGATATTAAACGAAAATCTTAAAACTTGGCAAAATTTAGTCCAAATGAAATGTATTTCAAAAATCAATTACCGGTCATTAATCTGCACGTAAGGCTGCGTATAACCCCCGGAGGTTACTAGTTTCTTATACAAAACTAACAATATCAAATAAAATTAGTATTAAACTATACATCAAATTTTGCACCGAATTTGTATCTATCTAATATGATAGTTTTAATTGTAGAAACATTTATAGTAAAAATATTATCGCTCAATAACTTAAAAATAGACATCAGCGATATTGTTCTGTAATTTTTTAAATCTATTTGTGGGTTTTGAATAACTTTTATATTTACATAGTTTTGTGTAGAAATGTTCAAATAATACGTCAACATTTTTTTCGACTTGATTACTTATAGTTTAGAGCCTTCGTCGAAAAATATTATACTTAAAGATAATAGAATGCCACTTGGTACACGTATTCGTCACGAAAAATAAATCATTTTTATCCGTAACACCAATTTTGAAAACCGCGGCAGATTCAAGAGGGCGACAAAAATAGATTACCAAGTACAATTACTATAAGTTATTTTCACAATACAACAAAATAGCTAGAATCATATTTGTAGAATGATGCTTTAGGTACAATTTGACGCATCGTACGCAAATATGCGTCGATTGGTTTACAAGATGACGTCTATATGCAAATTGCTTATTTACAACTACCTAACAGTTTTTTCTACAATTAAAAATATCCTATTAGATAGATAAAAATTCGCTGCAAATTTTGATATATAGATTGTTATTAATTTTATTTCCGATTATTAGTTTGGTATAAGAAACTATTGAGGACTATAGGGTTGTGCGCCGCCTTAAAGAGCTTCCATTTAATATCCCTACAATAAAATTTATTTATTTATTTTATTTTTTTTCAATAACACAGAAACTGTAATATTTTCTAAAAGCGAAATCTTATTACAAAATCCTCTCGTACATTTCTGGTTCATAGCAATATACATTGTTTAGATTTTTTTCAGATTTTTAATTTAATCCCTTAGGATTAATGGTGCGGAAAACTGATTTTTAGTAGGTACTTTTTTTTGAAAAAAATCGTATTAAAATAAAAAAAAAAATAAATAAAAAACTACTTCCCATTCCTTTATCTGCGTCTTAAGAGCTTTCTTTTGATACCACACAATAAATTTTAAAAAAATATTTTTTTTTCGACGCCACAGAAAAGCAATATTTTGCGAAAAACCAATCCGATCAAAATTTTCTGTTGAACTATTCTGGTTCCCATCAATGTAGGTACATTATTGAGATTTTTTCTTCAGATTTTTCGTTCAATTCCTCTGGGAGATAGGGTGGGGGACAAAAGTTTTTTGCCATTATATTGACAAAAAGCCCATAAAAAAAAGATTTTTCAAAAATAAAAATTTGTTTGTGCATCCACGCATTAAGAGGTTTCATTTGATACCCCACTCAAAATTTAAAAAAAATATTTATTTTTTCATTAACTACATATTTGTTTATATTTATCCCGCGGTGTATTTTTTTTTGAACTCTCCATAGTTTTTCTATATGTGGATCAAAAAGTTGTACAAGTATGCCATATTTCAACTTTCTATATCAGCCGTTTGGCTACAATTTCTACCGTACAGACAGACACACATGTACCATTTACAATTATAAGGGTTTATTATATTATGACTGACGTTATAAGGGTTTTTTGGTAGTCATACCTACTAAACCTTAAAATCACAAGAAAACATCGACTTTCAATGCAACCTCCTAATAGAATAACAAATTAAGGACAAAACGTGTTTTCTTTAGCCATTTTAAGACTTTTGATACAAAAAATTAAGTAACCTCAACTTTTTAAGGTTCTGTTGATCATGTGAATTGTAAATGGTACATATCTACCGCCACAATTTTCGTAAACGCTTTGTGTTTATTGAGTACTACAATAGTAGTTTAAGCTTTAGCTTTTAACTTCATACCAACTTAAAGCCTTAGTAGATAGTAGATACTAAGTCCAATTAGGTAAATCTTAAATATGGTTACAAATTACCGTTTTGTCGTACGTGTTATCGGCTATTCTCCTCAGATCATCTGCGTAGTAGGGAGCCAAAGGGAAGATTGGAATAATGCCTTCGATAGCATCCTCTTGAAATTTGTCTGCGAGACTTTGGCATATTAGAAAGAAAAATAAATAGTAAAGGCATTGCATAATATTTCACTGATAATTTAAATGGATAATTTTGAGACTCTTAATTTTGACTTTTCTATTTTTTGACAGTTAATTTTGATTAGAGATTGTTTAACAGAAGTAAATAGATTATACCTAATAGTATAGAAAATATGTAGTTTTCAACAGAGTTTTGGAAATTGTTGCGATTAATAGGTCTGCTTTCGAGGTCACATTTTGCGTATAAAATGTATATAGCAGTGTTTCTCAACCTTTTCTGGCCCTTATCTGGCCAATTTCGGGGGGTCCCACCCCCCGAAATTATGTAAATATTATCTGCGGCCCCCCTATATTATGGTGTATCAAGATAACGGGAACACGAGCTTTTTCGAAAAAGCGAAGAGTGAGAAAGTTGGGAAAAATTTATCTAAAATATTTAACTAAAATTTATCCACAAAATTGAATGGTAGTATTGAAATTTTCAGAAAAAAACCGGAAGTACAGGACATCAAGGACAATTTCGAATTTTTAAATGGGAACGTATGTCATATTGGATAACTTTAGAGCTTTTCAACAACTTTTACTTAAACATTTTTTAACATCTTTTACGGTTGACAAAAAACTGATATTTTTAAATGACGATTATGTTCCCTACAACGACTTGAAAGTAAAGTGTTTTTATTTACAAGTGTTCAAAGAGCCTTCCATTTTAATTTTAACACATTCGCATCTTTACTCTTCAGTTATCAGTAGCACGGAGAGCAATTAAAAAAATATATAATAGAAAATATTGCACTTTTAAGTCGTACCTACTTTAAAGTACAACTTGAAAATACTTGAAGTACCTCCAACGCGAACCATTTTCAGAGAAACCCATCAACCGACACATACAATTTATTTGACCTTGATATAGTCTACTTATAGTCTGTTTCTTTGGTTAAAGCGGAACTAGATTTTCAAATCTAGTATTTTTTGTCGATTGAATGAAGCTTTTCGTCATTTTGTTTAGTAAAAGCCCATTTACTCATTATAAAGCTAGCTAGTGACTACTTAAACGTTTGAAATAGCCTGTAGTTTAAATTAGTTGTCTAATTAAGTATATTATGTATAAAAATAAATAGAATATTTATTTTATTTATGTTATGAAAGGTATATTTTTATAAATATAAATATACGATACTCGTATTTATAAATATGAATAAAATTTATATCTTGCAAGATCTTGTACGACTTCGCGGCTCCCCGACGAAGCCATCACGGCCCTCCAGGGGGCCGCGGCCCCCCTGTTGAGAAACGCTGGTATGTAGTGTATAGCTAGAACTTCGAAAAATCTTCGAAAAACGTGCAAAAAAGTGGTTTTTGCAAATATCTCCGTTCTATTTAAATATTAAAAAAATATATACAGTCTTGTGCGTAAAAATAACAGTATCAGAAAAATAATAGTATAAATACAAAAAAAAAAACTTGGTTTAACTAATAACAAATGCAAAATTTTACTAATATATTATATTTTAAGAACAACTTTATTATTTTGATAAAAACAAAGTATTTTTGTCTCAAAAGAAATTTTATATTTAGTGGATCGATTAAAAAAAAAGTAAGCCGTATATTGAAAAAATGTTTATTAATTATTAAAATACACTTTTTGGGGATTTATTTCTTAAAAATAATATCGTCTAAATGTAGACCCTCGCGTTCTCGGCACTCATTTAATCGAACAGTAAAATTACTTATGACGTCTCGGCAGGTGGACTCAGGGATGACTACCATTTCGTGACGGATATTTTCTTTCAAATGCGCCAGTGAAGTCGGTTTATTGGCGTAAACTTTAGATTTAAGATAACTCCATAGGAAAAAGTCCATAGGGGTTAAATCTGGACTGCGTGGAGGCCAATTTATGTCACCTCAATCACCTGATTTACGAAATTAAGCCTCTGACTGGCATCTTGGGGCTTTAATTCTTGCACCAATTGAATTTTGTAGGGGTGCAGCTTTAGGTTTTTGTGCCTAATGCGATGTAATGATGATCTATGCACATTTAAAGCACTTGCGCGCTTCCGAATTGAAAGGTTCGGGTCGTCACGAACAGACTGATTAACATTCTCCACGTTTTCTACCGTTCTTGATGACCTAGGTCGCCCGGATTTTGATTTATCCAGTGTTGTACCAGTCTCTTTAAACTTTTTAACCCAATGTCGAATGAGAGGAATGCTTGGCGCATCATTTAAGTGGCGAAAACCTCGAATACTGCAGAATTTTCTACGCGCTACAGTCGCCGAAACACCGTTTTTGTAAAACTCTCGCACGCATAACGCGCGGTCTGCTCCAGAGAAACGCTCCATAGCGACTGAATTCCCAAGAGCCAGGCTACCGATTGACATAACCCCCGCGCCCCTCGGATACGTAGCGTTCACGCAGTAAGCTAAATAAATATAAAATTTCTTTTGAGACACCTTGTATATACATGATATTTGTAAAACTATGATCATTCACAAATATAGCAGTACACTTCATAAAACAAATAAAACTCATTTTAATATTAATATTCTTTATTATATCTGTAATATTTGGTTCCATGACATTTTTTTCGTATTACTTCTACACTTCTTCTCGGCATAGAACCAAAATAGCTACCGGCATTTCTCCAAGGGAACAGATTTCCAAACTGTTTCAATTTCTCTCCATAATTCTTCTTTGTAAGCAGGTTTTGATGAAGATATTTTAATTTTTAAATCAGCCCACAAGTTCACTATTGGATTTAAGTCCAGAGATTGAGCTGGCCAATCCATAATAGTAACCCTATTTTCATTAAACCTATTTTTTGCTTTCATCGAGGTATGCTTTAGGTCATTATATTGAATAAATATCAATTTTAAAGGCATTTCCTTCTCTGCAAAGGGAAGCATGACATACTGCAAGATACTGACATAAACATTCGCTTCCATTATATCTTCAATCCAGAAAATAGGGCCCACTCCGTTTCAAGAAAAATATCCCCATGCCATAACACTACAACCGCCATGTTTTATTCTACCTCGCGCATGAAGGCCTGCGTACTTGATTTTGGCAGATACCAGGATTAAATTAAACAATTTTTGTTTCATCAGACCAAAGAATATTTTATCTTTTTGACCCGGCCAAAGTTGGTGTTCTTTGGCAAACTGAATTCTATTTTCCCGTTGTCTCTTGTTTAACTGTTTTTCTTGGTCTTCTGGCTTTCAGATTTGCTTTTATAAGGGGTTTTCTTACAATTGATGCAGAAATTGGAAGGTCTAATTCGTTTTTTATTTGTGTATAAGTAAGAAAAGGGTTCAACTTTGCATACCTTACAATTTTTCTATCTGTTGTCGGCGAAGTTTTAGATATCCGACCTCGACTTACAGGTTCTAAAGTCCACTTTTTGGCATTAGATAACATTTTAGCGGAGCACATTCTGAATAATTTAGAAGTTTTATCAGAAATCAACATTTGTAAAATCAACTGACGTTTCTCCTGTGTGCAGTGTTTAGCCCTACCCATTTTTACAAAAATATAGGAAAGATATTTAATATTTTCCGTGGTTTTAAATATAAAATCAACTTACTTTTCAATATACTCAAAAATGTATTAAAGAATAAAACTGTTTGGTTAGCTAGTTTGGTAAAACTTGTGGACACTATGTGCTATTTTTAAAACTTGTGCTATTTTTACGAACACAAGAAAAATGTTTTTGGTTTGTTTAAGGGGCAACTTACATATTTATTTAAAAAATTCAATGCTGCCAGCTTAAATATATTATACACTTATTATATATACTATAAATGTAATAATAATAATAATAATAATAATAATAATAATAATAATAATAATAATAATAATAATAATAATAATTTTATTGCTCAAAATATACATTTTAGATATAAATATATACAGATTTTTACACTTGGGGTACTATAAAGCAATAAGATACAGGTCCCATCAGCGATGGGTACACCACATGAGCGTAAGCTCAGTTTGTTGCTTCGATTTTTGTAATTTTATTATAATGGACTGAATATTATTATGTTGAGCCTTTAAATTTCATATTTATTTATTAAATATAATTTCGATATAAAAAACATTTAGAAGAGAGAAAAAAAAAGCTAAAAGATGAAAAATTAATTTATATTCTTTTTATAAAAGAGTTAACATCATTGCTTTGTAACTGTAGTACCCAGTTTTTAATTTTTTGTTTATAATTTCTTTTCGTAATAGTAATATTTGATGATGCTATATATTCATCAAACGCATTGTATACATTGCCAACCACAGATTTAAAATATGTATCAAGTTTCCTTTTCTTAAGCGTGTTCTACATTATACAATTCTCATCAAATTTTCATACTTATTTCTTTGACTAGAACTTGTACTAGAAATAAATCAGTGAAATTGTACAGTGTAGAACACGGTATGTAGTCAAGGTCAACTTTATTCAAAACTAGATTTGATCCAACTATTCTTGAAAACACATCCAACTTGGAACTCGGTGCATGCGCAGTAGACAGTTTTAACAATAGTACCAACATTAAAATTACGCTTGTAAATATTTTGTATTACCACGTGTTTAATAGTGTTTTGTTGATCATTGGTTTGAATAAGCGAATATATAAATTGTGTTTTGTACGTAAATCAGTAATTTTACAAATCTAATAGCTAGGTTATAGACATTTGACAAGATATGAATTATATTTTTATGTTGGTACTTTAAATGAACTGAAACATGTGTAAGAATTTAATTCTCTACCAAAAAATTGAAAAATAAATTGTATTAAAACTTTGACAACTTCTAGTTCAAAGAAAAAAGTTTAGAAAATTGATGAATAAAGTATAATGTAGAACACGCTTTATACTTAGCAGGTAATGCTCGCTTCATAATATTATTTCGTGTGTTGTGTAAGTGTTCTGTGACTTGAACTATTTCAGGATTAATTATTATATACTTGGTTATGGCTGTTAGATATAACTGGCTTACTGTGTATATTTTTAAATAATTAAAAAGAGTTTCAGATGGATATCTTATAAGTTTGAATGCAATAGTTTTTAATATTTTTTTTTGGATTACTTTAAGTTTATTTAAGTGCAATTCCTCTGCTCCCCCCCAGCTTAAAATACCGTACTGAACTATGGACTGAACCAATCCGAAATAAAATGTTTTTAGATGCTGCAATGGAAATATATTTCTTAATAATTTAAATAAGTATAATGTTTTTCTGATCTTACCACTAACAGCATCTATATGACAGTTCCATCTCATGTTTTCATCAAAAGTAACCCCTAAGTATGTTGTCTTATGAATTCTTTTAATTTTATTATCGCAAAGGCATTGATCACTGTCATCATTATCACATGTAAAATTGTGTATTGGTAATGTATTAAAAGTTGTTTTAATATTTTTATGTATCGTAAAAGTTATATAATGAGATTTACTTGAGTTTAAAGCCAATTTGTTGTTATCTAACCAATATTTAATATATTTTAGGTTATTTAATGCCAATTCTTTTAGATTCAGCCATGAGTCTGATTCATAATACAATGCCGTATCATCAGCATATGAAAAAATTTTACAACTTAATTTCAGATTTAATAGGTCATTTATGTATATAATAAACAAAATCGGGCCAATATTGTACCTTGGGGGATACCAGATGTTATTACTTTTTCAGTACTCTTTGAATCGAGAATTCGAGTAATTTGTTTGTGGTTAGTCACATAACTTTTAAATAATTCCAGTGCAATTCCTTGAACACCGTATTTTTCCAATTTCAACAAAAGAAGTTTATGATCAACAGTGTCAAACGCCTTTGCCAAATCTAAAAAGATAGCTACGGATGGTAATGATTTACAGTGCCGCAACAAGGGTGGGACGAGCGGTGCCACCGCACCAGGCGCCGGATTCATAGGGGGCGCCAAATGGCCAAATTTAATTTTTTTCATTATTATTTTTTATATTAATAAGCTGTAATCAACGCAAAATTGATTTCATAATCGAAAGTTTCAAATGGCAGGCAAGATCTTAATTGAAGATGTGTAGCCTAATACTGGCATTGCGCTGCGCATATTTTTAACGCTCACTGTAACTATGGCTTCGAATGAACGCAGTTTTAGTACATTAAAATGGCCGGTATTATAAAACCTAACCAAAGGACCAACTATCTAGTTGCAAACTAAATTTAGTTGATAACTAATATAACAAGTTATTTAATTTCGGTATTATAAATCAGAACAGCCAACTAAGTAACTAGTTCACAACTAAAACAATTTAGTGTCAAGATTTACCGACCGAACGTTAGTTATACAACTGACCGGTAGATGCCTACCTATAATTTTGACAGTGAAAAAGAATTTTCAAATGGAAAAAAAAACGGGATAGAGGTTAAAACTATACAGAAATTGAAAAAGAGCAATTAATTGATATAGTACATAAATATAAAAATGTAGTGGAAAACAAAAAAACTGATAATGTTAGTGTTATTGAAAAACTAAATTAATGGAACATAACGGATGGTGATGAAATACTACTGACAGATGATACACTACTGACAGATGATACTGATGACATAATATGTAAATTTATGTTGATTATGTATATACAGTCTGTTTCAAACTGTTAGGCGGAACTAAATGGGAATTTCGTTCTTTTAGGTTGTCACGAGAAGGGACCTTGCTTGGGTAATTTCATTTTTTACGTTGGAATGTCAAAATTTAAAATTCCAACAATGAAACCATGGAAACGAATGACATTAAATTATTTTTTATATATTTTAATAAAAAAATAAATAAATAAATGGGAAATTTGTATTAAGAATGCACAAAATATCAAAATATAAAGAAAATGACATTTTAAAATGATATTAACCTTAACAAAAAAATGTTTATTGTAAGTATGATTTACAAAGCTTAAACAAAACGGCCGAAAAGCACGATTTAAACGATGAAAGTAACTAGACTGCAAAATCTAGTTCCGCCTAACCATTTGGAACAGACTTTAAATCTACTAATATGATTTTTTTTTTATGTACAATATTATCCTTACTTTGCAGTTATTATTATCAAGTATATATTTTAGTATAAATAATATAAACAAGTTATTTCAATGTAAACAAAATGCTTATTATTTAAATTTAATACAAATATAGTTGCCAACTATAATTTAGTACCCAGAAATTCTGTCAACTAATTTAGTTTGTAGATTTAGTTGGGAACTTTTTTAAACCAACTTTTATAATACCGAAATCTATGGTTTAAATTAGTTTAACTCTTAACTAAAATTTAGTAGCAAACTATTTTGCTTTATAATACCGGCCATTAAGTAAATAAAAAATTATTTGCGTGCTACAATGGGCCAAGATAGATTGTAAAATTTAGCTTTAATATCAACAGAAAATATTATAGCGCACTTAATTAACTAATTCTCACAGTTAAAAGCCAGAAAAGTTCAATTTATTTAATTGTTGTTTATTATTTTATTTTTTTTTTGTATTATTTGTTGTTCCGTAATATCTGTAATATCCTTTTTTTTTTTTTGTCATTAAATATATATTTTTTTATTTATTATGTTCTCAATTATGTAATATAATATTTCTTTAGACCTTTTGTGTTTTTCATTTTAGGTGTTTTTCATTTTGTGTTTCATTGACCTAGAGTTTATATTTGGCCCTTTTTATATTTGTTGATGGTTTTTGAGTTTCTTAAAAGATATGTAACATAATTTGTTAATATAATCGTTAATATTGCAATTTAAACCAAACCAAAGAAAAAGTTATTCTTTTATTTTCACTTGCATCAAAATAAAACAATAAGATTTTAAGGATTCTCGATAAAATATGGTAAGTAAATGTCTTAAATAACATTTTGCTGAAGAAAACAACGTAAGTAAATGTCTTAAACGTTCCCTTACTGATGCAATCACCCTAACATAAAATTTTAAAAATTGGCAAATAAGTTTACGCACCAGGCGCCAATTTATGTTGTTGCGGCACTGATGATTTATCTAGTGATTCATAGATACAATGCGTTAGTTCCGCAATAGCATCATTCGTTGATCTGTCCGGCCTGAACCAAATTGATATTTCGATAAAATATTATTATTATTGACGAAAGATAGTAACATCACAGAAACAAGTTTTTCAAAAATTTTAGCTATATTACTAATTAATGAAATGGGCCTATAATTACAAAGATCATTTTTGCTTCCACTTTTATGAACAGGGGTAACTATTGAAGTTTTGAATGCTTTTAGGCAGTAACTTTGGATAAAACACTGATTAAATATGATACATAACGGTTGTGCTATAGAGTTATTCAAAGCTTTCAAGACCTTGGTAAAGACATTATCCGGACTACAGGCATTGGAGTTTTTCAAATTTTGTATTATGTCTAGAATTTCATACTGAGTGACAGGACTAAGAAATAAAGAACTTTGTGTTCGTTTAATTTTGTTCAAAAATTCTTGTGACGAATTAGTTTTGATTTTTGATGATATACTTTCACCGATTTTAATAAAATAGTTATTAAATTCTTCAGATATTTTCCCCCCAGATATGTAATGCAACTACTTAAATAAATAACTTTAAATAAAATAGATACAATTTTACCATTTGCCACTGCTATTTTTACGGACATGACTGTATCTATACAGAATTAAAGAGAAATGAATATTCTATAATTTAGTGTTTTTAAGTTTTTTTTTTTTTTTTATAAATTAAATCATTTTTATATTTTTTTGTAGCGGTAAGGAATGCGTAGTCATTGAAAAAAAAATCTTTTCACGTTCGTCACAAAATTAACACATATAGGCTATTCCAAACCTTTAAGCGGAACCAAATGGAGTTTTTCTTAAGTTGTCCCAAGATATTTATTTAACGTTTGGGACGGAATGGTAACCCGCTTTCCGTCCGCCACGCCACTAGAGTAGAGATGTCTCTGGTTTATGTTACGGCCCACTTGAAACATCTGTAAAAAACCAACGGGACGACACATGTAGTCTAGTCTAAAATACACCCCGCCTCATCACCTGTATGATATAAAAGGAATGGAATTACAGGCCACGGGATCAGACGTTAACCATCCTTTGAACGAGCAACTGCAGAGAAATTCCAAAGTAAGATCTAACACCGGCCCAGTGGACTGGCAGAGCAGTGCAACAGCGGTTTCAGCAGGCCGGGGCCGTCTAACAGCCAGCCTAGCGGACTACAACGAGAGGTCAGTCGTAAAGGCTACATTCCACTGAACCACGGAAGAAGAGGACGCCGCTTAGAAGGTAAGGTATACGCTAACCCGGTGATGGAGACACTTCTCTGAATACGCGCTCCTCGAAGTCCGTGTACCTTGGGTGTTTTGACGTAGCCAGCGTCCCCGACGAGAGTCGGTTTGGGCAGGCGGCCACATTTTTGGACTCTTCCATCTTGGTTTCGGCCAGGAAGCAGTTATCTAGTGCAGTCACGAGTTAGGTTGTGTTTTGCGACTGATGGGGGGTCGGCTAAATTGGGTATGTAGTGTCCTCTAACGGAGGTTCTCTGAAGGCAGCGCTCTTCGGAGCTCGTGTTTCCAGGGTACTTTGATGTAGCCAGTGTCGCCGGCGAGAGTCGGTTTGGGCAGGTGGTCACACTTTTGGACTGCTCGGTCTTGGTTCCGCCCAGGAAGCAGTTATCTGGTGCCGTTACGAGATTCTGTACACGGGGGTTTCACTCACAACGTTACCCCACGTCGGTGTGACGGGCGAGAGCCCTGAGGACCGGTCGTTGATAACGTTTGCCACCAACGTGAGGCTAGAGAACGGTGATACACGGAGTACTATTGAAAGCACATGTCTTAAGGACAATAAACTCATATTAACCAGCTACAGTACTGACATCCGGACTGGGCCGGCTCCATTTAAGACAAATCTCCGTGTACACGCCGCTATCTTGCCTCACCACTATTTCACAGTACGCGAGCGAGCAGTTCAAGCGAGACTACAAGCGACCTGTATTTGCACTGCCTGTCGGTTCCACTACGGGAATATATATGAAGATTCCTTCACACAGCGACAATAAGAGCGAGTATAAGCCACGAACCTTCAGTTCAATTTCCCGTACTAGAGATTAAATATATACTTCAATTTTGCCGCCCCTTTTTACAATGAAATAACTAAGGATTGACGTGTAAATCTTATGATGTACTAAATACAATTAATGTTAATGTTTTTCTCTTGCGTACAGCTACTCACGTGAACCTTCCTAACGAGACAAGAGGTCCCGTTTTGTCTCACTTTGTTTGAAGTTGGATTTTGCTAAACAAAATGACTAAAAACTTGAACCAAACGTTAAAAGTTACTAGAATTCAAAATCTAGTTTAAAAAAGAAATGGGCAAGAGCTGTCAATTTTTGTTTTTTAAAATTTAGTTAGGTAAAGTTATTGTACCGGTTTTACCAATGTGATGGAAGAATATGATTAGTATAATAATGAAACTCCTTATAAAAACTCAATTCAGTTGCATAAAGACTCACTTATGAACGCAAAATAGGAAAAGGTTTTATTCCTACTTTCCGGTGACCTAGAAAGTTGAAATATGGCACGAGGTTTTCTGGGCACCTGAGGATGAAGGGGAAAAAAATTCGAAAAAACAGAGAGAATGTTTCCCAATAAAGCTTCCACGCTGTCTTAATATAGCCAAAAATGTCGTTAAGTTAAGTCGTTGGTTTAAAATGACGACGCGAATAATACTTCAAATTATGAAGTTGTGTGGTCAGTTGCACCTTCATATTCTGATTTATGGATCAATTCTCTGCAATCCGTAACGCGTTCCGTATGCAATCTAAAAGCGTTATGGGTACCTATGGGCAATTACATGTAACGTTACGGATGCGCGTATAATCAGCCAATTGCCTATAGTTCCCGTAACGCCTATATATTTCTTACGGAACGCGTTACGGATTGCATAGAATTGTTCCATTAGTCTGGCTTTCCATTAATTTCCAAACCTGTTTATATAAAAATTTCTTGGTGGCAAGGGATTTTTATCAAATAATCAGCTGATAAAAATAATAGTAAAGTTTTATTTAGTAACAATTGTATATTAATATATAATATTATTATAATAATAAATATAGCCTTGGACAAATGTATGTAGCATCCATGCAGTTATCATTTAAGATCTAAATTTATGTACATTGTAACTTATATATATTTGACAAAATGTTTTTAAAATATCATTGACACATTCTAAAAGACGTACGTCTAATCAGATAACCCAAGAGTTATGATAAATCTTGAAATACAAATAAATATAGGCTTCGATCTGTTACGTTTTGTTTACATAATAATAAACAAATAGAGCTTGGATCATTATTAGACATGCGTTTGAAGTGAATACTGTCGTTTTCATGTTTTATTGAGTTTTTTATTGAGAATATTTTTAGTCATTTTATGGCTAAAAATCGTGAACTCACCGTGGCAGAAAGGAGTCAAATTGTATTGCTCCATTCACAAGAATAGTCGCTAGCTAAAATTAAAAAAAAAAAAAAATGGAGTGCTCAAGAAAATCCGTGCAAATTACCATTAAAAGGTTCCAAGAAAAAAAACGTGCAACCACTTCCAGAGATGATCGTTTTATAAAAAAAAGTGCTCTTCGTAAACGCTCAATATCGTCAAAAGAGCTGGCTGGTGAGCTGTGGGAGCATAGAGAAGTTAAAGTTTCTTCTAAAAGAATTAGAAGACGTCTAGTGGAATCTACTTTGTATGGAAGAAGAGCTCGCCGAAAACAACTGATGACCGAGCGACACAAAAATCTTCGTCCTGAGTGGGCCAAAAGACATTTAAACTGGACACCTGATGAATGAGAGAAAATCATTTGATCTGATGAGTCCAATATAGAAATAAGCATTGTAATGGTTTAATGTACTTACGAATTTAACAGAAAAATAAATTTCTAATCAATTATTGAACTAACAATATAAAATTTAATTTACTATAAATTTACGAAATTAAGGTTTGTTTTTTCCTTTTGTGGATCAGCTTTTTGGACAATCTGGAGTCATCTTTGTAAGACGTAGGTCGGGTAAAGCTTTTCATCTTGACAGCATCATCCATACGGCCAAATTTGGTGGTGGTAGCAGCATGATGCTACCACCACCAAATTTGATGCATCTGGGGGTGCATATCCGTCAGTGGCTTAGGCGAAATCTTTTTATGCGAGGGACGCATTATTCTTCTCGTTATATTACCATTCTTAATGTAGTTTTGGATCAATATTAAAATTATTTGATGAAGACAATCCAGAATATGTTTTTCAACAAAATAATGCCCCCTGTCCCTTCCAAAAAAAATATGTCACTTTTTGCATGGTTCTCCAGTTACCAGATTTATCGTAAATTGAAAATTTATGGTTGTGTCTGATAAACAAGGTGCCTCTTTACAAATGCAAATAAAAACAAGAATTGAAGAAAATTATTGTGGAACAATGGTTCAATTTAAAATCCGATGTACGTAAAAAACTTGTGGACAGTATGCCTAAAAGGGTACGTGCGGTAATTAAAGCACGATAAGGTACCACAAAATATTAATATTTTTTATTAAAGTGGTCATTTAAAGCTGTATTGTAAGCATTTATTTAAAGGTAAACACTATATTTTATTGTAAATTACAAAATTACATGATTAAATGAGTTCGAAACGTTAACAAATATATTTAAGCTATTGAATCTACTGAATTTAGAAAGTTATGACTATTGTGATATAAAATAAACTAAATAACATTGGTTTCTTTGTCTGAAAACACGAGCACTAAACACAGTAATGGCGTAACATTACTTAACTTTTAGACTAGCGTCTGTACAACCCTCTTAGTAACAAGAAGGGTGGTCGCGCACAACCCTCGCGCACTTCGCACTCACGTGACCGTCCAGTGGCGTCTCGTTACATCCTCCCCCTCAAGAGGCGATGTCGGAGGGATCGGCTCTTGTTAAAGAAGACGGGACGACGGTGGTGACCATTGTTGTTGTAGCATCAATCTCGGGTCGATATCGCTTTGGGCGGCCTCGGGCACGTGTCGCTGGTGGAACGGCTGTGTTGTCTGGCGGGGTTCCACGTCGTGGACGTCCTCGTCGTTGGGACTCTCGTTCTGTTGTCGGGTCTTCCTGGGACTCGTTCTTGCGGGGTCTTCCTCGGCCTCGTATTGGTCGGACCGGGGCGGTCTCTTGATTGCTCGGCACGTACGGGGTAAGTGCCGTAGTATGGTATGCGCCAAGGGGCGTATTTGGATTGGAGAGTGAGGAAATTTGGTAGGTAGTAGGGGACAACTGTGCAAAGACCAAATAAGGACCATCACGTCTGGGTGCAAATTTGGAGGTGTACCCTTTTGAGGCTCTACTTAGTGCGTGCACGGCGACTAATACCTGGTCTCCAACCTTATAATTGGGTGCTTCACGGCGATGAGCATCAGCATATCTCTTCGAGTGGTCTTGCTGATTCTCTCGTTTCTCTCTAGCTTCCGTTAGAGTATTGGCCAGTTTCTTTAGGTACGGCGTAATTTGCGGTACGAAATTATCTTCGTCCACGACAGCACGCAAATCACGATGAACATCATCAGGCGTTCGAAGTTCCCTGCCGAAGGTAAGGTATGCGGCGGTAAATCCGGTTGAGTCGCATTTAGATGTGTTCATGGCGAACCGTATCATTGGGAGTTTTTCTACCCACTGACTGTGGTCCGATTGAACTAGAATGGCCAACTGTCCTTTTAAGTCCCTGTTCTTCCTTTCAACGGGGTTCGCTTCTGGGTGGTACACTGGTGTCAGGTTTTGCTTAAAACCGAAGAAATGGGCGACCTGTTGCATCACTTCCGTGACGAATTGTGTGCCATTGTCGCTTATTACTCGCCTAGGAACTCCATAGCGCAGTATGATCTCGTCAATTAAACATTTGGCACAGTTTTCGGCAGTGGCCTCTTGTAGCGGACAAAGCTCAACCCAACGGCTTGCTACATCCTCGATGACGTAGATCCATCTTTCCCCAGTAGCACTTTCGGGTAGGGGACCGAAGAGGTCAATGGAAAGTACCTCAAAGCGGCGATGCTGAATTGGTGTTTGTAGCAGTCCAGCAGGCTTTTGGTTGGAGGGTTTGAATCGTTGGCATTCGATGCATTTTTTAACATGTTCGGTAACGGTTCTACGCATGCCAGTCCAGTAGTACCGAGAGCTTATCCTACTCAAGGTTTTCTCAATCCCATAGTGACCAGCTGTCGGCGAATCATGGTAGTCGTACAGGATTTTTGGTAATAAGTTTTTCGGCGCGACAAGGGCGGCTTCCTCTTCCTCCTCGCCATCTGGTGGGTAGCGGTATAGGACTCCACTAAACATGACGTAGCCGCGTTCTGTCCAGCGCGAAACATCTACGGGGTCATCGTTTGACTCAAATGCTCTAATGATTGTTTTGAGATCTGGATCTGCTAATTGCTGATGACGCAATTCACTTGCAGCTGCGGTGGGCAAGTCCACCGTCACTGTACTTACATCTTCACCAGGCGGTCGAGACAAGGTGTCGGCGACTGTGTTGCTGCGTCCTGTGGTGTAGTCAATATTCAGGTCGTATGATTGTAGCTGAAGGGCCCATCGTGCAAGTCGGCCACTTGGCGACCTCAAGGACATTAGCCACTTCAACGGCTGATGGTCTGAAATGACGGTTACCTTGGCTCCGTCTAAATAACCACGGAATCGGTCCATTGCCCACAACACCGCGAGGGCTTCACGCTCGGTGGTGCTATAATTTCTCTCCGATGGCGTCAAAAGGCGACTGGCGTATTCCACGGGAAGTTGTTCCGGGCTCTCCCCCTGCATTAAAACTGCCCCAAGAGCATAACCGCTGGCATCAGTCCTCAATATATAAGGTGAGTCTGGGTCAGCCTGTTGAAGAATCGGTGCAGTTGTTAACAGCCTCTTGAGTGTAACAAAAGCTTTGTCCTGCTCTGGTCCCCAGTGCCATTGCACGCCCTTTTTAGTGAGATCACAGAGTGGACGAGCAATACTGGAGTAGTCAGGCACGAACCTTCTAAACCACGATCCTGTTTGAAGGAATGTAATCACTTCCTTGGTATTGCGCGGGTTTTTCATCTCAGCGATGGCAGAGATTTTCTGCGGATCAGGCCTTATGCCGTCTTTTGAAATGAGATGACCAAGGTACTTCACTTCTGGCAACATAAAATTGCATTTTTGGCGATTGGCGCGCAGCTTAAACTGATTTAAGCGCGTAAAGACCAATCGTAGATCATGAAGGTGTTCCTCGAAACTTGATGATAAGACGATTAAATCGTCGAGGTAGGCCAGGACAAAAATACCTTTCAGTCCTGATCGAAATCTATCCATCAATCGTTGAAATGTGCTTGGAGCGTTTCGTAATCCAAACGGCATTCTCTTAAAGCGGAAGTTCCCCAAGGGACACGTGAAGGCAGTCTTGTCTCTATCCTCTGATTTTACTGGGACTTGCCAGTATCCTGATTTTAAGTCAATAGTGCTCATATATTGGCACTTCTTGGTTGCGTGTAGCAGCTCGTCGATACGCGGAAGGGGATATCGATCCGGTACAGTTACAGAATTAAGGCGTCGGTAATCCACGCAAAGTCGCATAGTTCCATCCTTTTTAGGAACGAGAACTACTGGCGCGGCGTACGGAGATTCGCACTCTTCTATAACGTCCGTAGCGAGCATCTTTTCCAATTCTTGCTTAAGAATATCTTTTCTTGCCGGGGATAACCTGTAAGGTGGCACAGCGATTGGCGTATCATCCGTAACTTTGATTTGGTGTTCCGCAAACGGTGTTGGCTCTACACTTGGGGAGAAAACATCCCTAAACTCTACAAGCAACGCTTCGAAACGTTGTCGTTGCTCCTCATCGGAGTCTTCGTCTTCTTCTTGGCCTGAAACTTCTGTAACGTCGTTTGGCGGAAGAATTGGTAAGTTCGGTTCCTCGGCGAATTGGTGCGTCGTGTCCGGTTCATCGGCGAAATACCAAACTTGGGCGGAAACGTCCAATACGATGCCAGCCGTCTTAATAAAATCAACACCGAGCAGCATTCTACTATTAATGTGGTTCGGTACTGCAATGAGTGTCGTAGAAATGATTCTATTGTGCACCGTGATTTGCACATCAAAATTTCTTATAATTACTCGCTGCACTTCTCCATCAGCCAGCCTAAGGTCTACTTCGTCCGTCGAATACGCGTGTCCTCTATCAAGCAGGATTTTGTGAAGTCGCGCACCCGCAAAACTACGTTTGGCACCAGTATCTAGGCAGGCTATGCCATTTAGCCCGAATAGTTGCACATGCACCATTGGCCTATTCGCGTTAGTATCAGTAGGACATTGCACAGTGAAGAACTCTAGGGATTCATGTACAGGAAGTGAGGAGTTGGCTTTAGTAGGGTTACAAGTTGGGCAATTACTACGCACATACCCCGGTTGTTGGCAACCGTAACATTGAAGTTGTTTCTTACCCGCTCCTACAGGTGGTGGTGGCGTCTTCACGGCTGGTGTGTGGTCTCTGCGAGCCTTCTTCCTGCAGTCGGCTTCCATGTGACCGAAGGACTTGCAGTAATTGCATTTGGGACGAGTCTTCTTTTCTGCTCTTTCTGGAGAAGTCGTCTTGGTGGATTTCGGAAACGTTGTCTTCGCTGCATACTCTCGCTGGGATGCTTCGATATCTCGCGTTTTTGTTAACAGCGCTTGGAAGCTGTCGAAGTCTGCGCGCGTGATGCGTTTTCGAATATCATTACGCAGCAGTCCGTACAACATGTCCAGCTGCATGCGTTCCGGAACCGGATATGGCAGTTGAGCCACTAATGAGCGCACGTTGCACACGAATATTTCCGTGGTTTCGTCCGTGTATTGCTCGCGAGAAAACAGTTCTCGAAAAATCTGCGATGGTGGTAGCTGGCGGGAGTAGGCATTTCGTAGCGCTTCGAGGGCACCGTTCCAGTCTAACACTGTGTTTTTTACTCCTCTCCACCACGTTGAAGCGATCCCCTCAAGGAGAACGGGCAAGCCACGGAGGGCGTTGCAATCACTCACATTGTTACAGTCTTTAAATATCGCAATGGTGTCGATGAACGCTTCCACGTCGGAATCGACCGAACCATTGAAACACGCAGTACATTTCGTGAAATTACCGGAACGTGGCGCGACAGGCGGCGGGCTAACACTCCCGCGCGAACTGCGGTCACTCGCGGCGCTCCCAATACTGGCGAGAAGTTCGCGAAATTGCACATCCGTTAGAACAATATTTGTTGATGAGTCTGTTGACGTACTCGGTTTTTCTACTTTGGGCGGCATTTTACATAGATAGCGCACTCAAAAGAGATGAAAATGTTTTTAAAGAAATAGTTTATTGCGCAAAAGTGAAAAAATGGCGCGAAATGTCAATACAGCGGAAAGTTAGTAGAAAACGCACTAAACTTTCTTCCACTCCGCGAAAAGTTTATAAACTATACACAGTTTACGCAAAATCTGTTCAATTTTCACTTTTGTTTAGTTCACTCTGTCACTAACTTCACTAAATCAACGAACAAAACACTTTAAATAATAAGTTAACGGCCCCACGTTGGGCGCCATTTTGTAAGCATTTATTTAAAGGTAAACACTATATTTTATTGTAAATTACAAAATTACATGATTAAATGAGTTCGAAACGTTAACAAATATATTTAAGCTATTGAATCTACTGAATTTAGAAAGTTATGACTATTGTGATATAAAATAAACTAAATAACATTGGTTTCTTTGTCTGAAAACACGAGCACTAAACACAGTAATGGCGTAACATTACTTAACTTTTAGACTAGCGTCTGTACAACCCTCTTAGTAACAAGAAGGGTGGTCGCGCACAACCCTCGCGCACTTCGCACTCACGTGACCGTCCAGTGGCGTCTCGTTACAGTATGTATTATTTTATTTACCATTTTTCCTGTAATAATCCTAAAATTCAATAAAACGTAAGTAAAACGTAAAGTGCTCCATACATTTGTCCAAGACTGTATTTTAAAAATATTGTTTCTTGTAATTTTTTTTTTTTTTCCAGTTCATCACTTTTCTTTTTCCTTTGTTTCCAGAACTCCTTTTGTCCGTATTTATGTTCAAAAAATTTCCATGTTCAAACTAATTTCGTAAATTACTCAACAAAGTTAAGTAATAAAATAAAAGTTGAACATTCTTGAACAGTATGGGTATCTAAGGAAATTAATTTAAGAAAAGAAGTGATTTTAAATAACTTATAATTGCATTAATCGTTTTCGTGGTTACTCTTAACTTTTAAAAAATGGACAAAAGACGTTTTAGAAATATGCTCCTCATCTGTCGTGGCCGGTATCTAGTCTGTTTAATCACGACCAAGCCGTGCGGGGGTAGCGAGTAACCATTTGGCTGATTATTAGGATCTGAGATAAAAATTTTGTTGGGATGAGTAATTGTACTATTCTTTAGACCATACATCTTTAGCGTTACAAGCAGTTATAAGGATGGGATCATTCCAGATAGGATTTTGGGATTTAAGTCTGTGATTTGGAGGATTTAATAGGTCTTCGTGTATTGGTAGTCTGTGGTTACTTCCAAATTTTTGCCAAGTTGTGACGGCAGCTTTGTTTCTCCGAATAAGTGGAGGGCGTATGTCCGACAGAACTGGTAACCATTCTAAGGTTGTGGAACGTGTAGCACCAATGATCGTTCTAATTGCTGTAT
Source organism: Liopterus haemorrhoidalis (assembly GCA_963971575.1). NCBI lineage: Eukaryota > Metazoa > Arthropoda > Insecta > Coleoptera > Dytiscidae > Liopterus > Liopterus haemorrhoidalis. The sequence goes on from OZ020611.1 coordinate 90,325,493, forward strand.
TCAGCTGGACATCTATTTTGCTTGTGTGAGCACTGTTCTTCCAGACTGGGGAGTAGTAGTCTGCTGTGGAATAGAGCAGGGCAACTGCAGACGTTTTGAGGGTATGGGCATCGCAGCCCGACGACGTACCTGCCAGTTTATGGATTAAGTTATTTCTTGTTTTAAGTTTTAGACCTACTTTATCAATGTGTTGTCTAAAGGTCAGTGAGCGTTCTAGAGTAATTCCAAGGTAGCGTGGGGTGTGGTTGTGTTTGACTATAGTGCCATTAAATAACACACAAAGTTCTTCGTTTGTATATTTATTGTTCAGATGGAAGAGTGTTACTTCAGTTTTTGTGGATTAGGTTTTTTTGTGGGTTAGGTACATATTGATTAAATTGTAAAGACACCGAATTAATTTTTACACGTGTTGCCGAACATATGATTAGAGACCGGATTTTTCATCATCATCATCATTTATCAGCCAATGACGTCCACTGCTGAACATAGGCCTCCCCTTTGCATCTCCACTCCTCTCTGACTTGTGCCACCAGTAGCCAATTACCGACCAGTCTCTTAATGTCATCCGTCCAATAGGTAGGAGGTCTGCCTCGGTTTCTTGTACTGTCTCTAGGCCACCATTCCAGTATTCTCCTGGTCCATCTATCATTATTTACTCTAACAACATGGCTTGCCCACTGTCATTTCAGACGTGTAATTCTTCCAATTATATCAAAAACTTGTATACAGAATTCATTATTAAAAGAATATAATTAAAACAATTCATATCTACGAGTATATTTGATTTTTTAAAGAAGAATTTTGAAATATCTTTAAGGACATATGCCCGGCTTATACTTGAAACCGTTTTTTATGGTTGAAAACCCTGGTCACTGGCCTGAAAATTTTGCTAGATTGCATAATCAATAACGATCAATATTGAGTCCAGCATAAATATGTCCTTCAAGATCCTTCTTTTAAGATTTGAAGTATATATATTAATATAGAACATAAATAAACGATTCTCAAATACAAAATTAAGTCAGTCATATTTGACTCAGATTTGTTTCAGACATTCTTAAATTTATTTTTGCAATTTAAACCTAGTATTAAGTAAGCTTAAAGCTGTTTTTACATTTATCAATTTATTTTTCAGTTTATTGGTCAAGTTTGTTGTCAACTTATTGTTGATAGTCCGGGAGGCAGCGTTGCATTTTTGATGTTCATTTCATCCCGCTTATTATTATTATTTTTTTTGTAATCGATATGGCTAATAATCTAAACAAGCGTCAGCCACCAGAATCGTGGCTGGTCGTTCGAAAATGCACATTTTGTAAAAAAAAAGATATCCAAAAGTCATTTCAAGCCACTTGAAAATTTGTACAGTTATTGTTTAAGTGATAATAATAATGATAAAAAAAGTCAGCTGCGTGCATAGTGGGGGATTATACGTCAGTCGCTTGTATAAACTTGTCATAAAAAAAAATTATGTAAAGTCATTTCAGATTCAATGAAACTTATACATCGAACTTATTATATAATTAGAATAATCAAAACAACAATCAGCTGTTTGCACAATGGGGGTAAGACCGTCAGCTGAGGGATTATAACTGCTGTCGGGCATTTGACCTAAGCATTTTATAATGTAATCAATGATGTAATTGACGATCTTTACCGCGTTATGGCGGCAGCTGACGATCATTTTTATTTAATATAATACAAGGTGTCTCAAAAGAAATTTTATATTTATTTAGCTTACTGCGTGAACGCAACGTATCCGAGGGGCGCGGAGGTTATGTCAATCGGTAGCCTGGCTCTTGGGAATTCACTCGCTATGGAGCGTTTCTCGGGAGCAGACCGCGCGTTATGCGTGCGAGAGTTTTACAAAAACGGTGATTCGGCGACTGTAGCGCGTAAATTCTGCAGTATTCGAGGTTTTCGCCACTTAAATGATGCGCCAAGCATTCCTCTCATTCGACATTGGGTTAAAAAGTTTGAAGAGACTGGTACAACGCTGAATAAATCAAAATCCGGGCGACCTAGGTCATCAAGAACGGTAGAAAACGTGGAGAATGTTAATCAGTCCGTTCGTGACGAGATGAATTCACTGCAGTTACAGTGAATTCAGAGCGTTATGTGGAGATGTTAGACAACTTCTTGGTACCTGAACTGCAAAACTTTCCTGGCTATAACCAAAGAACATGGTTCCAACAGGACGGAGCAACTTCACACACGTCCAATATGTCTCTGCCACGTGTTCGTGAAATTTTCTCAGGCAAATTGATCTCCCGGAGAGGTGACATAAATTGACCTCCACGCAGTCCAGATTTAACCCCTATGGACTTTTTCCTGTGGGGTTATCTTAAATCTAAAGTTTACGCCAATAAACCGACTTCACTGGCGCATTTGAAAGAAAATATCCGTCACGAAATGACAGCCATCCCTGAGTCCACCTGCCGAGACGTCATAAGTAATTTTACTGTTCGATTAAATGAGTGCCGAGAACGCGAGGGTCTACATTTAGACGATATTATTTTTAAGAAATAAAGCCCCAAAAAATGTATTTTAATAATTAATAAACATTTTTTTCTATATACGGCTTACTTTTTTTTAATCGATCCACTAAATATAAAATTTCTTTTGAGACACCTTGTATGTAAACTATTCATTATAAAAATTTCAAGTGGCTTGAAATCAATTTAGCTTTAATTTCATTGTCATTGTCAAAAAATCGATTAAAACAATGAAATTATAGCTAAATTGATTTCAAGCCACTTGAAATGTTTAATATATGGAATTATAAATAATTAAAGTTTGTTTGAAACAATAAAGAGTGTATTTATTGTAACCTTATTCAGTCTATAAATATAAACTTGTAAAACACAATGAGAATGAAAAACTAACAGAACTTGTGACATACACAATTGTATGAAAATAAGCAACACATCTAAAATTATTAAGATGGCGTGTAGGCGCCATTACATATATATACTTCGTATTTATAAATTTCCGTTAATTTTAAGGAATCATGTTGGATACAATACTATTATAAACCAAAACATTTGCATTCATGTGAACAGTAAAATCGGTATGGGTAAAATCTGGAATCTGATACCAATTTCGAAGGTTTGGTACTTTTGTTACGAGTATTTCTACATCCTGTGGAACTACGATAATATCACTTTTTCCAGAGTATATTATTACTGGCACTGATACACTTTGTAAATTGTACTGAGGTGGTGAAGAAGTTCCATAATTAAAGAGGTTTCCAAGAAAGCCATAATCATATTTTTGAAATGTTTCTGTAAAGATAATAACTTAGTAAATTATGGGTTTTGTAAAAAATCTTGCGTAAATTGCAACATTTATTGCTCTAATTAAATGTTGCAATTTATGTTATTTAAATATATAAATTATTTCGTTTGGGTGTATGTATGTATTGTAACGATCAATGTACCTTTAATTAGTACATCTTGCGTGGATACCAAGCCATTCTGGTATAAAAGGAAACGTAATTGCTGATCAACTTGCAAGAAGCGGTGCAAGCAAACCAGGAGAGCTGCATGTTATTTATGTGACATATAAAGACAACTTACCGTTTATACAAAAATCTTTACAATCAATATGGCAACAAGAGTGGAATACTAGTCCCGAACATATAGGATCTTTACATCACTCTATTTAACCTTCCATCTCTATTAAACCCTAGTTTCATAATCTTCACTTTAATAGAAGAACTATCTCCACAATTTGCCGGATGCGTTTTAATCACTGTCTTTCCTTAGTGCACCTCCACAGAATACATGTACTAGATACAGCTCTGTGCGACTGCGGAGAACTTGGTACCGTAGACCATATGCTTTTTAATTGCCCTATCCAATACAACAAGTTTTCTTTACTTTATCTGCATATATCAAAAATTCACCCCACTCCCATTTCTATTAAATTTATCTTGACCAATCCCTTCCTAGCAGCTTGCAAGAAAATTATTGGTTTCCAAGGAAACCAAGTTAAATTTATAAGTAAATAAAAAGCTATACACTGGTGGAGTGGTGGCCTCACCAAAGCCAACAAATCAGAAGAAGAAGAATAAGTAGGCAGGCCGCAAAATTTATAAGTCATACGGATTTCCAATTTCGGGAAGCTTTGAAAAAAAAACCCATTGAGATGGGAAAGAGACAGTTAATAAATATAGGGATAATATATAAATAGTGTTAAATAAATTGTTAAAATATAAATATTGATGTATAACATACAGTGCTGCGCAAAACATGAACTGAACTTATATGTTTGAATATCGTTGCTTTTTTTAATTAAATTCAATCAGAATTTTTGTTTATTATTATTTTTATTATTAATATTTATTCGCAAATAAAATACATAGATAATAATAGATATAAACTATTTTTTTATGTAAAAACAATAGAAAAATATAAAATAATTAATAATTAGCATGTGCAAAACATTTGCAACCTGCATACATTTCATATTAAATAATTAATATTTTATAGGGAAACCATTTGTTTAATGACTAAAGCACATCGGCGAGGTATTAATTGAATTAAATTATTAATTATGGTAATTGGAATGGTCTCCCATTGCCTTTTTGCTTCCCTCAAACAAATCGTCTAGGTTTTTGAATCTCTGATTGCCTATTCGGCGTTTGACAATCTCCTAAAGATTCTCGATGGGGTTGAGGTCTGGGGATTGTGCCGGCCATTTAATAACATCAATATTTTGCTCTTCGATCTAATCTTTGACGATCTTGGCCGTATGCTTTGGATCGTTATCATGCTAATACCTCCAAAACAAGTGGCATATTCCAGTCTGCGTACGGAAGCATTGTATTTTGTAAAATATCTCTATAATCCAAAGCATTCATGTTGCCATAATTTCATCTTAGTGGACCTATTCCTTGTGCCGAGAAGCATCCCCAGGCCATAACGTTTGAACCTCCAAATTTAACTGTCCCTTTTGTATATCTCGGATTAAATTCGGTTTGCCATCTCTTCCACGCAAATTGAATTTTGTTTCATCTGAAAATAATACTGTTCCACATTTGTGTTAACTCCAGTTTGAGTGGGTTTTTGCAAATTGTAGACGAGCTAACTGATTTTTATTTGAAACAAATGTTTTTTTTTGTTGCTATTTTGTAACTGCGTAGATTATTGTCTATCGCCCGTCGCCTTATATTTGATGTATATAAATCTAGTCCTAGGCTGTCTTTGATTTCTTTGGAAGATATTTCAGGATTTTTTAAAATTAATTTTAGAATTTCACGGTGCTCCCGGCGCGTTGTTCTACGGGATCGTCCTCCCTTATGGTAAGATTCAACTCTTCCACTCTTCACAACGCGGGGAATTGTAGATTTATGGATTTTATACTTTTCAGAAATTTCTTTCTGTGTCACGCCGTTCTCGTATTCAAGTAGATTTTTTGATTTTATTTCAGAATTATACTTAACACCTCCCATTTTTTAAATTATTTTAAATAAACTTCGTATGTTCTAAATGTTCTAATCACACTATTTTAAATAGACAAAAAGAACTAATAAAAAATCGGTAAATCCCGCAAATAACGAATTCGTACGAAAATGCACGACAATTCACCTAAACAAACAAATAATAACATGAGTTGCATATTTTTTGCGCAGCCCAATTATACCTAATTGTTATATATATATTTGCCTAAACAATTAATTTTCATTATTTTTGTTTTTGTGGTAAACTTTCCAATAATTATTAATAATAAAAATAATAATAAACAAAAATTCTGATTGAATTTAACAATCAACAATATTCAAAAATATAGGTTCAGTTGCAAATGTTTTGCACAGCACTGTATATATATATATATATATATATGTGTTAGCGAAAATATAATTATGCAACATTTATCCTTATTAACGATCGTGGGGTGCTATATCGTTGCTAAGGCATATTGTTTTTATGTAAATAGAATAGTATAAAATATATCATATGATGTGCGAGACGTATTAGTTGATCAATAAAATCATGTCTTATTATTCATAAAATACCTTTTTTATTAATATCAGAAGTGGGATTGGCCTATCACCCACAAGAAAATTAAAATAGAAGACTATAAGTGCAATATTGAAAATATTTTTTTTAATGCAACCATTATATTGATGCAAAGAAATTGTCGTATAATATTGCAAAAGCTAATGTAAAGTTTTCAGTTAAAGGTGACGATTGAGAATCATATAAAGGTAGTATGAATTATGAGCTAGATAATAAATTGGCAAATTTCAAGTTATTTTGTCAAAAATTATTTCAAGTGGTTTCTAAGGAAATGACACTTATTGGAATAAATATGAAATGTGACATTTGTTTGAAAAATGCAGAATCTTAACAAAGATCCCTAAAAATTGTCAGGATGAACGAGCGTTGCTTTGTTATTAACAAACACATTGTATGAAGGTAACTAATTAGATTGTTGACGACAATGGTAAGAGGTAAGAGGTTGTTTTGGTTAAATCATATGGCACGTGTTAGCCATAATAAGTAAAAACTAGATTTGATATTCAATGTTTGAGATTTGATAATTAAGATCTGAGTTTCGAGATTTTAGTTTTGAATTTGAGCGTTTATTGGAAAAGATAAATGATAGATCACTGGGATCGGATTGGCAGAATAAACTGATAAATGTAATTGCTAATGAGTTGAGAGAAAAGGTTGTCGAGTACCGCAAGACATGCCGCTGCCAGTGGCATCAGTCCGGTAATAGCTCTGTAACCATGGTGGCAGATGGTGAGCTATGGCGACGGGCTGATGATGTTGATGATAAAGCACTGTGTGTGCAGAAACAAATAAACGGTCTCTGAGCTTGTTGTACTGTAGAAAATCTGTAATGAAGGAAACTAATAGATAGTTATTGAGTATCTGAGCTTGTTGATCTAGTCACTGAGTTTGTGATAGAGAAATGAATTGATAACAAAAAGTCTCTAAACTTTCAGATCACGATTTATACTTTGCTTCTGGGAGGTTTTGTTTTAAGCAAATATTTATTTTTACTAATTGATATTGATGCATGGTTGATTTTGTTAAAAATCAATTCTGCGCCCAAATTGCTCTATTTACAGATTATGAATTAGGTGAAGAATTTGAAGATGCAGTAGAAGATGAATGGTGGACCGGCTCAAGAATGGAGTTCCTGGTATGCAGGATGCTGTTACTGGTACGCAAGATGCAGGATGCTGTTGGTATGGAGCAGACCACTGGTGATATGCAGGCTGCTGTTGCTGATAACAACAATGCTGTTAATGGTGTGAAAAATGCAGTTGCGTCCCGAGAACGTTCCGCATGTCAGTCTGGCCGTGTTAGCGAAAATATAATTATGCAACATTTATCCTTATTAACGATCGTGGGGTGCTATATCGTTGCTAAGGCATATTGTTTTTATGTAAATAGAATAGTATAAAATATATCATATGATGTGCGAGACGTATTAGTTGATCAATAAAATCATGTCTTATTATTCATAAAATACCTTTTTTATTAATATATATATATCGGTCGGACTAACTATAAATAAATAGATTTATACAGACTTCTGTGTGTTTTCGTTATTTGACCACCATCACTTGCTAACCCAGTTACTACGCCCGTGCCCTAGTTGTAACTTATTTTAAATTTTCCGCTATACTGTATTTGTTCAGTGTAAATCGTACTCGGTTCACAGCGCTATCTACTTTTTTCTAATTTGAAATAGACCATAGTTTTGTATGTGCATGGAATTTTAATATCGAGTACAACTAAAAAGTTGCATGCGCTTCAATGTCGCCAACTTAAATACAAGAGTTCCATACAAGTCGGTAACCAAAGGTTACGATCGCTGAAATTTGTGAAAATTTCAAAATTATCAACTTGTAGTGAATATTGAAAAAAGTGAAAATTACCGTACTTTTGCGTACGGTAACAGGATTTGGACCGTGAACCGTACATTTATTTAAATTACCGCACATGTACGATAATAAACGTACGTCTGGCAACACTGGTCAACACTGAACGAGGACACTATGCGCATGCGTTAAACTCGTTTCATTGGCTATTTGGTAAGACTAAATCATTGTAGAAACTCGTACTCATTTCTTACTCTTAAGAGAAAATCTAAAACTAAAGCTAACACTAAAACTAACGTTAAGGCTAAGACTAAATGTTGACTAAAGCCAACATTAAAGCACCAGACATACCTAGGGGCTTGAATTCCACATACCACGTCGCTCAATAAGTCTCCGATCTAACTAAGAAAAACATTTTTTTTTTTAGAAATTCGACTTTCGATGCATTCATTCCAACGCTCCTAAAATTAAAAAAAAAAATAATAATTAATCAATTTAAATTCAGCATACCAATCAGTAATAGTTGATTTGACTGGTGCAGAGTCTCTATAACGCTTATCAAGCTACTGTTTGGCTTCAACAGTATTTTCTCCCATCAAAAAACAATGTTTAATCAATACACGAAATTCTTTTTTATCCATTCTTTTGAAAATTACAAAACTGGAGTCACTAAAACCACTGTAACCTCTAAACTAATTGTCAGAATGTCATGACATTTTCACACGTATCGTTTGAAGATGAAAATCATATGGGTCTATCAACAGTGTTGCCATATATATGTCAGACCGGAGACTTATTGAGTGAAGTGTTATATTTCATCTTTGGCATGGAAGGTTTTAAGATGTCTAGTATTTCAACTTTTATGTAAAGTGATCATATACTTACTCGAATTTTTCAATTGGCAAAAATGTACGAATTCCTTGGCGGATGCACCAGCGGGGGTGTGTCCAAGAATCATGTTTACAAGATCTGGATCAATGTGACTTGAATTGTAATCTAATGTTAGAAGCCAAACGTTGTGACATAAAGCTTCATTAATGCTCGTATTATCAATATTACAATAATAAGTTTGTAGTGCAACTAACATGAAGTTCGGTATTGTGAATTCTGTGTTACCAAACAAATTGACGACATCCTGTAAAAATTATAGAATATGTTGGATTAAATATTTTCTATTGGACATCATTCTTTTATATTATTGCACCTATTATTATAGAACTCATTAATATTATACTTGCAGTAGTATGATTTTTAACAGTGCGTGATAGTTTTGGAACGAATTATTCGCACTTTTCTAGATATTAATATACAGAGTGTTTACGGTCTTCTTATTTATTTTTTAACTAGGTCATTACCCATCAACAACGGGTTTATAATATAAAAATTTCAATTTTTTGTATGTGTATTTGGTTTCATTTTTTAAGGTATCTTAATTTCGTCGGCGGTTAGCGAGTCAGGGGACAGGGTATCACCAGTTAGCCAATCATGGGAGAGGATGTCACCTGTCAGCCAATCAAGAGATAGGGTGGCCCCAGTTAGCCAATCACGAGAACCTTAGGAAAAATTGACGTCATAATATTACCGACTGTACATACAGATACTTGCTAATTATATAGTTAGATTATTTATTCATAAACTTTTTAGGATGGGAAAATGATTAATTTTTTCAGTAAATTTCATTTATATTGATAAAACTAAAAATAATTTGGTACGTTAATTGATGCCTACGAAACCCTAGACATTTCTATATGTAATCATATTCGTAGATACTTCTATATAAATCTGCAAAATACTGTTCATTTCGGTCAAAGGATATAAGAGTATACTAGGGTTTCTTGTTTATGCCTACGAAACCCTAGACATTTCTATAGGTTATTTTATTCGCAGATTTCTAATAATAAATTTGCAAAATATTTTTCATGTCGATCAAAGAATATAGAAGTGTCTAGAATTTCTTGTTTATGCCTACGAAATTCTAGGCATCTCTATATGTTGTTTTATCCACAGATTCTTAGAGAATAAATCTGCAAAATATTTTTCATATCGTTCAAATGATATAGGAGTGTCTAGAGTTTCTTTTTATGCCTATGAAACCCTAGACATTTCTATATTTAATTATATTCATAGATTCTTAGAGAATAAATCTGCCAAATACCTGTCAATCAAGAGTCCTCAATTAGCCAATCACGAGAACCTTAGGAAAAATTGACGTCACAATGTTACGCAGATTTCATACAGACACTAGCTAATTATATATGTACGATGGGTGATACTACAAGTCAAAAGAAGGCGAAAAACTTTGAAACACCTTAGTAAAAGTTTTATAATAAAAGAGATATTAATTTTTTAAGTTTTTATTTTTATGGGATCAAAAGAAAACGATAAGCACTTTTACAGCAGATATTTGAAGTTATCATTCTGCTGTTGTATGCAAAGTCTTGCTCGGCGTATCCATGAATCAGCGTATGCTTCAAGGCCCATGCCTTGTCGAATTTCCGCCGCTGCTGCTTCCACCCGGTTACGGAGATCCTCCAGGGCCACAGTTTCGGTGGTGTATACCAGTGCTTCCCAATCGCTGACCCGTGGACCGGCACCGGTCCGCGAGATTTATTTTTATTATGCAACTATTCGCCTAATAAGTTATAACCCACTTAAGATTGCTTAAGTAACAATTTGTTTCTTTTTTCACTAATTATATGTGATTTTTTATTTGTTGTTTTTCTTGTGTTTGTAATCAGTGCAATAAAAAATATCAAACTTTTTCGATACACTTTACTCACGGAACTTGCTGGTCCGCGAATTTTTTCTAGGTTGCTTGCCGGTGCGCCATGAAAAAAGGTTGGGAAACGCTGATGTATACCATGGTCTTCCAATGCCACCACAAATAAAAGTCTAATAGTATTAAGTTTGGTGACCGGGGAGGCCAAGGGACAGGATCGCTCCGACCAATCCACTTATTTTCAAATACATTGGTTAAGTGTTGACGAACGAAACGGCTGAAATGCGCGGGTGCACCGTCCCGAAGAAACCACATTTAAAAATTAAATATCAAATGAAATTTGTTAGTTTGCAGGTTACAACAAGTATTTCTAACATTAATTTATCGCTTCCCCATAAAAAACTTAAAAAATCAATATCTATTTTATTATAGAATTTTTACCAAGGTGTTTTAAGGTTTTTTGCCTTCTTTTGACCTGTAGTATCACCCATTAAAAAATAAATAAGAAGACCGTAAACACCCTGTATACAAGTTAGGCTGGTCCTCATTCATAAGGCTAAAAAAGATTTTTAAATGCAGCTTCCCCTAATTTTGTGCCTTATTATGAAATATTAAAATGTGCAAAATTTCAACTTGGAGTACGTTAAAGGATTCCACACACCAAAGCGGCCGCGGTGGCGTTAATGCAGCGGCCTAACGCAACCTATACAATACAATGAGACCACGCAAATATAAGCGTTCAGCTATCTGAGAACGACGACGAATGCAGCGTTCAGTCTAGCGATCACCAAACACTGGCGGCCGAACTCGACAAGTTGCGTTAGGCTGCGTGATATTCATTGTTTATATACCACAGAGTGAATATATTTAAGAAAATAATGTCGAAAATAGATAATTTAACAGAAAAAATCATAGATCAGTAAAGGATCATTTAATTTTGTATGACTTAGCACATCCTGATTACAAGAATATTAGGAAAACAAATAAAGTGTGGGACGAAATAGGCAAAGTTTTGGAAATTGATAGTAAGTAGATTATTATTTTTCCTCTACATACAATTAATTATTCTATTGTATTCTCGCAAACAATATTATCATACAACTATATACCGTGATTCACTAACTGATCGCTACCGCTACCGCCACTCCCACCGCGTTAGTGTGATGAGACCTGATCGCTAGTCGTATCGCTACCGCGGCCGCCACCGCGGCCGCTTTGGTGTGTGGAATCCTTAACACTTGCATGGATCTTGAAATTTAAAATAATCGACAAATTTTAGGTATGTTTGAAAAATTTTCCGCTTTCCTGGAAACTGGTACTAGGTATTAACTTATCCTTAATATTTTTTTTTTTCTGATTTCTATACAAATTGAATAATAATTTGATACAAATAATGACAAAATCGGTTGAACGATACTAATTCTACATCGATTTTAGTTGCGGAATTGAGTAGTGCTCCTCACAACGTATGGGTACGTGTACAGTGAAAGCTTGTTGCTGGTAACAGGTGCCTGCCAGCGCTGGCGAAGAGCAGAAATATCCTTGTGTTATCAATGATATCTCGTACAGTAGAGACTGGTGCTGGTTTCCCAGAGTCAGGGCCGGATTAACCTATTTTAGGGCCCTAGACATTTTTTCCCTGCCGGGCCCCCACAAGAAATAGATCAAGAAAAAATACTCTCCAAAAAATTAGAAAACAAATTAAATTAAAAAAATAAATAAATAATGTTCCTGGGGTAGTTAAAAAACTAATGCATATGTTAATTTTTTATTAAAAAAAGAATTTTCAATACAAAACAAAATAAATAAATTTAAGTTTTTATTCCAAAAGAATCAATAGGGAAAAATTCAAAAATCCTTTTTTCTCGCTTTTATTTCTGCAAAGTTATCAATTATTTAATCATAGGTAATTGATATTGTCCAAAGCATTTTGTTCGATATATGTACAGCTAAAGAAGTTAATTTTGATTGACTCAATGAGTTTCGTGAATACAATTTTTGTGGTTTTTATAAATTGTAGCATATCAGATGGCAACTTTAAATTTTGGCTTTTACTAATTAACATAAATTGCAATAGATTCTCGTCTAATTCTTCAGTATAAATGTCGTCATTGTACCATTTCTTTAGCAATGCGGTATGTTCAGATCTAATTGATACGTCGTCGTCTAAGTCTGTATGAAATATTTTAAGAATTTCGTCAATGTCTTTGTAAATTTTGCTACGTAGTTTTAGTTCAAAAGATATTTTGTCACAAATCACATAAAAACAATTTCGTTTAAAGGCTGCTTGACCCTGACTACAAGAACTTACGTCTTCCTTTTCATAATGAACTTCATCAAAAAATCCTTTCCTTTTTCGGGACCTTTTTTTTTTTGAATCGGAATGGGTTTTTATTTCTGACGCGTTTAATGCCTCCGCTTCGATTTCGTGAAATAAACTTCTTAAACTATTAACGCAATTAAATAAATTGTTAAAAATATTTGCCACAAACGAGATTGGTATAGTAAGATCTTATAAGGATTTACTGCTCGCATTTATTCTGGAAAGAATTTTATCCCAAATAACTGTTAATAAAATGAATTCTAAATTATTAATTTTGTTTGCTATTTCTCGTATTCCACTTTTACAGAACATTTCTGAGATTCATCTAGAGATATATCAAGTAGAACATTTTTTATTTGGTTGAACCCAGAGCGAATTGCCTTAACTGCATCAGCTCTACAAGACCATCTAGTAGTACATAATTTTTTTACTGTAAAATGTTTATTATTTTCCGCATTTTGTGAAATAAAAGGAAACTTTTATTTGTTGTTTTTTTTTTTTTTTTTTTTTCAAAGTGGACGGTTTTATCGGGCCCCTCAAAAAACCGGGCTCTAGACATTTGTCTCATTTGTCTATGCCATGATCCGGCCTTGCCCAGAGTTGGCGGCCAGGGCGAACCAGAGTCAGCTACAAGCTAGCAGCAACCAGCAACAAGCTTTCACTATACAGCAGTAGTTCCGTTGCACAAAAAAGGCAACAAAGATGATTTGAACAATTATCGTCCAATATTTTTATTGCCAATATTTTCCAAAAGTTTTGAAAAGGTACTTTTTAACCAAATAATGGCATATTTTGAATCAAATTTACTTTTCAATAAATCTCAATTCGGATTTCGCTCTCACAGATCTGCTATTGATCATATATAAATAAAGTTACAGAAAGTCTTGAAGCTGGTGAATTTTGTCTTTCAACATTTTTAGACCTATGTAAAGCTTTTGATTGCGTCTCGCATAGCATACTAATAGAAAAATTTAAAGTATATAACTTTGATCCATGTAGTTGTTCACTTATCAAATCATATCTGAACAATCGGAAACAATTAGTTATTTTTAATAATAAATCTTCGAAGTCGCTGAATGTTGAACGAGGTATTCCACAAGGATCTATTTTAGGACCACTTCTATTTCTAATCTACGTAAACGATTTCTCCAATTGCATTGAAAATGATTGTATTTTATATGCAGATGATACCACCATAATCTCTCACTCACTATCATTAAATTTAATAAATGAAAATAATATAATCATTGAAAAAGCAAATGACTGGTTTCTTTCGAACGAATTATCTCTCAATAATTCGAAAACTCAAACCTCTTAATTAGTTGTAAAAACCATAATTTTTCAAATCCTGCTTCTGTTGCTTTTCTGGGTGTTTATGTTGACCCTGCACTTAAGTGGGATCAGTACGTAGAGATTCTTGCCAAAAAAATCTGCAGAACTATATTTCTTTTTCACAATCTGGTCAATACTGTCTCAAAAGAAATAATGTTAATATCATATTATACCCTATTTCAGTCACATATTTCTTATGATCTTCTAGCTTGGGGACATTCTGCTTCAGCTAATAGAATTTTTTCCCTTCAACGACGTGCTATTCGAATTTTAGCAAAAATTAACTATAGAGCTGACTGTAAGAATGCATTTAAAGAATTGGAAATAATGACATTACCTTCCCTCTATATTTATCAGTGTGTATTGTATGCATATAAAAATAGAAATATATGGCCATCTGGTGACAGAATGCACTCGTATGCTACTAGGAATAAAGACCATATATATCCAAACTTTTTACGTTTAACTAAATCACGCTATGCCTCTAATTATTACAGCATAAAAATTTTCAATATTTTGCCAGAGGAATATAAAGTCCTGCGTTTTCAGAATTTCAAGAAAACTGTAAAAGAATTTTTAATTAGAAACCCATTTTACTTGACTGACGAATTTTTGAATGTTAAATTTTAATTTTATTTATGTACTGCCCCTTATTTTTGCTTCTTATTAACATGTATTTGTACTTTGTATTGTATTGCTTGACTGACTAAAACAATGTTTTATTTGGTATTATGGTCCATAAATTATTATTATTATTATTATTATACGCCTAGACTAAAGCTTCATTCACCCTTCCCTAATTACATATAATGATATTTATGATTTACATTTATACTTAGAAGTTTGTCATACTGCCGACTATGTAACCATTCAAGCTAACGTTCTTAAGTTTCTTAATTATAAGTATAATTTAAAAGTTTGTAAACTTCATACTTATATTTATAGTTTTGATTTATATTTAGCGAGAAAGAGACAGAAACTAACCTATAATTAAATTTGTAATGTCAAAATAGATACAACATCAAAAATAAGACAATTAGGAAGCATATAATTGACGAAATAAATCTTAGACGAAAACTGTGATCATTTTAGCATATTTAAAAATAAAAAATGTTAAAAAACGTAGATTTTTTATTCAATTTATAGTAACTTTTGTTTGTAACAACAGATGGCATCACGTACTAATTAGAATTATGATTTGGTAAGTATGAATGCTCTCCTAAGTAAAAATATAACTTTTGATTATAATTAAAATGTAAATATAATTTGGTAACTGTAAATGCAGCTTAAAGCCGCATTCAGACCTCTTTAAATTAACGAGTTATAGATTGTTCGTTGTGTCGCTCTGAGTTATGCTTTAATGCATTCTTTTAACGTTCCATGTACCGTTCACATCTGTTATAAATTAGTACGTTACGAATAGCCCTCCATCTGTGAATTTTGAAACCAACTATTTAGCTTCGTAAAATATTTTATATGTATTATCATTCTTATAATTCTGTTGTCTTAGATTTTAACTACCTAATTACCTAAATTAATCATATTTACTGTCCGTCTTTTTAATTTTGAGCAAGATTTGTTAATGATGACATTATGTTAGGTTATGTAAAGGCATTCGATAACTACGGTGTCACTGATAGAATGCGATAGCCAATGTGTTTATATGTCTGTCTCATTAAAACATCTCACTAGCTATAAGTTTAGAAAATTATGCACAATCCACAACAAACAGCGTATTAAATTTGGTGGTCTGAACGGTTGCACGTCTTATCATATGAAAAACTTCTGGTGACAGTGAACAGTCCATAAGCTACAGTGCACAAGCTATTGATTTAAGAGCTCTGAATGCGGCTTAAGGCTACAAGCAACAAGCTTTCACTGTACGCGTATCTTTAGGCAACACGATATCTGTTTGCGTGTCTTTTACATAGATTTTTGCGTGAGAATACTGATCACGCATAACGTTTTGAACATCTATACATAAACAATTTTTTACCTCTCCGTAGCTGTTTCTATTTACCGCAAATAACCTTAGATGCAGTACGCCGAAAATTTTAACTAACTAACATTTTTAATTACCTATTTGCTCTAATTCTGTCATATATCATGACAAATTAAATTTTCACATTCGTTGGCGAGCCACCGTGCAGTCAACAGCTTACTAAATAAGTGCATCATTAAGATACATTTAGTGATAAAATTTGTGACAGCTGTTCCACCCCCTTGGGGTATTCGGCTAATATGGCGAATAATTTAAATGATACAGGAAAATTAATATCTAGTGTTATGAATATCTTACAAGAAGAAGTTTATTAAGCAAACGACTCCACGACTCATGACACAAACTCACCGGTTTAAAAAAAAAACAAAAGCATGATCAAACACAAGATAGAAGGAAACAAATGGAAGTTACTGGCTACCATCAACCTGGGAGAACACTCCTGTAACCACCAAGGTTAGTTTTTCAAACACGTCTACCACATTCACAAGTACAACCACCTTCACAACCCCAAACACAATAATCTTTATACAGTGTTCCTGTGCGTTGTGCACAGGAACACTGGGTCAGTTTTAACCCTCCAGAAACTTATCTTCTAGAAAATATATTTCTGATTTTTTTTCTACTTGAATAAAATGTAAAAGTAATAGGTAAAATTTAGGTAAAAATAGGGGTAAGCCTGTAGCTGCAAGCGTTAAACCGCTTGTATCTGCTATTTGACCGCTGAACATAGGCACGGACGTGAGTTCAATTCCTGCTTATGTCAAATAATTTTTGTAAAACTAATTACATTTACAAATCACAGGTTCTACTTAGCCGTTCGCAACCGGCTATATACTGTAGGTGCCTTTCTGTGTACGCTAAAAATGGACGTAACACTGACCATATTACTCCTGAATGTGCATAGATTAAAAACATGGACATGAAACCTGGAAACAGGAGGCCAAGACTCACCTCGGGCTGTCGCGCCAATGATGATGAAAAGGTAAAATTTAATATAATTATTATATAAGACAGAAGTAGAGCAAATAGGCAATTAAAAATATTAGATAGTTTAAATTTCCGGCATACTACATCTAAGGCTATTTGCGGCAAATAAAAATAGCTACCAAGGAGTAAAAAAATGTCACTGTTAATGTATAGGTGTACAAGATATTAGCCGTGATCAGTATTCTCACATAATAATAACAATGTAAAAGTTACTCACATCGACCTTAATAGATATTATGTTTGTCACGGTTGCTTTACGCTGAGCGTAGCACTAATCAATTTCGCGAATAAAACCGCTGCAGAATTAGTATCACATTAGTATCTCAAAGTTATTTAGATGTCAGAAAAAAAAAAAAAATATTATGGATAAGTTAGAAATATCAGTTTCCGTCTTAACTTAATCTAAAGGAGCTGAAATTTTGCATATTTTAATACTCCATACTCAGGCACAAAATGAAAGAGTCTTGTAACAAAAATATAATACTTCGAAAATATGGACCACCTTAAAACAGGTGTTGGAATAAAAATCTTCTTAACTTAAAGGATGTGTGCCTTATTTAATTTTACACAAAAAAAAAGTTCAACATACAACCTTGTACAAATGAATGGAGCACCTATGCAGTTATACTATAACATCTAAATTGATGTACATTGTACTTTTATATATTTGACAAAATGTTTTTAAAATATTATTGACACATTCTAAAAGACGTACGTCTAATCAAATAACCGAAAATGTAAACAGAGTTATGATAAATCTTGAAATACAAATAAATATAGGCTCAGATCTTTTACGTTTTGTTCACATAATAATAAACAACTAGGGCTTGGATCATTATTACACATACTTACTGCTGTAGTGAACACTGTCATTTTCATGTTTTATTGAGTTCAAGTGAATATTTTTAATAATATTATGGCTAAAAAACGTAAACTTACTGTGGCAGAAAGGTGTCAAATTGTATTGCTCTGAAGATTTCATAAAAAATGGTGTGTTCAAGAATAGCCGTGCAAATTACCATCAAAAGGTTCCAACCACTTCCAGAGATGATCGTTTTATAAAGAGAAGTGCTCTTCGTAAACGCTCAGTATCGTCAAAAGAGCTGGCTGGTGATCTGTGGGAGCATAGAAAAGTTTCTTCTAGAACAATTAGAAGACGACTAGTGGATTCTAATTTGCATGGAAGAAGAGCTCGCCGAAAACAATTGTTGACCGAGCGACACAAAAAACTTCGCCTTGACTGGGCCAAAAGACATTTAAATTGGACACCTGATGAATGAGCGAAAATCATTTGATCTGATAAGTCCAATATAGAAGTAAGTATTGTAATGGTTTAATGCTTAACAGAAAAATAAATTTCTAAGCAATTATTGCACTATCAATATAAAATTTAATTTACTATAAATTTACGAAATTAAAGTTTGTTTTTTCTTTTGTGGATCAGCTTCTTGGACTACCTGGAGTCATCTTTGTAAGAAGTAGGCCAGGTGAAGCTTTTCATCCTGACAGCATCATCCCTACGGTCAAATTTGGTGGTGGTAGTATCATGATCTGGGGGTGCATGTCCGCCAGTGGCTTAGTCGAAATGTTTTTGTGCGAGGGACGCATTATTCTGCTGGTTATATTACCATGCTTAATGAAGTTTTGGAGCCATCAATATTAAAATAATTTGATGAAGACAATCCAGAATATGTTTTTCAACAAAATAATGCCCCAGTTACAAAGCCAAAGCAACAAATGAGTGGTTTTCCAAAAAAAATGTGCCACTTTTTGCATGCCCCCCCCCCCAGTCACCAGATATATCGCAAATTGAAAATGTGTGGTCGAATCTGTTAAACAAGGTGTGCCTTTACAAATGCAAATCAAAAGAAGAATTGAAAAAAATATTGTGGACGAATGGTTCAATGTACAATCTGATGTACATACGTAAAAAACTTATGGACAGTATGCCTAAAAAAGGATACGTGCGGTAATTAAAGCACGAGGAGGTACCACAAAATATTAATAATTTTGATTAAAGTTGTCATTAAAAGCTGTAGGTATTATTTTATTTACCATTTTTCCTGTAATAATCCTAAAATTCAATAAAACGTAGGGTGCTCCGTACATTTGTCCAAGGCTGTATGTCTGATTCGAAAGAGTTATTGCTCAAGTCTCATTTATAGCATATATTTTAACAGACGCCTCTAATTCATAGTGTGTAACTGTAATGCTGCATTCACAATGTCAAAATAATACATTAAAATTAGTACTTAAGGATGGACTGCATCCCTTGCTCAATCAGGTGGAAATATGTTTTTGTAAAAAATCTTTAGCTAAAAAATAATTTAGTAATTTATTTCTTATTTGTTATAGTAAAAGTAATAATTTATCGTAATATAAATTATTACTTTTATTTATTATA
The DNA here is from genome assembly GCA_963971575.1 of Liopterus haemorrhoidalis. Taxonomy (NCBI): domain Eukaryota; kingdom Metazoa; phylum Arthropoda; class Insecta; order Coleoptera; family Dytiscidae; genus Liopterus; species Liopterus haemorrhoidalis. The sequence goes on from OZ020611.1 coordinate 90,345,100, forward strand.
AATTATAGTTATAATAATTACTTTAAATTAGTGGAATGTATAAAGTATGAATTATTGTACAAAATATGTCGAATTTAAAAAGACGCTGATATAAAACTGCTGGATGCAGCTTTATTTTATGCAATAAGACAAGGCAATATATGTATAACAGGTGTTTCCGCTCTAGAACAAGTTACGTCAAGTACAAAGCAACGCCTGGGCATGTGATATAAGCCAGTTCGTATGCACAGTGTAAGTCATATTACTTTAGTTTACAGCTGCCTGCTTGTGTCTTATAGTCTTCTGCATTTTACGCAGTGCCGCGGTTTACTGTCGCTAAAAAACTTTACACATTTACTGTGTATTTTGAGTTTGTATGTTTCTATTTTCTTTATGATCGGATCTCCGAATTTGAATACAAAATAGTTTTTATACGTATTTAATAATTTCAGGGTTGTAGAAATGACATGTATTTAAATGAATGACTTACGTTTACCCCTTCTGTTTCTATTAACTCGGCACATATATTATACATATAGAAGTTTGTATTTCCAAAAAATACTGCTGGTGCTAGTGCAGAAAATAATTTAATTTTATTGTTGTAGTCCGGTCTAACTGAAAGTGTTGCAAACATTGAACTGCATCCCTGAGAATATCCTATATAATCTATCCTTTTCTCTCCAGTAGCACTAATGATATAGTCGATCATTGCTGGGTTGTCATAACAGCCAAGTTTAGAAAATGAAAAATCCCAATAAATAGATTCAGTTTGAGTGTACTTTACGTGTTTATTTGAGTATCTGTTTCCCCTGTTATTTCCAAGCCATACATCATAACCTGCTGCGAATAATAGGAAGCCTGTAACAATAAGAAATTATTGTGAAGAGTGACATCAAAAATTTTAAGATTTCGTTGTTACCTACATAGTAAGTAACCCTTACTTACTATGTAGACCCCAAATGGGGCACCTTGTGGCACCCTGCCCCATTTGGGAGCCCAAATGTTAAATGTCTGCCACTAGATAACAAAAGCATTAAGTTGAGTCAATTATGCTATGTAATACCAAATTGTAGTCCAAAAGATGTGATAGTATTAATCGCAGTAGTCTGTCTCCACGCTTCTTTGGCTATGCGCCTGATCATTATTAATCTAATTGCTTATTTGGTTCTGAATTGAAGAAAAATGAATGTGGGTAACGTACTGAAACCTGCTTGATGTTTTTTATAAAATACTTCATGTCAAACCAGCACTTCATGGTGCAGATTGAATATTACCCTATCACAAATGTTTGCAATCGATATTAGGATCCCATAGGGCTCTATACTGTGCGTAACATTATTTTTGATTGCCTTCAACGGTGCAGCTTCATGTATTTTATTGCCTGTACAGAGTTCGATATTCGTTGACGACATTGGTATATTTTTCGCCGGATAAAATACAAGTGTTATCGAACGTCAGCTTCAGCTAACTATCAATCGTCTCGATAAATGTGCATTTGAAAATAGTTTTAAATTCTCGACCAGCAAAACTGTGTGTTCATTTGCGTAAGAAAGTCTGTCCTAATCCCGCACTCCATTAAATGGAGCACAGTTATTCTTTACCGATATTGCCAGATTTCTGGGTCTTGTGTTAGATTCTCGTTATACTTGGCAGGCACATTTTTTGTCCGTCAAGAAAAAATGCTAAATGTTGCTTAATTGGTTGCGGGTCCTCAGTTACAAGACATGAGACTGCACTGTCGTGTTGCGTTTATACCGTTCTCTAGCGCGCTCTAAGCTAGATTATGGAAGTCTAGGTTATGGGTCAGCTAAATACTAAGAGATACGAATTTTTGACACTGAAGATCACAATGGGGTTAGATCATTGTTGCATTTCACACGGTATCCGGAAAGTTCACCGCCCACAATTCACCGTAGAAAATTCACCGCAGAATAATCACCGCTGGGAAAATTCACCGTGCACAATTTACCGCGGAAAGTTTACCGCCCAAAATTCACCTTGCACACAATTCATCGCAGAAAGTTCGCCGTTCAAAATAAATGAAAGAAGTTTTCTGAGCCATTACTAGGACCGTTATCGATAACAATCGATTTTGAGAAAGCTATGATACGTGCATATAAGAAATATTTACCAAATGCAAAACTTCAAGGTTTCCTTCGTTTTTCTTTCATTTTACGCAATGCATTTTTCGGTCTATACAGACCTTTCCATGGACTGAAGCAACAATACGAAACCGACGCAAATTTTGCGTAGAATCTAAGAATGTTGTCAGCTCTTGTTTTTGTCTCGGTAAGCAGTGTATTAGATGCTTTTGAATTATTGTGCGAAAGTCAGACTTGCCCTCAAGGAGAACAAGTTCAGGAAGACATCAACTACTTCGAAGATACGTGGATTGGACGTCCACAAAGAAGAACGGAGTTATGACGGTAACCGCTATTTCCATATAAAATGTGGAATCTCTGTGAAACCGTTTTGGATGGTTTGCCCAAAACAAACAACTCTGTGGAAGGTTGGCACAGAGGCTTCGACGAGCAAGTATTTGCTCATCATCCCAATATATAAAAATTTAAAAATTGTATTAAAAAAGAACAAAGCCTAAATGAAGTTCGATTTGAACAATATATAAGTGGACAAGAACCACAGAAGCCTAAGAAAAAATATAAAGACTATGCTGCACGACACAAAACTTGTCGATGAGTATGATCCACCACTTGACTATTGTTTGCAATAAATTATTTTCTCATTATTATAATTCTAATTATTATTATTTATTTATTTGTCACACTTATTTGTTACAATCCTTAAATATATAAAAAGCTTATGTCTGTTCGTACGGTCGGAATAATTCGGGATGATTCGTCTGATTTCGGAGACGAACAAGAAATTTTAGATACCACTACATACTTTGACCGACATGAATAATATTTTGCAGATTTCTTCTCTAAAAAAGTGCGGATAAAATAACATATAGAAATGTCTAGGGTTTCGTAGGCATAAACTCTAAACTCTAAACTCTCCTATATCCTTTGACTGATATAAACAATATATTCCAGATTTTTTCTCTAAGTATCTACGAATATAATTACGTACTGAAATGTCTAGGGTTTTGTAGGCATAAACGAAAAACTCTTAACACTCCTATATACTTTGACTGATATGAACAACATTTTGCAGATTTATTCTGTAAGAATTTGCAAATATAATTACATATAGAAATTTCTAGGGTTTCGTAGGCAGAAACAAGTAACACGAGACACTCCCATATCCTTTGACCGATATTAAGAATATTTTGCAAATTTATTCTCTAAGAATTTACAAATATAATTACGTATAGAAATAACTAGGGTTTCGTAGGCATAAACAAGAAACTTTAGATACTCCTATATGATTTGACCGATATGAACAATATTTTGCAGATTTTTTCTCTAAGAATCGGGAGCTAAAATAACATAAAGAAATGTCTAGGATTTCGTAGGCATAAACGAGAAACTCTAGACGCTCTTATATCCTTTAACCGATGTGAATAATATTTTGCAGGTTTATCCCTGTATAATAATGACCTTATTTTTTATTTACACGATTATTTAAACTGATTTGAAATTTATTTATTTATTTTATTTATTTTAAAGGTAGTGATGTGTTTGCCAACACAGTTGGCAACGGATGCACTAGTTTATTTTATTTTCGATAAATAAATGAATTAGTGATTTATTCTTGTATTGTTAAATATATTTTCATACTTTCATACATAGAACTTTTATTTAGTTATTTCCTTTTAATACTTGGCTATTATTTCTACTAAATTATTTTAGTTAATATACACTTTCAAATAATGGCGAATCTTCCCTGCGGTGAATTGTGCGCGGTGGATTTTTCCAGCGGTGAATATTCCACGCAAAATTTTCTGCGGTGAATTGTGGGCGGTGAATGTTCCTAGACCCATTTCGCACAAGTCTGATACCAAGCCTACAGCTTGAGTGATGCTGTGTGAAACCGGCGAAACGTTACTGCTCACTCGCCGTAAAATTCTATGCGTGTGCTATGTGGTTGCACTCCCTGCCAGCCAGATCATCCTGCGTATGACTCTATTTTACAAAAAACGCATTTCCACTATTTTCTACAAATATTATGGGTAGATCGGTAAGACGTTACTGTGTTATTGATGAGCGCATCTAATTTTTAATTTATTTTAGATTAGAAAAGCTTCAATCTTTTGAAACAACTGATACAGGCAACGTCAAAGAAAGTCTTAAACCAATTATTGTATTGGGAAACGAGACAGTTAAAGTATATTCAAAATTGTAATTAAAAACATCGTGAGATAAGATGTGATGATAGATGATGACGTCAGTGGCGCAACCAGGATTTTGTCTTGGGGAGGGCCGAATAAAATTTAGAGGGCACGCGAGTCGAATGCGGCCCTCTACCTAATTTTTTGTGGCCCCTGAAGTGGTAATCAAAACCACTTGAGCTTATTTAGGGGAAAAATATATTTAAAAATGTAAAATATACTCTCTTCCCCTTTTCTGTTTATAAAAAAATGTCAAGAAACCCTTTGGGATATTTTAAGTTCCATCACTGCTTATCATTTTGTATGTAAAATAGATTGCGACCCAAATCAGTTCGACACCCCTGCTGTTGGATATTGATGTTTATATCAAATAATAATTCCATTATTTTTTGTTAAAAAAATGTAATTGTTAATCCATGTATCAAAAACTTTCAATTGATTTTTTCTTCGATAAATACAAATTTATTTATATTTTTCGCGGGATATATTTTTGAAGTCTCAATATTTCTCTTACTTATGTTCAGTTCTCTAAATCAGCCGCTTGGCCACAATTTGTACTGAACGAACAGACTCATGTGACGGAATAAGGATTTCTTGATTATATCTACGAAAACCTAAAAATAGCATGTAAATATGCATTTTCTGTTAATTTCAACACTAATCATAATAAAATATAGCTTATTATTATTGTAAAATACATAAAATATTTTGCTGTACGATTATGATAAATTTGTTAAATTTTCATTTCATTGGACCTTCAGAGGGGGCTTGTTCTTTCCCCTCCCCTCTGAATACGCCACTGTTGTTCAGTACAACTTATATCAGCCCTTTTTGTGTGTAAAACAACATAATTTCAAAAATACCTAAGAAGATATTGATATTCACATTTATCTACAAAATAAAACCAAATACCGATTTTAAGAGCGCGATTGTCTCCAAAACTACTCTCTTTATTATACAGAGCGATCAAGAAAGCTTGTCCGTTATGCAATACTTGACAGAAACATTTAGTTATCAAACTTATTTCCAAGGAAATGTATACATAGGCGTACATTCTATTTTTATTACCTTGTACGTATTAATTATTAAATGAACACTATTTTTCTCTACACGCCAATGAGTTGACTACAGGTATTAAGTTAGGAACACATATTTTCGTTATTTCTCGGGTGAGTTCGGACAAACGTAGTAATATGATTGGTTCTTTGTTAAATTGGAATTTTTAGCTGTGGATTAGGTCACAGTTTCGATATCTTTAAACTCGTTGTTTACTGTTATGTAACTGACAAGAAATTATGATCGCACGGAATTTTTACTATTTCTACTCTATTTCACGTTTGAGGTGTCATTTTAAAATTACATTCTGAAGGTTATACCGAAGTCAGATTTCCACTTTATCTTATCTGAATCAGCTGAGCGCATCATAACTGGTGACGAGACGAGGGTGTATGGTTATGACATCGAAAAAGGCTCAATCATCTCAATAGAAGCTTCCAAATGAACTAAGACCCAATAAAGCGCACCAAGTTCGATCGAATGTTAAAGTTATTCTCACTGTTTTTTTTTGATCATCGTGTTACCATGAATTTTTACCGCAAGGTGTTACAGTTACTAAAGAATACTATTTGAGCAAGGTGCGTTGGCTGCCTGAAGCCATTCGTAGAAAACGGCAAGATTTATGGAAAGACAATTTTTGGAAATTGTACCATGATAACGCACAAGCTCATACTTGATTGCTTGTTCGAGATTTTCTGTCCAAAAATGGCACCGTAAATAGCACCGTAGCGGTAGATACCGCTACCAACCTATTCACCAGATAAGGCCCCATGTGACTTTTTTCTCTTCCCAAAGAAGAAAAAAACAATGAAAGGACAACGTTTTACATCCATTGAAGAAATAAAAGCAAAATCGCTGGAGGAGCTGAGCGCTAAATCAAAATCTGTTTTTCAGAAGTATTTCTAAGTAAGACTGGAAAGAACGGTGGCATTAGTTCATTATATCCGATGGAGACTAATTTAATAAATATTGTTTTGTAAATTAACAAACACCCGAACTTTTTAATCACACCTCGTATATCCTTGAAACTGTTTGGTGCACAACAGAACTAAAAGATATGTTCAATACACCTAATAAAAAAATCGTAAAAAAGTTTCCTGGACTGAAACTCAAATCTCGTAATATAACTAATGAATTAGAAGCATTTTTTCAAATAAATGACTTGAACATGGTAGACGATGTTATAAAATATACTAACATGTATATTCAAGTATTTCAGGAAATTATCAACGACAAAGGGATTGTTCTCCTACTAATCGATCTGAAATGCTCGCTGTATTTGGCCTTTTATATTTGATAGGTCTAAAGAAAGGGTAATCATACTGATGTGCAGGAGATATGGACCAGTGATGGCACTGGAGTAGACGTACTGAATTATAAACGTTTCTTGTTTTTGCTACGTTGCATCAAGTTTGATGATTTGACTACAAGAAACAATCGTTCCAAGGTGGATAAACTTGCTGCCATCAGAATTATTTTAGACCCCTTTATAAAAAATTGTATTGACAGCTATAATACTAGCGAACTGGTTACTATTGATGAAATGTTGCATCCTTTTCGAGGCCGATGTTCTGAAGATACAAGCTTTGTGTGACGCAAAAACATTTTACTGTTATAATCTTGAAGTGTACTGTGGGAAGCAACAACCTGGCCCCTATCTAATTGACAACCGTCCAACTGAAATAGTGAAAATACTAATCGTTTCAATCGAAAAATCTAATAAAAATTTGACAACGGATAACTGGTACACTAGTATACCACTGGTTGATATAATACTTGAAAAAGGACTGACGATGATTGGAACCATGAAGAAGAACAAAGCACAAATACCTCCATCTTTTCAACCAAACAAAGAGCGAGGAGTAAGTAGTTCACAATTTGCATTTTAGGATGACAAAATCATGGTGTCTTATATTCCAAAGAAAAACAAAGCATTTATTTTAGTTTCTTCTATGCATGACACTAAGGTAATTAACGAAAACACAAACAAACCAGAGGTCATATTAGATTATAATCTAACAAAAGAAGGGGTGGACACGTGTGATAAAATATGTGCTGCCTATTCAGTGTCTCGGGTGACGAGACGATGGCCTCTAGCCCTGTTCTATGTCCTATTAAATTTGGCGAGTATAAATTCTAGAATTCTTCTTACTTTCAAGAGTCCAGAAAATTCACCAAGAAGAATTTTTGAAAAAAATCTCGCTATGTGTCTAATGAAAGAACATCTAACTGCCCGAGCCCAAATTAAATCTCTCCCAAAGGATATATTTGTATTTTTGGCACGATATCGTCAAGAGGCTGAGCAAGAAGCACATACTTCTTTGAACGAACCAGCAAAGAAAAAAGGAACATGTTGTCTCTGCGGGAGAAAAAAGAACTGATCAGCCACCATGAAGTGTGACCAGTGTTCTCGTTTCATTTGCAAAAAACATGCAAAAAAACAAACAGTTTGTTTGACATGTATAGAAGAAAAATGAATGGATTTTTCTACCTCGAATAATATTATTTTAGTTTTTAGTTTTTTTTTTTTTTTTTTTTTACCTTTAAAAATTTGTGCAATAAAAGTGTTCTTTTTCAGTTTACGTACTTAATTTTGTGCTTAATCTCCAGTCTTATGTAAAAGGTATTGATGTTTATTGATAAATAATTCAAGTAAAATAATATATTTATCAGAAAATATCTTAACATTGGTTAAAAATATAATTAAACGATAAAAATATGATTTTTATGGATGTTGTAAAAAGTACAACGCGCGACTGCTCGTGTGACTTTTTAGCTCGCGACTGAAGAAAGGATATATTAGTTTCAATATAATTTTGATCATTAAGGCCCGGTCTTTCCACCTTCCGATAAAGTTCCAGGTAACTATCTGACAGATAAGGTTATTTATAACTTCATCTGCTGAATAAATGTCAATACCAGTCAGTGAATCCAATACGTCAGTCTCATTATCCGTTAGATAACTATCCGATAGATACATTTGTATAGAAAGAAGGGATGACATTTATTCAGCAGATGAAGTTATAAATAACCTTATCTGTCAGATAGTTACCTGGAACTTTATCTGAAGGTGGAAAGACCGGGCTTAATTCGCTTAATTCGGTTTATTGGTTTTCATTTGGTCCTTATTCAAAATTTAAAAGTAAGAATGTAAATATGTATTTATAGATATTACGTTTAAGTAAATTTTAATTAAGTTTTTATGTTTAACATTTTTTTTGGTCTTTGGGCTGTTGAATAAATGAAATAAATAAAAAAATAAATAAATATATTTATATTTCTCGTGCAGTGTGTTTTTTGAAGCGTCAGTATTTTTCATATTCTCAGTTTTCGGTCAAAGGACTGTATATGCATGCCAAATTTTAACTTTCTAAATGTAACTATTTGGCCACAATTTCTACCGTAGAGACAAACCGACAGACACATGAGTGATAGTACAGGGTGGCGCATAAGTCGCTTTACCATTTTAAAGTGCCTTGTTTTTTGTTATTAAATATTTTTGTTTTCAGGATTATAAAGTAAAATCTTTGGAAATTTAACCATGAATAAATTTACAACTAAAGAAAGAGTTAATTGAATTTTATTTTGAAAATAAACACTCAATTATTTTAACACAGAGATCCTTTATGCGCCATTTCAATGTTAGGTATTCTCCTACTAAGCCTACAATAATTAAATTGGTGAAGCGTTTTCGAGAACAGGGTTCTGTTGCTGATAAGTCTCGATCTGGACGAGGTCCGTCAGTACGTACGCCTGAAAATACAGAAAATGTGAGGCGCAGTATTGAGGACAATCCAACCACATCGACTCGAAGACGTTCTCAAGAACTTGGAATCTCACGGAGGTCGTTGCAGCGGATTCAAAAAGACTTGAATATGTATCCATACAAGGTTCAGAGAGTGCAGGTTAGTGGTAGGTCTTTTTGAATCCGCTGCAACGACCTCCGTGAGATTCCAAGTTCTTGAGAACGTCTTCGAGTCGATGTGGTTGGATTGTCCTCAATACTGCGCCTCACATTTTCTGTATTTTCAGGCGTACGTACTGAGGGACCTCGTCCAGATCGAGGCACCTAAGTGATATAAACAAAAAAATTATCCGAATAAAAAAAGGCTTCACTGCCATGCGCCCTTCCAAATCACGGCGCCCAGGGCACATTGCATGTCTGCCATACTCTATATACGCCTCCAATTGATGGAAGCTCAGAAGGAACAAAAATGCTGAATATCTGTGCAAAGCTCTCAAAATAATTCATACAGACACGTGTGACGTAAGGGTTTCTTTAGAAGTAGAGAAGTAAAGAACTAAATAATTTTACATAAAAGTATTATTACCTAAGGCTTTATCTGGACCCTGAATAACAAAATCAGCGGAACTACCCCAAAATCCATGTCCTATTAGAACAACACGATTAGGAAACTGAATAGTGGAATTTGAAATCCTATGCAGTTCTAAAATGTATCCGTCTTCAGTTGTTACTGTATGTCGTTCACATGGATATCCAAATCGAGTAACAAGATCACACTAAAAAATTTCAATTGAATTAAAATACAGTACTTAAACCTAGTTTATAATTACTCCATAACATAACGTGTACGTAGGGAACAATGTGTAACCCTTCAAAACATTTGTTTTTAATAAACAGAAAATATAGAGTAGTATAATTTTTATGCTTATGTATCCATAGCATATCTATTATAAATCAGGCTTTACTCCTAAGGCTACGGTTGCAGTGCAAGCATGTTCGCCCGAAGTGTACTTCTCACGTACTCGAGCGAATTCGGTCGACTGATTCAAGCACAAGAGTTGATATACCCACCAGTTTTGCGCCAGTGAAAAACCGAAAATCCCTTCGCCAAATGTTTATTATCTATTCGTTTTCAAAACTGGTATACATATGAAACTCTTGCGAATCAAGTAGGTAGTAGGTAGTAGAAGTAAGCATGGGTGGTTATAGTATAAGCTTAACAGTCGCGCGAATAGCTGGTTATCGCTAGAAGTTCAAACGGGTTTGTTATATTCGCGCGACCTACATGTTTTCCATACAATTTTAATTTGTTTATGGGAATTTGTGAGTGAAAAATAGATATTGAAAAATTAATATTTTTAATTTTCGACAAAAGATCACAATGAGATCAGAAATGTCAATAAACGAGGAAAAAATGGTTTGAATATATTATATATTTCTTCTTTTAAAAACACAGTACTTTCTTGCTTTTCAACTAATGTGAAATCTAATAACTATAGCAAATATATTTTTTGTGGGCATTGTCCATGTGAGGATTTATAAAAGTGGGTAATTTTCCGTGTGAGCATTTTTCAGTGTGCGTTATTTTCGGCGGGGGGAATTTTCTATGTGAGCATAATTCCATGTGAGGAGTTTTCGTATGAGAACTTATGACTTTGCGCACTTTTCTGTGGGTATTTTTCGCGTGAGCATACTCTTATGCGGATGTATCACCGAACCATCTTAGAGAATACGCTCGCATGAATATCTACTATATTCTGTAACAAAGTTAGAATGAGAAAATTCGATGCGAGTGGAACATTTCAAGCGCGAGCTGCAGGCGAGTGTTAGGAACCACGAGCATCGAATTTTTTCTTCCAACCGAGTCACAGACCGTACTTTCTCCACGACCATAAGAAAAAAAAAAACAATTAGTTGTTTTAACAAACATTTTATCTTAACAAACAATTTATATTACATAACAAATTGATCAATTAAACTTATTTTTTTATTTATTATTTGTTTAATTTTAATTTAATTTTCCGCACATCGGCTACTATTTTAGTACTTTTTAGGAAGTTATGTTACATTTATTTAATGTAAACATTGCATATATTTTAATGTAACCCTACAAAAACAAAAGACAACAAGCATGGAATAGTTATTCCATAACAAGTGATGGAATGAAATACACGCAAAATGCATAAGAAGATAAGTGCTTTAGAATAACATTCCAACTCTTGTGTTAGAATATTAACTCTTTGTAGTCAAAATTGGTTTTAGAATTGGTAAATTCTATAGTGGTCGTGGAGAAAATACTATTCTGTCTGAATATTAATGAAAATGTCAAATTATTATTTAAATCTAACATTTAGTTACGTTTAATAAATAAGTTTTTTTTAAATTAGGATTTTGTTTGTATTCCGATTTTTTTACAAATGTAAAAACTAATTTGGAATAAAATTTAGATATTAAAATGTTTTGGGATATATAGCCTGTTTCTTTGGTTTAAGCGGAACTAGATTTAGAATTCTAGTAACTTTTGCCGTTTAAGTGAGGCTTTTGATCATTTTGTTTAGCAAAAGCCTACATCAAACTTTAAAAGAGGAGCTTATGACAACTTACAAAAATGTAAATTCCAGTAAGTTCCGCTAAAACGTTTGGAATAGCCTATATGCATTATTTACTTACTGTAGGTGCATAGGTGTAATTGGGTTCGTTTTCGTCAAATGTAGTTACACTATTTGGTTCAATTTCTATACAATTAACGCCGCTAATACTTCGCGACAGGAATATGAACAAAAATATTAAATGTATTTTCATGGTGGCTGTGTATTCCAACTAACATTTTTTTATTACTGCAAAATATTTTATACTTTTATTTTTCATTTAATTAAAGGTTAGTTCTATCTGCTTTTATTAGACAATATAAACAATCGTACATAGTGTAAAAATATTTATTTTATAAAGATATAAATTAATAATATAAGTAGAAAAGTTTACAAGTGTAAGATAATGATCTTATTTTGTTATTTACCTTCAGTTTACAGGGAGAAAATATTAAAAGTGATAAGAATATCAAATTGAAAAATTATCGTCATCATTATCATTATGTAAACTGTCTGTATTGTATCTATGTACCCATCGTCAGATATAAGATTCTCCTACTTTTCTCTGTTCCTCTTTGTTTGTTATTCGCCAGGCCACTAATAAATAACCAATCTTTTAATGCCATATGTCCACCGCGTTGGCAGTTTAAGTCCGTTCTACGTTATATTTTTTTGCGAAGCACTACAGATTTTTTGCGTAGTACTGACGTATTGAATCTGCCTAACTTCACAAATAGGTGCTGCAGGTCAAAATGATTTAATGACTTTACTCTTAGTAAAGTCTATTCAAAATAATTATTAAATAGTATAGGTGCAGAATCCATTTTTATCACACGAAATGATTAATATGATGGGTTAACTTATCGTTAACGTCGGTGGTCGTAATGAGGGATGACGTAAATAAAATCAAATAGTAAGGGCTACTAGTTTCGCTGTTTATTAAAACAGCATCTTCAGGTCTACAATAAAATACAAACAAATATGTAGGAAAACATGGAAACAAAATACATAGTAATAAGTTAACACACCTGATATTTCATATAAAATGACGTCTAAAATCAAAGATATAATCAAGTAGTTCTTGTAGTTGATAAATTGTACATGTTAAAAGTATCTTGACATAAGAAACAGGATGATATAATGTTCTATATGGACTATATCGCTGATGGGCGTGAAAAAGGTGTTAAGTCTTATGTTCTTACGTATGACTTATCTCCGTTTTCGCCCCCATCAGCGATATATGGACTATATGGACTATATGGTTATACATAACCTTCATTTCCATGTGGTTTTTACCGTTGACCAACTACAAACATTATATCGTCCTGTTTCTTATGTCAAGATACTTTTAACATGTACAGTTTATAAACTACAAGACTTACTTGGCCATATCTTTGATTATAGACGTCATTTTATTTGAAATATGAGGTTTTTTTAACTTATTACTATGTACAGACGATTCCGCTTAATTGGACCACCGCTTAATTGGGGCATCCGCTTATTTGGGCCAAATCTCAAAGAACAGAAACCAAACCAAGGAACCAACAGTAAATTTACATGTTTAATTGGGACAACATTCCGCTTAATTGGGACAGTAAATTTAAGATCACAGTACATATTATGTTACACATATTCTCAAGAAAAAATATGTACAAATTTAATATTACAGCGTTATTTTATGCAGGAAGGAAATGAAGGGAGCCCTACATCCGCACTGAATACCTGTGCTGATTTTGTAGAAGTGAAATGTTACAAAAACAAAAGACAGACTACACTTGACTCATTTTTGCATTGAATTAAATTGTATGTATCTATTTATTATTTTATTTTGGAATTTATTATTATTTTTTCTTAAAAGTTTATATTTTTTGGTTATATATAATTTATAGTTTTGTCCAAGAGTTTATAAAGTAAAATTATTGAAAGAAAAATATGCATTGTTTAATTTTATGTGAAATTCGCTTAATTGGGGCAGCCGCTTAATTGGGCCAAAATGCCTAAGTCCCGATGTGTCCCAATTAAGCGGAATCGACTGTATTTTGTTTTCCTACATGTTTGTTTGTATTTTATGGTAGGCCTGAAGATGCTGGTTTAATAAACAGCGAAACTAGTAGCCCTTACTATTTGTTTTTATTTACGTCATCCCGCATTACGACCACCGATGTTAACGATAAGTTAACCCATCACATTAACTATGAAGTAATGTAACTGTGTATTTTTCACGTTATTACTGTTACTATTTGCTCCAACTGTCAGTTACACAAAAAAGACAAAATAAGGTATTTATTTCACATAGTAGATAAATATACATTCATCACTTATCACTTAAAAATGTTCCTTTGTACGACTTTCTAGCAAGGAGTTTACCAAAACAGCCTTTCTGAAGACTCCAACAGTAGTAGGCCATCATGTGGCTATCTTATCTTCCTTGATATCTATCTTCCATAGCTTTATGTCCTGATGGAATCTTTCCCCCGGTTCTTCACTAAAATCACCTAGGTTTTCTGGTATGTGGTCATAATACAACAGAGAATATTAAAGTTGAAAAGCATATTTTCCACTAATTCTCTGCCTTATGATTTCCAAGAAAATTTTGTACTAAATTTTGTACTTGAATAAATGAACACCAAGAATTAGATTAAATCTCGTTCATTGATTCGGTTGGATTGGATTGTGTATCTTCCGTAGGTTGCCTTATTTGAGGACCATCAAATATTCTGGCTTTCAGTTTTTCAGAGTTAATCCCAGGAAATTTACGTGTCAAGTAGCCTTCACAAAGTCCATCTCGATTTAAAGCCTTCAAAAATTGCTACATAAGCCCAAACTTGATATGCAAGGGTAGAAACATAATTTTCTCTCTCGCAACCAAAGGTTCGTTGACAACGTTTTGTTTTTCTTGAATTATGACATTTCTTAATGGAAATCACCCAATTTCTGTTAACCCAGTGCTGATCCTTAGCCCTACTGTTCCAAAGACATAAAAAACAAGGATATTTTCTATGTCCAAGGAGAAAGTTTACAGTTTTTAGATAAAAACTAGAATCAATTAGTCTGTATGTCAAAAACTAGAGCTGCTACGAAAAAGAGTCAGATATTTTTGGAATCAGCACATCAAAAATATCCAAAATCATTTCTTACTTTTCCGGCACCAAGATAAAAAAATTATTTTGTTGGGCAGCGTTATATAGCCAATTTACAATATAAGGTTTGAATTTGCCCAAGGAGCCTTCTTCCACTTACATGGTACTGCTTGTTTGGCTCACCAGCAATACGAGTATCTGGCGTCGGTGTCTCGGTAGTTACCGTGTGGACTGGAACGTGTAGACGAGTTGGCTAGGTTCCTTTCCCTCGATACTGTGCGACATCCAAGTATTTGTACTGATGGTTGACCCAGTTCCAATATTCATTCGTCATGACAAATATTTCCTCATTACGAAAATGCGGCGTATGCATTTCGTAATCAGGCAACATACGTCAGACGTTGACAAATAGTTTTTTAATCAAACAGCTGAGCGTCACAATATCTAGATGTCGTAATCCTGACCTAGGATTACCTTTGTGACAATATCTCGATTTTTCGGAAGGAGCAACATATAAAATCTACCCTCAGAGCTGGGGTAAGGTCCGCCGAAGGTAGTTGACCATATTTTTTTCGAATTTTACCTACCGCTTACCGCTACCGTGGTTGGATTTTCGCAAATCAAACCGCATATGTACCGAACCGTGTTTATATAGAGTTGAAGCTAAATTATATTTTTATGGGGGGCCGGGAAAGTGCAGTTTTTAAAATTTTCTTTTTTAATAATTTTGCCCTGGTTGCAGAAGGGGATGAAATGAGCAATTTTGAACCTCATGAGTAGGGGATGGGTCGGCCGAAAGTAGATAGTCAATTTTTTTCCTTACTGTTTCGGACCGCATAGGGGTAGTTTTTAATTTTCTAGGTTCTAGAAAATTACCTAAAATTGTGATTTCCTAGATTCTAAGAAATCAAAATTTTAGATACTTTGCAACATTTTTAGGGGCTGAAACGACCAAAATGTACTCTCAGGGTTAGGGGCGAGAACACCGAAAGCAGCTGAACCCTTTTGGACCTGATTTTCTGTATCTAGCAGGGTAGTTTCTTTTTTCTGTATTAAAAAATCTGTATCGTATAATAGTTATATTTATGCATAAAAGTAATAAAACCTATCGTTACACATAAGAGTGAATTCTGCAAAGAGAAAAGAGGTCGTTTTTGTGTGTGTTTTTTTTTTTTTTAATATAAATAACTACAAAAATCTCTGTACCTGTTGTTTACATTGGTGTAGTGCACACGAGAGAACTTCGAACAATGAAAAAATTAGTTGTGGGGGTAGGAGAGTGAACTAGTGACTATCTTAGTAGTGTAACGAATCAGCATCAAAGACAAAATTTCACAAACCACCCGTCGCGAGAATTTCTTTGAAAGAACGTTATTTAGGGATTTTTCAAGAGGTATTTAAAAATAAACATTTTTAAAAATTCAGATAATAAAATAAAATTAGATACCTTATGTTACAGCACGTATCTTTAGAAATATATTTTTAAATAGTTCATTGTTCAAGGAGACATTTGTTCAGAGTTATTGCTTAATAACTTTGAACACTAGCATCTCCTTGAACAATGCTTAAATCCTTTTTATTAGAAGTGTCTTATAAAAACACTCGTCTAACTGTAGACGGGATCAGACAGTATTCGGTCCGGTTAACATTAACATGTAATTTGTTGAATTCTTTTAGGCTCTGCGTCGACATTCTGGTGGTCTATCCGATTCTATTTGTTTTAATGTTTTCATTATTTTAATATCTATATTTTAATCTGTTAATATTTTTGTAAATATTACTTTTAATAAATCAATTAATCTAAGATCCAGACCAGGGTTGGACTGGGATTAAAATGTGTACCGGGAAATCTGGAGGAAGTCGGGCCACTATATATATATATATATATATAACTATGTTATATTTTGATTTTCGGGCCACCGGGAAATTCCCGGTATCCCGCCGGGCCAATCCAACCCTGATCCAGACTATTTACAAGATACCTGATCAGTCGGTTGGTAAGTATACTAATACATAGCATTTAATTCACATATCGTAATGATGAACCCAGGATAACACTCACGCTACTACCCGAACTCTTTTAGTCAGAAATCTCATTTCAGTTTGAGATTAGACTTTATACTCGCGGTAAACATTTAACTCTTTCTTCAGTAATGGGCAAAGTAAGTAAGTAAATGAAACATTCTTACAAATGTTAGTAAGTTTATTTATTCAAATGTTTTCATTAAATTAAATATAACAGGATACAAAATTTCATGAGCGTTTATGCCCCAAATATAATCCAAATGGTTAAATTTGTCGTCGCCATTTATCTCAAAATGGCCAATGGAGTTGGACAGTTGGTTGTGTAGTTTTATGACATCAGTTGGGGCGGCAAGCCAGTCATTTCTGCTATAAAACAATGCCACGGGTGCTGTGATCTTACTTAGATCGTATTTTGGTGGAGAAAGACGGCCATATTTCATAAGATTTCCTAATCCATAGTCGTACTGCCGGAATTTTCCTAAAATATAAAATAATATTTGTAAGTTCTTAAACTAGCAAAAGGTTGTTCCAATATTTAAAAAGAGAAATAAAAAATTAGTTCACAATTATAGACCGATATCTTTGTTGAGTATTTTTTAATGTCATAAATATTTGAGTAAATATTGGCTAATAGTATAATGGAGATTTTAAAAATCATTTCAATCCTTATACCGGAATAACATCGTTTTAGAAAGAGGCGACCAACAACTGCGCTTTTACAAATGCTAGGTTTCATTTATAAAAATTTGGATAACAATCAACGCCGATTTGGACTTATCAAAGGCTTTTGACATGGTCAGTCATGAAATTCTTCTAAGACGCTCATCAAACTGATATTATATATGATATGGAAGTTATTTGTTATAATAGCTTCCAAATGACACGTTACATGTTTAAAACCAATATAAGTAAATTACATGCCGCTCAATGAACTTGCAAATTACTTAAATCGTTACATATGTGTTGCTTACAAGTTTTGTCATGTCCACACAATAACGCAGGTTTATTTTTTGTCAGTGTCATTTAGGCGTCAAATGTTAACACAATGCTAACAATATTTAATTGACTAAGAAGAGAACAAGGATTATTTTTTCAAAAGTTATCATATTTTATGATCTGTAATATGTACCCATAATTCTAGATACTTAAATACCCTCAAATGTGTGAAAATAAAAATTTCATATCAATTTTTTGATAGGTTTTAGTTAACTAGCAAATTTGAAATATACTAAAAATGAGAAATTGATTACTGTTCTCACCTGAATTGACCTCTTGTCCATAATGTATAAACTGTTTTACAGCTGCTCCGGCAGGAGTATGTCCCATCATCACTGGTAATAGAGTTGTGTTGAGATTGTCTCTGTTGAAACCACATAGTACAAATAGTGTATTTGTGCATAAGAATTGAGTCATAGCATCATCATTGCAGAACGTTTCTCCAGCCCATTGCATCAACTCATTGTTCGGCATAAATTCGTACAAACCAATTAGTTTAGTAAGAATCTGTAAAAAAGATGTTACCATGTTTAAATACGTTTCCTGCGATTATTAAAAAAATGCTGTGTAGTTTGATTTTTCACATATTTAAGGATTTTGTAGTTACGCAGTTTATAGTTACCAAAGTTATACGAGATAAATATGAAAAAGAAAACTTGCAGAGGAAGATTTATACGGATATGGGAAGTTGAAGTAAAAGCTTCCCCAAAATTATAAAACAACATGGAAGGCTATAAAAACACGGTAGATAGAAAGAAGTGGAGAGAAATTGACCTAAACACCAAAACCCAGCCTAATGGCGAATAAAGAAAACTGCGCCGTAATTGTCACGTTCGTAAATATCATCACTTTTCAAATGTATGAGGAAACAGTTGAAAACAAGACTGAGTGGTAATATTCTGATACATTTCTGACACTCGATTATTAGTTTATTGTTTTACAAATACAATATGTTAGGAAACTGAGATTTAATGGCTGAAGAATCCATGTGAATCGTAACTTTGCTAGAAGTGGGCAGACATCAGCGACAAGTGGCAAGATTTGTGGGTATTTATCAATCGACAGTGTACGAATTTGCTAAAAGATACCGAGAAACTGGACAACAGAAAGAGACCAGAGAAAACCCACCTAGGGTCGTTCAAGGTCCACATCTTCACTAGACAATCGATTTGTGCAATTATAGTTCTTATGAAATAGAACGTTAAAGACTCCAGAACTTCAGATTTTGTTAACAGAGGTGCGTACTGTGACAGTTAATCAAATAACAGTTAACCGGAGGTTGAGGGAAGTATTTGCCAGGAGACTTGCAGAAGACTTCGCACCATTTCTCCCGGGCTGCTGCATGGTGGACCTAATCCATCATTTGTTCATGAATTTGTAAACTAGGAATTGATGCAATGGTCACATATTTGTTTACTGACGAATCTAGGTTTGCTCTGAGGTTGCTAGATGGACGCCAAACAGGCTACAGTAGAGCAGGAGAATGGTATACTTCATGCGTAGCAGTGCCTAATGAACCTTTTGGTAAGGGTTCAGTGATAAGCTGGGGTGGAATAATAAGCGATATGCGTTCCAAGCTGGTTGTGTTTGACAGGAGCAGTGTAACTACAGAAAAGTACATAACACTTGTTCTTGAACCTCGTATAGTGCCCGCAGCACTATAGGCAGCTACAGCTACAGAATGGGCGATGATTTTGTTCTTATGCAAGATAATACGCGTCCACACATTGCCAACATGGTGACCCAGTATCTGGATCAAATTGGTGTTGCTCGAAAGGCCTACTCGTTACCCGGACTTGAATCTGATTGAACGTGTCTGGTACATGATGGTCTCATGGTCCCATGGTGCATTTCGCAATGCCTTTGTAAGATGAGTCTTCTCGAATACAAGCTATTACCCGAGCGTTAGGAGGCAACATTCTCTATTAATTCGTAAATTAAGCATTATTTCATTATTGATTTGGTTTTAAAAAAAAAATTATTAAGTGCATATTACCGTTTCGCACATTCCTAGTTTTCCACAATTTTCTTTGTTTACAAGTTAATGAACTAATTTAGCCGTATATTTATAATGCCAATACGTCGCTCAATAAGTTTCCGGTCTAACTAAGAAAAACATTTTTTTAGAAATTCGACTTTATTCATCAACATACTCTCCTTCAAGAGTAATACATTCATTACAACGCTCCTCTAACTTTTCGATACCTTCTTTGTAGAACGATTTGTCTTTGCTCTCATAATAGGCCTAGGTTTCGACAATCACTTCTTCATTTGAGTCAAATTTCTTTCCCTGGAGCATCTTTTTGAGGTCTGCAAAAAGCTAGTAGTCGTTGTGGGCCAGATCTGGAGAGTACGGTGGGTGAGGAAGCAATTTGAAGCGTAATTCATTCAATTTAACCATCGTTTTCATCGACTTGTAACACGGGGCGTTGTCTTGGTGAAAGAGCACTGTTTCCTTTTGCATGTGAAGCCGTTTTTTCTTGATTACTATACTCAATCGATCCAATAATGCCATGTAGTATTCGCTATTGTTAGTTTTACTTTTCTCAAGATAGTCGATGATTAAAATACCATGCCCGTCCCAAAATACGGATGCCATAACCTTGCCAGCTGACTTTTGAGTTTTTGGTCGGTTTGGACAACTTTCACCGACTGCTGTCCACTCAGCTGACGATCTTTTTGATTCAGGTGTGTAGTAGTGGATCCATGTTTCATCCCTTGAACTGCTCCAAACAGCGCTCTGAATCGTCGACGCGTTGTTGTTTTTGGTCCAGTGTAAGTGAACGCTGCACCCACTTCGAAAGCAGTTTACGCATGCTCAAATTTTCGTGTAAAATTGTAAACACACTACCTTCTGATATCTTTAAGTTGTCAGCTATCTCACGCAACTTCACTTTACGGTGTTTCAAAACTATTTTGTGGACTTTTTTTATGTTTTCCGGAACAACTGCCGATTTTGGGCGACCAGAGCGTTCAGCATCATCAGTGTTTGTACGACCGTGTTTAAATTCAGCATACCAATCAGTAATAGTTGATTTGCCTGGTGCAGAGTCTCTATACCGCTTATCAAGCTACTGTTTGGCTTCAACAGTATTTTTCCCATCAAAAAACAAAGTTTAATCAACCCACGAAATTCTTTTTTATCCATTCTTTTGAAAATTATAAAACTGGAGTCACTAAAACCACTGTAACATCTAAACTAATTGTCAGAATGTCATGAAACTTTCACACGTATCGTTTGAAGGTTGGTACTATCCAGAAATCATATGGGTCTTTCAACAGTGTTGCCATATATATATATATATATATATATATATAGACCGGAGACTTATTGAGTGAAGTTATAACCCATTTTGACTCTAGTAACAATCATCCACACCATTTGTATTCCTATATTAATATATATTGTGTTCAACTGAATAAAAGAGTGGTCGGTTACTTTTGTCAGTGAGTTTATGTAGTTCCTCAAATACCTTCTGGCAGTAAAATATTTTTCCACGCATCATGTGCCGGAGAAAATGAGGAAGCTTTTACATAATTTGTTTAAAGGACTAAAATGTCTAGTTACGCCACTGCAGCTTTATAACACACTTGCGGAGTGGGTACAAACTCAGTAATATTGACAGTGCCCAAGAAAAAAAAAGAAGATAGATAAATAGCGAGGGTAGAAATAGCTCCAAAACTTACGTGAATTGCGCCCAAAAATTTAGCTTGAATTTGCAGCATTGGACTGGTCATATGGTTCATAAAAGCAACTGGGGCCAAACTAAACATGGCTTTAATCTTTTTATTATAATCTGGCTTTTCAGCACACATTACATAGAAGGCGGTGGTTCCTTGAGAATGACCAATATAGAACATATCATTCTGTCCAGAATGTAGCAGAGCGTAGTCGATCATTACTGGAAGATCTATGGTTCCTATCTCATGCCAGCTGAAGTCCCAGAATTTAGCCTTTTGTTTGTCAGGGTCTTCGAATTCATTATGTCTAGAGTAGTGGTTTCCTCTGGCATTACCCAACCATACATCGCAGCCAAGATCAGCCAAGAGATAAGCTACAAAGATTAAATATTATTGTTCTATTAAGAAATAGATATGACTGAAAATTCGTAGGTATTTATTGTTGAAGGACATATTTTTGGTAAAATCGCATTAAAATCGAGGAACTATTAGAAATTATTTTTTGTCCGCTTATTAAAGTATTGAGAACAACTATTTAATATCCTACATTACGTAAAGCAACAATAAAAATACAAAAGACGACACCTTTAGAAAAAGTTTTCTTATTTAAGTTGTTCTTTGCATTTTTAATTTTTTTTTTTTATTCTTATTGCGGTTGCTAAAGAACGATTAAAGGTTTTAACTCAAGTTTTGCCGCATTCAGAGCTCTTAAATCAATAGCTTATAGACTGTATCTTGTACTCTGTTTATTGTCACTAACGAGTTTGTTATATAGTAAGACGTGCAACCGTACAGACCTCTAAATTTAATACATTCTTCGTTGTGGATAATCTTCTAATCTTATAGCTAGTGAGATGTTTTAATGAGACAGACATATAAATACATTGGCTATCTCAGTCTACCACAGACATCATAGATATTGTATGCCTTTACATAACCTAACAAAATGTCATCATTAACAAATCTTGCTCAAAATTACAAAGACGGACAGTAAATATGATCAATTTAGGTAATTAGGTTAGGTTTAGTTAGTTAAAATCTAGGACAGCAGAATTATAAAAACGGTAATAAATAATAAACATTTTACGAAGGCATCGTAGTTGGTTTAAAGATACACAGATGTTGGGCTATTCGTACCAACTAATTTGTATCAGTTATAAACGCTACGTAGAACGTTAAAACAATGTATAAAAACATAACTCATAACGTAACAACGAACAGTCTACAACGTGTTAATTTAAAGAGCTCTAAATGCGGCTTTATCCCTAACTCAAGTTAAAATGATATGTTTTTGTATATTTTTTTCTCACGAGTTAGGCCCAACTCGAGTTAAAACTCTTAACTTCTTTAGTTTTTTAGCAACCGGTCATTCGACACTTTGAGGAATAGGGAGAGAAGACATTTTTAGCAAAAATTGTGACAGAATTGAAAGTTTTTAAAAACTAATTTTGTTTCCTATATCTACGTTTTATGAGCTCTCATTTGATATTCAACATTATTTTTACAAAGACTAGGTTTGTGCTTTTGCGTGCGGCCGAATTTTGTTAATTGAAATAACTTGGACACTAATAGTCTTGTAAATGAAGTGCCGTTAAATATTTTTAATTAAAAAAAAAAAATAAAAAAATCGGAATAAATACGCAACGTCACTTTAGACAACAACAAAATGTTTACTGCCATTCGTAGTTTAATTCTTAAAAGTTCACAACTGTTATCAAGTTACATAGAAACAATACCATAAATATACAAAGTTAATAATAAACAGAGTTACAAGAAAATCAGTTACAAAGTTTGCTCTAATGGTTTCGAAAAATTATCTTAAAGCTAAATTAAATATTTCCACGCCGAATTCAAATGAGAAATGTCATAGCAGTTTGACTATTAGACATAAGGTGACAAGACGTCCCGGTTTGGCCGAGACAATCCCGGTTTTGCATCCTTTGTCTCGGCGTACCGAAAGGTACCCTTTGTGTCCCGGTTTACAATTCCAAAAAAATAAACTTCACGAACCTAATTTTTTCTAATATCCCGCAAGCCACAAAATATTACATTATTTACAAATATGTCTATCAAATATTTTACAAGCTAGATAAACGAATTTTCAAATAAAAACAAAGATATTTAAACATCAAGAAGTGAAATTTATCGGTTCTAAATTATCGGATATGATCGATCATCTTGTTGAGGAGGGTTTACTAGATTCAAACACATTCTATCAGACGGTTGATGCATTCTTTAGTACATCTTTAAATTATTTAGAAGAATGGACAAACTGTTTCCAATTTGGATCCATATTTCAATGGGTTTTACTGAAAGCAATACCAACATGGAATGATGATACAAAATCAAGAGGCTTGGTGAATAAATATCTGGATATTTCAGCGCATAAATTCTCCGCAATTGATGAAGAATTGCTATTTACGGAAATAACGAGGATAAAGAAATTTTTGGAAGAAAACTCAAATGAGGATGAACTGACAGCGCAACAAATAAGTGGAAAAAAGTTTTCAGTCATTTTGATGAGAATTCTATCCCTTGTCAGTATACAAAGCTAATCGTCGAATTCATCAAATCGCTTTCAGTATTCCAGCAACCAATAGTCCAATTGAAAGAGTATTCAGTCTTGTAAATTCTTTTTGGACAAAAGAAAAAAGTAGGATGCATGTCAATAAATTAAAAGCAGTCATCGCAATAAAAGTAAATTCGAAAGTTGTTTGGATTTCTACGATAAAATATCCAAGAATAAAGTTTTGCTGGAAAAAATTCACAAATCCAAAAGTATTCGTAGAAGTAAAATTTCTTTCGTGTAAAATTGTTTGTATTTATAAATTTTTTTATCTGTGGCTTATGAATAAATAATTTGATAAAACGATCTTTTTTATTTGTCCCGGTTTATGATTTTCAAAATCTGGTCACCTTAATTAGACATATACATATTTGACAGAAGATAATAGTACTACAACGTTGGGCAGTGATTATAGGTCTCCAGGAACCTATACAGAATGTTGATATTTTAACTTAAGTGATTTTAATTAACAGTACTTTCTGCATTATTTTTCGATAACCCCCTTATTTTATACGTTTTCCTAGTTACGAAATTACCTAAAGCCTTTTCTGGTCCAAGTATAATCCAGTCAGCAGAACTAGAGAGTAAACCATGTTGGACAAAAACTACATGTTTATTTCCAGCAGGTCCAGATTTGAGTCCATATGGAATACGGTGCATTTCCAAAATGTAGCCATCTGAAGTTTCGACATGGTGAGTCTCAGCAGGATATCCATTTTTTTGTATTAATTCAGGCTACAATAATTAAGAGTTTTAAATTAATATATCTAATTGTTTTGGTAGGTTAAGTATTTAAATACTTAAAATTTAGTGCGTACAAGTCGATAGTGTTTTATTGCTCAGTTAATTAGCCACAGCGACTAAACACTCTTTGGTGATATTTATGGGAGCGTACGAGCGGGAATACAACCCCAAATCATGCAATGATATGGGAAATATTCAGAAACACAAAAACCACATAAATTCTCCAAATACAGCACGCGTTTCAACACATGTATTTTGTTGTTCGCTAGAAAACGTAAGAATGATTTTTGTGGAAATTTGTTTTTAGCGACGAAATGGATTATATTAATTCTAGACGCACACATTCATAGGTAAAATTTGGCGAGCCATTTAAATCAACGGAAATACCAAAATTCCATGACAAAATGACAAACGATGTATCGTTTTTCATACTCCTTCAACCGGGTGAAATGGTTACAGCTGTGCATTATAATAGTCAAATCAATTGCCAATTAAATGGAACAAAAATGGCCATTTATTAGATATGGAAACCACAAGTCTTTTACTACAAGATAACGCTAGATAACTACTCATCAAACCTTTTATAACTTTTGGCGTATTAAGTCGGTTTGAAGCTTTCGAACATTAGAGGAAAAGATCCTAAAACTCTGGATATTTTGTAAGCTTTAACGAAATAGGGAGGAAAATATAATCCCTTATTTGAAATCTGGAGATTATGAGCCGTAACGGAAGTATAAGATTTATATTTATTGCTTAACATTTGGCATGAAGTTATTTAATATACGCGCCATATTTAAAATTCGAATTTGGTGAAAGCAGACCACGAAAATGATTAAGATTTCTTCTCTTATTTTGGTCAATTAATACACGCTTTTAAAAATTCCGACTACTTTTTTGGAACGTTCTGTGTAGTTTATTATTTATTATAAATAGTTTATTATTTATTTTGTTGAAATAAGAATTTTTGTGTTTTATCTGCTACAGTAAATCAACCAATATATCATTATAAAGTGATCGGAAAAGAACTGTCACTGGCGTTCTTTAAAAATAAATGTTTCGCATATCTCTAGTGCATTCGTAGAAAACACCACTTATGGTGATGATGAATCTATGAGTAATATTATCTGTCTCATTTTGTAATACGAAACTAACAGGGAAACTTCATTTTTTATGTTGTATATTTAAAATATCATCTTAGGGTGGTAATTCTGAAGTAACACCTTTCAAAATATTTGACAATTCATAATTGACATTAAATTATATGTCAACTTACTAACACAAATTGTATAAAACACAAATTGACAAGTATTTGAAATATATTTTACACAACCAGAACAGAAATTATGAATAAGCGAAATAAGATGAAATAAATATTTGTATATAATTCAAAATATTAGACATGTCAATCACAAATTTGACATGTCAATTTGGTATCTGACATGTAGTTTTTGAGTGAATATAACCTCAGTATAATGAAACTTCACCAAAAATGTAAAAGCCAGATTTTCAAGTTTACATGGTTTCAAAAAAGTCTATTTACACCACAACAGTCACCAAAGTAACCAGATCTATGATCTATTTCAAAGTAGAAAAATGTATGTAAGAAGATAGGAGCTGTTTGTCCTTGCTTCGGATTGGTTTAGATCGACATCCCTATTACACTGTAAAAATATTATTTTTATTCCAAGTTGACAGATGTTCAGTGTCGTACATTGGAAATATATTATTTATATTATTTAATTTTTCTCATATTTTGTTATTATTTACATATTTAGACTTTTATTTATATTCTTGGCGTAGATTTTATGGAGAAAATTCTTCATGTAATTTGTTTTTACGCAGTTATATATTTTTTAGGTTATCTGACATATAAATATTTTTTGACACTTGATATTTAACATATCAAGAGAGAGGACTAATGTGAGGCTAAAAGACAGCCCAGCTGATTGTGCCCAAAGAAGAAGTTATTGATATAATTTTTAGACCTTCATATATACATATATTTTTAATTTTTATTTACAAAAATTATTTAAATAAGAAACTTTTGCTCTGAAGATATATTGTTTGTTTTATTGCTTTGTTTAAACTCTTTTAGCCAAATCTCTCTTTTTATATATAGTACATAATTTTTAAAGTTAATATTTTTTTAAGTTTTTCAAATTTCCCATTAAACTGAATTTATGTCGTATAAATAACGAATTTTAAGTGTATTATCTGCCTTGTTTATTTCAATATCTTATTAACCTTTTATATATTAAAAAAAAAAAATTACTTGCTAACCCAGTTGCTACGCCCATGCCCTAGTTGTAACTTATTTTAAATTTATATATTTGCTTACTGTATTTGATCAGTCTAAATCGTACTCGGTTCGCAGCGCTATCTACTTTTTTCAACTTTGAAATATACCATAGTTTCGTATTACAAATTGAGACAGATTATACACACATTAAAATGTGGATTATATGATTCAAAAGTAGTCATATTTCAGAAGAAAGTGATCCTCGTTCTGGCAGATCTGCAGTAATAAATTAATGAAAATCATTGTATGACTGTACGAGAAATAGGAGAAGACCTTGTAATTACAAAAACTATTGTTTCAGAAATTTTATCCCAAAACTTGGAATGAATCGCGTGACTGACGTTGCTTGGTAATGAATCTGCCACTTGTTTTTTTTTTTATTATTATTTATTTAATGGCCTTTGTTGCTGTGGCAATTAGCCAGGACAATTTTTATTTGAGAACATTTCCATGCCTGAACGGGATTCGAACCGGAGACCTTCGCAACGCAGAGCACATGTGTTACCACTACGCTACGCCGGTTGGCAATCTGCCACTTGTCATCGTAGATTTTCCAGCAATTTTTAGCGAAACACGCATTATGTAACTTCGTCAGCATCTATACAGTCTTTATCTGGCTTCCTGGGTCTTCTAGCTGGTCCTCAAATTAAAAATACCTCTAAAAGAAAAAAGATTTGAGGACATAAAGAACATATAAGAGAATGCGACAAGGCAGCAGTTGACAATTCCGAAACTGTCCTTAAGGAGTACTTTTGGAAGTGAGTGGATTGCTGGAAGAAGGCTGTGGCTTCCAAAAAAGAGTACTTTAAGGGGACATTATCGTTGTTAACTAAGATTTACTCTTTCTTCTGCTATATATTCACTAGATATTGCTACAGACATAATTTAAAATAATAGCTAACTTACCGTTGACAGTTTGCTATCTTCTTCTAGTTCCAATATTTGTTCAGGGCTCAGTTCTAAGCCTGGTGGCAAGGCAAAACTGGATACATCTTCTGTCAAAACTTGCACAATGCAGAAAGCGAAAAGCAAACTTAAGATTTTCATCTTGATGAGTGCAAAACAAAATCAAATGCCTCATTATTTATTGTTAAATATTATCAGATTTTCTTATCATTCGTGTCATTGTTATGACCATTTGTAACTTTTGTATTTTCATTAAAAGTTTTTTAATTCCTTTCAATACAATCTTTGTACATTATTACTGACTTTTGTCCTGATAACTTTGCAACATGGAATCTATGATCGTAGATTGGTTATGTAGATATGTATATAATCTGGCAGTTTAATGTTTATTATTATCTTGAATTTGTGTTCTGACAGGATGTTTTATTTGATATGATCTAAAAGAATATTTTTATAATATATGTACAGTTATTTATAGTTCTGATAATATAGATATATAGATGTTATAGAGGAAGATAGATAACCAAGGAAACTGCTTGTAAAGAATGTATTAAGGCAAAGAAAATATGGTAAAAAATAGCTGGCTTGATGAAATAGACAGACAAAAAAAAAAAAAAAACTTAACAATATTAATAATCCTTCGCCAATTTTGACTATAGGCAGTAGCGGACTGGCTAAATTCTCCGGCTCTGGAAAATTGAAATAAATCGGCCCATGGTGTCAAGACCCGTCCTCATTCGTCTAAGGAACGGCCCCATGGCTTCAAGAATCTGCCCTATTGAGACCGGCCTACCCGGAAATTGCCCGGTATCCCGGCGGGCCAGTCCGTCACTGACTATAGGAGTCATATTTGTACACTATATATATATATATATATATATATATAGTGTACAAATTCTGGAAACATTTTTACCACTCAGAAGTTGGTATCTAAAAAAAAAAAAAAGATTTTCGAAGGCTTCAACAGCTACTTGAGGTGACGAAAATCGCTGTCCACGCTTTTTTTTAATATTGAGGAACAAAAAAAAACCGTTAAGGGATAAATCAGGTGAATACGGACAATGAGTCATTAATTCGATGTGTTTCTCCTTCAAATAATCAATTGTTTGACGTGCTGTGTGGGAGCTTGCATTGTCATGATGAAGCATTGTCAGCTCTACGTTGCTTGTTCAAGGGTGAGTAAAAGCATAGATTATTTCATTTGTGCACCGAATGAGAAAACTATAAACATTGTGTACAAAGAAGTTTGTTAATATGCTAATTACACTAGTAAACAAAAATGAACTTACTTTTTGTAACATAGACAAAATATAGTGTATCCCACTTAAAATTTGACCTAAAAGCCGAAAATGATCTCGGAGTTTTTCTATCACCCATCATTTTTAGGGTTTTGTAGGTATAACCAAAAAACCCTTATACCGTCATTTTGTCGTCTGTCTGTCTGTCTGTTCGGTAAAAATTGTAGCCAAACGGCTAAACCTAGAGAGTTGAAATTTGGCATGCTTATACGACTCTTTGACCCGCACATAGGAAAAATACTAAAACATCTAAAAAACATATCCCCCTAAAAATATAAACAAATATGTGCTCATCGAAATATATTTTTTTATAATTCTGAGTAGGGTATCAAATGAAAGCCCTTGGTACGTGGATTAACGATCCAATTTTTATTTTTGCAAAATAAAATATTTTGAAGCGATTTTTGTTAAAATTGTGCAAATAAATTTTTGTCCCACACCCTGTAGCCCAGATGGTTTAAACTAAAAATCTGAAAAAATTCTAAGTAATGTACATTGGTGTGAACCGGAATAGTACAACAGGAATTTTTGATCAGATTATGTTTTCGGAAAATAACGCATTTTTTGTGTTTTTTGCTTGACCACGTAAAATATTTAATGGTATTATGTAGTACAGTAAACAGAGCGCTTCGATGGTGTAATGCTTAGAATACTGGCGTTCTAATTTGCCAACTCGAGTTCAATCCGGCCTCCAGGCAATTTCATTTTTTCTGTTTTTTTTTTTTGCATTTTTATTTCAAAAAAACCCCCGTTATTAATTTTAAAATTGTTATTTTATATCGTGACTATTAATTTAGCTCTGATGAAGATTTAAATTAAAATCGAAACGTTAGCGAAGTTAATAAATTTGTTTTTATTTTCTGACTGGTCCGAATCCCATTACCTTCAACTATAATTACTAACTTACGGACGTAACTCATCTAATCAAGATTTTTATTTTGTTTAAATTATTTTTTCAAAATTCTAGTTATATTTGGGCAAATATTGCATTTAATTTTTAAAAGCGTAAATTTAAAATAACCAGTGGAAATTGTTGAAATTGAATACTCTTACAACCAAGCAACTTATATATAATACCATGGATACAGGCAAAAAAATAAAATATATAAAATATATGTTATGTCATGTGTTATAATGTCTGCATCATATTAGTGCCTAAATATATTACTGCTATACTGCTATTTATATTCCTATAAATACACGAACTCAGAAGGGCGGAGCTTATGACGAAAACAACCAATGGAAGCCATAAGCGCAATTTTAAAATCTTATTGAACCTAGCTATATAAAAAAAATACTGCACATATTTAGAAACCTACATAATGGTATTAGGCATTCGAATTAAAATTAACAAAAAACAATATTTTAACATAAAATTTGTTTTGGCATCCCAAATAATCATTATTCACTTACTAAATACCTGCGAAACCCTGAAATGTGTGAAAATTCACACTTCACATAAATTTTTTTGCTATGAGGTATTGTTTGTTTCTAACGAAATATAGCGATAAACGTATTATTATTAATTTTAACTTACATCAGAATGTTGTTTTTGATGTTTTACGTCGATATTTTGTTTTTGAGGCATACCTTATTAATATCCAGCAGTAATCAGCAAGCAAATTTGGACTCCATTTACCCTGATATCGCTTTTTCATGGCGGAAATGTCTTGGTGGAACCTTTTCCCATGTTCATCACTTACTGCACCCAGATCTTCTGGGAAGAAATGTAGATGAGATTCCAGAAAGTGAATTTTTAAAGACATCCTACATCTAATTTCTTTGTAGGCATCAAGTAGTTTATTTACGATATCTCTGTAATTTTCAGCTCTCACATTTCCAAGAAAATTTGAAACAACTGTTTTAAAAGATCTCCAAGCTCTTATTTCAGTTTCATTTAGCATACTGTCAAATGCATCATTTTTCAGTATTTCTCTTATTTGTGCAAATATGCCCTCTTTAATTTTTGCTTCACTAATTCTCGAAAATTTTTGTTTTAGGTACAAAAACTCTCTTCCGTTTCGATCCATTACTTAAACGATATTTTTCAGTTAGCCCAATTTAATATGTGAAGGTGGGAAAAATACGTTTTTGGGATCGACCAGTGGTTTACTTCTAATGTTTTTTAGACCAAGAGTTAGTGCCTAACGTAGTGACCACTCCTGTATAGTGAATTACTTAGAACTCAAAAAGCAACCAGTCTCGAGTCACGACAGAAAATGTAATAAATTCGGATACCTGTAGTTTACTAATGGACGCAATCTATTTTGAAGCATACCCTTTAGTCCTGATAAACAAGAATAAACTGATCTTAACCACTTGTGTACCGTCACCGCAGATACATGTCGAGAATTGACGCAATATGAAAATGTTGCTGATTGCAAAATATAAATTTGCCTGTTACAGAAAATCTATGGGTGATAGAAAAATTCACTTTTCAGATTTGTTTTCAACGTATCAAAATACATCAGAAATGCCCAAAAATTGCCATCTCACAAATAGTGTGTTTATTAGTGTAATTATTAAAAGACATGATTATTTATTTTATAATCAACTGAATTGAACTTATTCCAAGCAAAGGACAGGTATTCTTCTAGTAAAATATTATTTGGGGAATTATGGGGAGCGGTACCAACAAACTTGAAATATCGCACTTATTATTTACTTAACAGAAAAATTGTACTGTCCGACAGATATTTCGTGGCCGGGTGTGAAAGATGCGCGTGAAATTTGTAGTGGGGATTATAATTTTGGCGAATTGCATTATTTCCTACACACGCTATTACAGTCAAGTGCATAAGTGCAAGATTCAAAATATATTAAATATTTAAAATCATGGAGACAAAAAGCAAACTAGGTGGACGTGCTATTAATAGTCAAAAATTTTACATTGTTATGTAAGTATATTTAGCGGGAAAACATCTGTATTACATTATTACATAGAATGTAAGCCTTTATTGTTTACAATCTACTTGAAATTGCTGGAGTTTGGAAAAAGACGCGGGACGGGGGTGCTCTGGCCAATAAACAAGTCGACAAAGTGAACGTCAAATGCAGTAATCACTTAAATCAAGCAGCTGCGTTTCTATAGTTTTGTTGTTCGACTATGATGGGAGGAACTTGTCTTTGTAGACGTAATTAACTGATAAATATAATGTACAAGTGTAAGAATGTGAATTTGTTTCTCTGACTGTACTCTATATCTGACACTGTCTTTCATAGTGCCCTCTCAGTGCGCACAATAAGCCACGCCCGGCCACGAAATATTTGTCGGACAGTATATAAGAAAATTTGTTGAGAAAGAAGAACTGTTTCTTTTATGTTCAAGCCAGTTTTTAAAAAGATATATTATTTGGGGATTATGGGAAGTGCTACCTATAAACGAACATCAAAATTATATATAAAAGAGTGGTTTTGAATAAAGAAACGATTATTTTCTGTTCTACTTTAAATTTAAATATCTCACTTATCATTTACGTTACAGCAAAAATGTTTATAATAAAAATCGTATGAATTACGGGCATGCCAGCTAGTTTCTTATAATATTGATTGTTATTCCACTTACCGTTTTATTTGTGATCAGATGTATGTATAGAATGTATTCACTTTGGTTAATTCAATAAAAATACACAGATTGATCAGTATATATTTATTTCTCATTGCGCATGCAGGAAACGAATATAATAGTAATCAATGACTATAATTATAAAATTTTAATTCATAGAATTAATAACAGTTAATTCATATTTTTATTTATAGATTATGCACTATATATTTTTATAGAACGATTTTATTAAACATGATTAATTTAAGTATAATTAATTAACATATAGTATGAAATTATTAAACATACTGAAATGTTTTATTGTTAAGTTGTACAATAATTTAGAAGTAAATAAACAAGTGATAAATTTAATTGCCGAAGGAATATAGTGTCAATTCGGTCATAACTGACGATCCAGCGGAAAAATTAATCCTATCTTTGGAGTTGGATTGCCACTACATAAGCTCACTTTGAAAGTCATCTTTGGCGTTATGCTGATAATAAATATGAACTTACGTGGTATGCGGCTTGATAAAAATATTTGTAAAGTTAGAGGTCATATCGGGTATTGGACAATAGTATTGTTGACCAGGATCCAATTTCCGATGAGAGTTGTTTTTGCTATGACAATCAATAAAGTCAAAGGATAAACTATTCAAAAAAATTGGGTCTACTTGGCGAAGCCATTATTCACTCACGGGATTTTCGAGGGTTGATTATTAAATCTAGATTGGAGCTATTGCCACAACAATCCTGTTGTATTATATTACTAAGGTGACCATACGTCCCGAATTGGCCGGGACAGTCCCGAATTTTTTCAAAGGCAATATTTGTCCCGAATTCAGGTTTTTTGTCCCGAATCGTCCCGAATTTTAGAAAAGGTACTTATTTTCAATATTTATTTTTAATATATTTCAATTAAAATTATTTTTACAAAACTTGAACTAAAATTGATGTAGACACATTAAAAGCAATATTACTGATTAAAGTAAATTATGAAGAAAATTGTGATGATTTTTATAAAATGTTTCAAAGCAAAAAAGGCCTACTCAAAAAGATCCATAGTTCGGAAAAATATAAAATGTTTTAGACTGAGTAATTTTAATGAATAATTTTGGATTCATTTAAAAAAATACTGTGATTTTAATAATGTTCCTTTTAATAATATAAGTTAATTACCTGTGATTGGAAATTTTTATTTATTATAAATTATAATTAATTATTGTATATAATTTGTATAATTGATCTTGTATTCTGTCTCCACCATATTTTATTAGTTCCATATTGATAACCAAAAGAAAAAAACTCATGCACACACTGAAAAAGCTAAACATACACCCTCAGCTAAAAAGACTAATTAAAATGACCATGAAGAAAACAAAAATCACGGTGAAAACATCAAAAGAAGAAACGGAAGAATTTGTGGCTAAAAAAGGAGTAAGGTAAGGTGACGCGTTATCCGCAACTTTATTCAATTTGGGTCTCGAATATATTACTAGAAATGTCAATAAAGGAAATATTAGGACAGGAGGAAGTCAACTTATTGGTTGAAAGGAGGACAAAGATGGACATGATAATAAATGAAAATAAAACGAAAATGATGAGCATAGGAAAAAAACAAGAATTAGAAGTAAAAATAGAAAAATTTAATTTTGAAATGGTAGACAATTTTAAGTATCTAGGAGTGTGGATATCAAACACAGCAGAAAGAAAGGGAGAACTAAGAGATAAAAAAATAGCAACAAATAGAGCTTACTATGCGAATAAAAAACTCCTAAATAGTACTATACTGACAAAAACAACTAAACTGAACTTATACAAAACAATAATTAGACCAATACTACTATATGCAAGTGAGACACTCATATTGTCAAAGAAAGAGGAAGAAGAACTCAGAATAGCTAAAAGGAAGATATTAAGAGCTGCACTTGGACCAGTAAAAATTGGGGAGAACGAATATAGGCAGAGAATGAATCATGATATATAAGAAGCACTGGAAGGAGTCGTAAGAAAAATTAAGCAACAGAGAGTAAGATGGCTTAGGCATGTATGGCGAGGAGAAGAAGCATCTATAGCAGCATTCCGCAACCATTGGGGCGCGAACCAATTTTGGGTCGTGGAAATTTAAAAATGGGTCGTGACTTGCGACCACTTATGTATAAGAAAATTCAGCTCTGACTGCAATTAAAAATAAATATAGAAATCGATTTCAAAGCATTGACACAACGTTGAGGATTGCATTAACTAAATCAACCGAAGCAAGATTAGACAGTTTGGTGAACGAGAATCAGGAGCAGAAGAGCCATTAGTATGTACTGGTATAAAATTATTATATGTTTATAAATAATATTATTGTCCTGCATTTGCATCATTTTTTTCCAACGCACATTGGTCGCCTTATAATTTTGTTATTATTTTTGGGTTCAATAGACACTAAAGGTTGCGGAACGCTGATCTATAGCATATTCAGCGTTACAGTGGGAACCAGGGAGGAAAAGAAAACGAGGAAGACTTCAGCTAACATGGATGCAAAGAGTAGGAGGAGATCTGAAAAGGGCCGGAATAACGAGATGGAGAAGTTAGGAACAGACAACTATAGAGAGAGATTACAAAGAAGATGTAATGCGAGATATAGGAATTGATCCATCCTAAAAAAGGATTAAGAAAAATCCCCAAAGGGCGGCGTAATCCCATAGGGGTGTTTAGCCATTTCTAATTTATATAATTTGAATTAAAATGAATTAAACAATTATATTTGATATTTGAATAATCCCTGTCTTTGAACTTCCGTCCCGAATTATGAACAAAAAAATATGGTCACCTTATATATTAAAATACTTAAGTTAATATTACTCGTACACACTTTTTTTTATATATGACCTGAAACATCTATCAAAGGTATACCGTGCAAAACACTATTTTATATGATACTTTTAGTTTTTATATCTCCTCATCAGGTTGAAAACTGTTTGATAAACAGTTTCTAAAGCATTGTTGCCCCACATATAATCCAGGTGGTTGAATTTTTCATCCGTGACCTGGAATCTTCCAATAGGGTTCTTCAATCCATCGTAAAGTCTTTTGACATCTGTAGGATGCGCTAGCCAGTCATTGCGACTATAGTGAAGAGCTACAGGTACTGTAATTTTGCTTAAATCGTAGTCCGGAGGAGTAAGACGGCCGTAATGCCATAAATTCTTCAGGAAGTAATCATATTGACGGAAATGACCTGTGATGAAGAAAAATGTTATTTATATTAGGAAGAAATTAAACAAGTTTTTTTGAAGAGATTTTGAACAATTTTGTGAAATGTTTAAGACCCGAAGGAAATTAGTTATAAAATATTATTTTGGAATTTCCATTAGATGAGTCATAAAACATGTACCTCTAGATCTGTTTCTTGTCTATATTATAACTTCTTAGTTTCTAATTCGTCAAAAAAATCTTTAAAATTACCTGAACCAAAAAGACCACCTGAATTGACTTCCTGAGCGTAGTGTAACATTTGTTTAGTAGCTGCTCCGGCAGGCGTATGTGCCATAATTACTGGTAATAAGGTACTGTTCAAATTGTCCTTGTTGAAACCACAAAGAAGGAAAAGGGAATTAGTGCATAAGAACTGAGTGAAGACATCATCATGGCAGAATGTTTCGCCAGCCCAAACCATTATATCATTGTTCGGTAGGAATTCGTACATTCCGATTAATTTTAAGATAGGCTGTAAAAGAGAGAAAAAAAAACATAAACGTTTAATTTAGATCTCTAAATAAAAATCGCATTTCTTTCGCACATTCTCAAATACACTATTACAGTCATTCGCGTAAAAATAGCAGTGGTTTAATGCAAATGGTAAAATTGTATTTATTTTATTTAAAGTTATTTATTTATCTAGTTGCATTACATTTATAATATATATAATAAGTCTATAATATATTTAAGCTGGCAGCACTGAATTTTTTAAATAGATATGTGAGTTGCCCCTTAAACAAACCAAAAACATCATTTTTCTAGTGTTAAAATAGCAGTGTCGACAAGTTTTCTCATGTTTTACTAAACTAGCCAACCAAACAGTTTTATTCTTGAATACATTTTTATGTATACTGAAAAGTAAGTTGAATTTATGTTTAAAATCACGGAAAATATTAAATATCTTTTTTATTTTTAGGTAAAAATGGGTAGGACTAAACATTGCACACAGGAAAAACGCCAGTTGATTTTACAGATGTTAAATTCTGGTAAAACTTATAAATTTATTAAGAATGTGCTAGGATGCTCCGCTAATATGGTATCTAATGCCAAAAAGTGGACTCTAGAACCTGAAAGTCGGGGTTGGACATCTAAAACTTCGCCGACAACAGATAGGAAAATTGCAAGGTCTGCAAAGTTAAACCCTTTTATTACTTCTACATAAATAAAACACGAATTAGACCTGCAAATTTCAGGTCTAATTCGTTCAGTATCAACTGTAAGAAATAGTCTTATAATACCAAATCTGAAAGCCAGTAGACCAAGAAAAACTCCGCTGTTAAACAAGAGACAACATGAAAATAGAATTCAATTTGCTAAAGAACAACAACTTTGGCCGCAGTAAAAATGGCGCAATATTCTTTGATCTGAAGAAACAAAAATAGTTTTATTTAGTACTAGTATCTGCCAAAAGCAAGTACGCAGGCCTCCATGTACAGTGTACAATCCTAAGTACACTACAAAGACAATAAAACACGGCAGCTTTAGTGTTATGGCATGGGGATGTTTTTCTTGGTACGGAGTGGACCCTATTTTCTGGATTAAAAATATAATGGTTGCGAATATTTACTATGTCATGCATCCCTTTGTGGAGGAAATGCCTTTAAAACGGACATTTAAGCAAGATAATGAGTCATAGCACACCTCGCGCAAAGCAAAAAATTGGTTTAATGAATATAGGATTACTGTTCTGGATTCGCCAACTCAATCTCCGGACTTAAATCCGATAGAGAACTTGAGGGCTTATGTAAAAATTAAAATATCTTCTTCAAAACCTGCTAACAAAGAAGAATTATGGAGAGAAATTGAAACAGCTTGGAAATCCATTCTCTTGGAGAAATTCCGGGAGATAATTGATTCAATGCCGCGAAGATGTGTAGAAATAATACGAAAAAGAGGTCATGGAACCAAATATTAAAGAAATAATAAAGAATATTTAATATTAAAAGAGTTTTATTTATTTTATGAAGTGTACTGCTATATTTATGAACAGTGTAATGAGCATATTTTTACAAATACTATATATATTTTTTTAATGAATCGACAAAATTACTAAAAAGTTGATAATATAATATATTAGTAAAATTTTGGCTTTGTTATTACTGAAACCAACTTTTTTTGTATTTGTTCTAATATTTTCTGATACTACAATTTTTACGCACATAACTGTATATATTTGAGAAGGTAACATTTAAAACGTGCTTAGAAATCCGTATAAAACATGTTTAGAAATTTTAAAAAGATTCTGATAATAAAATAAGAATCCAGATTTTCATCCTTTTTTGTTCATTTAAATCATATGTCCACTAAGTTCACTCAAAACGTATTTTGCTCAAATTTAAATAATAGATTTTTGGTATTTTTAATTATTAAAAATGTAATGATATGTTTAATGACGTTTATAAATTCCATGTTTGGGACCTTAAATAAATAATAAATAAATCAAAAAATTAGGTTCCCAACTTATTACAAATGGGATTATAATGTTTTTTTGCTATTATCTCAAAATTGCATTACAGTGACAAAACATGTTTTGAATCTCATCTCCTTATTTATAAAAATGACAGTAAATTAAACGGTCTGAAGGTCAAATGAATACACACTTAGTATAAATAGCAAAAAAGTAGACAAAACAAAAACAAAAAGTACTTAAAATAGCAAAAACAAATTCATAAAAGACTGAACAACTTTTGTATACTTACACCTAATAATGTTTCAGCTTTAGCAACAATCTGAATTAACGGGCTCGTCAAATGTTTCATAAATGCAATAGGAGCCAAACTGAACATAGCAATAATTTTGTCATTATACTCTGGTTTCTCTGAGCACATAACAAAGAATGTTGTAGTTCCTTGTGAATGGCCAATGTAGAAGAGTTTCTCTTGTTTTGTGTGTTCTAGGGTGTAATCTATCATTGCTGGTAGATCTCTAACGCCAATTTCATGCCAACTGAAGTCCCAGAAATTACCATTACTGGGATCTAAAATTTTGTTTCTTCTCGAATATTTGTTTCCTCTGAAGTTGCCCATCCAGACATCATAGCCTTGGTCTGCTAATAAGTAACCTGTAAAAATACTTTATTAACTATTTGTCTAGTGCCTACATCGAAAGATACTGCACTTGATGATAATGGAATGACATTTGGCACACGTGTTCTTTATAAAAATTAAATAATTTTGACCCGCAACACCTATTTGTAAAGTGAGGCAGATTCAACATGGCGGCGAGAATAGCGCGCCAATTACGATAATGATAACTAATTTTTATTATTAATTTAATATCGTAGATTACGAATCTGTTATCTTCAAAATGGCGAAAATTTTAAATTTGGATAGATTTTTTTTCGATAATTCGAGACATGATGATATACTCTATCATTGCAAATCTGCGTATATTAACATTTTGTTTCAATTATTCCTAAATCTGTAGGGCATATCCTTGGCTACAAGAATATGTGTGGAATTTTTCTCTGAGGGGCGCCGAAATTAAGATATAGCGACCGAAATGTGTAAAGTCTCAACTTCGCATTATTTTGACACTTTTTATATCGTTCTCGACCAAATCAGACCGAATGAAATAAAAAAAATCCAACTTATCTGGCCGGAACGGCTGTAAATTATGACATTTAAGTAAGATGCTCCATGCATATACAGAAAATATCTATTTGCTTAGGTTTGTCTGTTTAGCACCTGGTCTCAAATGAAGCCGCTTTCGAAATAACGCTCGAAAATTGAATTTTGCTATTTACATCAAATTTGTTGACTTGTATATCAATTTCGGATATATAGAAGTCGTAGATTTCGAAAATGGAGTTAATTTAAAGATTCAACGTAAAATATGGTGCGTAGGCACTAGACTATATCTTATGTTCGTATACCAAGACAAGGGACATGTAGGGTGATATTTTGGCACCTAGAGTAGACATAGGGCGTGTTTAGCGAACGCAACTGCTCAGAATTAGCACTCAGCCTGTATACTTGGCAATTACAATCAACCGTTTATAGACAAACACAAAAAGTGACAGTGTACATACATATTTGTCGCTTAGTGAATTGGTAAGTTGCTTACAATAAGCATAAAGTCAACAGGCTTGTTCAGCAAACCACTGTCAGTCAACATACTCAACAGTTGCGTTCACTAACAGATCTGTCGTAAACAGTGCCTATATTCTGTATTCAGCGCTGGGCCGATCAAATTTGGAGCCTGAACGAGAGATAAAAACTAAATGTGTTGGTGAGCAAATAAAAAGGAAATCTAAATGTCTTAGTGAGCAAAAAAAGGAAAATTCAATAGTATCTCTATTCTGCTCGGGTTCAGCACCTAAGATAACCAGCTCTGATATCCCCATACCTGGAGCGACCGCCCCAGTGCACCATGCCACGAAACAGCCCTGGCTACAGCCATGCAACTTCACTTGCACAGTTAGTAATGTTCGCTGACTTCAGGATTATTGAGAAGTGATATTTCCGGTGGCGGCGCTGTGATCGAAGGTTATATGATTGGCTACTGTAGTACTTAGCCGTCTATTTGCAGATGGTGAACAGGTTAATTTAAGCACAATACGTTTTTATTTTATTAAAATGCTACTAAATATTTGGGATATTTTTGAGTGGTTTTCTCGTATCTGCTATATGATCGCTGAGCAAAGGCATGGACGTGAGTTCAATTCCTGCTTATGTCAATTAATTTGTGTAAAAATATTTATACAAATTACAGGTTCTGCTTAGCCGTTTGCAACTAGCTATAAACTGTAGGTGCCTTTCTGTGTACGCTAAAAAATGGACGTAATACTGAGTATATTACTCCTGAATGTACACAGATTGAAAATATGGTCATGAAACCTGAAAACAGGAGCCAAGGCTCACCTCGGGATGTCACGCCAATGATGATGACATGTATCGAGGTGTATAACAAAAGGTGGTCATCAAATAACAGTATTTAAAGTTTTATTTTAGTAGATTTATTGAAGTATAATTTATAAGGGAGTAGGGTTAAATGTCGGGCACGTAATTTTATGTGGTATATTAGGAGCTGAGTGTCAATCATTTAAATTAACAATATATGCATTCTGTATGCAAACAACTGCATTATCTTCAGTGTCTCGTGAAATAATAGTTATTTATGCAACAAGTGCATAAAGTAGTGCTTTTTTTCACGAATGAGAAGTTTGCGGCAGATCAGATGAGTGAAAAAAGACGCTTTATACATGTGTTTCATACAATATTTTTTTTACGACTAATTTCTAGTTTCTTTGTCAAATTAAATGTAACCTATACCTTTTATTTTATAACAATTTTAAAAAATAACAAATTATAAACTTTCTTTCATAAAAGTAATTGTTTTTCAATTAAAAGTACAGTTGTTGGAAGTATTTATAGTAAATTAAGATTCAAACAATTTATTTTATTTCTTCACTAGAAAACATTTGTGATTTTTTTGCTTTATAGCCAACTGATTGTCGTTTAAGATAAGCTATAAGCTTGGAATAGTTACTAATATCTACATTATTATTAATAATTAATGTGACTTTCAATTTCGAGTACGTGGCCCATAATGTGGATGATTTAAAATTTCTTGATTTTTCCTCGAAATAAGCTAATATTACTGGTTCCGTAAAGGATTTTTTTTAAAGGATCTCTTAAAACATGTGAAATACAGTACAGTTTTTTTAACAGAAGAAGAAAAAATTAGTTTTAGTTGGATAGGAGCAACTAAAAGTTAAATTAAAAAAGTTAAAAAATGAACAGACTCGCTAAGTATCAGTTACTTGTTTGCCGTAATTCAAAACATATTCCTACGCATTCCTCCTGTCCATAACCAAATATTTTTTCAATTTGGACTTAATAGTAACTTTCTCTTAATTTTTCTAAGGAAAAGTAAAAAAAAGAACTATGATGCCTATCCTTGTCCTTTCTTCAATGACAACTAAAAACACTATAATTTGTTTTGCTTTTATAGTTTTTCATAATTTCTGTCGAGATTGTAACCAAAATTAACTCTAAAATGCATGTAATAACCACAAGCATTACTACTTTACTTAGTACAATAATTTGGTATATCACTTCTCAATTGCGGATAATTGGTTAAGCCAATGTGTGCCTAGCCCTTCACAAGACAAAATCCCGCAATAATCTTTCAGTTCCATAAGTTTTATTTTTGCTTCGTAGGGGAAGCCGGGGTCTAACGGACACCTTAAGGATTATCTTTAATAAAATATTAAGGAATATCGTAAAAACTTCCGATTACTTTTATTCGTAAGATGATTTATTGTTTAATTATTACAGACAGTAAAAAAAAACTTAATAAATGTTATGATGATATAAAAAAAGCTTCCTTGTGCTCATTTTGCCCCGGTGTGATTGAGCACGGGCGTGGTATAATGGGCAATCAGCTAAAATCTGGCGCAGAATAAACACACGTGAGTGCATTCCTCATCGTTATCATCTTCTCCGACGCAAGAACAATGTGCCCACTTGCCACATGCTCTGCAATGGAGCAATCAACGTCTGGATATGTGTGAAAAATATATCAACACAGCAAAAAACACGTTTCACCAATTTACAAAATGTAAACGACAGCTCTCAGTCATACAACCAATCTCGGAAGACACTAGCGAAGTACTGAACGTGATTGGAATGCACCCAAATATGGCGGCATGCTTTAACAGCCAAAAAAAGGGGAGCCCGTTATACCCCGATAGCTCTTTATGCCCCGGCTTCCCCTACTATTTTCTGATCACTGTTCTTCGAGGTGCAAGTACTAAATTTCATTAAAATATATCATTCCACAAGTCACTTGCTATGGTAATTATCAGTCAAAATATTTTCACTGTCCAAAACCGAATGTAGTTTGTTTTAATAAATTTAATAAGAAAAAATTGTATTAAATTACTTAATTTTGTAACTTACCTATTCCTTTTTCTGGGCCAGTTAAGATCCAGTCAGCTGAACTGGATAAAATGCCATGTTGCACAAAGGCAATCGGCTTATTTTCTGCAGGTCCTGACTTCCGTCCATATGGTATTCGATGCATTTCCAAAATATAGTGGTCTTCAGTTTCAACATGGTGAATTTCAACAGGGTAACCATTTTTTGCAATCAATCCAGGCTAAAACATAAACATTGGTTATAAAACAATGCATTTACCTAACAAGGAAATATTACTAAG
Organism: Liopterus haemorrhoidalis; assembly: GCA_963971575.1. Taxonomy (NCBI): domain Eukaryota; kingdom Metazoa; phylum Arthropoda; class Insecta; order Coleoptera; family Dytiscidae; genus Liopterus; species Liopterus haemorrhoidalis. Next base: position 90,388,311 of record OZ020611.1, read on the forward strand.
TACTAAAAATTAATATGCATTAAATTTGGCCTGATTGAACATGAGACATTTTTACTTATGCCGGAAGGACATAGTTGAAATGTTAATCGGACAGTCTATTATCTATTAGGAGTTCAAAATTTAATTTTGGAAATCAATGGTTTAAAAGAACTATAAAATTGGGGACCTGACATATATCTATCATATATTATGATTATATATATTTGTAAACTGGAAGATAAACCAAACGGCAGTCAGTGAAATTGAATCTAATTTCATGTGTCAATGTCTCTTCCTCCAAGCGGAACATTTTCTGTCAAGGCTGTTACTTACAATTTTGTTAGAGAAATAATCGATTCATTAAATAGCAGTAACACTAAGGATGTCTATGACCTAACTACCAACTTATTGAAGGAGATGAAAAATGTAATTATAATACCCCTCACTAAGGCGATCATTTTACCCAAGTAATACAAAAACATTCATAAATAAAAATTGATATGCAATTGTGTACAAAATGCATATTATAGTGTAAAAATGCTTCATGTAACTCCTTTTCATTTTCTTCAATTAGTTGAGAATAGTATTATTTAATTTTTGTTTTTTGTTTTTAATTTTTAAATCTGAGTTCAGATTAATTGATTTCCCATAAGATATACTGGAAAATAGGGTTTATAGAGGAATACTTTTCAAGATACGAACCGCGGACGAAGTCATATTAGTTTTTAATAAGTTTGAAAAATACGAATAAATGTATTGGAAAAAGTATGCAAAAGCAAATTTTATATCGATAATTTCCTACGTTACTGGTTAATCCATTAAATTGAATTATTAGGTCGTCAAGGATGAAATGTGTAGGAAAAAGGCAAAGTTGGTTGATAACTTACAAATATAAGGAATTATTTTATTCATCAAAGTATGCACCCATATTGGCTATACACTTTTGCCATTTAAGCGGCAGGTTGTTCCAGCCGATGGTATAAAACCCTGGCGGACGAGAGTCAATGAATTCCTGGAAGGCCAGTTTAACAGCATTGTCGGAATTGAACTGTTTTCCTATTAAAAAGTTGTCAAATAGCGGAAGGGGTGGTAGTCAGTGGGGGCTAGGTCTGGTGAGTATGGAGGATGATGAAGAAGTTCCAGTCCAATTCCTGTAGTTTTGCTACAGTCATTTGTGCAGTGTGTGGTCCAATGTGTTGACCAATCTAGGCTGTTTTTTTTTTAAGTTTTTGCATCATTTCGTTTAGTTGGTTGCAGTATATTTCTGCAGTGATCGATGAGCCAGGTTTTTTTTTCTTTTGAGTTACCTGTAAATTTGGCGAACCAATTTGATATTGTCTGCTGCGTAGTAAGACTAGAGCCAAATACACTATTATGTTTCGCGCGGTCTTCGATGCCGTAGTTCCACGTAAGAAATCGTACTTCATAATAGTGCGAATTTCCGGCCGTTCCAATTTCAACAAAATTAATTTTAAAAAAAAGTTTTTGATATTTTTTAGAGAATACAATGATTTATTTAAACAGACGAGGTGTGTAACTTTCCAACAAAAAAAAGGGTAAGGTATTAAGCCAATGTCAAACAATAAGCTGTTAAAGTTGGCAATATTATTAACTACAAATTTCATCCTTGACGACCTGATAACTCCTAAGTATGCCCGATCCCTAGTTATGAAAACTATCCCTACTTAAAATAAAATTTGTTAAAATAATTTGAATATTTTTTAATATACAGACTGTATTATAATTATTAAAAAGAGGCCTTAAAAAATTAGCTTTTAATTGTTAGTTGAATATCAGATACTTATAGAAACTATTGCCTAGGCCAGTGATGGTGAACGTATGACTCACGGGTCAGACAGTGACCCGTATGAGGGTTTTAAATGACTCTTACACGAGAAGATCTTTGTAGTTCTGAAGATTCTAAAGAAATATTCTAAGATAACTAAGATTGGGTCTAAGCGAGCACATGCACGAGACAAGGTAGGGAAATCGACAAATATAATAATAATAGCGAGATGGAATTCAACTATTACTTGCTATATACCTGTATTATACACGTCTAACACAAGGTAGAGTTAATGAGATTAACAGGGGATTACATACAAATACTTACACTCTAAAACGGCAAATTTTTATTTACGCATTATATATTTGAAAGTGATTTGAATTTACTAAATTTCAAATTCAATTTTGACCCGTCTGGGAAAAAAGGTTCGTCATTGCTGTCCTAGGCCTTAAGAAGATATAATAGAATAGAATATTTATATAAAAATCAAGGGCGGGCCTTGTAATTATTAATACTCGATAGTATATATCAATAAATCTACTTGAAAATGTACTTAAAGATTAAGATACCTTAATTAAAATTACTTACTACTGTTAATTTTGCATCTTGTTCAAGTTCTTCAATTTGACTTCTGGTCAGCTGTAATCCAGGCGGTATCTGCAGGCCTTGCCCATAAATTTGGACAAAGCATAGAACTACTAAAATAAGATGTTTCATTTTGACAACTACTAACATAAGATTGGATTTAGCGATATATATAACAAGATTTATCTAAAGATTATCTCGAAATCTTATCATTTCCTACTGCCATTGTGTCGAAATAATTGGTATTAAGAGATTTTGATATATATGCATTTTATAAGTTTATAAGTATTTGTTTATTATTTTTATTATAATATTTTTCGTATATTTATAATCAAAGTACTATTAAGCTTGGTGACGATAATACCCGATCTTAAAATCTTATCATTTACATCTGCCATTCGGCCCGATTCTGTAAAAAGTTACTAGGTTAGTTGCTACTGAGTAACGTTGCTACGAAATAACTTTTATAGTAACTTTCTTATCAATCGCCAAACAATTGGTATTCTCCAAGCATAAGCACAAGCAACGTTCTTATAACAAGTTATATTTAGTAACGTTGCTACAAAGAACCGTGAAGCTAGAAGCAGATTACGTTCTGCGCAGGCGAGGTATTCGTTTTTAATTGAGTTTGACAGCTATGTTGTGAGTTTCTGAGGTTAAACGAAAAATGTTTTATAAACAAAATCAGAAAAAGAATTGCAAACCGATGGAAATTCTGTTGAATTTCCAGGCAAATAACCCGGTCATGGTCGACGATACGAGTGTTTAAAAAATAATTGACAGGAACGAGTGGTGGTGCTGTAGTGATGTGCTATGTGGTTACTGTTTTCTATGTGGTGGTGCAAGTTATAGTCCAAATTTAAATGAATTGCGTGAAATACAGTTAAAGAAGTTCGGATAGCCATTGAACAGGCGCGCACTTGAAACATTGATCTGGGAAGGGTCCATTTCGAAAAAATATTTGTAATACAATACAAATGTATTGTTGTGTTTTTATGGAGAGGAGTGGGTTTATATATTTATTTAATTTTGATTATAATTTAATTTTTAATAATAAAAAAGGTGATTCTTATATTTGCAATCGTTTAGTTTTTATTAAATAAGATTTTATTTTTCAAATCCTTGGGGGAAGGGGTCTGAACTCGTCGACCACCCCCTTGTGTGCGCGGCTTCTATTGACAGTCGTAGTTAATACATTTAAAAAATATTTTACTGTTATACTATTATAAAAAAAAATGTAAATAAACAAAAAAAAAAATTGAAATTGAAATAAAGAACTCGAAGAATTTTGTGCTATACAGAAAATAAAATAAAAATCCTGCTATAATTATTGTCTCTATGTTGCCCTTCATTGTAAAATGCTTGAAATAATTCATTATTAAACAGAAAAATTGCGATTTTTCACGATTTTAACAAGTTATTTTGAAGTTACTAAGTGTAGGAACTGCTTTCTGTTAGTTGTTATCCATAATAACTTTTTTAGCAACTAGTTACTAATTTCATAGTAACTTTTTTTTTATAGAATACGGATTTCGTGAAAGTTGCTAAAAAAGTTACTGACCTTGTATTTAGCAACTTTTATTGTAACTTTTTTGTAGTAACTTACTTACAGAATTGGGCCGATTGTATCGAAATAATTAGTATTAAGAGATTTTGATATATGTATTTTATAAGTATTTGTTTATTATTTTTATTATAATATTTTTCGTATATTTACAATCAAAGTACGATTAAGCTTGGTGACGATGATACCTGATTAGAAATTATTTGAAAAATAATTGACGTGGGCATTTTTTTTTAATGGTTAATTGTTATATTAGATGTATTATATGATTACTAGTGGACCCGTTGCCAACTGTGTTGGCAAACAAATCATTACCTTAATGTGGAACTTGCTCGATACCTCATACTTCTTTCTCTAGCCATACGCCTAACTTCATCTAATTCAAATTGAATCAACTCTTCGGACATTATTAAAAACTGGATAAATAATGAGTATTATTCCGAATTATTTATTCATTAACTTTTTAAGATGGGAAAACGATTCATTTTCACTCGTGCATTACCTTTATAATAATAAAACTGAAAATGATTTGAGACGTTAAATTTAAAATATATTTATTAAAATAAATTTTCCAATTACTTATATAATATAAAAATACGCACACGGAAAAAAGCGCAAATGAAAAAATACACACACGGAAAAAAGCGTACTTACACTATATCTCAAATCAGTTTGAAATATATCGCTATTACAAAGTAAAATTTAATTGCTTGCCCGTTTACTTTTATAGTGTAGTACTGACTTTTAAATATAAATTTGTCATTTCAAAATATTCCTTACGCTGTAAAACCTACTTCAGATATGTTGGTTATGATCATTATAACTAAGATATCATTTATCTTTATGACATATGTCAAATGGAATGAAATTTTAAGAAAGTGAAATTTTTTACCATATTTTAATACCAACATGACATACAATTTCAAAGGTGCAAACTATTGAATGTATCAATTTGTAATTTTTACCAAAATATTTTAAATATTTCGAACCAATTTTAAATTTACACAAATAAGTTGTCACCTAGCGCGTTTAATGACGTTTGGATACTTCGGTAAATTTCGGTAAGTTACGTTACATGTCGGAATCTTGCTGCTATTATCTGTCTCATTTTGTAATACGTAACTAACAGGTAAAATTCATTTTTTATGTTGTATATTGACAATACATTTATAATATTATCATAGTATTGGTTCACACGGATACGCCAAAGTCTGTTTACACCACAACAGTCACCAAAGTAACCAGATCTAGTTTCGTATTACAAATTGAGACAGATTATACTATTTTTAGTGAAATATATTAATTTATTATAAAAAAGAAGCAAGAACGCCAAAAACTAATAGACAGATAAAAGAATCACTATTTAAATAATTAGAAATCGTAGAAATAAAAAAATAATAAAGCATTGAAAAAATAATAATTCGGTAAACTTCGGTAAGTTACGTTACATGTCGGAATCTTGCTACTATTTTTAGTGAAATATATTAATTTATTATAAAAAAGAAGCAAGAACGCCAAAAACTAATAGACAGATAAAATAATCACTATTTAAATAATTAGAAATCGTAGAAATAAAAAAATAATAAAGCATTGAAGAAATAATAATAAAGAAAAATAAGTCACATTTTTCTTACTTACTTTCATCAAACCAAATATTTTTTAAAATAATTATTTTTCTGCTAATAATAATTTTAATCAAAAATGTCGAATATCACGGAAGGATAACGTTTTTCTGTGTTTTGTTTCGTAAAAAAACCGATCCATGTATTTCACAACTAAATTAATAATTGTGAAGTGATTTTTTAATGAAAAACCAACTGTCATTTTTACTAATTTATTGTCAACACTGAAAACTAAAATTCACAGCACACTACTGTCCAATACATAAATTAATACTACTATATAATAAGAACCTCGCTTCAATTGTTTTAGATTTCCACGCACCCAGACAGCCAGGGACACAGGTTGGGGTATTATATTATAAATATTACATGTATTAAGCAGAGTTAGGGAGCCAGAGTTGGAGTCTGGAGTCGGTAGTCGAGGAATCGATGCTTTTTGGAGGAGTCGGGAGTTGGAAGGACTATCGACACCCGAATCTTTGATCCAATTTTTATCAAGCATGAAAACCAACGAAAAACGATAACAAAATATTGATACGAGTGTTGCCTCTTATCAGTGGCGGATCTAGCTTTTTGGAGGCCCAGGGCTTAAAAATACCAAGGGGCCCTTCACATGTTTCAATAAAAAAAAATTAAAAATAAAAGACAGTATTAAAGGTTAATTATTACACCGGTCAACAAAAACAAACTTTTTGAAAGCATCAGCATTTTGTGCGCTGATTTCAAATCTACTTTTAGTTTTTTTCCAGCACATCTGGTTGTTGAGATATTATGAACTCGTGTTTTTGTACATTCCAGGTTTCTCAGCATCCAGCTATAATGTATTGTTTGATATCTATGCTGAACTGATTTGTTATTTCAAACACCTCTAATTTATTTATGATCTTTTTAATCAATAGAAATCAATGCAAATGTTGTTATCACACAAATCAATCATAATTTCTGCGAGTATGACTTTCTTTTGTAAAATTTTTCTGGCTCATCACGATAAAGCATTTCACAGTAGTCAGCCATCATGCTTTCATTCCAAAATCCTTGATAACGGGTTTCCATTATTTGAATATCTTGGTGAATGTGTTCACCTTGTTCATCGTTCACGGCGCCTAAGTTTTCAGGAAAAAAAGTTAGATGCGAATGTAGAAAATGCATTTTCAATGACATAGGGCAGCCAATTTTCTGAAACGAATCGAGTAGCCGTTGAACGCCATTTTCATATTCGGGAGATTTGTGATTTCCGAGAAAGTTCTCACAAACCCACACAAACGCTTACCATGCCTCTTTTTCATCAGGATTAAGTGATTCTTCAAAATGTTCGTCAAAATCTCTCAAATTTGAGGTCAGACGAAGATGCCTACTTTAAGTTTCGCTGCACTAATCTTGGGAAATTTTTCAACCAAGTATTGAACCCCGCCGAATCACTTTTGCCCATCGCTTTCACAAAGTTTTTCATTAAACCAAGCTTGATGTGTAGCGGAGGCAGGAAAATTTTACGTGGATCAACCAGCGGAATGTGGTGAACACTGCTTACACCGGGCTCGTATTCAGTTCTCAATATCCAATCACGTTTTATGTAGTGATCGTTCACTGCGCCTATCCCACAAACAAATGAAGCAGCAGAACTTTGTGAATTTGGGCTGAAAGTATATCTTATAGCTAAAATGACACACCGGCATCTCAAGATCCAGACGTGCTGGAGAAAAACTAAGCACATATTTAGAATTAGCGTGAAAAACTACATATAGTACACCTAAAATTAAAGCTGATGCAAATTCATTGTTTACCAGTGTTATTTATTACATTTTATTAATGTTGGATATTATTTTTTTATTAGCTGGCGTTTCACTTATGTTGATTTTTAATAAATATTAGTAATTTTGTGTTTTTAATTTTTTTGTGTTGTTTTTTAAAGTAATATTTTTGTTTTGATTTTTTCTCTTATGATTCGTGCTTGGTATAGGTCCGTGGTATAATAGGTATATGTCCGAGAGGCCCCTTGCGGATCTGGGGCCTAGGGCTTAAGCCCTATTAGCCCGTATGTAGATCCACCACTGCCTGTTATACTTCGGGATTGCGATAAACTAGTGCTGCCATCTGGCAACTGATGGCAGCACGTAAAGCTTGACATTTTTAACGGTATATCTACTCAGAACGTTTTGACGTACAAGTGCTATTTGTGTTGTTTACAGTAACTTGAAAAAAAAAATAATCTCTGCTAAAAATGGAATTAAATCGTAAACATTTTCGAGCGATTATTTTTTACAACTTTCGACGTAAATTAACCCAACAACAGTGTATCGATGAACCTAATTCGACTTTTGGCGATGAAGCACCCTCAAAGACTACTGTTTATCGATGGTTTGCCGGCTTCAATCGTGGCCGTATTTCGCTTAAGGATGAGTTTCGTGAAGGTCGTCCAAAATCGGTTGTTGTTCCAGAAAACATTGATGCTGTGCGCGAACTGATACTGCAAGATCGTCATGTGACTTATCGTGAGGTTGAGGTATTCTTGCGCATTAGTGGGACCAGCATACATTCACTATTGCATGAACATTTGGCCGTCAAAAAGATTTGTTCGCGTTAGATCCCACATTATTTGCTATATACTATCGGAAGGTAATCGGAGTGGAAAAAGTACTTCGAAAATTGGTTCAAACGCATGCAAAAGTGTATTGATCTTCATGGAGAATATTTTGAAAAACAATAAAGACATCTTTGTTGATAAATAATTGCTTTTGATCTCAAATCCTGAAATGTAAATATATATACCGGTTTTAACCAATTTTTCTTATGTTCTCCAGTTTACAACTTGATTAATACTTACACATATTAATAGATTAATACGATGAGGCAGTAAAGATTTTTGCTGCTATATGGGGTGGAAATTTGGGGATGGAAGGAATGGGAGAAGGTAGAACGAGTACAGTATAGGTATTTAAGATGGATCTTAGGGGTAGATAGAACGACACCAGGGTATATTGTAAGAGAGGAACTGAAAAGGGATAAGATGAAACTGGGTACAGGAAGGAGGGCGGTTAAGTACGAAGAGAAAGTTAGAATAGAAATAGACAAAAAAATAATGAGGGAATGCTGGGAAGAAAGAGTCAGAGAGGAACAGAAAGGAAGATGGTACGCATGGGGGCAGATGAAGAAAGAGTATTACTGGAGATGCGGAGTGGATGCGACAGAGGTGGAAAGGAGAAGAAAAGACGGGATAAGCGTGATTGAGGAGTTGTGGAGGAGGGATAAGGAAGTGGGGGAGCAAGAAAGGACAGTCAGAATAGACAATTCAAGGAGCGCAGGGAGATATAAGAAGGTCAGAACTATAGGGGTACCAAGCTACTTGAGGGGTGAAAAAGGAAGATCAGGAGGGAGAGTTAGGAGGATTGCGAGACTAAGGTGCGGGAATGAAGAGAGAGGAAATAGATATTGGAGGAGACAGGAGGATAAGATGTGCAGGATGTGCGGGGAGGAGGAGGAAGATATAGAGCACCTCGCGAAGAGGTGTAGAGAGATGACAGTATGGTCGGGGAGCACATTAGACCTGTTGCACGAAGATGGAAGGGGGGAGAGGTGGGCGAGAGAATTAGAGGCAAGAAGGATGGAGATTGGGGAAGGGTAACAGGAAGGGGAAACGGAAAGAAGAAAGAAAAGAGAAAAAATATTGTAAAATGTAAATTGTATTGGATGTTATTGTTATGTATTTTTGGATTGATTGTTTTATTTTTTATTTTATTTTTTATTTTTTTGTAAATGTTAACAACCTGAACGCCGCAAGGCTTAGGGGAATAAAGAATATATATACAGTAAAGATTTTTGTTTTTACATATATCCATTTTATCTTTTTCTGTATTATGTTTAAGAAGAACTAAACTGGATTTTTAGTTTCGCAAGTTGTAACGAGTTCCGTGATTATTAATTCATTTTGGTAGCCAACATCTAAACGTCAAAAGGAAAACTGACATATATATGAATATATAAAATACAATGAATATTTTAAAACTAATATATTTAAAAATTTGTAATAAGAATTGCCTACTCCAGTTCTATTAAGCAGACTACAAAGTAATTTGTAGTGCATTAGTGAAAGGAGTCAGGAGTCGGAGTCGGGAGTCGGAGTCGAATTTCAAAAAGACTCGGGAGTAGTTTACTTTTCTGCCGACACTCCATCCCTTGTAGACTTGTTTTTATAATGTATCAAAATCCACAACAAAAATTTAGTAGGTATTTACGTCACTTCAGAAGTTGTCTTGCTTTACATGCCATTCCAAAAAGTTATTTAACAAATTTATTTATATTTAGAATAAGCAAGCCTGTGGCTGCAAGCATTAAAACCGCTTGTATCAACTGTTCGTCCACTAAGCAAGGGCACAGACGTGAGTTCAACTCCTCGTAGAAGTCGAACGTAGAAAATCAAGAGGGTGTAAAATGCAATTTTTTTTTTAAATTTAATAGCGAATGTTATGTGTGATCCATGGGTGTTTCAATTGATAGGGGAAAAGAGAAACACGTGTAAGTGGCGCCTGCAGGCTTGAAGGGGTCAAACTAAAAATGCTTAAATTCATTCTGCGCATACTCCTGACGATAATAATATTTTTAATCAATTGGTTGGGTGGGGGGTACAAATTTACAAAATACGAACAAACTTAAGAAATACAAATTACCAAAGAGAAAAAAAAACGCATTCAGGTTTTCAAAAAAAAAAATCTATGAGTACCCCCCCCCCCAGAAAATCTCCGGACCAGCTCTGTAAGAAAGTTGGCAACCCTAGTGAACTGATATTTTACAGTTGTGCAATGTAAGCCGCTCAGGGCAGTCTTCAGGGTAATTGACTCTAAGTAGTGCAGTTTAGACAGTCATAAGGTGAAGACAATATTAAGGGTTGGTTTTTTAGAGTTATGGGGTTAAGACGTATTTAGGGAAGTAGAGTTTGTCCATCATGGGCTACAGATATTTTGAGTGTTCTGATCATAGAGACTTGTGAGAGATAAATGATTTTAGAGGATGTAAGTCAGGACTGTGGTGTCCAGTAGATGAATTAGTGTCTGGTAAAAAGAGTCTCTCGAGTGTTAGTGTTGTGAATGTATTTCTCATTTGGATTTAGCTGTCGTCGTTAATTTGTAAGTCTATGTAAATAATGTAAATATTTAATTCGTATCATAATTAAACTAGATTAGTTAAAATGAGGAATTTAATTGAACAACCCTTAATTCCTTCCAAGAATCATAGCAACCAGCTAGCGGACCAAGAGGGGGATCCAGACTTGACCCGCTCGCAAGTCTGAATACTAATATAAGGGAGACCTAGAGTTTGACGGATGCACGCAGTAAGTATAAATAAAGTAAATTAATCAGCCAACCGTGACATTTCATATTATATATCGTAGGCACCCCACATGTTTAGCTTTTGGAATTTCCAATTGATATGAATGTTACCAACATGAAACATTAAATATCCCAGAAAAATTTGATTTTCGTGAAAACTGAAGGATAAGAAACGCCCAATTAGTTCTCCTTATACCAAATAAATGACCTTATAGTTAGATTTTAGGAATATGTAGTTATAGATCGGTTTATCATGTCATAAATATGTAATTAACATTTATTTATTATTATTTTATAGTATAATACTTTTAATTTTTATATTTCTTCATCTGATCGAAAACTGTTTGATAAACAGTTTCTAAAGCATTGATTCCCCACATATAATCCAGGTGGTTGAATTTTTTATCCTTGGCCAGGAATTTTCCAATAGGGTGCGGCAGCTGATCGTAGAGTCTATTCACATCTTTTGGATGCGATAGCCAGTCATTCAGACTATAATGCAGGGCTACAGGTGCTGTAATTTTGGTCAAATCATAGTCTGGAGGACTTGCACGGTGGTAATGGATTACATTCTTCAGAAAGTAATCGTACTGACGGAAATTACCTATGGGGAAGAAAAATAATTTATATCATGAAAATATTGAACGATTTATATTTGAAGAAATAAAAAACAATTCAAAAATTGATGTGAAATGTGAACTATCACATATTTTTGGGTTTCGTAGGTAACTATAGTCTATGTTTAAACTAAAAGAATGTTTGAAATTTTTCGTCCAAAAATTTATACTTTTGTTTGGTAAGCTGTTGTTTTACACAGCCCAAAATTAACTGACGCGTGAGTTTAATCTGTGTGTTATTCTATAGTCCTTTCAAACGTAAGAATGCAGTATTGCTCTTATAGTAGATGGTGTGGCCAAATGTTGTAAAAGTGTCAAATATGCCCATTGGCATATTTTGATATATTGATATTGATATTGATATTTGGTATTGATCAGTGGCGCAGCCAAGGGGGGGGGCGACGGACTTCAAAAATATATCCCGCGAAAAATATAAATAAATATGTATTTATCGAAGAAAAAATCAAGTGATAGTTTTTGATATAGGGATTAACAATTACATTTTTTTATCAACAAATAATGGAATTATTATTTGATATAAACATCAATATCCAACAGCAGGGGTGTAGAACTGATTTGGGTCGCAGTCTATTTTACATACAAAATGATAAGCAGTGACGGAACTTTAAATATCCCGAAGGGTTTCTTGACATTCTTTTATAAACAGAAAAGGGGAAGAGAGTATATTTTACATTATTTAATATATTTTTCCCCTAAATAAGCTCAAGTGATTTTGATTACCGCTTCAGGGGCCACAAAAAAATAAGGTTCAGGGCCGTATGCGGCCCGCGTGCATTCGAAATTTGATTCTTTGGTAGCCTTCGATATTGATATTTTGGGATCATTAACCCAAAATATTATGCTTAAATCTTGTTACTTTGGTTTAAGCGGAACTAGATTTTCAATATGTTAATGAACCAAAAATATTATACAGAATATTCCTTCCTTGCAAGGGTTCGTTCCGCTGGTGTGTTGGGACCACTGCTATTTATTGTATACATCAATGACATCACAAAAATATTAAAAAAGTGTAAAATAAATATGTTCGCGGATTATACTTTAATATATATATATAGTTAGTGGATTAAATGATGAACTAAAAATAATGAATGAGTATTTTGAAATGAACAGATGAAACTTAACTTAGATAAATGTAAATATATGATATTATGTAATAATAGTGAGTACGATTTAGATATAAAAGACAATAAGGTAGAAAGAGTAGCAGTTAATAATGGTGTGTTAGAATTGGTTGATAAATATAAATATTTAGGTGTCATACTAGATAGGAAGCTGAAATTTAAAGAGCACGTGCAATATGTAATTTAGAAAGTGGCAAAAAATAGGCTTTTTCAGCAGAGTTTCTTGTAGGTATAGTTTAAGTAGATACACTAGATTATTAATATATAATACAACTAGCTAAAAACCCGTGCTTCGCTACGGTGTATTGATGGTCTCATTAGCACAGGAGATACGAACGGTTTCTCCCGAATTTCATGTCTCTTTGTCAAGGGACGCTCTATCGAATAAAAAATACCAATTTACTCCGTCAGGGATGAAATTTAAAAAAACTGTCAAACGCTTTCTAAATAGAAACCTATGTACCAAAATGAAATGTTATAACTCAGGAAATAAAAAGGTTTTATAATTCACCCCGAATGCATATTCACCCATTTAGGGGTTGACTAGGGCAAAATCGTGAATTTCTATTTTAAACATTTGTAAGCAAAAAACAAGTCGATATCTCATTGAGCCTAAGAGAAATTGAAGCATCCCTAAATCAAATTTCACCCCATTTCACACCTTAAAAATCAAATTTAGAAAAATCCATTCTTATTGGTTTCTTACGTCATGGAGGGAATGTAAGCTCCGATTTTCATGTCTTAATATCCATTGGATTTTCTATCGAATAAATAATACCAGGTTACCCCTTTAGGGATGAAACTTTAAAAAACTGTCAAAATACTTGTTTTTGAAAAGATTTTGAAAAAGGTGTTTTAAAAAAGGCACGTATATGCCAAAAATCGTATAAGACGTATAAGCCAACTACGGGTACTATAATTCAACCCGTTTGGAGTGGATTGGTACGAAAGCATGATTTAAAAAAAAAATATTGTATGGGTGTAATCATATTTGACCCCCTTTATACCCCTTAGAATCCGAGTTTCGAAGAATCTCTTCTTAGTAGGTGCTTACATCATAGGAGGAATCAACATTGCGAATTTCATATATCTATGTCAAAGGAACGTTTTATCGAATAAAAAATATCCATTTACCCTTTAAGGGTGAATTTTGAAAAACTTTCAAAACCATTTCGAGTAATTTTAAAAAGACAACTATTTGTCAAAAAGGAATGTTGTAACTCAACAAACACATAAAATACGACTGGATATATAATTCACCCCGAATGAAAATTCAGCCCTTTACGGGTTCTTTAGGATAAAATCTTTAAATAAGTTTTTCGATATTTGTATGGGTAATCTTTGTAAGTAAAAACCAAGTCAATATCTTATTGGTCCTAAGAGATATTAACAAATCCTTCATATCACATTTCACCCCTTTTCATCCTTTAGGGGTTGAATTTAAAAAAGTTGTCAAAACCATTTCGAAATATTTTAAAAAGACGCCTATGTGTCAAAAAGAAACCTTATGACTCAACAAACACAGGAAATACGACGGGATGTATAATTCACCCTAATTGTAGATTCACCCTTTAGGGGTTGATTAGGACAAAATCCTGAAATAAGATTTTCGGTATTTGTATGGGTAATCTTTGTAAGCAAAAAGCAAGTCGATATATTATTGGTCCTAAGAGATATTAAAGAATCCTTGAAATTACATGTCACCCCTTTTCACCCTTTAGGGGTGAAATTTTAAAAAACTGTCAATACCATTTCGAGATATTTTAAAAAGACATCTATGTGCCAAAATTTAATGTTGCAACTAAACGTACACAGAAAATACAACGGGATGTATAATCCACCCCGATTGTAGGTTCACCCCATTAGGGGTTGATTAGGGCAAAATCCTGAAATTAGTTTTTTGGTATTTATATGGGTAATACTTGTAAGCAAAAACTAAGTTGATATCTCATCCGGCCTAAGAGATATTAAGGAATTCGTGAAATCACATTTCACCCCTTTTCATCCCTTAGGAGTGGAATTTCGAAAAATCCCTTCTTAGTGGGTGCTTCCGTCAGGAAGAGAATATACTCTCCAAATTTCAAGTTTTTAGGCCCAGGGATTTGGGCTGGGCGTTGATGAGTCAGTCAGTCAGTCAGTCAGGGCACTGCCTTTTATATATATAGACTAGCTGAGCACCCGTGCTTCGCAACGGTATATTGACGATCTCATTAGTGTCATTAGTGTAAAATACTCAGTTTGTTTTTAAACATGTATCAAACACATACGTATCAAATTAGTGATTTTCTTATTTCTCTTAGAACGTTTATGACAGATTTTATGAATAGTAATTTTGAAATTATTGCAGGAGATATAAATATAGACATTAATAATACCGATAGTGAAGCGGACGAATATAAAAACTTAATGTGTGAATTTTCATTGCAATCATGTATAAATAAGCCTACTAGGGTGGATAGTTTTTCTGAAACATGTATTGATCATTTCTATATTAAATCCAGTATTCATGTTGATCATATTTTACCTATAATTTGTCGCAGTAAGATAACCGATCATTTTACTACTATGCTAAATTTGCATTTAAATAATAATGATAAAACTTCGAAAAAAAATAATACTACAATAATCAAGCAACTACAGCCCTTTTCTATAAAAATTATTGATTACAACAAATTAAATAATCTACTATCAAATGAAGAATGGAATTTTTCTGATAACGACAACCTGGACTCAGTTTCTAGTTGGTTTATCGGAAAGATTTTATTCTATATTTCTTCTGCTTCATTTTCCAGAAGGGTCAAAATAAATCAGAAAAATAAAAAAAAAAGCGTGGATTACGAATGAAATCATTTCCCTTATTGCCATACGAGATCATCTACATAAAGTTTACCTTAAAAATAGGACAAATGTAGCTGCATTCGTACAGTATAAATGTTATCGCAATCAAGTAACTAGCGAAATCCGCAGGGTAAAAAATGAATTTTATAAAGAAAAAATATTAGCTTCACGTTCTTCCAAGGATATGTGGGATGTGGCTAAAGAGGTGGTTAATTTAAAAAAGAATTCTGCTGCACAAATTAGTAACTTAATTGATCTAAAATGCAAGAATCTTACTGATAGCTGCAGCATTGCTAATGCACTTAATGACTACTTTGTAGGGGTAGCAGAAAATTTGGCACATAATATTAAAAATAAAGATAGCGAATATAAGCATAATATCAACAGAAATGCCAATTCTCTCTATTTTAGCCCTATATTGCCAAGTGACATTCTCAGTGTAGTAAGTAATTTAAAAACTAGCTCAAGTTTTGGTGTAGATAACATTTCCAGTAATGTTCTTAAAAGAATATCTCCATTAGTAGCCGGCCTTTTGGCAGACTTATTCAATAAGTGTATACAACAAGGACATTATCCAAATACGTTTAAAAATGCGGTTATTGTTCCCCTACATAAGGGTGGTTCCTCAGAAGAATTAGGTAATTATAGGCCAATTGCCCTTACATCTTGTATTTCTAAAGTGTTTGAAAAAATATTAAAAAATCAACTAACTAATTTTTTAGATAAGTGCAATATCATTTCAAATCGACAATATGGTTTCCGCGAAGGGAAAGGGACGGAGGATGCCTTGGCTTTTCTTTTTTCTAAGATATATAATAATATGGATAATTCTTCTCCTTCAATTGGAGTGTTTCTAGACTTAACTAAGGCCTTTGATACAATAAATCATCAAATACTTTTTGATAAATTAGAGTTATATGGTATTCGCGGTCTATCGCTAAATCTCTTAAAAAGCTATCTAAAAGAAAGAACTCACATAGTAAAAATTAATAATATAACCAGTGAACAAAAAACTGTTACTTGTGGAGTACCTCAAGGGACTGTCCTAGGTCCACTTCTTTTTGTGATATTTATTAATGATATGCTGGAAAAATGTCCTAATTCAACATTGATTTCTTATGCAGATGACACAGTGCTTTATGTTTCTGGATCTACATGGGAAGATGTAGTTGCAAAAACATCTAATGAACTATCTACACTTAAATATTGGTTCGATAATAACACATTGACCCTAAATTTTAATAAGACCAAATACGTAACATTTACTTCATACGCTTCTGGCATTCCAGATATCAATAAAATTATAATCCACGAAGTGCATTGCAATAAGGATCACTGCAACTGTATGAGTAATGTTGTAAGAACGGACGCAATAAAATATCTAGGCATTTATGTTGACACACATTTAAGATGGGATGTTCATGCGTACAATCTTCAAAATAAACTTGGAAAATTTATTTACTTATTTAAGATACTTCGACATATTCTTGATATGAAATCTTTAAAAATATTATATTTTGGCTTCATACAATCTGTCCTAAGCTACGGTATATTAGTTTGGGGAGGGGCTTTGGACTGTCATCTTAAAAAGCTCGATATAATACAAAAATTACTTCTCAAAATAATTTATAAAAAGGACTTTAGGTACCCCAGTCATAGATTGTTTACTGAGACTAAAGTCTTTGATTTAAAGCAACTCTATTTTTTGGCAGTTACCAAGTATATGTTCAAATATAAAAAAAAATAATTTATTGCGTTTCCCGAATCATACATATTCAACAAGAATTAAATCTCAGAATCTCAGTTACTCATTTGATTCAAGAAAAGGCATTGGTCGAACCTATTTTTTGTACTACATTCCTTTAATATACAATTTGTTAACAAAGTACACGAATTTTGAAAGTATTGTCATTCTTAGCTACCATGCATATATCAAGACTATCAAAAAAATTATTTACTCAGTCGACAGACAAATAATTTCTCTTACATTTCATCATACATAAAACCAGATTTACTTTGAAAATACATATGTATATGATTTAGATTATTATAATGTATCAATGTATGTTAGTGAAAAAAACGTTTTTTTTTGTTTTTGTATATATAATTTTGTATAATATTCATGTTATATTACCTTGGCATCACGACAAGCCTAGCTTAGTAATGCCAACGTAATAAAATAAAACTGTACTCCTATATTATTAGAATTTAAATTTAAGTACATCTATTTACGGTCGATAATTATATATATTTTTTTTTTCTTAACTGTAATTAATATGGTAAATAAATGAATTATTATTATTATTATTATTATGTGTATGGGTAAACTTTGTAAGCAAAAACCTAGTCGATATCTCATTTGTCCTAAGAGATATTGAGGAATCCGTGAAATCACATTTCAGCCCTTTTCACCTCCTTAGGGATCGAATTTTGAAAAGTTCCATATTAGTAGGTGCTTAAGTCATAATGGGAATATGTATCCCCAATTTCATGTCTCTATGTCAAGGGACGTTCTATCGAATAAAAAATACCAATTAACCCCGTTAGGGATGAAATTTTTAAAAACTGTCAAAACGCTTACTAAATATTTTAAATAGAAAGCTATGTAGGTTTCTATTTAATAGAAACCTATGTAAGGTTTCTATAATTCACCCCGAATGTAGATTTATACCTTTAGGGGTTAATTAGGGCAAAATCCTAAATTTCTGATGCAAGCATTTGTATGGGTAACCTTTGTAAGCAAAAACCTAGTCGATATCTGATTGGTTCTAAGAGATATTGAGGAATTCCTGAAATCATATTTCACCCCTTTTCACCCTTTAGGGACGTCATTTTAAAAAAGTGTCAATACCATTTTGAGATATTTTAAAAAGACACTTACGTGCCGAAAATAAATTTTATAACTCAACAAACACAGGAAATACGACGGGATGTATAATTCACCCCGATTGTAGATTCACCCCTTTAGGGGTTGATTAAGACAAAATCTTGAAATAAGTTTTTCGGTATTTGCATGGGTAATCTTTGCAAGCAAAAAGCAAGTCGATATCTTATTGGTCCTAAGAAATATTAAGGAATCCTTGAAATCACATGTCACCCCTTTTCACCCTTTGGGTCTGAAATTTAAAAAAACTGTCAAAACCATTTCGAGATATTTTAAAAAGACACCTATGTGCCAAAAAGGAATGTTACATCTCAACAATCACAGGAAATACGACGGGATGTATAATTCACCCCAATTGTAGATTTATCCCTTTAGGGGTTGATTAGGACAAAATTCTGAAATTAGTTTTTTGCTATTTGTGTGGGTAATTTTGTAAGCAAAACAAAAGTCGATATCTTATTGGTCCTAAGAGATATTAAAGAATCCTTGAAATTACATGTCACCTCTTTTCACCCTTTAGGGGTGAAATTTAAAAAAACTGTCAAAACCATTTTGAGATATTTTAAAAAGACACCTATGTGCCAAAAAGAAACCTTATAACTCAACAAACACAGGAAATACGACGGGATGTAAAATTCACCCCGATTGTAGATTCACCCCTTTAGGAGTTGATTAAGACAAAATCCTGAAATAAGTTTTTCGGTATTTGTATGGTTAATCTTTGTAAGCAAAAACTGAGTCGATATCCCATCGACCCGAATAAATATTAAAGAATCCGTGAAATCACATTTCACCCCTTTTCGCCCCTTACGTCATGGAGGGAATATATTCTCCAAATTTCAAGTTTCTAGGCCCAGAGGTTCGGGCTGGGCGGTGATGAGTCAGTCAGTCAGTCAGTCAGGACACTGCCTTTTATATATATATATATAGATTATACTGCCACACTTTACATACTGTGCACTGTCACTTTTATGTGCAATAAAACAGATATAGATAAATTACAGAAATATCAAAATAAGGCCCTAAGAGTAGTACTAAAAGGTTATACCGAAGTCAGATTTCCACTTTATCTTATCTGAATCGAGTAATTAGTTGTTTAAAACAGTTTCATCATTTGACTGGGTGAATATTTTAGTCGATGTGTCAGGGGAAAAAAGGATCAACGCTCCCCTTCATATAATTTGTTGGAGAATATTTGGAAAGTGATGTATTTTCACTTGAACAATAATTATGTCACTTTATCAAGAGTAGGCAATCTTAAAAAAATGTTTATTTATACGAAAAAAAAAAAAGAAAATGCCAATATTGTTTACAATGAAGTAATTGAAAAATTAATTACTGTTGTGGTTAAATTTTATCTTCAACTCCCCGGGCAGCACCGAGTGATCTGCTGGTCTTGGGAGGGGCCCAGGCCTGTTGGCCTCCCCTTGGCTGCGCCACTGGTGTGGTTAACAAATTCTATCTTCAACTATCTGGAGAGCGCCGAGTAACTCTGGTCCTGGGAGGGGCCCAGGCCCGTCGGCCCCCCTTAGCTGCGCCACTGGTTGTGGTTAACAAATTCTATCTTCAACTATCCGGAGAGCGCCGAGTAACTGCTGGTCCTGGGAGGGGCCCAGGCCCGTCGGCCCCCCTTGGCTGCGCCACTGGTTGTGGTTAACAAATTCTATCTTCAACTATCCGGAGAGCGCCGAGTAACTGTTGGTCCTGGAATGGGCCCAGGCCCGTCGCCCCCCCCCCCCTTGGCTACGCCACTGGTTGTGTTTAACAAATTCTATCTTCAACTATCCAGAGAGCGCCGAGTAACTGCTGGTCCTGGGAGAGGCCCAGCCCCCCCCCTTGGCTGCGCCACTGGTTCCTATATGTGTGTCATGTACTTGTAAATTCATGGTTAATTTCACATCTCTAGATTCAACAATTGGCAACAATTTCTACTGTACAGATAGACAGACATATACATGACGGTATAAGGGTTTATTAGTTATATCTAAGAAATTTTAATAAACAGGTCATGGAGAGTCGCTGTTAAACGTAATTTAGGAATTTTTCTTAATAACTGTGAAATTATCATAACTATTAGCTTCAAAAATGTAAAAAAAAAAAATTACCTTGACCTAAAAGACAGCCTGAATTGACTTCCTGAGCGTAGTGTAAAAATTGTTTAGTAGCTGCTCCGGCAGGCGTATGTGCCATAATTAATGGTAATATAGTTGTGTTCAAATTGGGCCTATTGAAGCCAGCAACAAGGAAAAGGGAATTAGTGCACAAGAACTGAGTGAAAGCGTCATCGTTGCAGAATGTTTTACCAGCCCAAGCTATCATTTTACTGTTTGGTAGGAATTCGTTTACTCCGATACATTTTAAGACAGGCTGCAAAAAAGAAAAAAAGGATTAAATGTATTCTTTCGATTCAGTTAAAAAAAAAATCGCATTTCTCTCGCACATTCTATACTATTATATATTTAAAATGTGTTTTGTCACACATTCATCAATTGACATGTGGGTATCAGTGGTATCAATAATTCTTTGTTACTAGTAAAAATATATCATAAAATTAATATAAAACCTGTTTTGTATCATCTAAACCTGTGATTCTAAACCTTCTCTGGCATGGGACCTCCCAAAATGATGTAAATATTATCTGCAGCCCCCTATCTACGAGCCCAGTCTCAGTGTAGTTGGCCCAACTATTTAAATCATGAAAATTGTGAATTGAAGTTAAAATAAAGTAAATATTTAAGATTAATGGTTTTTATTTGATTTTATTTTTTTCCCTTTTATTTGTTGGCTTTAGCTGCTTTGGCTACTAAACAGGTATAAATGAAGAGATTTAAGGTTTTAAAAATTATAATTTGATATTTTCTGCTTTAACATAGTTATAAATAATTTAATAAATATCTAGATACTTAGTAGCAACAGATAGAATATAGCGTCTGAATATTGGTAGGTAAGGATATTTTTTGGTCAACTAAATTTTGTATGAATAAGTTACGATTGCGAAAAGGAATTGGGCATTCAAACAATAAATATATCGAATTGCTGACAGACAAATTATCAGACGGACAGAAAGGAGACGAAACCGTATTAATTCTATGCAGATGATATGGAGAGAAGGTGTGATTAAATTTAAGCCGGATAAAAGTGGATATAAAAGATCTGCTTTGTTGAGAAGAAAACCAACGCTTTCTAGGAAGAAGAGGTTGAATTTGACCATAGTATGATCCTTTGAGCTGTAGAGAATCTATGAATTCTTGTTGCCATTGGTTGTGTATGGAAGATTTAAAGATTGACATAACCTCATTACTGTTTAGAGGAATATTTAAGAGGGAGCCATTCACAGCTGCTTCTTTGCCTAGAAGATCGACTTCGATGTTGAACTCAAAAACTGAGTGGCCTTTAATCCAGCATATTTTAATAATTTTACCGCTGATCGTGAGACCGTTTAGATCTTTAATAATATCATAAATTAGTAAATACTTCTCTTCTTTTTCTCAAATCCAAGGCAACTCCTCAATTTTTGGACGGCGCTTTTACAATTAGATAGAATAACAAATTTATTATGAAAGTGATTCTTTAAGTATTCTAAACTCAACTTTAAGGCCAATATTTCCGCATTGTAGGTAAACATATTATCTGGGAGTTTAAATTTTAGGCTAAAATTGCGCTGGGAATCTAAAACGGCGCAACCTACGTCATTAGTTGATTTTGATCCGTCAGTATATATATGGTGTGCATTTGGCCATTTTAATTTTACCTTATCCAAAACTGATAGGTTGTTTTCTCGATAATTTGAGGAAGATCTGTATCATGTTATGATCAGCAATTAAATAATTATTTGGTAGTGAAAACCGAAATGGGTAAGAAATATTATGGCTAACAGCTCGGAGTGGAGAGATGTTCGATAGACTTAAAGAGGTTTCTATTATTAAGGGCATGTTTCTATTTCTCCAATCATTCGACGTTTGAACCTCTGTACAATACTGACCTATAGGTATAGGACTCTTGATCTGCATACGGTGAAGTATAAATCTTGCTGATAGAATTTTTCTGCGCATTTCAAGTGGCGTTACGTTTGATTTATGTTGGTACAGCAACTTTTTTTAAACAATAATTTTCTAAAATGTCTGTTACGAAACATTCGCAAAATACTTAAAAATAACGACTAACCGTCCACTTCTGGTTGACCGATTTTTGCCAAAACTTGATCAAATGTTTGTATTGATGCCAAAAGCTTCAATAAAAAGTTTCATAAAAATCCGTTTAGCCATTATTCTATATACACGTGTCCACGGACAGACCAACAGACATCTTGATAAAAATAGTGAAAACAATATGTAGAGACGTCGTAGAAAGCCATCGAAACCTCGAAATTTCAAAATTGATGAACACAATATGTCCATTATACATGTGGCGGTTGATAAAAATGATAAATAAATAATAATAATATTTAAAAAATTAATAAATAAAATAATATAAATCTATTATTGTTAATAAAAATTCATTGAAATGAGATTTTATCCATGTTTTGTTTATTTAAACCATTATTTGTACACTAATTTTATTAGAAACGTGTTTTGCTCATATTTAAATAATTGTTTTTTCGTATTTTGCTCATACGAGAATGACATTGTCTTGTTTTTTTTGTTCAATGGAGAAATACGTGTTTTTTTGTTGTTTGTGTTTTATTTTTGTGAATTATGGCAAAAAACAATTCATTTTGTTGTGTGCCGCAACGTAAATCGTGCTTAAAGTGGATCATAGGTCTTTATCATATACAAATGTCTCTATGGATCCAAAAACTAAAAATAGGTAAAAATCCAAGCCCATGAATGCGTGTTTGCTCGTTACCTTTTATGCAACGAGCAACTTTTAAAAGTGATTTTTTACGTCCATGAAAAGACCGAATAAAGGTTCTTACACCACCGGAAATTTGTCTAAATCATCAGTTCATATATTAAAAGATCCTTCTACTTCTTCAGGTAGAGATGTTTATTTTTTACTAATATATTTACCATATTTTTTTATAGATCTTATTGACATACAGTCAAAAATAATTAAAAATACAATGAAAAACTAATACTTTCCTTGAAATTTCTTTAGAATAGTATATTATATCATATATTGTAAATCGTAGATTACCTTTAAATAAGAAAAATGGCCTAAAAATCTTGTAAAATAGAAAAATACAACTCGTGTCCATTTTCATCATGTAATCAAATACATAAGTGACAGTTTCATGTCATTCTCGAGTATTCCAGCTTTTGCCGCATATGGCGCTGCGATCTTAAAAAGTTTCCCCTATTACTGTGACAAAACACGTTTTGAATTTTAACCTCCTTATTTATAAAAATGACTACAAATTTTATTAGACATTCTGAAGGCCGAAGAATACACACTTAGTAATGCAAAAAAGTAGACCAAACAAAAACAAAAATACGTAAAATAAGAAGAACAAACTCATAAAATGCTGAACAAGTTTTGTATACTTACACCTAATACTTTTTGAGCTTTAGACACAATCTGAATCAACGGGCTCGTCAAATGTTTCATAAATGCAATAGGAGCCAAACTGAACATAGCAATAATTTTGTCATTATACTGTGGTTTCATTGAGCACATAACATAGAATGTTGTAGTTCCCTGTGAATGACCAATGTAGAAGAGTTTCTTTTGTTTTGTGTGTTGTAGGGTGTAATCTATCATTGCTGGTAGATCTCTAATACCCATTTCATGCCAACTGAAGTCCCAGAATTTACTCTTTCTGG
Source organism: Liopterus haemorrhoidalis (assembly GCA_963971575.1). Lineage (NCBI taxonomy): Eukaryota > Metazoa > Arthropoda > Insecta > Coleoptera > Dytiscidae > Liopterus > Liopterus haemorrhoidalis. Next base: position 90,412,411 of record OZ020611.1, read on the forward strand.
GTTTCAAAAATCTATTTTTTCTCGAGTATTTGTTTCCTCTGAAGTTTCCCATCCAGACATCATAGCCTCGATCTGCTAATAAGTAAGCTATAAAAAATGATTTATTAACGGTATATTGAATAGTCGAGAGTTTAAATTTCTCACTTATACATAAGAGGTTGAAAGACACACATAATGTTTTTTATCTTTAAGTTGTGATTTAATTGATACGCAGCTATTCTCATCAAAATTGTACACATATCAATGTTGATTGTATAGATTGAGACACACAGTCGAAAGCTTTGCTTAAGTTTATAAATGTGGAAAGACAGAAATGTTTCTCATTGAGACATTCTGTTACATAATCAATGAAAGATAGTATGGCATCAGTGGTTGACTTGTGAACTGTCAACAAGGTTATTTCTTTCAAAAACCTACACAATTTTTTTACCTACAAATTTTAAAACCTACACGAGTTTTAAAATTTTCCCTAAAATTGTTGTCAAAACTGAGATACGTCGATAATTATTAAGGTCCTTATTTGAATAAAGGTATGACAAATGCTAATTTAACAGTATCAGGAAAAGTATTATTCAGCAAACAGTGATTTATTATCTTTGCCAAAGGACCTGCAAGAGTCTCAGATATTTCCTTGATTGTGTCTACATGTAAGCCATAGGGACTCCTGGTAATGTTGTTGTTTAATGAACGAATCAGTTTCATGGACTTCAACTGAAGAGAATGTGAAAGAGCTGGGGGGAGTTAATAAAGATGACATATAAAATTTAGGACTGATATTACATTGAGGACGATTAGCTATATTTGTTTGAGCAATCTCAGCAAAGTGGTTATTAAATTGCTCAGGGGAAAAATGTTGTTTACATGCTTTCGAGCAAGAGCCTTTTCTAATGCTATATATGACCTCCTATGTAGATTTAGAATAATTGGAGAAGTTAATTATATATTTCGAGTTAGCTTCAGTTTTAGCAGTTTTAAGTGCAAGCCTGTATATATTTCTATATGAAGATTTTTTTAGGAGGCGTAGTTCATTATTAGGGCAGGAAATAAAAGATTCTTCTAGTCTTCTTAAAGTCACTCGCATTGATTTGATATCATTGTTGAACCATGTTATTCTTTTGTGGATGTTCCCGTTACTACTATTAGTGTTAGATGATTTACTTCTCTTTAATGGGAAACAAATTTCGAAATTATTTTGTGTCCAAAAATTTGTTTCGATCAAGGAGTTAACGTCATCATTTAGAAAAATTCAAGTCACTGAAAGGAGCTTTTTCTGGAGTAGATCCATACCTTCATTAGTGATTAGTCTTATGTATTTAATGACTGCGGCAGTGATATTTCAATGTGATTTAAATGGAAAACACATACGAATAACCTGATCATCAGAAAGAGCGGTACACACATGGTGTACACTTGTTAAATCAGGATAAAAATTGTGTAAATTACTAAAAATATTATCCAAACGTTGAGAGAACTGTTATATATGCAGGCTTTTCCCTCAAATCATTATAGTAACGACTAATAATAATAACGACGAGTTATTGAATTGTAATAGTAATTATCTATCAACATATTTTTTGGGTCTAGAATCGAATGTACCTTATTTTGTTCTAATAAATTTAATAAGAAAAGTTTGTGAAATTGCTTAATTTTGTAACTTACCTATTCCTTTTTGTGGACCAGCTATGATCCAGACAACTGAACTGGCCAAAAGACCATGTTGTACAAAGACAATTGGTTTATTTTTTGCAGGTCCTGACTCACGTCCATATGGTATTCGATGCATCTCCAAGATATAGTGGTCTTCAGTTTCAACAGTGTGAATTTCAGCAGGGTAACCATATTTTTTAATTATTTCAGGCTAGAACATAAAAATTATAGTACTAGGCATTTACCTATCATGGAAATATTACTAAATACTGAAAATTAATATACACTGCATTTTGCCTGATCGAACATAAGTCATTTTTCCTTATGCATAGTTGGTAACTTCATATTATTTAATGCTTATATTCTGAAGAACGTAGTTGAAATGTAGATCAAATTATTCACTAGGAGTTAAAAACTAAATTTAGATATCAATGGTTTAAATGAACTTTATTAAATTGGGGACTCGACTTTCTAAGGGATCCTATATTCATATATCTCGTATAAATATGTAAACTGGATGGTTTACAAATCAAACAGCAATTAGTCAAATTTGGTCTTTCTTCATGTGGTCAATGGCTCTTTCTCCAGGCGGAACGTTTTCTGTCAAGACTGTTACGTACAATTTTGTTAAAGAAATCATTGATTTATTAAAGCTCACTAACACTAAGGATGACTATGGCCTGTTATTATTATTCTTATTTTATTTATTTTACATTGGCCTATTTCTGCAACGAGACTAATCGCCGATGTCAGGGAGCTTCTACACCTGGATGAGAGGTGAATGATTGTGAAAATGGGAGTAATGTTAACATATTATACTCGCTCGAAAATATCCCCACCGGGGAATTGAACCGGCAATCTCACAATTCAGACTGTTCTAATCAGTCAAAACTGCATGATTTAATGAGCTTGGCCACTCGCGATTATGGCGTAATTACCTACCTATTAAAGGAGATGAAAATGTAATTAAAATACCCCTCACTAAGGCGGTCAATCACTGCATATCAGCCAATTATTTTTCAAATTGCTTAAAATTAGCATTAAACATTAGCATAAACTATGAGAAAGGCAGACAAAAAGGGTACTAATAACTACCACCCAATCGCTATTCTACCTACTCTGTCTAAAGTTCTGGAAAAACTATATTTTTACAAATAACTACCTACTTGATAACAATCTGTTAAATTCTTCACAATTTAACTTAAGAGCAAACAAATCAACAGTAGATAAAATTTTACATTTTCTGAACATTTTCTGTTACTTTAGAACATGTTGAATTCTGTATGGTGTCATTTTATAATCCTAGCTATGATAAAGCCTTTGATTGCGTATATCCCACATATCATATCTTTTAAATTGAACTCAACGCGTTATATTTAATAATAAAATATCTGATATTTTGTTTTTTTTATGGAGTTCCACATAGATCGATTCTAGGACCTTGTTTATAATATACATTAATGATTTACCTTCATCCATTTCCACAAATTCCAAATCTATTTGATTTTTAGATGTCTTTAATTTTGTTCTGAGCTTATTAGAATATGATCAGGTATACTTGATACTGGTTACTGTTTCAAAGAAGCTAAAGTCTGGTTTATATTTAACAAATTTTCTATGAATGAAGACAAAACTCAAAATATACTCATCAGATGTAGAATCATGGATGGTAAAAAAAAACTTGATATTTACTCGTACGTAGATCCGAAACTAACGTGGTATCAACACATTAATCGTTTATGCAATACTTTGTGTAAGTCAATTTACTTGCTAAGGCAATTGGCTTATTCTGTTTCTAGGCGTAGTCCTCTGATGGCATCATTATCAAATCGAGTTTTTAGGTTACAACGCCGGGCATTAAAAATAACTTAAATATTAAAGCATTTCCTACAAGACTGATTGTCGTTTACATTTCGTCGACCTTAATATTATGACCCTGTCTATTTTGTACATTTTTCAAACACCGATGTATGTACACAAAAAAAAAATCGGATCTATCTACATAAGAAGACACTCATAGTTGCAGCACTAGAAATAAAGGTAACATGTACCCAAAATTTTTATGTCTGGATAGGTTTAACCCTTTGTTACTTCATCCCTCCTCTTAGTTACACCCCCGGTAATTGCAAGTACCATTAGGCTGTGAAGAGGTAATTTTAGAAGAGAAAAGCGATTATATTGTCTTGTTATTTTACGTATTTACATTATGATAATCACAAAAACAATTTTTCTTATCATTACAACATAAATGAATTTTGCATGTTGAACAAATAGCATACGGTCTAGACTGCACTCCATTTATGCTGCAATTTTGTAACATAAAAGAATAAAGCAGGGGATCCCCGAGACCATAACCCTGCTAGCTTTATTTTCTGACGTATCTTATAGTATACACAATGGTACTTTGATATACCGTGTAGCAAAAACGATAATTCTTATTATACATAGAAAGTAACGGGCGAAAATCCACTGGGTACTTATAAGTACCGTCAGTCAACAAAGGGTTAAATACAGTACAAATGACGATAGTATTAAATTTTATAATATACTACCTAGCACGTTCAAAACTCTAAAGTTTACAAACTTTAAAAAAGCACTAAAAGATATTTTAATCAAAATCCCAGTGTATTCGACAAGTTAGTTCCTAGAGTATTTTAAACAACAATGATATTTCATTCATTTGCTTGTTGCCTTATAACCCTCTACTTATTTAATGTTATTATGTTTTATATTTATGTTTATATCTATGTACTTAATTTTGTATAAAATCTGTATTTTAGTAATTTTGACTGAGTAAAAACAGTTTTTTTTTTCATTGTAATTTGGTCAATAAATATATTATTATTTCTTTTTTATTCACAGCCTGGCGTTTTACTGGTCTTTCTAACAGTGGCGGCTGAAACAGGGAGGCGCTGGGACAGTGTCCTCCTAAAAAATTTTCATAAGAAAAACTGTTTTCAAAAAATCTAATTTATACTTTAAAATTGCATTAAACTAGCTAAATATATCAGCATATCTTATTTTTATTATTTCTAATTCAAATATTTTTCATATGTGTGGATTTTAAAAATGTAGATCTAGAAATCCATGTCCGGGACACTACCTCGTTATATCCCAAGACAGCGTTGCCACGTGCGATTTCTAGTGTATTTATCTACACAAGTAACAAAAATGAACTGGAAAGGGCAACATTGGCGAGTTGTTAGTGTGTATGTGTTAGTGAATTTAGGTCGGCGGTCTAACCTTCACTTGTTTTGATTTGTGAAAAGTACTTAGACGTGAAACTGGATATAGTGCGTTATATTAAAACTATCGTGCTTAACTATGAAATTATATTATTAATAAAAAATATGGGTCCTAACTAGCTAGGGTGACCATTCGTCCCGCATTTTGATTTGGTGTCCCCAGGGCCGAATTTTGCTTTGTACTTATATTTGGGAAGTGAAGACCTTTTTTGCTCTTTACTTATATTTGGGAGGTGAGGACTTTTTTGTTTGCTCTTCATTTATATTTCGGAAGTGACGACCTTTTTTTTGCTCCATCCCGCATTGCCTTCTCCAAGAAAATGGTCACCCTATCATTGGCCAAAATTGAATATTTCACAATCGAACAAAAATAGAAATAGAACATTAATAGAAAATTCAGTAAAAAACAATGGTAATAATTTAGAATGGGGCATCCGAAGCAACATTTTTTTTTAACGACCGATGATTGATATATCTGTAGCTCGGAGCTTAATAAAAAAATATATATAATAAAAAATTATTCACTTTCAAGTCGTACTTGGAAGTATAATTTGAAAGCGAAATATATTTCATCATTTCTAATGTTATTATGGTCAACTTAGGTCATCAAATTTTTTTACTAAGTTACACATCGCTTTGTTGAGAAAAATGGTATTCCCTTTATTTTGATATATTGTGTATATAAATTCTACATATGTTTCACACGCCAGAATGAGTTGCATTAGGGACCAGATATTTAAAAATCACAGAGAACGGGTGGGTGAAATTATGAAAATCATTTGAGTACGTGGGAAGAAATTCTGAAAATCAATTAAGTACAGGAGGAATGGAGAAATTCCGAAAACCTTTTGAGGAAGGGGGGAGGATGATTCTAAAAAAACAAGGGGCAGAAATTTCATGCGAGCCGTTTGAAACTTATTGTTGGGCCAGATTAGGCCCGCGGGCCACAGGCTGGACACCATTGCAATATATGTATCAAAAAGTTTCCCCCCAAATATTTTATCCACCAGCCGCTACTGCTTTCTGATACGGCAAAGGAGACATAATTCAATTTAAGGCCCGATCTTTCCACCTCCAGGTAAACTTCTAGGTAACTATCTGACAGATAGGGTTTTCTGGAACTTCATTTGCTGACTAAATGTCAATACCAATAAGTGAATTCAATGCGTCAGTCTCATTATCCGTTAGATGACTATCCGTTAGATAAATTTGTATTGCAAGACGGGATATCATTTATTCAGCACAGAAAGTATCACATAACCTTATCTGTCAGATAGTTACCTAGAGGTTTATCTGAAGGTGGAAAGACGGGGCCTAAGAGGAACTTTCATACATTATGTCTATCCAGAAGATCTTACCAGTCCGCAGTGGCGGCTCGCCCATAAGGGCTGCAGGGCTGCAGACCTCCCATCACAATGAAAACATTTTAAATTTATTATAGCTATTACATTACTATACAATTATTATACAAAAACATATTTTGTTCGTTCATAGCATATTTATTTTTGCATTGTAGGTACCTCGAGATGTGTTCTGTATGTGTGTATTGTATGAATCGATGCGAATACCAACACAGGACTGCAGTCAGTGCAGGCCGGGTCAAACTGCACAGTGAGTGTATTGTGTAGGTGCGGGTAATGTGTGATATATGTTTTTGTGATATGTTTATCGTGGCCTACGAACATTGCAGTCCGTACTACGTATTTTATTTATAATTGTGTCTTATTATGTCTAACAAATTTTAAAAGGTAAGATAATTATTTTTGTAGTTAAAGACTATATTTAATTTTAATTGCACCCTTAAAGAAAGGACGGAGCAAATAATTCAGTAATGTATTTGCAAAATATCAATTTAGCACGACTGGAGTTTCAAGAAAAAAATTAAATTAAATCTTTGGGACGGTTAACTCCAGGTTTAAATAAGTGTCACAAAGTCGTTTAAATAATTATCACCGAAAATTTAATTCCGGAATTTATATGAAGCTGAAATATGTTAAATGTGATATGTCAATAAAAATGCAGTTTTTTTCAACTCGTACTTATTTTTTATTATAATTTTTTCAGCCCTCCCACAAAAATCTTCCACGAGCCGCCACTGCCAGTCCGTAACAATTATGTTGCCTAGTTTTAACATGCGTGATACATAAACATCTGAAAAGATTATTTGTTACACTTATACCCGGTTTTATAAAGGAATTCTACATCCTACGATAACATCGATGCTAAAATAGGACATTGTTAAAATTTAACTGCGTTTCATGAAGAAATTGCATCGGTTTTAACTTTGTGTTAAGTAATTTCAATGCTATGTTCAGTTTATGGTTTATATTTGGTACAATAGATTGGTATAAATTTCAATCTTAAACGTCAAACAGACTTATTATAACCAATAACTTTATATATGCCAAAAGTGTTATATGGATTAAATAAGAACAATAATTCTTTTATCTTTCTGGTGAATTTATTATCAAAAAATTAAAATCCCTGTAGTCCTGCAAATTGTTTAAATTATTTTTTAAATATATAACGTAAGGCGAATATCATTAATATGCATTCGCTTTATGATAATGGAATGCCATTTGGCACACGTGTTCTTTATAAAAATTAAATCATTTTGACCCGCAACACCTATTTTTGAATTGAGGCAGATTCAAGATGGCGGCGAAACTAGCGCGCCAATTACGATAACGATAACTAATTTTTATAATAGAGCAAAATAACTAAATACATATTTGTACAATGGACCTTTAGCTACAATTTGCCGCATGGTACGCGAATTTCCGTCACTTAGTTTACAAGATACCGTCCATAATTCATTCTCACACGCAAAAAAGTGATTTCCGAAATGGCTATCGAATTTCGTATGATATGGCTCGTTTTCTATTAATTTAATGCCGTAGATTACGAATCTGTTATCAAAATTGCGAAAATTTTAAATTTTGATAGATTTTTTTCCCAATTTCGAGACATGATGATATACTCTATCACTGCAAATCTGCGTATATTAATATTTTGTTTCAATTCTTCCTAAATCAGTAGGGCATATCCTTGGCTACAAGAATATGTGCAGAATTTTTCTCTACGTGGCGCCAAAATTAAGGTAGCGGCCGAAATGTGTAAAGTCTCAATTTCGTATTATTTTGACACTCTTTATATAGTTTTAGAACAAATCGGACCTGTAAATTACAAAAATGAAATAAAAAATGGCATATGACTTGTTATTATTCGGGTTTTACCCGAAATGAAATAAAAAAAATTACATATCCGACCGGAACGGCTGTAAATTATGACATTTAAGTAAGATACTCCATACATATACGGAATGCATCAATTTTTTTAGGTTTGTTCGCAGCACCTGGTCTCAAATGAAGCCGCTTTCGAAATAATACTCAAAAATCGAATTTTGCTATTTACATCAAATTTGTTGAGTTGTATATCAATTTCGGGTAAATTGAAGTCGTAGATTTCAAAAATGGAGTTAAAGTTGCCCGAAAAAAATAATTACATGTATTCTTTACATAGCAGTGAGATTCATTACTCATAGACCGGGAGCTCATGACAGTTTTTGGTCTCCGATTTCATACAGCATGCCTTTTAGAGGAGAGAATATTTACCCTGTGACAACAAAAAAGGGATGGTACTAAACCCCTGCACGCTTTCCGGTCATAGGGAAAATTGTATTTACACTTAAACACAAAATTTTTGTGCTTTTCTCTGATTTAATATTGCTTGCTCTTTTGTCAAAAGAAAGTTATAACAAATTTAAAGTCTTTTAAATATATGCATGCGATTCGGAGGGTCCCAACGGGCTCAAACGGTCATGTGATCTTGTAATAAAAAAATATGATTTTCCGCGTTTTCATACAGCATGCCTATAATTAAAAGACTTTAAATTTGTTATAACTTTCTTTTGACAAAAGGGCAAGCAATATTAAATCAGAGAAAAACACAAAAATTTTGTGCAAGTGGAAATGCAATTTTCCCTATGACCGGAAAGCGTGCAGGGGTTTAGTACCATACCTTTTTTGTTGTCACAGGGTAAATATTCTCTCCTCCAAAAGGCATGCTGTATGAAATCGGAGACAAAAAATGTCATGAGCTCCCGGTCTATCGGTGAGACAGTGAGACATGCATTATTATGTGAGACAGTGAAGTGTCTCTCCATCCAAAAGAGTAGTATATAGCAGTTCTGACAAAAAAAATATAGATATCTACACACTTAATACGATTCTAATGGTGGCTGGAACTATTCTTTCGAAAATGTTTAAAATATTCTCTGATATTTTTACCAGTTATTAGGACAACGTTTGAATGTGTTCGACTTTAATCAGTCTAAATATCTTTTAGGTTTTCTTTTACGTCTTTTGCGTATTTTTATGTTACTTTCTTTACTTTGACACATTTCTAATTCCTTCATGTACTCGTCTTCTTTCTGTTTTTCTTCTCTCTGTTCTTTTTCTTTCTGCATCTGTTCTCTCAGTTCATCTTCTCTCTTTTTTATATCTTTATTGACCTTACGCTTTGTCCTTTTTACCTTTTTTGTTCTGATATCTTCAAATTTAGGAATTAAATAATATTCTCTCTGTACTATTTTATTTAGTTCCACGGGTTTTTTTACAGTAACCCTGTTACTTGCCCATTCTTTTGGACAGTTTACCTTTTCTATTACAGTAGAAGTCCATTAGTCCGGCATCCCACAGTCCAGAATGCCCGATAGTCCGGCATCACTCCGGAAAATTGTAAAAATTTTGGTTTTCTCCAAAAGTGTGTCTTTAAAGCAAATAAAAACACTCGAGAGCTATTCGGAAGTTTTCGGGATAGTTCTGGATCATCCAGAAGCGCTCGGTATTGTTCGGAAACAATTAGCGGCCGGCTAGTCTTAGCTATCACAACAAATTCAGGTGCACTGCAGCTCGGTTAATCAATCACGAAGTGTCTTCGCCATTTTTTTGTGTATTGTTGTTTTGTGTCCTTTCACATCGCAGTAAACGTAACTTTTCAAACTGTTTATAAAAAAAGTGATTTTCGTTCTAACTGTACAGTGACCATGTTTTCAAAATTTAAGCCTTCGAGTTCAAAAGGAGAGAAACGAAAACACGTAACACTGACTCTCAATCAGAAACTAGAAATCATCAAACGGCTAGAAAAAGGCGGGAATAGAAATGTTTTAATGAATGAGTTTAATATTGGCTCATCAACTATTTATGACATTAAAAAACAAAAAGATGAACTAATGAAGTTTGCTTCTCAATCGGTAACAACTGAAAAATTGGCTTCTAGAAAAACATTAAAAAAACCTAAACTGGAACAGCTAGATAGTGTATTGTTCAAATGGTTTAGTGTAGTACGTTCTGAAGGAAAGCCGGTAACAGGGCCAATGATTGTTGAAAAGGCAAAGAAATTCGGCCAAGATTTAGGACTTGCTGAAAGTGAATGTAATTATTCTGATGGTTGGCTCAGAAACTTTAAGTTTCGGCATGGAATTCGAAGACTTGATGTAACTGGAGAAACACTTTCAGCAAACCAAAACTCTGCAGAAAAATACAAAGACGAGTTTGAGAAAATCGTGACTGATAATGATTTAACACCTGAACAGATTTACAATGCTGATGAAACAGGGCTATTGTGGCGATGTTTACCAACATCTACACTAGCTGGAAGAGGAGAAAAAGCAGCCAAGGGGTTTAAAAAAAACAAAGACAGATTAACCGTTTTGCTATGTGCTAATGCGTCTGGAAACCACCGAGTGACCCCTTTTGTGATAGGTAAATCTGCAAAACCCAGGGCTTTTACGAATGTTACACACTTGCCTGTCCAATACGATGCTCAATCAAATGCCTGGATGACTGCCGCCCTCTTTAAAGACTGGTTTTTTCACCACTTTGTGCCTGAGGTCAAGGAATCCTTCAAAAGCCTTGGTCTACCAGAAGATACTAAAGCCATCCTTCTTTTGGACAATTGCAAAGCCCACCCGGCAGTAGATGAGTTAGTTTCTGGAAATATTGTTGCTACTCTGCTCCCACCTAACGTAACATCTATGATTCAACCCATGGACCAAGGGGTTATTCAAAATTTTAAATGCTTTTATAGAAGGTCTTTTATTCAAGGCCTGTTAAATGCCGACTGTGACGTGACTGATTTTCAAAAAAAGTTTACAGTAAAAGATGCCGTCTATGCTATTGCCCTGTCTTGGAACCAGGTAAAAAATACAACACTCCAAAAATGCTGGAGAAAACTTTGGCCAGCTGCAAACTCTGCATCTGACCTAACTCTACAGACTGATGAGGAAAAGAACCATTAAGACGCTCTGACCAAACTTTTAGATGTCGTTAGAAGTGCTGACAATCCCTTGAAAAACCTGCCTGAAGATGAGGTAGAGGAGTGGCTTCTAATCGACGAGAATGAGCCTGTTGAACAAGAACTAACCGATGAGGACATTATCAACATTGTAGTAAACCCTCAGCCTACTCAAAATCTTGAAGAAAGTGACTCAAATGCCGAAACAAAAGAATTTTTCTTTCATGGATTTCTGTTTTTCTTATGCCCAGAACAATTCTGTCTCTTATTGCTTCTGAGTCGTTACCGAAGTTGCATGTTTTTTGATTGATGTTAGGTAATGTTCGAAAGTCTCACCGCTTTCTTGTGAACGATTTATAGAACACGAACCTTTCGTAGATCACATTTCTACGTGGCTTAACATAATTGTCAAAAGCTTCAATTATAGGATCTACATTATTATTATCTTCTTTGTTTAAGTTGAACGTTTCGACTAGTTCAACTGCGTCTTCACCTATAAGGTTTAGCAGCATAACAGCTAGTACTTCAGTTGATTTTTTCTTATTATTAGTTGCTAACAGATACCTGTTAAATGCTTTTTTGAATTTCTCCCAATTGTAGTTAATGTCGCCTTCCAAGTCTAGTACTTTTGGGGGTCTAAAAACTGCCTCCATTTTGTTTCTTATATATTTTTTACTGTTTCACTTAATATAACACAAGTTAATTATTTTATATAATTTACTGACTTGTCATTTAATTTTTTGCACTTTATTCATGCCGCAGCGCCATGTTTTATATCTGTATTCATATTAAACATATTAGTTTAATTATATTTTTTAACATTGTTTTAGCATCGGTTACATGATGCTCACCCCGACAACCTAGTATCTGAAGTACTAGTTAATACATACAATGTAATCAACATGACATACAACAATTATAAAACATATAGATGGATTTATATATGATCCGCTTCGGGGCAATGTTGAGCAGTAGAGGATTAAGTACCAATAATGGTACGCGAACCACAGGTTGAGAAATGGCCTAGGCAAATAGAAGATACAATAGAATAGAATATTTATAGAAAAATCAAAGGCGGGCCTTGTAATTATTAAAACTCGATAGGATATCAATAAATCTACTTGAAAATGTACTTAAAGATTAAGATACCTTAATTAAAATTACTTACTACTGTTAATTTTGCTTCTTTTTCAAGTTCTGTTTTTTGATGTTTCTTTAGCTGCAGTCCAGGTGGTATTTGCAAGAGTTTCCCATAAATTTGGACATAGCATAGAACTACTGAAATAAGATGTTTCGTTTGACAAAAGATTGGATTTATAAAGGTTACAGATTCTACTTAGCCGTTCGCAACCAGCTACAAACTGTAGGTGCCTTTCTTAAACCGGGAGCTGATGACAGTTTATGGTCTCCGATTTCCTACAGCATGCCTTTTGGAGGAGAGAATATTTACCCTGTGACAACAAAAAAGGGATGGTACTAAACCCCTGCACGCTTTCCGGTCATAGGGAAAATTGCATTTCCACTTGCACAAAATTTTTGTTTTTCTCTGATTTAAAAATGCTTGCCCTTTTACCAAAAGAGAGTTAAAACAAATTTAAAGTCTTAAAAATTATAGGCATGCAACTCACAGGGTCCCAAAGGGCTCAAACGGTCACGTGATCTTGTAATAAAGAAAATATGATTTACACACATCAATTAATTGAATGTCAACTTTTTCAATTAATTGATCAATTAATTGAATCGTGTAAAACCCACTTTAGTATGAAAAAATTTAGACTTATTTTCGAAATTATATACATATACATACGAATTATATACATACGAAATTAAATACATTTTACAAAAAAAATTGAAAATTTTCGGTCATATCCAAAAACGTCTCAATTAAAAATTATTAGTTATTGCATTTATAGCAACTTTTATTAAATAAATTTTTTCAAAATATTTTTCTGTTGCTAAATATTGGCAAAAATCTTAAAATCGACACGAGTAAACTCCCATTTCTAGCCAACCGATTTTTACCAAAAGATGATCAACTCGTGCCATTGATGGCATAAGCTTAATTATGAAGTTTCATAAAAATCCTTTTAGCCGAATTTGCTCTGCACGTGTACACAGACAGACAGACGGACGGACGGACAGACAGACCGGCAGACATCATGCTAAAAATAGTCAAAACGTTATGTAGGGACCTCAATTCGTGGAGATCCATCGAAATCTCGAAATGTCAATATCGGTATGGTCACAATACCTCCCTTATATATGTTGGCGGTCGGTAAAAACCTAATTGGGGCATTAAATACTTGCAGCAATATAATTATTTCAACCATAAATGAAATTAATAAAAGTTTTTTTTACCGAGTATCACAAAAAATGGTACACTCTTCACCATCACTTTATAAATAGACAAAAAATTGTTTTGACTGAAATAAACAACTTGAATTTTGTTAGAACTTTTTCATATGATTCAGCAAAATATTTTGAAAAACCTTTTTTGCTAATATTTATTACATAAGTTAGCCTAGGTTATAATTTAAAATGAACAATTTAATAAGAAATATGTTTCAAAATGTTTATTATAGTTTTAAATATCTATATTTAAAATCTTATAAGAGTTTTTTATTTTTTAATATAATATCTTAAACAATTTTGAATAACGTTTTGATTTTGTAATGAAATTTACTTCTTTATATTTCAGAATGTGTTTTTCAAGGACACCTTATAATATTTGTTTTAAAAACTGTGAAATTAATACAATATTTAAACAATAAATAATAAGTAAAGCTACTTCTGAATATGTTTCAAATCGAATGGAATTATGTTTAGAAACAATGGAAATCATAATAGTATATTGTGCAACTAGTGCGGAATATGTATTCTGCGCGTGTTGCATATGCTTTTCGTTCGAATACCATTTTTCAATAAATAAATAATCAAGAAAATACAATATAAATATTACAACTCTACAAATATTTGGATATTTATCCCTGCTTATTAATTTCCAGAAGTTCACATTTGAAGCCATTGATTTTAAATGTACATCGCTTTTAATATTAATTGAAATAATTCTTTTTAGCTGTGATTTCTGCAGAAATAAGTTGCTATCGAAAATATTTTTAAAAAAATCTACTAATTGCAGAGAATAATTTTGAATTTTTACTTTTTTATTATTATTTTTTTATCTAGTACGCCCTGAATTTATCACTATGATTTGTCAATGTTTAAGTCAGTTTCGCGGGCGACTTGCAGAGGTCTTGCGGTTGACCGGTCGACCGCGGTCGACGCCTTGGCCATCCCTGATATAGAGTGATCAAGTGTTAGCATTTGTAATTTTTATTCGTTTAATGAGTAACAATGATGTGAAGTTAAACAAGTTTAGCACTGTAAAATTGAAAATTAAAGATAAATCAAAATTTATCTTTTATATCTTGAAATTAAAAAAAAAAAAAATGATTCGAACATATTTAGTCTATATTTTACGGTTCAAACAAATACAGGTTGATTTATAAATATTAGCACATTTCCCACTCCCTGTAAACAACTTCTACGGTGGGGAAACTTGCGTTCATACCCCCAATGACTTAGAAAGACTACCGGCCACCACACGCCGCAGGCAACGATTGACTTTGGTGATCTCTACATTCAGCTCTTAAGGTAATTTTCCATATTACCGCTATTTCTATATATGGAAGTATGAATCATTTATTTTTGGTTTTATCTACCAATAAATTAAAATGAAAACATACGTTATTATTGCATAAGTGATTCTCTGTAAGATAAATAAAAAATTATTACATTCTATGCACCAATAAAATTCTTGCAAATTTGCGACATACGATTTAACATGTAAAATAACAAATATGCTATTTCCTGCTTTCCTAATTGTTTAAGAGAAAAAGTGCAAGACACAAAATTTATTTAGAATTAAAAACTCTACATGTAAGGTATGTAAACTATCTTCCAAATATTTTCGAGGAAATTTAAAAATTATAAATTATATAAAGCATTCTTTATCAAGTAGCCATGATTTATAAACAAAATATGCCACGACAAGAAGTGTCAATATATTAAGATAATTATTTATGTTTAAAAATATATGTATATATAATTATTTATTTATTAATCAAATTACCGTATTTAAGATAAATTGAATTTATTATTTAAATTACTACACTTTCATGTACATTTGTTTATAAAGCATGAACACTTGATAAAGAATGCTTTATAAAATATATAATTTTTACATTTCCTCGGAAGTAGTTGGAAGCAGGGTTGTAATGTATCTAGTTACAAGTATCTACAGATACTTTTTAACTAGATACTTTTTCAACCGCCAACATATATGAGGCAGGTATTGTGATCATACCGATTATGACATTTCGAGATTTTGATAGATCTCAACGAATTGAGGTCCCTACATAACGTTTTGACTATTTTTAGCATGATGTCTGTCCGTCCATCCGTCTGTCCGTCCGTCCGTCTGTCCGTCCGTCCGTCTGTCCGTCTGTCCGTCTGTCCGTCTGTCCGTCTGTCCGTCTGTCCGTCTGTCCGTCTGTCCGTACGTCCGTCCGTCCGTCCGTCCGTCCGTCTCTCTGGCTGTGTACACGTGCAGTGCAAATTCGGCTAAAAGGATTTTTATGAAACTTCATATTTAAGCTTTTGCTATCAATGGAACGAGTTGATTAACTTTTGGTAAAAATCGGTTGACTAGAAATGGGAATTTACTTGAGTCGATTTTAAGATTTTTGCGAATATTTAGCAACAGAAAAATATTTCGAAAAAATTTATTTGACAAAAGTTGCTTTAAATGCAATATCTAATAACTTTTATTTGAGACTTTTTTGATAAAACGAAAAATTTCGATTTTTTTTTTTTGTAAAATCTCAATTTTTTCATACTTATATGTAACGTTTCTATGGTCGTGATAAATAATATCTCTGTTTGAAAATATTTGGTCAAGTTATTTCTACTCTGCTGCTAGAATGTATTTTATACAAGTACTTTATGATGGCGGTCGGTCCTGTGGTGGCCACAGCTGATTATTTAAATATATATCTGTATCTGTACCTAGATATTTAAATTTGAGTATCTTGTATCTGTATTTCAGATACTTTGATTGTTACTTTATTTTTATACCATGATACCGAGCTGATATAATAGTTTAATTATAAATTGTCATTTTAAATATTTTATTTTTACTACAAACAAATTTCAGAAAACAATTGTAATTCTGACGTTTACAAATGAAATTTATATGGAATGTCAAAAAAGATATTCTCACTCGTTTTTCGTAGCTTTTGAACGGTCGTAAAAATAGAAAGTACAACACTTAAGGAAAATGGGTCATTATTAATGAAAACTAAGTTTTTGGATAACTATTGTTGCTATTTTGATGAGCAATTTACTAAAAACATATGAAAAATTATATCCACACAAGTGGCTTGGCAGTGGACCGTGGTTTTGTGGAGAATTGGGCAAGACAAATTAAGGTCCTTCAAAAGTATCCAGTGATTGAAACTACACTTTCATAATTTTTTGAGGCATTTCTTCACTTGAGGCCTGGCTCTAGCCCACCTCACCCAAGGGCCGACCATGCTAGTGTGGATATTAAGTTCATTTTCTAATTGAAATCAGTAAGATAAGTAGGCGTGTTTCCTAAAGGACGTAAAATTGAATAAATTATTAAACGTTCATATACATTTAATTTGTCAGCGTGAGAATGTCAACTGAAATTTTGTATATAAATTAAATTTGTATGGAATGAGAAAAAAAAAATCACATATTTCTTATCAGTAATTTTTTATTAGTGGTCAAAAATGATCGTGACATTACAAGAATTGCACTTTAATTAGGGCTAAAATTTTATTGAAAGGTACATCCTCTTGACAAGAACATAGCTGCGTGTCTACAAAACTAACATTGGTCTTATAGATACGCAGCTCATACTTTAGCACAGATGGCTAACATAATGTCAGTAGCGCAGCCAGGATTTTACGGCGCTTAACCTCGTTTTTTTGTGGCCCCTGAAGCGGCAATCAAAATCACTTGAGCTTATTTAGGGAAAAATATATTTAAAAATGGAAATATACTCTCTTCCCCTTTTCTGTTTATTTGACTGCGACCCAAATCAGTTCGACACCCCTGCTGTTGGATATTGATGTTTATATCAAATAATAATTCCATTATTTGTTGATAAAAAAATATAATTGTTAATCCATGTATCAAAAACTTTCACTTGATTTTTTCTTCGATAAATACATATTTATTTATATTTTTCGCGGGATATATTTTTGAAGTCTCAATATTTCTCTTACTTACGTTCAGTTCTCTAAAGCAACCGCTTGGCCACAATTTGTACCGAACGAACAGACTCATGTGACGGAATAAGGATTTCTTGATTATACCTACAAAAACCTAAAAATAACATGTAAATATGCATTTTCTGTTAATTTCAACACTAATCATAATAAAATATAGCTTATTATTATTGTAAAATACATAAGTTCTTTTGCTGTACGATTATGATAAATTTGTTAAATTTTCATTTCATTGGACCTTCAGGGGGGCTTGTGCCCCCCCCCTCTGAATACGCAACTCTTGTTCAGTACAACTTATATCAGTCCTTTTTGTGTGTAAAACATCATAATTTCAAAAATACCTAAGAAGATATTGATATGCACATTTATCTACAAAATAAAACCAAATACCGATATTTAGAGCGCGATTGTCTCCAAAACTACTCTCTTTATTATATTTATACCATTTCTACTCTATTTCACGTTTGAGGTGTCATTTTGAAATTACATTCTGAAGGTTATAACGAAGTCAGATTTCCACTTTATCTTATCTGCATCGAGTAATTAGTTGTTTAAAACAGTTTTATCATCTGACTGGGCGAATGTTTTAGTCGATGTGTCAGGGGCAAAAAGGATCAACGCTCCCCTTCATTTAATTTGTTGGAGCATATTTGGAAAGTGATGTATTTTCACTTGAACAATAATTATGTCACTTTATCAAGAGTAGGCAATCTTAAAAAAATGTTTATTTATACGAAAAAAAAAAAAAATGCCAATATTGTTAACAATGAAGTAATTTAAAAATTAACTACTCTTGTGGTTAACAAATTTTATCTTCAACTCTTCGAGTTGCGCCGAGTAATCTGCTGGTCCTGGGAGGGGCCCAGCCCTTGGCTGCGCCTCTGCATAATGCATACGTTATTTGGTACAAATTTATTTCTGTATCTGCATCTAGATACTTTTTTTCTCAGGTATCTGTATCTGTATCTAGATTTTTTTTTTAAATGTATCTATTATAACACTGGTTGGAAGATATTTACTTACCTAACATGTAGATCGCTATATGTGACAGTCAGTAAAAATAATCAATTATGTATATAAACACAACAAAAAATACGATATTTTCCGAAAACACAATTCAAAATTCCTATCTTGCTATTCCGGTGCACAACAATTTGAATTACTCAGAAATTTTCCAGATTTTTAGATTCACCCACTTGGATGCAGGATATAGAACAAACAACAAATTTTAGTGGAAAAAGCATGAAAATATTTTTTTATTCAAATATTTCAATTTGTATATTAATAAACGTATCTAAAACTTTCCATTTGATAGCTAACTCAAAATGTATTTAAAATTATTCTAAAATTCAAAATTGAAAAACCAAATTAACAAAATCCATTGAGAGTCCCAAATGACTCATGGAGTTTAATATTAATTGCACTAGGTGAAACTGTACATTCTAAAATTACTTCTAATTTGTGTCCAACTAATTACATTTTTCTTGTCATTAACTGCAATTTCAAATAAAAATACAGTTTTTTAAATAGTTTTTCAGACTTATAATTAAAAATGACTGTTACCTATTGATAATTAAGTTTTTTCCAACTCACATTTATTATCATACTGTCTTAAAAAAAATATGTGAATTGTGAATTTTAACATATAGATATTTCATAATTGTAAGAAGCCAACATAATGCTGGATGTCTTATAGAATATTTGTTTGCCAAATATAATCGGCTCAAGACGGGATGCAGATGCATCACAATAGCATTAATTAAAACAATATTCATTTTTGTAATATGTATTGTGACCTTTAAATCTAGCAAAAACTAATTTTATTTACTGGGCCATGCAAAAAAATTTAGAAAAGACTACTTTATTTTTGCGGATATTGTCTTATAATCATCTGAAACTAAATATGGGGCCGAAAAAATATAAAGACAGATATAGCCTCCAATTAAGTAATTTTAATTAATAAAAATCAGAATTTTAAGTAAAGTCTGTTCCAAACGGTTAAGCGGAACTAAATTTTGCAATCTAGCTACTTTCATCGTTTAAATCGTGCTTTTCGGTCGTTTTGTTTAAGCTTTGTAAATCATACTTACAATAAACATTTTTTGGTTAAGGTTAATATCATTTTAAAATGTCATTTTCTTTATATTTTGATATTTTGTGCATTCTTAATACAAATTTCCCATTTATTTATTTTTTTGTCATTAAAATTTGTAAAAAAAAATAATTTAATTTTGACATGTCATTCGTTTCTATGGTTTCATTGTTGGAATTTTAAATTTTGACATTCCAACGTGAAAAATGAAATAACCCAAGCAAGGTCCCTTCTCGTGACAACCTAAAAGAACGAAAATCCCATTTAGTTCCGCTTAACCGTTTGGAACAGACTGTAATACCTATTCAAGAATTACCGGTAAATTACCTGCAATATCCCATCTATTATTAAATTAAAGATTTTAAAATATTGGAATTTTAAATCATATACATTGCAGACGCCTAACATGTATGTTTACATAATAAAGAGAAAAATAGTAACTGTTTTACATGTGTTATTTTCTATTCAAATTTGATACTGTTAGTCAAGTCCTTGTAAAAATACAAATACTCGTATAATTGCTGTTAATAACAGTTGTTTTTTTGGTCTATAATGTTCACTCAGTCCACCATAACACAATAATGATGATTTTTGTAAAAACTGACCAATTGTCACATTAGTGCTGCAGTATATTTTCTCAAAACATGTAACAAGAGTGTTCAGTCAAAGAAATGTTTAAATAATAGACTGTGCTTAATAGAATTTTGTTTTTAATACAATATACATCAGTAAATTATATTTAAAAATGTTTAGTGCAAATAGACGATTAGTTATTTTCATAATAATATATTTAGAATATTTTGAAAATTTGTATGGTTTGAATATATCTTTAGATGAAATACAGTATACGGAAAATGATGTACTGTCATGGCCCACTGTAAGTATGTTTGCTTTTCATATATTTAACTAGCTGGAATACCCGTACTTCGTGCTTTTTTTTATTATTAATTTAAGTGCTTCAGCTACGGGGCTATTAGCACTTGAGTAGAATTACATTTTTAGAGTAATAATATTACATACATATATATTAGTTGCAATTATAGGTAGTAAGTATTAAAAAAATTGGGAGTATTTAAATATTGAGTAAACAAAGAGATAGGTGAACAGATATTATATGAGGTTGGAGATGTTGATGTTTCTAAGGAATTGAAGCAGCTGATTTTTTGAAATCTTGGTTGTAGACCGGGAGCTCATGACAGTTTTGGTCTCCGGTTTCATGCAACATGCCTTTTGGAGCAGAGAATATTTACCCTGTGACAACAAAAAAGGGATGGTACTAAACCCCTGCACGCTTTCCGGTCATAGGGAAAATTGCATTTCCACTTGCACAAAATTTTTGTGCTTTTCTCTGATTCAATATTGCTTGCCCTTTTGTCAAAAGAAAGTTATAACAAATTTAAAGTCTTTTAATTATAGGCATGCTGTATGAAAACGCGGAAAATCATAATTTTTTATTACAAGATCACAAGACCGTTTGAGCCCTTTGGGACCCTCCGAATCGCATGCATATATTTAAAAGACGTTAAATTTGTTATAACTTTCTTTTGACAAAAGGGCAAGCAATATTAAATTAGAGAAAAGCACAAAAATTTTGTGTTTAAGTGGAAATGCAATTTTCCCTATGACCGGAAAGCGTGCAGGGGTTTAGTACCATCCCTTTTTGTTGTCACAGGGTAAATATTCTCTCCTCCAAAAGGCATGCTGTATGAAATCGGAGACCAAAAACTGTCATGAGCTCCCGGTCTATTGGGGCCAGTGCTTGTTTTAGTGTTGTCGACATATTATTTTTAATTCTCTCAGCATTATATTTTGGACAGGAGGTTATGATAAGATCCACTGTTAGGCGTACTTGGCAGTCTGTACAAGTGCTGGGGTCAGATTTTTCAAAAATGTACTTATGGGTCCGCAAGGTGTGTCCATGTCGCAGTTTTATCAATATTGTTTGGTCCTTTCTGTTTTGTCTAAATTTCCACAACTTCTTCATCTCTTCTTTGATGGTTCTAAGGTGATTGTTTTGGATGTTCCTCCATTCTTCCTTTCATTTTGCAAGAATGTTCTTCTTCAGTTGCGACTTTGTATCTACGAGATGCATCTGCACTTGCACTATCTCTTCTGTTGTTGATTATTTCGCTGCCTTTCTTATAATCGGGATGGGATCCAGATTATTATTATTGTTTTGCCCATATTAATTATGTCGTGAATGTTGTTTTTGATTCTGATGATGATAGGATTTCGAGGGTACAGTTGTTGAAGGCTTTGGATGATGCTTATAGAATCGCTGAAAATTGCGTATTTTGTGTGCCCCTGGCTGTTGGATCGGATGAATTCGGTAACTTCTAGTATAGCGTAGACTTCTGCGGTAAATATATTTGTGTGATCCGGTAGATGGTATTTGTTTACTCTGTGGTTAACTACTATAGCGGCACCTGTTCTATTGTTTATTATTGACCCGACGAATTATTGAAACCCGACCGATTAGTGAAAATAGCGTGGTATTTTTTGTAGTTTTGTTGGATTTTTCAGTACAAGGATCGGTATATTTCGGGTTTAGTGGATTCTTTGGTATATTGGGTTAGGGATAGGTTGTATTTAGGGTTTTTAAGGACCCAAGGGGGGTATTTGTCGGGATATTGTTGAAAGGAATTTGAGATGTTGATGTTGTGATCTAATAGTTTTTGTGTGATTTTGTTAAGTGACGGGGTGTAGTCATGCACGTGTAGGACTTCATCTCTCACGAAGATTTCTTTATGTGCTGGAATAGCTGGTCTAGAGGCAAGATTTGTTATGTAATTAATAACAAGCTGAATTCTGCGATGCTCTAGAGCAGTGGTTCTTAACCGCCAATTCTTATTGCGGCGTTCTGTATAGGCTCAATTTGTTTTAGGTAGCTGTGTTTAGCATTATAAAATATAGTACAACCATATTCTAGCTTTGACTTAATAAGAGCCTTGTATATCCTTAAAAGGACTTCTCTGTCTGCTCCCCATTTGTGGTGGCTTAGCGTTTTTAGTATATTTAACCTTTGAGAACATTCTTTTTTTAGTATGTCAGATGTACGGTATTTATATACATTTTTGCATTTTTACATTTTTGCTGTAATGTAAATGATGAGGGAGATATTTTAGTTTCAAGTAAAACAAAATAATCGTTTCTTTATCTACAACTAATTTACTTTTTAAACCACTCTTTTATATATATTTTTCATATGTTTGATGAATTATGTCCGTAGGTAACATAATTAATGAATTAATTGGATTCGGAATAGTCAAAAATAAAACAAGTTTATTTAACTATGCTAACGTTTCGATTTATTTTTAAATAAATAATCTTTATATATAAAAATCTATTTAATTGTTTGTTTGTTTGTTTGTTTGTTTGTTTGTCTATTATTTACGCAAAGCCAAACGGATGGACAATTTTCATCAAATTTAATACAGGTAGGTAAAATAATCTAAGGAAGTTTTTAATGAGGGTTCCAACTACGCCCCTAGGGGGGCGTTATGGGGGTAAACCATCAGTCCGTGCAGTTTGAATTGATTACGTAGGGTAAACCATAAGAGATATATTGACATAATGTAAACAAAAAATGTAGATCTTAACTAGAACTAAAAAAAAAAAAATCCGCGAGTGCATATATCTATCATGCACTGTTTTCATGTATTGGGCAACTTTCTGTTTTTAAACGTAATAGTTTTTATAGTATAAAGTTTATGGGTGCATAACATTGGAGTTTTATAGTGATGTATCAAACTATTGTAGAATAATCAATTAGAGCATTTCACACAGAATCATAAAGTATTTTACACTATACATCATAGATTCATAATAACGAAGTTATTATGGTGTAAAGTGTACGCATGTACAGAAATGTTGAAAGTACATGTATGACGCTATTTGGTGCGGACCTTACCAAAAGATGGCAGTGCTGGATTGGCAGTGATGGAAGTTATTATTTAAAATAAAATTATTCAATTATATATGTTGAGAGACAAGGGTAGAAATTACGGTCGTATATTATATGATATGTTTAAAATGTTGTCAGCGTTTCTCTCAAGTACATGGTCGAATGTTTACACAGATGCGGATATGCGACCATATATTTTCAGTGATATGGATTTCGTAGGTAATCAGAGTCAAAATTCATTATTTGGAGTCATGAATTATTTGGAATAGAAATATGAGTGTTTAAGATAAGTTAAAAGGTTTTTGTTGTTAAGTGGAGAGCTGATTATTTTTACAACCACAAAAAAACGGGGTTCAGAAATCAAATTATTAGTTTTAAGAAAAGGGCTGGGATAATCTTGTGAGAGACAGTGGAGTCGTCAGTAAACCATCACCGGAGTCGAATGAACCTCCCAAGCATTTTTGGTTGAGATACCGGTAGTGCGTAGTGAACCAGAAGTAGTCTGGAAGTGTTGAGGACAGTTTTGATGAATTGAACGAACCTCGATAACGGGTTAAGCACTGTGAGTGTTGTGAGGTGTTTAATGGCTTGTGAGACGTTTAAGAAGCCTATGAGGTGTACGGTGATTGTGAGGTTTTGTGTTGAGTGTCTCTCATGGGACTTCATAGCCAGCATCTTGTAATTGTAAGTTCTAGTGTACTCATTAATTTAAACCTTAACTAAACTTTAAACGTAAATTAAGTAAAATGCAGACTTTAATTCAAACAACCTTATTCCTTCCATAAGAATCATAGCAACTGGCCGGCGGACCTTTAGGGTTTCAGACTTGATTCAGCTCGCAAGTCTTGGAACCCACTATGTGGAAGGTCCTTTCAAAGTAAGTACTATGAAGTACAATGAATATACTTAAATTCATTCAGCCAACCCTGACGTTTTGACTGATCCTAGAAATGCCCCCACAAAGTATCTCACTTATAATTTACGTTCAGCTAAAATGTACATTATAAAAACCGTATAGATACTCCAGCTAGTATATATATATAATTATTTATTTATTTTAATTTAATGTGTACTATGAAATAAAAGCATTGCTTCGGAACAAAAATTCATTTTTGCAAAATATGTATTTCCAAATTTTTTTGTCGTCTATCCTTTTATCGATTCATGGTAAGTTCATCGAAAATCAATTCATCGAAAATCAATTCATCGAAAATTAATTCATCGAAAATCAATTCATCGAAAATCAATTCATCGAATGATCAATTCATCGAATGATCAATTCATCGAAAAAAAAATATTTTGTATATATTTGAGAGGAATGCCGAGAGGATCGGAAAGCCAAAAAAGCAGTGGTCAATAAAAGTTGACAGACTACACTTATTACATAACTATCATACTTGGTCTATTAATAATTTTTAAATTTGCAATTCAGAAAATACGCCAGGTAAAATATACCTGTTGGATTATTTTGAAATCGAACAGGGCTCCTTAGATCAGAAAAACCCGGTTAATGGAATCATAAATGTACTTAATACACCCATTCTTAAAGGATTATAAAAATAGTATTTCCCCATCTGTTAAGTCTTAAGGGTTTTGTGTTATGTACATAGTTTTACTATTCATATTTACTATACCACACATGATTTGTTCAATGTACGGTGATTCTAAACAGGTGACATTGTTATGTTAGTGTGAGTTTGTTTTGTCATTAAATTAGATGATGGGTAGCTCGCTTCGCTCGGCTTCTTCTAACCAAACCCTTACTAACCTAACCTAACCTAAGATATTGTTTTGACATTAAACTAGAAGATGGGAAGCTCGCTTCGCTCGGCTTCTTCTAACAAAACCCTTACTAACCTAACCTAACCTAAAATAGTGCTTTGTCCTTAAACTAGAAGATAGGTAACTCGCTCCGCTCGGTTTTAGACTTTTACTAACTAAACCTAACCTAATTACCTTGGTTTTAGATGCATAGTACTTTATTTTCCCCCATATTAGCCCAATTAAAATGCGTATCAATGTTTATGAATTTATAAAAATTATTTGCGTGAAATTGCCCATAACCTGTCTTATTAAAACTTAAAAACAAAAAATTTATTTCTTATATTATATAAGTTTTTTTATTATATTTCTTTATTTATATTCAAACACTATGTCACTTTATTTACCTTTTATTAAACCATATAAAAAATTTTATGTAATTATTTCTTAGTCTGTCTACTTTTATTGACCATTGCTCTTTTGACTTTCCGATTCCCTCGGCATTCCTCTTAAATATTTACTGATTATTATTTTTTCGATGAATTGATCATTTGATGAATTTATCATTCCATGAATTGATTTTCGATGAATTGATTTTCGATGAATTGATTTTCGATGAATTGATTTTCGGTGAATTGATTTTCGATTAATTGATTTTCGATGAACTCGTCGGTTACCCCTTTTATCGAGTGTGACAAGTTAAATACACATATACTCCAAATAATAATATCCTCGAAATTTCTTATGGGATAAGTTCCTCAAAAGGTAATAAATATTTTGATTTTTGGAAAAAAATATATACATGAAATAAAAGCTATTTATAAAAATAACTTTACAGATGTTCAATCTAAGTGTGCCACCATTGCTATTTCGAGAACTATAAGAGCTACGAGGTTGGTTAAATTAGCAAAGAAATACCATTTTTCAAGTGTATCACAAAACTATTAACTCCTAATATGGAACCCAACTTTCTTATTTTAAATGAGAACATATATTTTTGAATATTTTTATTCGGAATGTAATTTTATTCTGAATTCCAGGAATACGTACCCTTGCATCAAAATGTTGAGAAAAATGCATATTAAATCAAATCGCACAGAAATCAGCGTGCTATGAATAAAACAAATGAATATCAAAATGTATTGAACATTTTAATTCTATGACATAGTACAATTTTAATTATAAATATTGCTCAAAATTGCGTTCATTCTTATTAATACATAATTCGATCCTTTAAAATAAACTATTTCGGTCCTTTTTTAATTTTCTCCAATCAATATTAGATATATCTTCAATATTGTCTTTCAAATGTTGTACGTTGGGATGCACAGTGCTATAAACAGTATCTGTTACATAGCTCCATAAGAAATAATCTAGGAGATTTAAATCTGGAGACCTTGCGGGCCATGCAATGGGGCTATTGGTGCCTATCCACTTATTTGGAAATTGTTCATTTAAATATTCAGCTACTAGGCCAGAGTTATAAGCTGGTGCTCCATCTTGTTGAAAGTATACATTTATAACTACTGCTAAAGGTAAGCCATCTAAAATAGTATCTAGCATGTTTCTCAGTAATTGTAAATGACGATCACTCGTTAAAGTACCTTCATACATATTAATAAAAAAGGTATTTTATGAATAATAAGACATGATTTTATTGATCAACTAATACGTCTCGCACATCATATGATATATTTTATACTCCTCTATTTACATAAAACAATATGCCTTAGCAACGATATAGCACCCTACGATCGTTAATAAGTGTAAATGTTGCATAATTATATTTTCGCTAACACGGCCAGACTGACATGCGGAACGTTCTCGGGACGCAACTGTATTCTTCACACCATTAACAGCATTGTTGTTATCAGCAACAGCAACCTGCATATCACCAGTGGTCTGCTCCATACCAACAACAGCATCCTGCATCTTGTATACCAGTAACAGCATCCTGCATACGAGGAACTCCATTCTTGAGCTGGTCCACCATTTATCTTCTACTGCATCTTGAAAGTTTTCACCTAATTCATAATCTGTAAATAGAGCAATTTGGGCGCAGAATTGATCTTTCACAAAATCAACCATGCACCAATGTCAATTAATAAAAGTAAATATTTATTTAAAACAGAACTCTCCAGGAATACTATAACTTATGATCTGAAAGCTTAGAGACTATACGTTACATTTCATTTCTCTACCACGAACTCAGTGACTAGATCAACAAGCTCAGATACTTAATAACTATCTATTAGTTTCCTTCATTACAGATTGTCTACAGCACAACAAGCTCAGAGACCGTTTATTTGTTTCTGCACACACAGTGCTTTATCATCAACATCATCAGCCCATCGCCATAGCTCACCATCTGCCACCATGGTTACAGAGCTATTACCGGACTGATGCCACTGGCAGCGGCATGTCTTGCGGTACTCGACAACCTTTACTCTCAACTCATTAGCAATTACATTTATCAGTTTATTCTGCCAATCCGATCTCAGTGATCTGTCATTTATCTTTTCCAATAAACGCTCAAATTCAAAACTAAAATCTCGAAACTCAGATCTTAATTATCAAATCTCAAATATCATAACTCAGATATTAAATCACAAATATCAAAAACAAAATCTCAAATCTAATTTTTACACATTATGGCTAACACGTGCCATATGATTTAACCAAAACAATAAACTGCCTCTTACCATTTTAGTCATCATCAATCTAACCAGTTACCTTCATAAATTGTGTTTGTTAATAACAAAGCAACGCTCGTTCATCCTGACAATTTTTAGGGATCTTTGTTAAGATTCTGCATTTTTCAAACAAATGTCACATTTCAAATTTATTCCAATGAGTGTCATTTCCTTAGAAACCACTTAATTTTTGACAAAATAACTTGAAATTTGCCAATTTATTATCTAGCTCATAATTCATACTACCTTTATATGATTCTCAATCGTCACATTTAACTTAAACCTTTACATTATCCTTTGCAATATTATACGACAATTTCTGTACACCAATGTATTGTTGCATTAAAAAAATATTTTTAATATTGCATTTATAGTCTTCTATTTTAATATCCTTGTGGGTGATAGGCCAACCGCACTTCTGATATTAATAAAAAAGGTATTTTATGAATAATAAGACATGATTTTATTGATCAACTAATACGTCTCGCACATCATATGATATATTTTATACTCCTCTATTTACATAAAACAATATGCCTTAGCAACGATATAGCACCCTACGATCGTTAATAAGTGTAAATGTTGCATAATTATATTTTCGCTAACATACATATACAAGTAGGTTTTGTTAAAAAAAATCGCGGCCTACACATTTATTGAAAATCATTTTTGAAATCTACCAGCACGCACTAGAATCGGATTTTCTTGACTTTAGTAATGTGTATTTATTCTATAACACATACCATTGTTTGAAAAGTTAGCTTCATCGGTCCAAATAATAGATTTTAAAATATCTCTGTCTTCATTTATAAGTAAAGTGCAAAATTCCAAACGTCGTTCATGATCGGCTGGATGAAGAATTTGAATTTTTTTAAAATTTAAATGGCTTGTACTTATTTAATGTATAACAATATATATAATAAATAACGATGCACCCTTCCTACACTTTCATTACACTTTATTAAGCAGCAGCCATTCTAACTGACGGATTGGCCTCAAAATATGCCAAAACAATGACTTCAGCATCGAAACTTCCAAAATACTCTCGTTTGTGTTCAAATGCTGAAGTGTAAGCATACAATCTTAATTCAAATTGCCGAAAATATCGCCGTCCAGGAACTTCTCTATCTGGAAAACGCTCACTGTACATATTTGCCACAGCTCCAGCATTTTTACGGCATAAAATGTATATTAATTAAACTAAATTCTTCACCAATTTAACAAAATTCTTCACAAAATAGTCGAATTGACATTTAATAATTAATCAAACAAACAAAAATATTATGATTTGTTCATTTGTTTCATTCATAGCGCGCTGATTTCTGTGCGATTTGATTTAAATTAATACCAATTTAATATGCATTTTTCTCAAAAATTTTGTGATGTAAGGGTACTAAACTGTGTATTTGTTAAATTCAGAATAAAATTCCCTTCCGACAAAAAGTTGAGTCCCATATTTGGAGAAACACTGATCATAAAAACAATTTGTTAATAGTTTTGTATTAGACTTGCAAAATGGTATTTATTTTCTAATTTAACATCAAAGCTGTTATAGTTCTCGAGGTAGCAATGATGGCGCACTTAGATTGAACACTCTGTATATTCATGAATGAAAAAGATTATCTTGATTTTGATGCGACTAAAACAAAAACTGTCGTCCCATATTAATTACCTGAAATACCTACTCTCTAAGCCCCTAAAATGTATAAAAATTCAAACTGCACATCAGCTTTTAATTGTCATAATGATGCCTAATCTTTAAAGTATGATTTCATATTTTTTAGCCCATCTGCGTTCTAAAAAGTAAATATCCAATCGAAGTACATAGAATAGTGACAGAAGATGGCTATATTTTGGAAATTCATCGAATACCATTCGGATTGAATAGTGGACCAAGTGACAACAGACCTGTAGTTTTACTACAACACGGATTTTTATCTGGATCTTTTGATTACGTTTTAGGAGGCCCCAAAAAAAGTTTAGGTAGGTTGTTGAATTTTATACCAAGTAATTTGACGTGACCCTTTAGCTTCACCAAAAATTGTAGTAAGTTTTTTTTTTTTTTATTTAAAGTTTTTTGGTTGCTTCAGCTACTAGGCTATTAGCACTCAGTACATTAGTTTATATACAGAGTCGTTGGATTACAATAATATATAACAATAAAAATATTTAGTAATAGTTCTAATATATAATAACAATGCTAATACTTTACAAAAATTTTGGTGATAATTACAAATCAATTTATATCATCTATATATATAAAAGCAAGTGTCCTGACTGACTGACTCATCACCGCCCAGCCCGAACCCTTGGGCCTAGAAACTTGAAATTTGGAGAGTATATTCCCTCCATGACGTTAGCACCCACTAAGAAGGGATTTTTCGAAATTCAACCCCTAAGGGGCGAAAAGGGGTGAAATGTGATTTCACGGATTCTTTAATATCTCTTCGGGTCGATGGGATATCGACTTAGTTTTTGCTTACAAAGATTACACATACATATGCCGAAAAACTTATTTCAGGATTTTGCCCTAATCAACCCCTAAAGGGGTGAATCTACAATCGGGGTGAATTTTACATCCCGTCGTATTTCCTGTGTTTGTTGAGTTATAAGGTTTCTTTTTGGCACATAGGTGTCTTTTTATAATATCTCGAAATGGTTTTGACAGTTTTTTAAAATTTCACCCCTAAATGGGTGAAAAGGGGTAATATGTGATTTCAAGGATTCTCTAATATCTCTTAGGACCAATAAGATATCCACTTGCTTTTTGCTTACATAAATACCCATACAAAACCGAAAAACTAATTCCAGCATTTTGTCCTTACCAACCCCTAAAGGGGTGAGTCTACAATTGGGG
This sequence comes from Liopterus haemorrhoidalis, assembly GCA_963971575.1. NCBI lineage: Eukaryota > Metazoa > Arthropoda > Insecta > Coleoptera > Dytiscidae > Liopterus > Liopterus haemorrhoidalis. The sequence continues at coordinate 90,443,224 of OZ020611.1, forward strand.
CGAATTATACATCCCGCCGTATTTCCTGTGATTGTTGAGATGTGACATTACTTTTTGGCACATAGGTGTATTTTTAAAATATTTCGAAATGGTTTTGACAGTTTTTTAAAATTTCAGCCCCAAAGGGTGAAAAGGGGTGACATGTGATTTCAAGGATTCCTTAATATTTCTTAGGACCAATAAGATATCGACTTGGTTTTTTCTTACAATAATTACTCATACAAATGCCAAAAAACTTATTTCAGGATTTTGTCCTAATCAACCCCTAAAGGCGTAAATCTACAAACGGAGTGAATTATACATCCCGTCGTATTTCCTGTGTTTGTTGTGTTATACAATTTCTTTTTTGCACAAAAGTGTCTTTTTAAAATATCTCGAGATGGTATTGATAGTTTTTTAAAATTACGTCCCTAAAGGGTGAAAAGGGGTGAAATGTGAATTCAAGGATTCCTTAATATCTCTTAGGTCCAATTTTTGCTTACAAAGACTACTCATACAAATGCCGTAAAACTTATTTCAGATTTAGTATTTTTAAAATATTTCGAAATGGTTTTGACAGTTTTTTAAAATTTCAGCCCCAAAGGGTGAAAAGGGGTGACATGTGATTTCAAGGATTCCTTAATATTTATTAGGACCAATAAGATATCGACTTGAGTTAGAAAATTTCTTTTTGGCACATATGTGTATTTTTAAAATATCTCCAAATAATATTGACAGTGTTTTAAAATTGCATCCCTTAAGGGTGCAAAGGAGTGAAATGTCAATTCAAGGATTTCTTAATATCTCTTCGGACCAATAAAATATCGACTTGGTTTTTTCTTACAAAGATTACTCATACAAATGCCGAAAAACCTATTTCAGGATTTTGTCCTCATCAACTCCTAAAGGGGTGAATCTACAATCGGGGTGAATTTTACATCCCGTCGTATTTCCTGTGTTTGTTGAGTTATAAGGTTTCTTTTTGGCACATAGGTGTCTTTTTAAAATACCTCGAAATAATTTTGACAGTTTTTTAAAATTTCACCTTTAAAGGGGTAAATGGGTATTTTTTTATTCGATAGAATGTTTTTTGGACATAGATACATGAAATTCGCAAAGTATATTCTTTCCATGACGTAAGCACCTACTAATAAGAGATTTTTCGAAGTTGACCTCGAAGGGTCTAAAAAGGGGGTCAAATATGATTCACAAGGATTCGTCAATATCTCTTAGGACCAATAAGATATCGACTTGGTTTTTACTTACAATGGTTATCTAAACAAATGTTTAAATGACATAGGAACTCAGAATTTTGTCTTAATTAACCTCTAAATTGAACTCTTCGTATTTCCAGTTTCTTAGTTCCAATCTTTGTTGAGTTATAACACTCATTTTTGATAGAACATCTCTTGGACATAGAGACATGAAATTCGGTAATTATATTCCGTCCATGATGTAAGCACCCACAAAGAAGGGGTTTTATGAAATTCCAGCCCTAAGGGGTGAAAAGGGATGCAATTTGATTTCAGGGATTCCTCAATATCTCTTAGGACTAATGAGATATAGACTTGATTTTAGCTTAAAAAGGTTACCCATACATTTCATTCCTAACGGGGTAAATTGGTATTTTTATTCGATAGAACGTCCCTTGACATACAGACATTCGGGAAATATATTCCCTCCATGACGTAAGCATCCACTAATGTGGAATTTTTCAAAATTCGGTCCCTAAGGGGGTGAAATTGGCTGAAATGTGATTTCACGGATTCCTCAATATCTCTTAGGACCATTGAGATATCGACTTGGTTTTTACTTACAAAGGTTACCCATAAAAATATAAAGTTATGTCAAAATTATACCCTAATCAACCCCTAGAGAAGAATTATAAAACTCTTCGCATTTTCTTCGTTTGTTGAGTTATAATATTCCTTTTAACATATATATGTCTTTCTAAAATGTTTAAAAAGTTTTACAGTTTTTTTTTACTCAGTAGTTCGAGCCCTATATAGTGTAAAAGGGTATAATGTTTTTTCATGGTTTCCTCAATATCTCTTAGGACAGATGAGATATCGACTAGGTTTTTGCTTACAAAGGTTACCCATACACATGTTTAAAAACAAACTGAGGATTTTACACTAATGCGTCCGTCAGTATACCGTAGCGAAGCACGGGTACTCAGCTAGTCTTATATATATTTATGTCTTTCAGGTAGTTTATGATGTTTGTTTCTGTTGTGTCTGTGGGTGAGAGTGCTTGTTGTAAGTTATTAGATATGTTATGTAGTTGTCTGTAGTGGCTGTATTTTGTGCATTCTGTTATTACGTGATGGACAGTTATTGGAGTATTGCATGTGTCACAGATGTCTGCTGGTATTTTCTGTATGATGTGTTTGTGTGTGAAGGCGGTGTGTCCTATTCTGATTCGTGTCAGTACTACCTGTTTTCCTCTATCTTATCTTGTTGGTCATTTGGCTACGTCGTCCTTAATTAAACTTAATTTCGTGCTGGTGTTTTCCCAGTATGTTTGCCAGACTTCTTGAATTTTTCTTCTTATGAATTTTATGAAGTCAGTTTTGCTATATGAATACTTATTTCTGGAGTTTCTATTGACTCTTTAGCTGCTGTGTCGGCCATTTCATTACCTTTTATTCCACAATATGAGGGAATCCACATAAAAAGAATTTTATAATTATTATTATATAGGTGTTGCACTTGCTCTTGGATATAGGTGGTGGTTTTTGTTTTGAAAGATGGTTGACAAATGCTCTGGATAGAGCTCAACGAGTCAGTACATATAATATGATTTTTTTGTTCGGTAGCATTATTTTCAATTTCTTCAATGGCCTTGTATATGCTAAATATTTCTGCTGTGTATGTGGAGACTGCTTCCGGTAGATGGTAGTTGAGGTTTTTTCCTCGTTTATCACTGCAGATCCTTGGTTGTCGATTTTGGAGCCGTAAGTATAAATAATGTTGTATTCTAAATATGCATCGCATATTTCTTGGAATCTGCTGCGGTATAGTACGGGAAGCGTTTCTTGTTTGCGGTATAAGGTGAGCTCTAGATTATATGCAGGTGGTTTAAAAACCCCAGAAGATATTTTACTGTACGTTTTTGGATCAATTTGTGGGAATATTATATTAAGGGTTTCTATGGATTGACTGATGAGTTTCTGTAGGGGGGTTACAGGGTTCGCTAGGTCATTGTTAGTAAGTTTTTATTTAACACGTTCGCGGACAGTACGGCTATAGCCGTCCTACTACTTTAATTCAAATATACAATGACGGCTGTGGCAGGTTTTAATTCCATTTAAGTATATGAAAACTAGTATAAACTGTCCTATCAGGAACATACCAAACACAGTAAATGTCCTATTATAAACAAAAATCTAAAAAAGTGACATTTTACAAATCTCATTGTACAAACTGTCCGCGAACGTGTTAACATGTTAAATAAAAATGTATATGTATATCTATATGTATGTGTGTATCAATGATAGTGAAGGGCTAGGCGTTATTGTCTCGAATAAACAGAAAATGTGCGTGATCTTTACAATTGTGTGGTACTTGCTACGTTCTAAAAAAATATATTTATTGTGTCCCAACAGGTTTAATTGCGACCCAGCAGACATTTTGGTAGTCACATGTGACCCTTTAAGATTTTAGTCATACTTGAATATTAATTTAAAATTGTATTCATACAAATCAAACAACTTTTTTTCTTGAATTGCGAGCTGTACGCTATATGCAAGGCCCTGTGTTTTGTTTCGTCAAAGAAAAGTCGTTCAAGTGTTATCTTGATGGACTGGTAAGCGCTCTGAGCAGTATCGAAGACCCAGATCCACTGCACTCTCTTGTATTAAATATCCGGTAGCTACTCCACAATTTGAATGCTCAGAATGTGAGAGTAGAACTGTTTTGGGTACCGGGACATTTTGGTACTAAAGGCAATGAAGCAGCTAAAGTAGCTACAAAAGCCGAGCACCCCAGACTTATGATTGATGTAGGTATCATATTTCAAAATTACGCAAAGAGTCATCTGCAACATCTTGAGTTAGCCAAATGGCAACATTAGTGGAACAGCATTTAAAATGTGAAGTTGAAACAGATTGAGGGAGACGTTAAACCAGTGTTTCCCAATCTTTTTACTCTAGTGGCACATTTTCCAAAAAAATAAAAAATTTGCGTCACTCTTACGTAGTCATAGAAGAAGAAATTTATAACGCTAGTTTTTTACCGACCGCCAACATATATCATGTGTTCAAAATAAAATTACATAAGAGTTGGCTGTGGAAAAATAAAATAATGTATACTGCAAGCTTTAACTGCCAATTAATTAACTGTCATCACTGTTGTTGTCATAAGGTTCTATTGAAAATTCAACTAAGCTACATTATAATGGTTTTTTTTTATTATATAAAGCTTGCAACAGACATTATTTTATTTTTCCACAGCCAACCCTTATGTAATTTCTTTTTGAACTTATGGTATAAGGGAGGTATTGTGATCATACCGATTTTGACATTTCCGATGGATCTCCCCGAATTAAGGTCCCTACATAACGTTTTGTCTATTTTGAGCATGATGTCTGTCGGTCTGTCTGTCTGTTGGTCTGTCTGTCGGTCTGTGTACACGTGCAAAGCAAATTCGGCTAAAAGGATTTTTATGAAATTTCATATTTAAGCTTTTGACATCAGTAGCACGAGTTGATCAACTTTTGGTAAAAATCGGTTAGCTAGAAATGGGAGTTAACTCGTGTCGGTTTTAAGATTTTTGCGAATATTTCACAACAGAGTAATATTTCGAAAAAAAAAAAAAACTGATAAAAGTTGCTATAAAATCATAAATTAAACAAGTACTTTGTGATGGCGCTCTGTTCTGTGGTGGCCACAGCTTATTTTTTTTCTTTAAGATTTCGCGGAACACTTGTAAAATTTTGCGGCACAGGAAAGTGCCGCTGCACACCATTTGAGAAACACTGCGTTAAACCATGGAGTTCTTCATGCAAGATTAACCGCAAGGAGGAAACCACCATCAGACGTCTCAGTATAGGCCACTGTTTGTGGACCCATGGACACCTCCTTCGAGGTGAAGAGTCCCCTATTTGTGGGACGTGTAACACAGATTTGTCTGTGTTACACATTTTACCTCAGTGTACAGTTCTAGGCTACCAGGGAGAGGTTAGACCTGTGCCATGATCTGTCAATTGCATTAGATGACGACAGAATACTCAAGAACAAGCTGATACTCTTCCTGAGAGAATCGAACTTACTGTTTGATATGTGAAGTCTTGCACCTTATTTTAATGTGTTTTATTGATTGTTTTTTAAATTATAGCTATTTTAAATTGGAGGCTGTATCTCTTCTTTTTATTACTAATTTTTTCGGCCTCATATTTAGTTTCTACACGTTTCAGATGATTATAAGACAATATCCGCATAAAAAATAGTTTTTGCTTATCTAGCTCTTTGCCTCTCGCTCCTAGTTTCACTTAAAAACAGCTAGACATATTTTCCCGTAATTTGGTATGCGTATAGCTGGATTTGAACATAAGCTTTATGGCATCACAAAACTTTCGAAAATACGAGGATATATTAACCCTTAAATAACAACATGCAGCTTTTGTGTCGTTGTAGACAACACGGGGTCTTTATGTGACCCCACATAAAAACTCGATATTTCTTAATAAAAAAATTATTTTAGAAATGACAATGAACAATGTAATATTTTTCATAGAAAAAAAATCATAAGAACAAAATAAAGTGATTAATTACAAAACTGGCATATGCTTAAACTATGCTCTACACATATGTTCCTATTGCACTTTATGCACTTATGGCGGCCTTTTCGGTCGCCTTTTCTTGGGCAAACTGCACATCTCTTAGTGCCTAAAATTTCCATAAAGGACGATCTCAGTAAATGCGGTAAGTTTTTCACTTCCAGACGTTTTCTAAGTTGCTTTGTAACGAGCTGAAAACCTATTTTATTTAAAACTCCCTTCTGGAAATGAGTTTTAAAGCAGGATTGTAAATATTAGCTTGGTAGATTAGAAAGGCATTAATAGCTCCTCCATCAATCATGCCGTAAAAAATTCGAAACGGCCATCTTTTAGTTCTTCTGGAAACCGATTTTGAGAGGCATAATTGATTGAAAGTATCGATCCCGCCTTTTGTAGAGTTGTAAAACGAATTAATTTCAGGTTTTTGTTAATTCATCAATACTTTTACTATCATGCATTCACTACAAAAACAGAATTATTTTATTTTCCTAGGGAAATGTGATACTATAGATATATGTGAAACATGAATCTGTTTTTACTCATTACAGCTTTAAGCACTGCAGGTCCATATTGTTTGGACCACAGGTCATCAATATTAACATGGTTTTGTTTCAATGCCCCACTTATGTACAGTAAGCCAAATAACGCAGATATTTCTATTTTGTTGGTTCCCGAAATGTAACGTTGACTTTGGAATTTTACACCATTTCTAGCAATTTTTTGGTTCGTGTGTTCTTTAATAATATCTAAAATAGCTGCATAGAAAAATAATTTCCAATCATCAGGTTCTGTCGTCGCTTTACGGGCTTCACTTTTTGGTCCAGGGAGGTGTGCAACTATGTTTTTCTTTGCTGTACGTGTATTTTTTGAAGAAAATGAAGAATCATCATTATCTGACTGATCTGATTCAGCACTAACTTGGTCTTCATTTATTTCATCTTCCGTTTCGTAGTCATCACTTTCTTTTTCATCTGAATCCAGTGACAACGCAACTAAACATTCAGCGTCGGATTCTTCTGCTTCATATTGTCTAACAATATCTTCAAGCTATTTTTCGTCCAAATAATACTACTACTTGAAACCATTTTTTAAAACACTTAAACAACAACACGGGTCGTTTGTGACCCCAACAGTATGTACTGCAAACACTGTGAACGACACAAACTCGACAAGGTCACAATAATTAGCTTAGTGGGCAGTAAGCTAAGAAGGTAGATAGAAGCATTGTCCGGTAGCGCCACGCTGTTTAAAATTGGCATCAAATTTAAATGTTACGGGGTCCGCATAGACCCCATGTTGTCGCTTAAGGGTTGAGAAAACCTAAGTGGTGCGTTAACTTCTTGTAGCAGTGTAATTATTTGAACTATAAATGAGGTTAATAAAAGTTTTTCATACTGAGTTTCACAAAAAGTAGTACATTCTCACCATTACTATAAATACTCAAAAAATAGTTTTGACTGAAACAACCAACTTGAATTTTATTAGAACTTTTTCATATTCCGCAAAATATTTAGAAAAACATTTTTAGTTATTCAAGTTAGCCTAAGTTATAATTTAAAATTAACAATTTAACAACAAATATATTTTAAAATATTTATTATAGTTTTAATTATATGTATTTAAAATCTTATAAGAGTTTTTTATTTCTTAATTTAATAAGTATCTTTATCAATTTTTAATAATGTTTTGTTTTTGATGAAATATACTTCTTTATATTTTTGATGTATCAGAATAATTGTTATTCAAGGACACCTTATCAAAACTGTGAAATTAAAACAATATTTAAGCAATTAATAATAAGTAAAGCTACTTCTGAACACGTTTTAAATCGAATGGAATTATGTTTAGAATATAATCAGAAAATTATTTATAGGAAGTAATTAAAATCCTTAGTACTGTACACATAATATAATAGTACATGTAATATTAAAAATAAATATTGGTTTAATTACATTCGATTTTTTCTCAATGTTTTTCTTTTATGTAAACGATGCATATATGCAAATATACCCATGTACATACATACACATACAAATATATTTCCGAATACAACCAAAACATAAGCAATCAGATAAACGGCTAGAATATTGACGACAGTTCCTGATTTGCAAGAGAATGTACCAATAATTTGGCTATGGTGTTAAAGCCAGATTTACCCACGTTTCTTTAGAGACTTTCTGTAAATTCAAGAAATTTGTATTTGTTGAAAATGTTAATTTACATTAACATTTTCAACACATGCTTGCTAACTATTTGCGTCCCAAATACCTACATTAATTTGATTTCTTCACTACTGAAGAAAATCAGTTGTATCAGTCAAGCTTCAACGATTTTTATTTATCTTTATTTCCCTTTCAGCATATATTTTAGCAGATCTAGGCTACGACGTTTGGATAGGCAATGCTAGAGGAAATGTTTACTCCAGAAATCACGTTTCATTATCTCCCCAAGAAGAAATATTTTGGGACTTTTCATGGCATGATATTGGATACTATGATATCCCAGCAATGATAGACTACATTTTAGAAACAACTGGTCAGAAGAAATTGTTTTACATCGGTCATTCCCAGGGCACTACAGTATTTTACGTCATGTGTTCCATGAGACCAGAATACAATGATAAAATTCGAGCCATGTTTAGTTTGGCTCCGAGTGCCTTTATGTCTCATATGATGAGTCCAATGTTTAAATTTTTTGCAAGATATCATCGAGAAATTACAGTAAGTATGAATTTGAATTGATCAATATTTAAAATCCCTATAATATTAAATAAAAAGCTTATCCTGTCGGTTCGTCCGGTCGGAATAATTCGGGATGATTCATCTGATTTCAGAGACACCCCTATATTCGTTGACCGACATGAATAATATTTTGCAGATTTCTTCTCTAAGAAAGTGCGGATAAAATAACATATAGAAATATCTAGGGTTCGTAGGCATAAACGAGAAACTCAAAAACTCTCCTATATCCTTTGACCGATATGAACAATATTTTCCAGATTAATTCTTTAAGAATCTATAAATATAATTACGTACAGAAATATCTAGGGCATGGTTTCCCAAACTTTTTTTCTTGTGGAATCCTTAGGCAATTTTTTACGGATCATGGAACCCTTGCCATTCCTTGCCAAGCCAGAGCCGGCGCTGCCGAGTATGCAAGGCATGCGGTATGCCACCGCGAGGGGGGCGCTGACGTGATATTCGAAAGGGCGTTAAATGAATATAAAAGTGAGTTAGTGAAATGTAATTTTAGAAGTGACGTGAGGACCTTTTGTTTTAGGTCTTTACGTAAAATTTACAAATGAGGCCATTTTTTTTACATGAAATTTATAAGTGACGACGTTTTTTTTTTTAGGTCTTCACTTGAAATTTATAAGTGACGACCTTTTTTTAGAATGTTGCAAGCATTTATATTTTAATAGGGTATCAAAAACAATATCAATTAATTTTTCATAATCCAGTGCTGTACATTCAATGGGCTTTTCATTACCAATTTGACTGTATTTGACAGGTTTCTTAGAAATGTACGCGTAACGCCTTACATTAATAGTTTTATGCTTTTCTAAGAAAATATTGCAGCTAATCTTATTTTAATATTACATCACAACTTTCGTGGAACCTCGAAATTATTTAGTGGAACCCCAGGGTTCCACGGAACCTACTTTGGGAAACACTGGTCTAGGGTTTCGTAGGCATAAACAAGTAACTCTAGACACTCCTATATCCTTTGACCGATATCAACAATATTTTGCAGATTTATTCTGTAAGAATCTATGAATATAATTACATATAGAAATGTCTAGGGTTTCATAGGCATAAACAAGAAACTCTAGATACTCCTATATGCTTTGACCGATATGAACAATATTTTGCATATTTATTCTCTAAGAAACTGCGGATAAAATACCATCTAGAAATGTTTAGGGTTTTGTAGGCATAAACAAGAAACTCTAGACACTCCTATATCCTTTGACTGATATAAATCATAATTTGCAGATTTTTACTCTAAAAATCTAGGGATAAAATAACATATAGAAATGTCTAGGGTTTCGTAGGCATCAAGAAGAAACTCTAAATACTCTTATATCCTTTGACCGATAAGAACAATATTTTACAGATTTATTCTTTAAGAATCTACGAATATAATTACATACAGAAATGCCTAGGGTTTCATAGGCATAAACAAGAAGCTCTTATATCCTTTGACCGATGTGAATGATATTTTGCAGATTTATCCCCATATAATACTAACCTTATTTTTTCTTTACACGATTATTTAAACTGATTTGAGATATTTTTGAATACATTTTGGTAAATAGGATAAATTAATGTTTGAAATTACATTTATTTTCAAAAATGTAAATGTAATGCATTGAGTATAACTCGTCTTGGTATATAATGTTCATTAGAAGTAAGGCACTTCATGCACTTCATGAAGTAAAGCGTATGGCTAGAGAAAGAAGTCAGAGGCGTCGAACAAGTTCCACATTAAGGTAATGATGTGTTTGCCATCATAGTTGGCAACGGGTGCACTAGTTTTATCATAAAAGGAAAATTATGTTATTTAGATTCAAGGGAAATACTTGATTTAAAAATTAGAACTACTATTTGGTGTTCGTCAACTGCTCTAGTTGAAGAGGTAACATTCAAAACGTGATTTATCACAGTAATGGAGTGCTGAGATAATTGCAAAAAACATTATAATCCAGTCCGAACATAGAATCAAACACTAATAATGAAAAATCGATTATTTGAATCTGGACAAATCACATTTTGCATGAATTTAGTGAACAAATGATGGTTTAAATGGATAAAACAAGGATAAAATTTGATTCAAATGACTTTTAAGGCATTTTATTGGATATTTGCTAAAACTAAATAAATAATAAATAAATAAATAATAGATTCCCAACGCCTAGATAGATGTTAAAACTAAATCATTGTATAAACTCGCATAGGCGCCCGCAAGGGGGGGCAAGATGGGTCAGTTGCCCCCCCCCCACTTGATTTCGGAATCAATTACAAATTCGTGTCTTAGAAATAAAATTATATTATTTAAATATAAAATTCATAAAAAAAAAAAAAATTATGTGAAGTGTGAATTTTCACACATTTCAGGGTTTCGCAGGTATGTAGTAACTGAATGATGATTATTTGGAATTCCAAAACAAATTTTATGTCAAAATATTTTTTTTATGAATTTTATTTCGAATGCCTAATAGCATTCTTTAAGTTCTAAATGTGAGCAGTATTTGTTTATATAGCAAGGTTCATTAAGATTTTGAAAATAGCGCCTATGGCTTCCATTGGTTGCTTAAATCATAAGCCCTCTGATTTCGCCATGTAGTTTGCAAATTACTAAGCGATGACACTACGCACTACTCAACGGGCACTTACTTAGTTACTGTGTTACATAGCGAATTAAATATTTAACATATTTTAGTTAACAAATAATGCGTTATTTTCCGAAAACATAATCCGATCAAAAATTCCTGTTGTACTATTCCGGTTCACACCAATATACATTAGGTAGAATTTTTTCAGATTTTTAGTTTAAACCATCTGGGGTACAGGGTGTGGGACAAATTTTTTTTTGCACAATTTTGGCAAAATACTCTTCAATATAACTTATTTTGCAAAAATAAAATTTTGATCGTTAATCCACATACTAAGGGCTGTCATTTGATATCCTACTCCGAATTAAAAAAATATATATATTTTTTCGATGAGCACATATTTGTTTATATTTTTAGGGGCATATGTGTTTTAGATGTTTTAGTATTTTTCCTATGTGAGGGTCAAAGAGTTGTATGAGCACCAAATTTCAACTCTCTAGGTTTAGCAGTTTGGCTACAATTTTTACCAGACAGACAGACAGACGATAAAATTACGGTATAAGGGTTTTTTGGTCATACCTACAAAACCCTAAAAACGATTGTCTATTATTATATTTTTGCTTTAGCAACTTTGGCTATTAGCCAGGATAGTTCTTATTTACTAAATCGATGATTTTTAATTATAGTGAACACATTTTTAACTAGAAAATAAATGTTTATCTTCAGCGGGGATCGTTCCCAGACCCGCCACGTGGAAAACATTGTTCGGATATGACATCTATATATATGTTTTGGTCTTGCCCCCTCCTATAATAATTTCTGCGGGCGCCTATGTAAACTCGTTCTAATTTAATTTCACTTAAGACAGAAACTAAAACTAATGTTAAGACTAAGACTAAATTTTGACTAAACCCACCATAAAAGGTAGTTTTTGTTACATGGAATAACCTTGGAGCTTAGCCTACAAAAATATAAGAATACATTTTTGGGCTTCTTGATAAAATTTTCATTGGTGTCATCAGTAAAGATTGTGTTTTTTACATAACGGATTTAGTTTCTTTAGATATTTCAGCTTTTTAAGTAACAAACTTTTAAGTAAAAAGCGTGATAAAATAAATGGACTTTTATTGGTCTGCTACGGTTTTAAGATCTTAGTTTTCTATTTTAATCGGTCAAAATATACTAAAGCTGTTTCTTAGAGCAATGTTTCTCAAACTTTCGACAGTTGCGGAACACTTGCGGAATTCCTCGCTAACCACAGACCACCAACATCACGAAATATTTATTGTTTTTACGAAAATGTCCATTATTAATACTAAAGAAATTTAGTGTACGCGAACCACCAAGAAATGACACGCGGACCATAGTTTGAAGATCATTGTCTTAGGGCAGTGATAGCGAACCTATGACACGCGTGTCACGGATGACAAGCCAAGACATTTTGAGTGACACGCGTCGTTTACAGACGGTCTTCAGTCAAGAACAGTGAACGCATCATGCTTCAAGTGTTTGTCGGCCTGAGGTCCTAGCTTGGGAATTTGGAAAGAAATCTTTTGGAGAGTGAAAAAGAATGCCATTACGAACAGGTAATTTGGAGTGCTTGGAACCGATACCGGACACTTTTAGCATTTTGCAAATCAAGCAATGGCTTTATTCACAATTTTTCCCTTTACGTACTTTTGTGAGAACTTATTCTCGGGGTTAAATAATATTAAAACTAATAAAAGAATCCGACTGACAGATGAAGTTAGTAGCGCTTGCTTGGGTTTGAAATGCACTAAATACCAACATTCAATTAAAGATTTAGCATATGCAATTCAGCAACAAAAAAGTCACTAAAAGGAATTATGTTTTTGTTTATGTTTAACAAATAAATATATCAAATATATAATTATTTTTTTAATAGGGCTGCAAATATCATGATATTATGGATAATTTTAGACGTGGCACGGCATCCTAGTTAAGCTAAGTTTCTTTCCGAATTTTGACACACCAAGCTCAAAAGGTTCGCCATCACTGTCTTACGGCCTTGTTCATGAAGACCTGATGCATGTTTTTCGAGTAGTAAACGAGTACTATATTTCACAGACATAGTGTAAAATACTTTTTACATACTGATTTGAGTTAACAGGGATATAATTGAGTATCTCCAAAGTGTAGTAAGTGAGCCTAAAACCCCACAAACACTATGAGGCATGCATCAATTCACGGCATCGATTCCAAGGCATCATGAAACAGGCATCACTGGCTGTTGGACGCACATTACTGATTCATGCCTCGATGCAAAACATTGAGTCGACGGTTGAACACGGCATTGTTTAGTATACAGCTCAACGTTTGTTTCATTGTCGCCGGTTTTGAATAAAATATAAACATGAATAGTGATTTACCATTGACAGTGTTAATTGCCTTAATTGGTCTGTCTCTTAAATTATCAAAGAAGCTAAAAAGGAAGTGGTGTAAAAATTTTCTTAACGCTACGTACAACTCTCAGAGATTATTAGTTTCTTATACAAAACTAAAAAACTGAAATGCAATTAGTGACAATGTATGCATCAAATTTTGCACAGAATTTTTATCTATCTAATATTTTTGATTGTAAAAAAAATATTGTAAAAATGTTATTGCTCAATAACTCAATAATAGGTATCACACAACAATATTCTGTAATTTTTTAAATAGGTATATTTTTGGTTTTCAAATAAGTTTTATATTTATATAGTTTTGTGTAGAAATGTTCAAATAATACGTCAACATTATTTCCGATATGATTGTTTATAATTTAGAACCTTCGTCGAAAAATATTATAATTGCAGATAATGAAATCACTAGGTACAAGTATTCTTTACATCTAGTAAATAATTTTTATCTGCAGCACCTGTATTGAGAACCACGGCAGATTCGAGGTGGCGGCAAAAGTAAGTTACCATGTACAATAACTATAATTAGTTTTCACAATAGAACAAAATATCATGAAATGTATTTGTAGAGTGAAGATTTAGCTACAATTTGCCGCATGGTACACAAATATGCATCGAATTGTTTACAAGATGGTGTCTATAATGTAATTTGTTTATTTACAATTACATTTTTACAATTAAAGATATTCTATTAGATAGATACAAATTCCCTGAAAATTTTGATGTATAGATTGTTTCTAACTTTATTTCAGATTGTTAATCTTGTATAAAAAACTATACAGTTGTGCGCACCCTTAAGGATAAAAATATATATTCTAATTGCCGATTATTGAGTGAATTAAGAATAAACGAACCAAAATCTTATTACAATTATTTAAGAATGGATGACCGTCATTTTCAATACCTATTAAATAAAATTCACCCAAGAATTGTACACAAACATTGATGCAAGCCTATATATGTTGAAACATGGAGTCGGCATCAGTGAGGCGGCATCCCAACTCTCCAACACGGCGTGATGCCGATGCGTGCATCGATTCACGATTTCGGTGATGCGTACACACAATGATGCTTGCATCGGGTCACGAGCGACTCAATGCTTGAATCGCTGCCTGCATCATAGTGTATAGGGGGTTTAATGCTTGTCTGGCTCTTGCTATCAGTTTGGCAAAGTTTATTTTGGTTCCTTCGTCTGTAAAATGTATACTACCCTTATAAGAAAAATCTTTATCTCCTGGATTTTTTTTTTCAGTTCATATTTCGGACGACAGGAACTTTTGAATTTTTACCTGCGGGAAGTTTGTCTCAAAGAGTAACAGAAGGTTTCTGTACATTTAATACAGTCACTAAGTTCATATGTATGAATTTATTTTACTTAATGTTTGGATTCAATGAAAAGGAGCAAAACACTTCTCTACTACCGATTATTTTGAGTCACATGCCTGCAGGAAGTTCTACCAAACAAGTGCTGCACTATTTGCAAGAAATTAATTCTGGTAAGTAAGTTTTTGGCGCACAGCAAAAATAATAATTTGAACCTAACACAGTTTGTTCATTTAAAAAGGTTCTACCCTGAATACCTCGTAAATATGAAAGAATATCAAAAAACGCAAGAACGCTTCAACTTTAGTGTCGAGAGTGTAATATCTCAGAAACTAATTGTACGATGTTCAAAAACGACCCACCACTGTAAAAAGAATTTTATAGACTTTCGACTACGGTACATTTTTATTCATAGTGCCATTTAAGCTTTATTGATCATAGCCGCCCGCGCTTGGAGGGCGCAGTTGAATGGTTGAAGTATACCGTAAGAAGTGTCATCCTCGACGCAAAGTTGTGATTTGCGTTTTTTTATATTTTAATATTGGGTTGTTACATAAGTCCGTTAGTTTTTTTTTTTTCACCTTTTATTCAATAAAATATAGTAGTACATTCTAAAAAAAAAACTTTTATTATCAAATGTACTGCCCGTTATTTTCTATCACTTTGGACTAACGCTCAGGCAATTTCATAATGCATCTCTCCAGAAGGTTCCGTCTTTGCTCTCGAAAAATCTGTCCAGGTGAATTTTGATATCGTCCATAGATGTGAAATATTTTCCGTTAAGGGAATTTTGTAGAAAGCAGAACAAATGGTTGTCGGATGGTGCGATGTCTGGACCATATGCTCCGACTACCATTTGTTCCGCTCTCTACAAAATTTGCTTAATGGAAAATAATTTCGTATTTTTGGACGATATCAAAATTCACCTCTACAGATTTTTCGAGAGCAAAGACGGAACCTTCTGGAGAGATGGCATTATGAAATTGCCTGAGTGCTTGTCTAAAGTGATAGAAAATAATGGACAGTACAGTTGACAGTAATTTTTTTTTTTTAGGATGTGTATTTTATTGAATAAAAGGTGAAAAAAAACGAACGGACTTATGTAACAACCCAATATATACAACTACTATACAACAATAAATTAATAAGTTCCCCCTTGATCTAGTAGATGTCATACCTTTTTATTGACAATGTTATTCACAAATTTTAAATATAGGCCTACAAAATGTTAATAACTTAGTTATTATTAAGTAGTTACTAGGAATGTTAGTAACATTTGTTATTAATATTTGTTACTTTTTCTATTAACATGTTGATAACATTTTTGCTAACTTTGTTATTAAGAAAAATTTTGTGATCGCTCTGGAGGTGGTCTAGATCAAAAAATGTTGATAACAAATGTTACTAAAATTTATAGTGACTTTTCAAAATGCTACTAACAAGTTATTTCTGGTGCTAAAACTACTTCACCAGTTGCTAAAAATCGTAGGGAAAGACCGAAACTTTCATTAACTGAAATTATTATTAATAGCCTTTATTTAAATCATAATATACATAAAATTAAATTAAAAATATAGTAGTATTATTTAAATAGAGTACATTAAATTATTAAATGTTATATATTATTTATACCTCTACAGACGAAGGCCTCCCCCAAACGTTTCCATTCTATTCTGTCTCTCGCCATTCTGTCCCGTTGCTCTTATTATTTTGTTCATCCATCTTTTTCGTTGCCTTCCCCTCTTCGTTTTATTCTCCAGCGGTATTCAGTCCATTAGACGTTTGCACCAGCCTGCATGTTTTCTTATTGTGTGGGACACAGTGGTGAACGGGACGTTCAGCTCCATTTTAGAGACCTTATTGTTGAAACAACTTCGGCTATTTTTGTTTTTTCTTTCGTGTCTTTTATTGTCATTTTGTCTCTCCATGTGACCCTGAGCATACTTCTCTCCATTTTATGCTGACAGGTTCTAATCTTGTTTGCTTGTTCTTCTGTCATAACCCATATTTGTGAGCCATGCGATGATACTGGACTTATACATATATCAAAAGCTTTTCTTTTAGTATGTATTGACATTTTTAACTTAAATATGTGCTTAAGAGGCCAGAACTTTTTCTGGGCATTTGTCACTTTTCTGAATTTCCTTATCCATTCGGTCTTTAAAGGATACTATATGGCCTAAGTAGGTTTATTCTTCTTCATGTTCTATTTGATTGTCTTCGATCGTTATCGATACTTTCGGCTTGTTTGTAAATATTTTTATTCTACTGAAGGTGATGTTTAGTTGACACTGTTAATTCTTGTTAAATCACTAATTTCCAATTTTCTTTCATCTTTTGTCAAATTATTTATTATTCTATGTCCCCTTTGCATGCCTTTTGCTTGATGGTATGGACGAACGCACAGCCTTTTCATTTCTGCATTTCTGTACCAATAATCACACAAGTTGCAGCAATAGGTACCTCTTCCTGTGAAGACATAGTGATCTCGGACTAAAGAAACTGACAATAACATTATTAATAACATTAGTTCAACTATTTACTTATTGATAACATGCTAGTAACTTCTTTAATAACTATAATTTTTGCTGAACATTTGTTATTAACGTTCTGTTATTTTATTTAATTTTTTTTCTGAAATCCTATTATTAACATTTTTGTTACCTACACTGTTATTAACATTTTGTTATTTATTTTATCAAGATGGTTAGAACAATGTTAGTAACATATTTGTTATTAACAATGTTTTTCCAATTTTTCCAGTGTAAATATAATTTAAAATAGTTTCAAAATGTTCTTCAGCGCACGTACCTAGTTGTTCTACAGATATACTATTAACATAGTTCCACAGTTCACATATTTGTCGACCAACTGTTTCATAGACACAAACGTGCTTGCGCGGTTTTTTGCACTTCCAGACGGTTTTGGTGTCTGTAGACTGTAGAGTCATGATGCACATTCGCGTTCGTTGCGGAAAATTGTGGCTAAAAGTTTATTCTACAATTATGTATTAAATTATTTATAATTTTATATTTATTGAACTATCTTGAATGTCATCTTGGATCGGTCGTGGCTTGCCAAGAGGTGTTGCAAGGCAAAATGATTTTATTTTCGTACTGAAAAGTGGTACTCCATTATCATCAAGTGCAGTACAACGTACAATGTAATTCGTAGGCTATAACCTAGCTTAGTGGTAGAAATAGAATCCTAATTACTGTCTGAGTATGAATATATTAAAAATTATAATCTTTTTTTTAGGAAATTTTTGTCAATATGACTACGGTATAATTAAAAATGTGGTAAAATATGGCAGTATTTTTCCGCCAAATTATAATTTAACAAAAATAACCGCTCCAGTTTCATTACACTACAGCAAAAACGATTGGATGTGTGCTGAAATAGACGTATTAAAATTACACCAAGGATTGGCTAATCCAATCGGATTACATCTAGTCAAAGATGAAGATTTTAATCATCTAGATTATATGTGGGCTAACAGTGCTTATAATTTAGTATATAAAAAAATACTTAGTATTATGGAAAAATATTAGAATAATAAACTAAAAAACTATATATATATTTATATTTTAATGTTTTATTTTCTTCCTCATAGAATAGTATCTTATTTGACAAACATATGATGTAGGCTATGTTACACGAGGATGAATTTTACGAGCCCAAGGCGAGTTTTGTAATCATCCGAGTGTTAATAGCCATTATATGCGAGCAAGGTCATCACGAGACTCATGGCCACCTGCGTGCAAAAATGAAATATGGCACCCCCAAAATTATTTTCTTATTTAGTTATTAAAGTAACAAAATTTCAAAATTTACACTTACCTATTAGTGATGTTTTTTATATAAGTGCTAGTTATTATTATACAGTTTATTTGTTTACCGTTACTAAATTTTGAAACTATTTATTTATTTTATTTTTCTAGTCTTAGCTTAGACCAGTGTTCCCCAAAGGTGTGCCGCAAATTTATCCAAATGTGCTGCAAAATCTTTTAAAATTATACTAGCGTCGTTTTTATTGTAACATCATTGTCCGTAAATACCATTAAAAAGAATAAAGTACACGAAGGATCTTTTTATGACGAATTGAAATTGACATATCCTGAATGCAGGGGCGTCTGCATTCAAAATTTCTTCTTCTATTACTAAGTAGGTGTGCCGCGAAATTTGTCTTCTTTGTAAAATGTGCCACGAGAGTAAAAAGATTGAGAAACACTGGCTTATACAATAGAAACAACAAAATAAAAAACCAATACATTTTTAAATTGTGAAGTACATTTTTATAAGCAAGGATTGTACAAAATGAATTTATTATTAAATACTTGATTTAAAAAATACATGCAAAATACGTTTTTCCTTGATCTTCCCGCAAATAATTAATTAATAATTTAAAATTTTGTAAAGGACGTTCCCCACTAGGCACTGATACTGGAATAGTTAAAAAAAAAAAAATTCGTGGATATATTTTAGCACATCGCTAGGATCAATTTCAGGATTAAAATAAATTTCCAGCGCTTACAGTTCCTCCAACAACTCCATTTCAATTACTGTCCGACGGCCGGGCGTGAAACATGCGCGTGAAATTTGTAGTAGGGATTATAATTTTGGCGAATTGCATTATTTCCTACACACGCTATTACAGTCAAGTGCATAAGTGCAAGATCCAAAATATATTAAATATTTAAAATCATGGAGACAAAAAGCAAACTAGATGTACGTGCTATTAATAGTAAAAAATTTTACATTGTTACGTAAGTATATTTAGCGGGAAAACATCTGTATTACATTATTATATAGAATGTAAGCCTTTATTATTTACAATCTACTTGAAATTGCTGGAGTTTGGAAAAAGTCGCGGGACGAGGGTGCTCTGACCAATAAACAAGTCGATAAAGTGAACGTCAAATGCAGTAATCAATTAAATCTAGCAACTGCGTTTCTCTAGTTTTGTTGTTCGACTATGATGGGAGGAACTTGTCTTTGTAGACGTAATTAACTGATAAATATAATGTACACGCGTAAGAATGTGAACTTGTTTCTCTGACTGTACTCTGACACTGTCTTTCATAGTGCCCTCTCTATGCGCACAATAAGCCACGCCCGGCCACGAAATATTTGTCGGATAGTATATTAGGCTGTTTGTCACCAAAGAAAACTGGATCTGTAAGTTTTGATTCCACACAAAATGTCATACAAAGTTTGGAATATTTCTTGCAATGCATTAATTATTGTATAAATAATGGAAAACAAAACAGAAACTTGAAAATCTTTTTCAGGATCTGCAAAATTTTCGTCAATATTCTCATAATCTAACATATATCTCCAGCTTTTAATCCTTTTCACTCCAACTTTGGAATTAAACTATTATCATAATTTATAAATCATAAATAAACGAAAGGTCTAAAATAGTTTTTAGTTATTTTATAATTTAATATAAAATTACGCATTTAACTTGAAATTTGGCATCTTGTCAAAATGGTTAGCTGTACTGCATGTGGACGATCAAGAACACAAAATGCCAAGACTAAAGGAATAACTTTTCATTCGTAAGTATTTCCCATTCATATTATGTAAGTGAATTAATAAGATTTTGATAAACCTTAACAACCACGTTACTTATGGACAATGGCGTACTGTCATAATTTTCTGCTATAAGTTCTGTATGTATTTATTTACTTGTGTGTATCATTAATTTTATAATTATAAATTACAGATGTATAATAGTGTTTTATTGATTGTTTGTATCTCCTATCTTTAGCTTCTTTTGAAAATATTAAGATTGGTATTTTTTCTTTTTGTACCGATAACAATAATTTTAATAAATTGCGATTTTGAAATACCATCCTGGTCTGTCCAATTAGCATGTAAGCCTCCTTCCTTTAGTCTTTTTATTCAATGATTGTTATAATATTAACAACTATATTTCATTTATTATTTAAAAATCAAGCAGAAATAAAACTGTAATTACCAATGGCAACAAAAATACATAGATCCTCTACAGTTCAGAGTATTATACTATGGTCAAATTCAACCTCTCCTTCCTAGAAAGCTTTGGTTTTCTTCTCACCAAAGCAGATCTTTTAGATGCACTTTTATCCGGCTTAGATTTAATCACAACTTCTCTCTATATCATCCGCATAGAATTAATATGGTTTCGTCGCCTTTCTGTCCGTGTGATAATTTGCCCAATTCATTTTAAAATCGTAACTTATTCATACAAAATTTGTCCAAAAAATATCCTTACCTACCAATATTCAGACGCTTCTTGCTACTAACTATCTAGATATTTATGCAATTATTTATAACCATATTAAAGCAGAAAATATCAAATTATAAACGTAAGTATAAACGTAATTATAAACGTAATTATAAATGTAATTATTTATACCTGGCTAATAGCCAAGCTGCTAAAGCCAACAAATAAAAGGAAAAAATTATAATTTTTAACCTAAATTCGGACGTTTCGGAAAGGGATTGTTGATCAGTTTTCGAAACGTACTTAATTCTTTATCTTATAAAGTATTACCTCTCTTTGATACTAATACTGAATATATATTGTACTATTCTAGCCTAGTAGTATCAGCAATGGCAAACGTTCAAAATAATGGCGCCCACTTTACTTTACTTATTATATTTACTTAGTTTATTTTTTGCAATATCATTTTTAAATTTGTACTTTTTTTACATATTTTTTTTTATTTTAATATGTTGTTTTGTACTATCTATTTTAAATTTGTACTTTTTAAATATTTTGACTTGTGTAAACATTTTTTATAATGTATCAACATTAATAAATATTATTATTATTATTATTATTATTATTATTATTGTTAGTACTGGACTGCAAAATAATTTCAAATATATTATTCACACTTTGGGTTTCATGGTGGACTGCCATGACAGAACTGTGACAAAATCTTTTGAAATATAAGAGAGTATTTGAAATACTAGGGAAGTTTTGAAATACTAGGGAAGGTTTGAAATACTAGGGAAATATTTGAAATACCAGGGAAATATTTGAAACACAAGAGAAATATTTGAAATACAAGCGAAGATATGAAATACTAGGGAAGTTTTGAATCCTAGGAAAGGTTTTCAATACTAGGGAAATATTTGAAATACAAGGGAATATCTGAAATACTAAGGAATATATGAAATACTTGGAATGGTTTGAAAAACTAAGAAAATATTTTAAATTCTAGGGAAGATTTGAAATATTAGTAAAATATTTGAAATACAAGAGAAGATATGAAATACTAAGCAACATATGAAATACTAGGCAAATTTTGAAATATTAGGAAAGGTTTGATATACTAGGGAAATATTTGAAATACTAAGGAAGATTTAAAATACTAGTGAAGATTCAAAATGCTAGGGAATAATGAAATGCTAGGGAAATATTTTAAGTACTAGGGAAGATTTGAAATATTGTCACGGGATGAAGTCAAGAACGGAATCTTTTCTACAAAATTTCAGAATATGTCCAATTGTTGATAAAATGGCTGCTGGTGTTGTCCGTTTAGAAGCAGATGTTAGACTCGTTCTTGCCCCGGCTTCTCCAGGATCAGTCGAATCACCCGAGGTATCCGCACAAGGCGAACACGTGGAGAAGCCCTGTGAACAACACTCACATCTCGTCTTAGCGACTTCAACAGCTGGGCTGGTCCTTGGGCAGCGTGATGCGGACTGATGACTGGTCACAAGAATGACTCCCGACTCTATTCCCTAAGACCATTTTATAACTGTTAACCAGGACACTATGACGTTAGGTCCTACCTCAATTGTTTTGGAAACATTATTCATTTGTGTAATTGTTGGCAGCAATTAAAAGACCATAGTCATCACAATTGAATAATGTTTATCAACACATGGAATATAGTTCAACACTTATGTTGGCAAACACGCCACACCCTTCACATTCTTTAATTCCCGTATGTCAGCAACCTTGACCCACACAGCCTAAAGGCCGCTTAAGGAATTGGGATATTAGAATACAATTACATCATAATTGTGACAATATTAGCAAAATATTTGAAATACAAAAGAAGATATGAAATACTAGGGAACATATGAAATACTAGTAAAGTTTTGAAATACTGAGAAAGGTTTGAAATACTAGTGAAGATTTAAAATGCTAAGGAATAATGAAATGCTAGGGAAATATTTGAAATACTAGTAAAGTATTTGAAATACTAAGGAAATACCATATACTTCTAAAGTATTACTTCTAAAGTATTTCAAATACTGATGTTTTCAGACAACAGATACCACGGAGAAAGTATTTACAAATCGATATACCAAGTGCATTTTTTTAAAGTATTTCAAATACCAGAAAGTAATTGAAATACTTTTTCAAATATTTTCAGCTCTGTTACGCATCTATTTTTAACTTGGAAAAAATAATCTCGTCTGCTTTCTTCTTTATCTGATCATCTTAGATATAAATCTTATAGCAAATAAACACAAACACACGTCACACTTCACACGTCAAATATGATTGATAGGTTGACAGAATCACTGAACTTAATGGATTAAGATAATTTATTATTTATTGGAATTAATAACGTACATCACAGACATTTTTCTTCCCCAATATTAGTGAATGGCAAGTGCGATTTGGTAAACTCTTCTTAATACTATGGTATAACTAGGGGATAGGTTCCTACACAACTGCGCATGCGTCACATCGCACATGTTTTGTTTTACGTACGATGATTCTAAATAGGCGGCATTGTTATATTAGCGCGAGTTTTAAGATAGTGTTTTGTCATTAAACTAGAAGATGGGTAGCTCGCTTCGCTCGGCTTCTGCTAACCAAACACTTACTAACCTAACCTAATCTAAGATAGTGTTTTGTTATTAAACTAGAAGATGGGTAGCTCGCTTCCAGAAACCATTGTTTTAGAGCCACTGACAATCCTTGAATTATTTAGTGATATTGTTATGTGCTGCCATCTACAAAGAAATTTTGTAACGTTGTAGGAACCTAATCCTTAGTTTAGCCAATACTATTTCTTTTTAAATAATTCTTATTTATATTTATTCATTATTGTTAGAAGTTGATCATAGAGCAATGTCTTCGAATCTTGGCTCCATAGAAAATCTAGATGGTTGAAGTAAGGAAAAGGTACTCTGAAGGTTCCTATGACGTTTGGTAACTTTTCGGCGAGATATTCCACATCCTGGAAAAAAGAAAAAATAAAATAAAATTAGGGAACCAAACGCAGGAGTGAATTATTTAGAGATGCTCCCCGTGAAGTATCAAGGAGTAAGCGGATACTGCTTACGACCTTAGGGATATATTTGGCATGTAAGGTTAGAGGCCCGAATCCGAAAACTAATTAATATTGTAGCCCGGAAAAAATCGTACACAGGCTATTCCAGGGGTTCTTAAACTTATGTAGTCCGAGGACCC
The DNA here is from genome assembly GCA_963971575.1 of Liopterus haemorrhoidalis. Lineage (NCBI taxonomy): Eukaryota > Metazoa > Arthropoda > Insecta > Coleoptera > Dytiscidae > Liopterus > Liopterus haemorrhoidalis. The sequence goes on from OZ020611.1 coordinate 90,467,489, forward strand.
ACTCTTGAACAATATATTTTTTGTGGACCCCATCCCAACCCTAGGCATTTTACGTTGTTCTTGAGACTTAATTTCTGGTTCAATAATCTCATAGGCACTACGTTTTAATAAATATTGGTAAAAATGTATCGCTGGTTATTTTAATAAATGGTGTTGCACATTTATAGAGATGAACATTTTTGTTAGAATATAGAATAAAAAACATAAAACGAATAAAAATAGTACTAAAAAGAATTAAAAAAAAGTTACAAATTATAATACGTTAAACTCATACAAACATTTCTTAGTCAAATATTAGTAAAATAGACCTTATTATAATGTGTTTTGTGTAAATAATTTGCGGTTGAATAAAAATAATTACATTTTTACTAATTATTGTTTAGTTAAGTCAATAACAAATACAAAAATTCTTGACCATGTAGGGTTTTTATTAAGTGAGTTATTTGAATAAAAGCGAAAAGTTGGGGGATGTTTAAGTTAATGTCAAAACTGTTTGTCCGCGGACCCCAGTTTAAGAATCGCTGGGCTATTTTAAAGGTTTTAGGTTGTCACGAAAAGGGACCTTGCTTGGGTTATTTTATTTTTCACGTTGACATGGAAAATTTAAAATTCTAACAGTGAAACCATGGAAACAAATGATAATATGTCAAAAATAAAATACATTTTTACATATTTTAAAGACAAAAAATAAATAAATGGGAAATTTGTATTAAGAATGACACAAAAAATCAAATTATAAAGAAAATTTCATTTTAAATGATATTAACATTTTTATTGTAAGTATGATTTACAAAACAAACCGGCCAAAAACCACGATTCAAACGATTAAAGTAACTAGATTGCAAAATCTAGTTTAATTTAATAATTTGTATAATATAATTTTTCTTTAATTTTGAATGGGGTATCAAATGAGAATTATTTTAATTTCTTCATCTAACTTTTCATTTAACCAATATCATCACTTTAAAATCAATTTGTAAATTATCTAAATAATTATTTTTATATTATATTATTATATTTATATTTTATTATAAGCAAGTATTTTATAAAAACACCAGCTACCCCGTCCGGCTTCGATCGGGGACAATTAGTTATTATTGACCTACAAGTTCTTGGAACTTACAACATACCTACTCGTAATTAAATGACAAGATAAAAGACCATACTATAAACATGTGAAAGAGCATGATTAAACTGAAGAGGATTACTTAACTTAGAGCCTCTTTATCAACAATGTTTTTGGTTTTACCTTTAGACGCAAGCAGATGATGATTGTAGCTAGAATTGACGCGCAAATACATAACAAATAATTGCACATGCGAGAAGCATGGACTCCACAAATCAACGCCAGAAATCTTCAGGGTTTGACCCTGAGACTTATTAATAGGTATCGCAAAACAAACGTTAACAGGAAATTGGAAGCGCTTCAACAAAAATGGTATAATTGTAGGAATAATCCGTCTTATACGGATTACCGCCTTTTCGTTTGTAGTGCAGTATGTCATAATGGTCGCCTCTACTTCATAGTCTCTTAAACTTTTCACCTGTAAGTGTATTCCCACTAGTCGACGAGTATTCAACCTTCCTTCCCATATGTTCCTAATCATTCTGTCCGCCTTCATTTTCATAACGTGAGCCATACATAATTACGGGACGTACCATAACTTGGTCTAACCAGATCTTTGTGTTCCTAGACGGGAGTTTCGTTTGGAAGAGGTGACCGAGTACAAAATACGGTTCATTAGCAGCTTTAATTCTATTCGTAATTCTCTGCTGTATCATATTCACCTGATTAATCATGGTGCCCAGGTATTTGAAAGTAGAAACTCTCTCAAAAGTGCTGTAGTTAATTTTTAAGTCGGTCGTGTTCTCTTGACTACGTCTACTAACAATAAGATACTTGGGTTTTTCATTACTGATGATGACATTACTCGAGAGCTGCTGATCCGACTTTGATGCATTTTTTCTTTCTGTTCGTAGTTACATCTTCTGGTCAGGTATTGAGCTGCATTTTATTGTAATCGGTTCAATAGTTCCAAAGTTCGAAATTTGTGCGCGCGGGTAATTCAAAATCCATCTGGTCAGTTTATATTTAACGCTTTTTCTTGAAATTATCAGGGACAACATATATTTCTTCAGAAGTAAACTCGGTACACGTTTTATACGCTAATCAGAATTGAAAGGTTTTTAAATCGGTTTAGTAGTTACAAAGTTACGACAATTATTACTGAGAAAGTAATTTTGAGTCAGTATGAATTTTTCTTGCGTACGCGGTCAACGTGTTTGTAGAAGGCTAGATGCCATTCACTATCCAATCGAATTTCTGAATTTTCTTAACCCATCAGGATCACCTTCACACTCTTAATCTAAAAGTAGGTGTTCCAATAATGATGCTGAGGAATATAAACCCTGTTAAATTTATGTAATGGAATACGCTTACAGATGAACAGTTTAAGAGACTATGTAGTTGAGGAAACCATTATGAATGGTTGCGGTATACGCGAAAAGTTGGTAATCTCTAGAGTAACGATGATTCCTATAATTTTATAAATTCAGTGTCTCCAATTTCCTGTAAGGGATTTGTGCGATGACATATAATAAATCGCAAGACCAAATCCTGAAGATAGCTGGCGTTGATTTGCGGATATCATGCTTCTCGCGTGGGCGATTATATGTAGCGTGTTCGAGTGTCAGTTCTAGCAACAACTTTTACTTGCTAGTGTTTAATATGAGGGGTGGTTGAAAAGTAATCGACCTAGGCAAGAAAACATAACTTTTTCCGCTTTCGCTTCAAATCGGCATCGAACCGGTCCAACAGTTCTGCGTAATATACGCCGGTGATCGTTTTGCCCTTTTCCAGGTAGTCGATGTAAATGGTACGCTGCGCATCCCAAAAAAACTGGGGCCATGACTTTGTTGGCCGACAGACCCATCTTAGCCTTCTTCGACTTCAATTCACCAGAAGCAGTCCACTGTTTCGACTGTTTCTGGGTTTCTTGCGAGTTGTGATAGATCTATGTTTCGTCCACGGTTACGAAACGTTTATTGTTGACTAAGAGCAAATGCGGCACCCATCTGACAGAAAGCTTCCTCATTCCCAAATATTTATGCAAAATGTTGAGCACCCGCTCAGTTGAAATGCCCGCAGCCTCAGCTATCTCACGCTTAGTCACTCGTCAGGGGCGTAGCCAGAAATTCCGCAAGGGGGGGGCCTAATTCCATTTTCGGAAGAATCTGTCTAAAATATAATAAAACATTTTGATGCAAAATATGTGCGGATATAGTTATTTTTAAAGACAAATATAACATAGATCATTAAACTGTAACTGTGACATGTGTAAATTTAAACGATGTGCATATAATTATGAAACGAAATCAAATAATATTTATTATTAATGTATATTTTACAATTAACAGAATGGAACATGAAACAGGAACATGAAAAACTGTAACATTATTTCTATAATACAAATCGGCAAGGCGTTTTTTTCAATTCATCAATTATATCTTCTTCTTTCACTTCTATCTCCCAATGAACATTAAGAGACGCCAAGCCATTGAGTCGCTCCTCTGACATTGTATTTCTTAAATACGTTTTGAACCACTTTAAAGTTGAAAAAGATCTTTCTGACGTCACTGTTGTCACCGGCAATGTCACCAGAATTTTCAATAATGCATAAATATTGGAATATAATATTTTATCACACTCAATAATTGATTTTATAGCATTAGTAGGTTTTCATTGATATAATTTAAATCATTCTCCTAAAAGTTAGCTAAACGTCTTAGATGGTTCTTATCTTCTGTTGTCGGAAAATTGTTTGGGGGTATTAAACACTGGAATGATTCTAATATTTCTTTATGTTTCAAAAACCTAGCATTTAACTGGGAGCTTATATGGTCAATAAAGGAATAAAAATAGTTGTCCTCTAATATGCTTCAGGTGAACTCGAAGTAGTGTTGTTTCGATATATTTGATTAGAGATTACTCGTGGAATAGTTATTTGTTCGAAATTTTGGGAAGAAAAAATCCACCCATGGGATCTCTCGGACGAAATAGCATGGTAACACTAAGGTTAAATAAACAAACTAACCTCAGTTAAATACACTCATCTACTATAGATCTCTAGATGTAACATGTAAGCACGAATCAAATAAATTATATGTAACAAAATATTACAATTTGCATTTCACAGCAGCCACGTGTATATAAACGGTGTCGTTTGACTGGACGGTTGTGATGTTTCGCGCGTAAACGTTCAATGCTAGCCGAGCTAGCCTAGCCCAATACAATATTCAACCTTTTAAAGCGACGGCAAAGCATCAAATTAACTGGGCGATTATTCTAAGGCGGGAGTATGGACAGTTACTGTTTATTTGAATTTCAAATAATGAAACTATAATTTCAGCAACACAATTTTTTTGCTAAAAACCGAATATTTCAATTTAGACATGAAATATAATTATGATGCTGCTATTTTCGTTGTTGTATAATCCAACGCAAATTTGCACTATCACCAGCTCACGTGAGGCTTCGCCTTGAAGGACGGAGGGAGGCTGCAGCACCCTAGCCCCCCCCCCCTCTGGCTACGCCCTTGTCACTCGTTGATCGTCGATTACCATACTATGGATTTTATCGACCATTTCTGGCGTAGTGACCTCTTTTGGACGGCCTGGACGCTCATCATCAAAAATACTCTTATGATCGCGTTTAAATTTAGCTGTCCAATATTTAATTGTCCCTAGAAACAAGTAAAAATGCAAAAGTGGTTCGCTTTCAATGACTGTCAAACGCAAACTAAATAACGCATTTGGTTGAAAATTTTACAGTAGTCATTTGAAGGTTAGAATTTACGACATTGATTTCATACTGATGGCGCCATCTCTTACCTAATCCAATTACTTTTCAACGTAATTGAAGATCATTTCACCAAAATGTATAAAAATTTACACTTTATATAATATATATACAGCCTTGAACAAATGTATGGAGCACTCTACCTTTTGCTGAATTTTAGGATTATTACAGGAAAAATGGTAAATAAAATAATACATACAGCTTTTAATGACAACTTTAATTAAAATTATTAATATTTTGTGGGTCCCCCTCATGCTTCAATTACCGCACGTACCCTTTTATGCATACTGTCCTCAAGTTTTTTACATACATCGGATTGTACATTGAAACCTTTCGTCTACAATAATTTTCTAGTTGTTTTAGAAGAAACTTCAACTTCTCTGTGCTCCCACAGATCATCAGCCAGCTCTTTTGACGATATTGCACGTTTACAAAGAGCACTTCTCTTTATAAAACCATCATCTTTGAAAGTGGTTGCACGTTTTCTTCAGGTTTTTTGTTTGTTTTCATAAGTATCAGTCTCTTGGAACCTTTTGGTGGTAATTTGCACGGCTTTTCTTGAACACTACATTTTTTTTTAAATTTTCATCTGCGACTCTTCTTGTGAATGGAGCAATATAATTTAACTCCTTTCTGCCACCGTGAGTTCAAGTTTCTTAGCCATAATACGATTCAAAATATACACTTGAACTCAATAAAACAGTGTTCACTTCAAATGCATGTGTAATAATGATCCAAGCCCTAGTTGTTTATTTTTATGTAAACAAAACGTAACAGATCTGAGTCTGCATTTATTTGTATTTCAAGATTTATCATAATTCTGTTTACATTTGGGTTATCTGGTTAGATGTACGTCTTTTAGAATGTGTCGATATTTTAAAAACCTATGTCAATTATATACAAGTTACAATTTACGCAAATTTAGCTGTTAGATTTTAAATCTATGCGTGCTTCATACATTTGTCCAAGGCTGTATATATATATATTTTTATTTAGCATGCTTAAATTATCTTTAATCACCTTATAAAATAAAAACAACATATAAAAGTTTATTTTAATTCTTACCGTTCGAGTTATTACAAAGTCTCCTTCTCCATAATGCAAAGAGACTGGGGCTATAACTTTGCTAAGATTATATGCTGGTGGTTCGGTATCATTGTACTTGATTATATTTATTTTTTCTCCATAATCCATTAGACGAAAATCACCTACAAATAATTTCATTTATGTAAAACTAACTTTAGATATCATTATTCATAAATAATAAATTGTGTTTTGAAGATTTAAATACTAAATAATGACACTGAAACTTTTCTTCAAATAGTATATTCATATTAATACTGGTTGTAACATTTCATCTGTAAGGCAGCCCTTATCAGCAGCAACTGAACAAATATTTAATGGTTACATTGTTGTATTGACTTTGTAAAGACGAAATATAGTTGAATTTTTAAATATTCTTTGAAGAGGTGTTCTTTGTAAAATAAAACCCACAATGACGACCCTGAATGACATTGCAAGTGTAGCAAGATACATAAAGTATGTATCTTTTCGTGTTATAAAAACATTTTGGAAATTATTATTTGAAACTGATGGTGACCGAAGTAGCCGAATAAAACTCAGTAAATTCGAAGGATTTACATTCAATTATAAGTCTGAGGAATATAAACGGAAAGTAAATTATATTAGTCAAAATTTTGCAATTAAGGACTTGATATCAATTGTAACATAAGTATTATACAATTAGATTATAATACTAATAAGGATGAACTGGTCGAAACGATCTGTACTGCATTCCTGAATTTAGACGATCTGAAGCAAATGATTGACTCTTCAGAAGAACATGACGAAGAAGAAGAAGAAAATGATTTTTTTATGATGAAGACGGGGTAAAAAATGCCAAAAGACGACAAGAAGAATATCTGATAACGATTGATGTTCAAGATGAAAAGGTTAGATATTGATAAAGAAGATAGTAAGGAAACAAGTGCAACTAACGAAACGCTCGTAGAAGTGACAGAAATACCAAAAAACAATGATATTATAAAAAAGACTGAAGATGCCCAATCGGGGAATACTGAACAGAAAACTGGAAAAAAAGATGAAATGACTGAGAAAAAGACGATAAAAGTAGATGAAAATAGGGAAGATAGCGAAGTAAAGGCAAGCGATTTCAAGAAATTAGTTGAAGTTGAGAAAGTAGCAACAACAACAGAAAATGACGAAGAACCAAAACTAAAGAATCCGAAAGATGAAAATAAAGAAATTAACAAAGAAAAATTAGCTACCATTGTTCCAAAAATGGAGCTACAAGAATTAAAGAGTATTCGTGAAATGGTTAGTTTGAAGAAGAAATGAATGAAAGTAGAAACCACTGAGAAGAGTAGAAAATTCTTATTGCTGATTAAAGATTTTGGTAAACCTGTTGGTATGCCTAAAAGGACTGTTGCTGTAAGGGCTAATAACGAAGGTTATTGCTCAATGGTTAATGATAGCCATGAAGGCTATTCGAAGAGAATCATCAGATCGAAGAAAGGAGCTTTCGATATGGATAGACCGTTAGCTAAGAGTAGCAAAAGTAGAAGGGGGAGACCATCACCGAGGAAAGCCAAAGCTACTGAGAAAAAGTCTACAAATAAGAAGAAGGTAGTATCTAAGAAAACGGCAAGAAAACGAGGGAAGATGAAGACGTTTCGAGTGATGACAAGTCATCACCTGAGGCAGATGACAAGCAGGATGGCCGAGTTGTGGGATTTTTCTATATTCCCGCATATAAGTCTCAACCAAAGCCAACTAAGAGAGACAGGACAGACCAGAGACAATTGAATACAGTTCAAGAGACGCTGTTGATTATATTGTATTGTTTTGTTATTGTTGATAGTGTTGATAAAGTTTTTTAATGATATTCGCTTCTGTAAATATAATTTGTATTTTTCAACTGATTTACAATATAATTTGTGTAATTTAGGGCCGCTTTTACAAACCTCGGATATGTAGCGGTATAACTATCTAAGGTATAAGTTTATTCCGATGTTTATTCCAACGTTCGCTTTTACAACGCATTTTTTATTCTCGGATAGTTATCCATGGTTTTATTGTAAATAAAATAAAGTTGGTATTGTTTGACACATTAACTGTCATATTAGAAAAGTCATATTTTAAATTCACATTACTATTAACAATGAATAAATTGAGATGGAGGGCTTATGTGAGTGAGGCCAAAAGTCAACCTGATTGATAGTGCCCAAAGAAGAAGAAGAATTACTATTAACAACATATTTGAGCATGTTTGTGGAAATATTGGGAGATGTCGAAGTAATCGACTCAGATAATTCTTTTATGGTGGTACATCTTCCGCGTTAGTTTCAGCCTCTCGTGTGCAAATATTCATAAAACCGCCCTCTAATAGAATCGAGCCCAAATACCGCCCATTTGAAAATTTTCATAAGAACTCCCTCTACTAGTAGAGTTCATATTATAATAATTCATAATTCAACCAATATTATGTACAGTTGTGGACTGCCAATATTGTAACAAGTTCTTTCAAGAAGAAAATTTCACTGATTAATAACAGGAGTATTTTTTTTAGGGTATAACAACATTAACAACCAGTTCGCATTTTGAAAAATATATAAATAAATAACAACCGGTTCATTCGAACTGGCTCCAGCCCAATACTGCATATATACATATACAAAAACTGGCATTATGTGTACATAGTGTGGAAGAGATGATAGTGGTCAGTTAGATTCTAAGCGCTCAAAGTGCTAGGAGCATATTCCAGCGGTAGTCGGCTGCTACTTTTCATTTCTATGCTTTAAAAAAATAAAATAAAAAAAATCAAAACTGCTGAACAAATTCATGGATAACGAGGGATTACGTACTATTATTATTGCTTATGGCAATGTCTAGGTTTTAGAGATTTTAAGGTCACGACTAGCGTCTTCTGACATGACCTAACAATTGCTTTTTACAGTAGCTGAGACTACCGTGCCCTGTGAAACATGCCCCATATTTCCGAAAATTAATTCAGAGATACAGGCACTCATTGTAAAAAATTAGAGACTGTAGTTGCAACAGCCAAGTTTTTTTTTTTTTAATCTTTTTGCCTATACTAGGTCGATCTCATGATTCCACACTTTCAAAGCAAGTGAGCTAACCACTACGCTGCTGCAACCACAATTATATAACTGTAATAAAAATTCAAATAAAACGTTATAATGTGACATTTATCATATGTCAATTTAACTTTTTTACCGTTGCTGGGTAATAAATACTTATTCACCAATCAGAGCAAGGGAATAACTTATACTGCCCTTTATCTGAAGTGTCGTTGGCTAGATAAGATATTCTGGTGTTTATTTCGATGTTTATCCTATTCGAGCTTTATCCGAGCATTGAAAAAGCGTTTTTTTGACTTTATACCGGGAATAGCGTTATCCGAGCTTTATCCAACGATTGTAAAAGCGGCCCTTAGACGTGTAGTGTTTCAATTAAGGCGGAAATCCTACATTATTAATATACTTTTTCAAAATTGAACATCTTTTGACTGAAGCACTAAATAGCACGTAAAGTCGTAGGCGGTGTATTAACGGATGCACCTGTATAAGGGAGCTAAAATGTTAAAAACATATCACGAAAGAGCCGCCGCCTCCAAGTGAAAATCCAAACAAAAACGTTTTTTAACAGTGTTTTAATTTTTGAAATGTAAAAAAGTAGGGGTATGAGGAGCTATTTAGCACATTTTTTTATATATTACTTCTAAGAAAGTGGGGGGCGCCATTATATATAATCCAATGGGGGGGGGACCTGATTCTCGGGCGAAAAAACTGTTCGGCACAGTAAGTGACGGTTTTTAATTACAAATTAAGTAAATATAGAGTGAAATAGGGCAAAAAAAAAATAATTATAAACGTCTGGAATGGTTAAAGTAATTTCAATGGCTAAATTCAATTCAAAACAATGGCCAACAATAACGTATCAACAACTTCGTTCAAAGAATTTCTTCGAAAATGTTATTTTCTATTAAAACATTGAACATTGTATACCCTAATTATGAACATTAACATTTTTTTCAGCCAACCCCTTACGCCGGCCCTGTAGACAGGCGCATTAGAACGGAGGTTTGAGCAACTATGTAACCGTAAAATATTTGTTCACTTGCTGCTGATGAAGGCTGCCTTGCAAATTTAAATGTTACATCCAGTATTAACATAAATATACTATTTGAAGGAAAATTTCATTATCATTATTTAATATTTAATCATTATTAATATTACCTTTAATTATTCCTTGTAGAAAGTGTAAGAATTGATAGAGTGATGTACCAGCAGGAAAGTAATCGAATATAGCCGGTAAAAATTTCTGAAAAATATATTTGAAAATATTATATCGGAAGTATCGCTAGAGTGATATGCAACTTACATTACAGAATTGTAAGATAAGTTGTATAACACATAATCAGGAAAAAAACATTGTATCTTGTTTCATATAACTTTTATTTTCACTGACTGCAATTTCGGCTCTCGCCAGTGGCGCACCAAGGGGGGTGGCCCGGGAGCCAAGAAAGAACAAAATAAAAACACAAGAAAATTTTATTACCACCGTCCTAGGTAAATATATGTATTTAAAAATATCAATATTCAATTCAAAATATCAAAACAACCACAGTGTTTCACTCAGAAATGATAGGGCTACTGAACATACTAAAAGCATGAAAAACATCAGTTTAATAGTATATTGCAGCAACAAAGACAGATAAGAAACCCGGAAGTTTCAGTGATTCAAATGGACATTGAAGAGAGTTTTAATCTATATGAAATACAAATATAGAGCTGAGCGACAGTTTTCTTATATCGTACAGGAGTGGAGTATATAAATACAGTGCCAATTCTTTAAATTTTGAAAAATAACACATAATGGATGTTTAGTCGTTCCATTCAAATAAGATTATGAATTACTTATTAAACGGACAGTAGTCTGCATAGATCGTGTGTAGTGTTTGCGCGCCCGCGGGAAGGGGGGTGGTGTCTCAGGAGCAAGAGCTCAAAAAACACGTGGGTTTTAAGTGTTTTTGTCAAAATATAAGTGATGAGCCCCTCCTCCAAGAGCTCCAAACGCATGTGGTTATTTGTTATGACGTTTTTGTTCAAATAAAGGTGAGGATCTTTTTAGATCATCACCTGTAATTTAGAAATGCTTATTCATTATTTAAATAATTTTGTCATATGCCCCCCACCCCATTACTGGGTGCGCGCCTGGCTCTCGCGATTGTCAAAGTTGCAATGAATAGCGAGAGCTAGGGTTACCATACGTCCCGGTTTGACCGGGACAGTCCCGGTTTTCAACATATGTCCCGGTGTCCTGTCCCAGTTTGAAATATGTCCCGGTTTTTTAGTATTAGTAAAAATATTGACAAATTCTATCAAGTTTGCGAATCATACATTTCTCTTTGGCAACAAATTTTGAAGAGCTTGAAGAATATACCTGGGCATTCGATGTATCTATGAATTGGAATAATATTGAGAAAACAATGGAGCTAATTAATTCAAAGTTTTCCATTCTTGTTATTAATTCTGACAGATTATTTGACGAAGACACTAAACGCAAAAACTTATAGCTCGAAAAAGGCACTAGTATCGAGGAAAAGTGGATACAATTATTTCTAAATTTTCAAGAAAAAAATATTTCAATTACAAATTTAAAGAAAATTATCGAATTTATTTTTTGTTTTCCTGGAACATCAACATCCATAGAGCGTCTAGTTTCTATAATGCAAAGCGTATGGACATCTGAAAGAAATCGTTTGCTTCAAAGAAATGTTGGTGCATTATTGTTTGTTAAAACAAACGTGAATTTAAACTACACTGAATTTTATAAACACATTGAAAATAATGATAACTTTCTACAAAAAGTATTATCTACCAAAAAATATAGGAACATTTAATGTTCAATAAAATAAAATTCTGTGATTATTTCATAATATCTAAAATAAAATCAAATTATTATTTAAAACACGCTTTTGTAATCTTTACACTGTCCCGGTTTGGCGCACAAAAAATATGGAACCCTAGTGAGAGCCGAATTTTTTTCTGATCAATTATAAATTAAAACTGATCAAATACTTCTGATTAATATCATTAAATTTTCTGATCAAAAACTGAATTAAATTCTGGGTGAAATACTAGCCTTTTTTTACTAACACTTCAAAAACATTGGTGTTTTTTATTATTATTATTATTATTATTTTTTTATTATTTTATATTTTAGGTATCATAATTTTTTTTTTCTTTTAATACGAAATACTTTTATGACTCAAAAAATATTTCGATCTTCAAGGTTTCATGTTAAACAGTATCCACTGTAATTAATTTTATAGTTAAATTATATGTAACACCGAAAAAATATTTCTTACATTGTTCATTTGTTGGTCATCAATGCCAACAACTAGAAAAATAGCTGCCAGACACAATTGTTGAGTTGGGGAGTCTTCTCGACAAAAAGCTTGGCCAATTCTCGAGTTGAGTTGTCTCAATGGAAACAGCTCGTAGTAACCTTGACTTCTTAGAGATTGCTGCAACAGATACAAAATACGTGATTATCACTCAATTATAAAGATAAACATCTCTAAATTAGAATCAGTGGTGTAGATGCATTTTAACAACTACTAGCTGAGGTTTCCATACTTCGTTCAGGATCCTGAGGAAAATATATGCGGGGTCGCAGAATTGATGACAGAGCAGTGGCGTAACTAGAAATTTGGGCCCAGACGCAAAACTTGTAAATGGCCCCTGTCTTTATAGCAAAGATACTAATACTACGTATATGTATACCAAAAAAAAAAAAAAAAAACACACACACACAAATTAAGTTGAAAACACTTACTTATTTTCAAATTTACTAACAAAAAACTATGAACTAAGAACTAAATTATTACGAAAACTGTTTTCTTCTAGATTTCATCGCTGCAAATTTACTTACTAAATTTTTTTAATCCATTTTCTTAGCCTCACTTCTTTCAATTGCTAATATAGAACGATCATTCAGGCGCGATTGTGCCACACTATTTCTTCCAGAGCCACAGTAAGGAAAACTTGCGCTAGGGGCAAAACTGCGTTTTGGCGCCCATGGCAAAGAGGTGGTCCTCACTTCCCAAAATCCAAGTGATGAGCAAAAAAAAAGGTCCTCACCTCCCAAAATCCAAGTGATGAGCCAAAAAAAAAATAAAAAAGATCCTCACCTTCGACCTTCGCGATGTGGCGCCCTTTTCCTTAGTGCGCTAGGGGCCGTCGCCCCCTCCGCCTCCCCTTACTGCGGCTCTGATTTCTTCTATAGTCTTTTATTAATTTGAACTTGCTAAATGATCTTTCTACAGAAGTAACTGTTCAGGGCGTGTGAAGAACAATATAAAAACAGAAAATACATCCGATATATCAGTTTCTAAGCAATTATATTGGATCATTATTAAGTTAGCAAAATCTTTTACACTTTGCAGTTCGTTTAATTCGTCTTTTAAAAGCGAATTAACATGAATAAATTGCAATAGAAATTGTTCACTTAAAAAAGTAGAATACTTCTTTTGTAATTTTTCATATTCTTTTAAAATATCTTCGTCTTTTAAAGTTGATAATCTTTGTGGATCCAGAAATCCAAAATAATTTCTTAATTTTTCCATGTTTTTAAATCTTTCATGAAATTGATATGAAATAGTATCTATGGCAACATTAAATATTTTAATTCAAAACATATCTTCTCTTGAAGAAAAGTGATAATTCTTCGCCAATTCATCAAAATGGTGTTTCACTTTAGGCTGTCGTATTTCTTGAAACTCAGGGGCAACATTCCAATTTCTTGCAATTTCTGCAGCTTCATCTTTTATTTCAATAAATTTAGATATAATTTCTGAGATTTTATTATACGCCTGGTTCAAAACAGTTTTGGCTTCATCTAAAATCTAAAATGTAGAATTTTTCTTTTGTAGAGCTTTTGAAGCTAAATTAATTTCTGTTAGAATTTTATACGAAAAGACGCACATAAAAATAAACTAAAATTTTTCCATTTTATTTTTTATGTTTTGAGCTTCATCACAAATTTCTTTTCTCTGCCAATATCAAGTGTGTTAAAGATTTTATAATATCTAAATAACGTAGTTAAACAGCCAATAGAGAAGTCAATCTTCCAGACCATCGAGTGGGATTTAGTTTTTTTAAAGTTACATTTCATTCGCAAAGGACCCTCAGGATCGACGGACCCCGATGCAATGCATCCTTTTGCGACCCCGTAGTTACGCCACTGTGACAGAGCAATTTTTTTAAACAGTCGTTTATTTGCAAATTTATATAAGGATGTGGGAGCGGATTGCGAACAACTTTTACTACATACAGATGTAAGGTGGTTGTCAAAGGGACGAGCCCTAAAACGACTAAAAGGGTTGAAAGATGAGATAATGATATTTTTATCAGAAACAAAGTCCAATGTTTTTAATCTCTTCCACAATGAAACTTGGGTTTGCAAATTGTGTTATTTGTCAGACATATTCGAGAAACTAAATGAACTGAATATGTCCCTGCAAAGGGAGAACGCGAACATATTAATTTTGTATGATAAAATTCATGCGTTTATGAAACAAATAAACTTATGGAAATCAAATGTGGAAAATGCCACGCTCGTCATGTTTTCAAGTACATATGATTTTATCACTGAAAATAATTTGGATAATATTTTAATTACGAAAATCATAACTGATCATTTGTCATGTATGGAAGAACAATTTAAAAAATATTTTCTATCAGATTTAAATACTGAACAGTTTATCTGGGTGCAAAAACCATTCCTTGTTGAAAAGGAACAAGTGAAACATCTCCTATTAAATGCCTAAGAAGAATTTGCCGAATTTAGTTCTTACAAAACTTAAAACCGAGTTTAGTAATCAAACATTGATTTTTTTTTATTTTTTTGCTTAGTGTGATATCAGATTATCCACTACTCGCTGAATTAGCAATGGCAGTTCTCTTACCATTTGCAACGACTTATTTATGCGAAATGGTATTTTCAGTAATGACCAACATCAAAACAAAGCAGCGCTCTCGTCTTAGCAACATAGAAATCGCTTAGAGACTTACACTGACCGATATTAAACCCAGGTTTAATTTATTGTGCCAAAATAAGCAGGCTCACCCATCACGTTAAATTTAATTTAAAACATGTTTAGTAAACTTAATTAGTTAAGTTAATGTCGAAACATATACATAGAATATTTTGTTCAAAGATGTACCAAAGATAAATGATTAATTTTTGTTGATACTAAAAATAAATCTGCTATAATCTGTCTCATTTTGTGATACAAAACTAGATCTGGTTACTTTGGTGACTGTTGTGGTGTAAATAGACTTTTATGGAAATATGTGAACTTGTAAATCTGGCTTTTAAATTTATGGTTAAGTATTATTATATCGAGGTTATATTCAATCAAAAACTACATATATCAGATAAAAAATTGACATGTCAAAATTGCAATTGACATGTCAAAATTGTGATTGACATGTCAAATATTTGAAAGGTGCCACTTCAGAATTACCACCCTAAGATGATATTTTAAATATACAACATAAAAAATTAAGTTTCCCTGTTAGTTTCGTATTACAAAATGTGACAGATAATATTAATCAAAATTTGTTTCAATGCAATTAAACAAAAGAAATTAACTCCTTCTGAACCCCCTCCCCCCACCGGGATGTTTTTCTACACGTACCCATTCTTCGGGGGGTGTCTTTTGAAATTTTTAAGAACAAAAGGGGGTCGCGGACAAACATTTTTGAGAAACACTGTCATAGATGATCGTCCATAAAAACAGAAGTCGCCTTAATAATTTTTACTAATATTTTAAATATACCAACAAAGCTAAACTAATTTATATTCTAAACGCAATACAAATACATGTTTAACTAGCAGACATACCCGACGATGCTCGGGAGAAAAATCATAATTTATCAAAAATAATTTCATTCGGAAAAATAAATGATTTCTGCAAATCTTCGATTTTGGTTATTTAATTTAAGAACGTTTAATTTATCAAAATAGTTTTAATTCCAACAATTCCAACTGGTTATTAAATTTACACTCGTAAAAATTAAATGCAATATTTGCCAAAATATAACTAGAATTTTGACAAAATAATTTAAACAAAATAAAAATGAAAAAAGAACAAAAAATAAAATTGTCTCCTCTGCCCGGGAGCGAACCCTAGTTTTCTGCGTAGCAAGCGAGCAAGCTAAATATTAGATCAGGATACGCCTTCTAGTATAGTGTGTTACATAACTATAACTTTTGTACATCGTCAACCAAAAACCTCAAAAAATGCGTTTTTTTCCGAAAATATAATCTGATCAAAAATTCCTGTTGTACTATTCCGGTTCACACCAATGTACGAGGGTCATCTCAAAAGTAAGTTACACTTTTTTATTTATTTTTAATAAATATAAGTAAAAACTTTTTAAAAAAAGTATATTTCGAAAAGTACATATTAAACATATTTTTCTACATAATCGCTTTGTTTTTCAATACATTTTTGGTACCGTGGTAAAAGTTTTTTCAATCCAGTGTCATACCATTCTGCCTCCATACTGGTTAGCCATCTTTCAACTTCTTGTTTCAAATTATCCACGTTTGTAAAGCGTCTTCCCCCAACATGTTGCTTCAGCTGCGGAAACAGGTGGAAGTCACTTGGTGCAAGATCAGGAGAGTAAGGAGGATGTCCGAAAACATCCCATAGAAACTCCTCAAGCAGGTCTTGAGTTTGACGAGAAGCGTGCGGGCGAGCGTTGTCGTGGAACGAAAAAACTGTTTTTGTCAACTTGTTAGCTCTCCTTTTGTTTTGAATCGCCTTTCTGAGTTGTCGCAACACCTCACAATAGCGCGCAGCTGTGAACGTGATCCCACGGGGCAGGTAATCGATCAACAACACAACCTTGGAATCCCAAAAGACCGTTGCCATGACTTTTCCCGCAAATGCCACAACTTTCGCTTTTTTTGGTGTTGGCTCGTCCTTTAATTTCCACACCATACTCTATCTTTTCGATTCGGGCGTCCTGTGATGGATCCATGTCGGTCACTATTCGGTCGAATAAACGTTAGTCACCGATCGGTGTCAATGACCCTTCGAACATCTTCGACAACTGTCATGGTGCGGGAAGTGGAGGGGCGACCGGTTCGTTGTTCATCGTGTAATGTTCTTCTCCCTTCAATAAATGATTGGCGCCAACGAGAGGCCACTGGCCTTGACATAACGTCTTCACCATAAACACTACACAACTCGCGATGAATTTCAGTAGCATTTTTATTTTTTGCCATCAAAAAACGAATACCACCATGAACTTCTCAATTAGCGGTAGGAGCGAGTAGTACCTGTAGTAGTACCATAGTGGTTGGAGGCTGACTGCCGGATCAATCGACGCACGCGTATAGAAATTTTACAGTGCTGCCACTACACCCAGACGCAAATTCCCTGAGACTCTCAGACTTTTCCCGCCAACCACACGGATTAAAAAAATAGTGTAACCTTTGCGACGACCCTCGTGCATTACTTTTTTTTTCAGATTTTTAGTTTAAACCACCTGGGCTACAGGGTGTGGGACAAAATTTTTTTGCACAATTTGGCAAAAATCACATCAAAATAATATATTTTGCAAAAATAAAATTTTGATCCGTTAATATAATAAAACGTTAATCCAAGTACTAAGGGCATTCGATACCCTAATCAGAATTTTAAAAAAATATATTTTTTTTTTCGATGAGACGGACAGACGGACAGACAGACAGACAGACGGACAGACGGACAGACGGACAGACAGACAGACAGACAGACAGACAGACAGACAGACAGACAAACAGACAGACAGACAGACAGACAGACAGACAGACAGACAGACAGACAGACAGACAGACAGACAGACAGACAGACAGACAGACCGACAGACAGACAGAAAGACAGACAGACGAACAGACAGACGACAAAATGACGGTACATATACGGGTTTTTTGGTCATACCTACAAAACCCCTAAGTTTAGCCGTTTGGCTACAATTTTTGCCGAAGAGAGACCGACAAACAGACAGACAGATAGATAGACAGACAGACAGACAGACAGACAGATAGACAGACAGACAGACAAACGACAAAATGACGATTTAATGGTATTCTGGTCATACCTACAAAATCCTAAAAACACATCTCTCGAATAATATGCATACATGAATTTTCGGAAAATAATATGCTTTATAAGTTGAGTTGAATGTGTAATAAAAATACTTGATTTCGTAGATTAACAGGCAATTAAACCATTTTGACGCAATTTTTGTCGAAAATATATTGTCCCCGTTTTGTTTCCCAGAATGATTAGTTAGAAAACTTAGGTGCTCGCAATTTTTAGGTATACAATATGTTATTTTAAATGCATCGATTTTTTTCTGTTTAAAAATAATAAAATTAAATGTAGGGTATAGACTGAAAACTCTTAACATGTACTTATATTAACTGAGGAAAAGTGAATTAAAACATTTATTAAACTTGTTGAAGCCTTTACATTAACTTTAATCAATGTTTGTAATTTGATTGATATACTAACGACTTTTTCATGTTATTAACAATATTTTACCTTATCTTAAGAAAAATACAAGTAAAAAATAAACAATAAATTTCTTTAACAACACTTGGTTATAAATTACTTACTAGGCACTTTAAAATATTGTTAATTGATAATTTAAATATTTAACCTTGTCAGTATATTTTTTAAATTGTTTATAATATATTATTAGCTTTGTTTGTTAGCAGATATTTTTTTAATTATATAAAATTATAAAGTTCACAAATTATAACTTTCGCACTTTGGGTTTTGAACTTTGCCTGTAATCCCATGAATTATCTAGAGATTTGTATCAGGTACTATTTTCTTATCTTCTGACAAATATTTATTATATTATTATAAAAATAAAGAAAAACGACTAAATCCCACACTATAGAAAATGCAAAGGGTAATACTATTTTTGAACTTCAAATAATTGTAATTTTTAAAATATGAAACAATGTAATCCCGAGTTCTATATAAAAAAATCAAACAAAATTTTTTAAATTTTCGTTACTTGATCAAAAATTGTTAATATATTATGCTAGAGCACTCCGCCTTTGAAGTTGCGATAATTCATGTAATGTATGGATGAGGTTATTGTTTGTACGTGAGGCCTGTTGAAGGATTTGCTTCGATATCAGACGTTGAGCTCTAAGATGGAGTGGAGGTTCGGCGGCTTCTGTTAGGAGAGCATTTGTTGGTGTTGACCTCATAGCACACAGACTTATTCTCAAAGCCTGGCACTGAATACGGTCAAATTTTAGTTTCCTACTGGCGGTTAGAGGTGACATTATCGTAGATGAATAATCCAAACGGGAACGAAGTAGACTTTTGTACAGTAGAAGCAGAGTTTGGGGATGTCCTCCCCACCATGTTTTTGTCAGGGATTTGAGGAAATTTAAGATTTGGTGGCATAGTTTAGTTATATGATTAATTTGGCACTGCCATGTCAATTTTGGATCTAGGTATATACCTGATTTTTCTGTGTGTAAATATGACTGCCTTAGTTTTGGAAGGTGACAGAGTGAAATTGTGCTTGGAGAGCCAGGTGTTCAGAGTTTCTAACGCAAGCTTTATGGAATGTATACTTGCATAAATGTTCTTGTGTGACATATAGATGACTACATATGTCATCAGCGTATTGTAAAATCTGTCTGTAAGATTGTATGAGCGGGAAAATTGAAAGCGTGTATAAGTTAAATAGTATCGGACTGAGTACAGAACCTTGCGGGAGGCCGTTAAACGAAGTTATAGGGCTATATAGTTCATTTATATGCTTCACGTGGATGATCTTATAGGCGATCAGCTGGCTGACTATATGTATGATGGACTATGGTATGTTAGTCTCAGCGAGTATTTTTAATAGTGTGGGAATAGTCTAAGTTGTCGAAGGCTCCTTTGACGTCCAGGAATACAGCTATAAGATATTCTTAGATATTTTTTCCTATCCTTTATATAGAACCGCTATATGAATATCTGTCGTGAGTTTTGCTGCGCAATTGAAGCAGGATATACCTTTTCGGAATCCTGTAAGTTGCGCGGGGAATGTTCGATTTTTCTCTAGCCACCAGTCTGGGCGCTGTTTGACAATAAACATCTCATTATTACATACAGGTACATGTGACAAACAACCTTAATCCGGTCATTAAGCCCGGAACCAGGTACGTGGCCATTTACAAGGCCTTATCAACCGATCAATGGTCACACCTGCCACGTCATCTAAGTCTAAGTGAAAACAATATGTCATTAAAAATAATAGATAAATATTGTGTACAAGGAAACGCCTTTTTTAATTTCTTTTAAACAGTTTTATTTTTACATGACAGTGGTGAGGGTAAGCAGTTGTTGTTTTCAAATTCTTAAAAACAATTCTTAAAAGATGGATTAGTAATGTACCAAATTACCAGGTACAATCAGTATTCAAGTAGTTCCGTAGTATATTCAAGATATAAAAAATAAATATTATAAATAAAAAGCATCTGCTGTAATAAAGGGAAAAAACTCTTGTTAATATTGTATCAGATATTATCTTATTATTATTCAATTATAGTTATTATTTATAATATGTATGTATATGTGTATAAATATGTATAATTTTTGAGCATTTTGATCTTTTTTTCATCTGTACATTGTAGCGCGAAAAAAAAATAATAATAATAAAATGCTGTAAATAATTTAGTTTAAGTAAATAAATAATATTTTTGTTTATTATTAAATTTTAAAATACTGGGCATAATATATGCTGCTAACATTTAACTTTTGTATATTACCACGCGCAGAACATTCTTGTTCTTTGTGGGTTAATGTATTAAATTTTTTTTTTATTGTTTAAATCGTATTGTTGCCCAATACGTACGTGTGTCTGTATTTATTTGTATACACACACATGTATATTTTGTATAATATTGTAAAATTATTGTAACTTATAAACAATAAAAAATTATAAAATAAAAAAAAAATAAATGAAATATAGTACAATTTTTAAATATTATTTTTGTAATGAGCAGAAACAGAAATCTTATTCATGGACCGGTTCATTTGGAGTCCTGTGCCAGTTCATTCAGGAACGGATATAAGGCTTAAACAGAAACTTTGAAAAAGTAAACTTACTGAGAAAGATGCTCCATTTGAGATCAGAAACTTCATAAGTGGACTTGGTTTATGAACAATAAGGGCTCCTGGTGCTAAACCCTGCATGTAACGGATTTTCGAATTGTATTCTGGTTTCATGGAAGCCATAACAAAAAAGACACCAGCACCCATCGAGTGGCCTATGTAGTATAAATCCTTATGGTTCGTTACATTCAGGATATGATCTATAGTAGCTGGTAAGTCATATATGCCAATCTCATGAAAACTGAAAAAGAAAAGATCACTATGTATAAATAAGTACAATGTGATTTTAAAAAGATTGATATTATGTAACAAAAAATGGCTTGAAATTGTGGCATAAATTACACGACGCGAAATCAAACACTAGTGTCATCTCGACGGATAAACAGTTAACTAAAAGTAATGCCAAACTTATTTCAAATTTATACCGAGTGCTTGTCTTGGCCGCTCCATCGCAATAGTTTTTGGGGCGCTCACTAATTATGGTGAACTAGACTAAACCCATAGGCTTGCGTGGTACACATATATAGATTTTGACAATTTAAAACATTATTCAATAAACATACCTGATAACTAATTAAGAAGCACAATTTTTAATATAATTGTTGATAAATAGAAATGCAGAAAACCTAATTTTTCTATTAAACTAAACAGATGTTAAACAATAGGTTTTTAAACAAATGTAATGTACGCCGCTCATGGAAACATGTTACTTGCACATGCGCAGAAACTCGTATTGCACATAATTCAGTTCCTAGAATATATTTTTTTTTTTACACAAGGGAATAATAATCGTTCATTTTATGGTCAATTAATATTGATCACCCAGTATTTTAAAAAAATCATTAAAAATGCCAGATGTGTAGTCAGATTTTATAATTAAGAAATATGAACTAGTGCATAAAAGTATTGGAAACAAGAAAATAAAATGCAGAATTCTAGTTTTCAGCTCGCATACAATTAATTCCATCAACAATTCTGATTAACCTACAACTTTACCCTCCAAAACAGTAGAGCAATGTATTTTCTTGTATTAAATGATGAAAATATTATGTGTTACTTGCAGTATAATATTCGTGTGATTGAAGATAATTTTCCGTATCATATCTTAAACAGATATTGCCGTTATTGGTGCTAATATTTTGTTTCTGTGACTAAAAAAAAAAAGAATCGTTTCATATAAGAAAAAATAAATAAATAAAATGCAATTTTGTTGTCAGGTATCTTGTATTTATATAAAGTTAAATATGTTAAGTGGGGTCAATAGTGACCCCAAAGCTTTTTACCAAACAAGGTAATAATATTTGTAAAAAAATATTTTTATTTGATATACACACAAATATTATTAAACAAAGTTTTATAATACTGTCACAATTATGGTCTAATTGTGTTCTAATGTCCCAATTCCTTGAGCGGCCTTTAAGTCATGTAGGTCAAAGTTGCTGACGTACGGTTTTGGGAATTGAAAAATGCACTGTTTGAGTGTTGCGTGTTTGTCAACATAAGTTTTGAACTACATTCTAATGTGTTGAAATTGTGGTGACTATGGTCTTGAATTGCTGCCAACAATTACACAAATGAATAATGTTTCCAAAACAATTGAGGTAGGACCTGACGTTATAGTATCCTGGTTAACAGTTATAAAATGGTCTTAGGGAATAGAGTCGTAGTTAGTCATTCTTGGTAGTCAAGCAGTAGTCATTCTTGTGAGCAAGCTACCCAAGGGCCAGCCCAGCTGTTGAAGTCACCAACACGAAATGTGAATGTCGTCTACAGGGCTTCTCCACGTGTTCGCCTCGTGCGGATACCTGGGGTGGTTCGACCGATCTTGGAGAAGCCGGGACAAGAACGTGACTTACATCAGCTTCTAACGAACAACACCAGCAGTCATTCTGACCAACAATTGTATTCTGATGTAAATTAATATTATATAATAAATTTTGTAGAAAAGATTCAGTTCTTGAATTCACCCCGTGACAATACCACAGTATAATACAGTATTCCCACTCTTGTCGGAACCTTTTATGTTCGTGTACCATATGTTCGTGACCTCGAGCTACCTCGTCTTACCCAGGACGCTAAAGAACGCGTAATAGTCTGTATTACGCGTATGGATACGGACGAGGCTTTATATGACAACTGACGAAAAATTAAATTAGGTTATAAATGAAATAATTGAAAATTTGCACTAAACAGGGAATTAGTTACAAAATGAAATTTATATTTAAAATGTCAAAATTAAGAAATTTGAATTTTATGACTCTAAAATGAATTTTAAAAATATTATATGCTTCGGAATTGCGTCGGAAAACTTCGCGTCCTACCCAGAGCTCACGCATGCGCATGAAAAATCTGGTACAGAAAAACGGTCGAGTAAAATTACTGTATTATACTGTGACAATACTATAAATTTTTAGAAAGGTGACAGAATTAATACAGTTTTATGAATCGTTTGTTTTATATTCAAAGCAAGTATTTATCTGATGATCATTACAAACATTTCGATTACAATTCTGACATCTCTTGGAATACTTTCTGTCAATATTTCTATGGTATTTCCAGCATCTACCACGTTTTAATTCTCAAGTTTCTTGCGGATGGCCTTGTGATGTTGATTCTTCTTCTGCGCTTGTTCCAGTAGCAACTAATTCTTTGTCCAGCTGCTTGAGAAATTCTCGTCGTTTGTGACCTTTTTTTGTTTTCATTGCACTAATGTTTATCATGTTATAAAAAATTGTCGCAGGCCATCTTCTTGTTTGCCTTTTGATGGTATACGTTCGGAGACGCTTGTCCAAAGTGTCTACACCTGACTTTGTTTTATGGTAATCAATAATTATTTACGGCTTTTTCTTTGTAGGTAACGATTGCAAGATAACGATTTTCCCTATTTTGGATAGTAGGAGGCTAACATGACTTTATCTTGGAGTTCTGGCGAATTTTTTCGAATTGTACCAAGTTTGCTAAATTTTTCTTATCCATTTCTCTTGCAAGATCAAGGCTTGTAAAAAAATCAGCTGTGGCCAACACAGGACCGACCGCCATCGTAAAGTACTCGTATAAAATACATTCTAGCAGCAGAGTAGAAATAACTTGGCCTAATATTTTCTAACAGAGATATTATTTGTCAAGTCCATGGAAACGTTACATAAAAGTATAAAAAAATTGAGGCTTACAAAAATTTTAAAAAAATTTACAAAAATTTGTCGAAATTTTTCGTTTTATCAAAAAACGTCTCAAATAAAAGTTATTACTTATTGCATTTATAGCAACTTTTGGTGAATAAATTTTTTCGAAAAATTTTTCTGTTGCAAAATATTCGCAAAAATCTTAAAATCGACACGAGTAAACTCCCATTTCTAGTCTACCGATTTTTACCAAAAGTTGATCAACTCGTGTCATTGATGTCAAAAGCTTAAATATGCAGTTTCATAAAAATCCTTTCAGCCTAATTTGCTCTGCACGTGTACACAGACGGACAGACAGACAGACGGACAGACAGACGGACAGACAGACAGACAGACCGACAGACATCATGCTAAAAATAGTCAAAACGTTATGTAGGGACCTCAATTCGTGGAGATCCATCGAAATCTCGAAATGTCAAAATCGGTATGATCACAATACCTCCCTCATATATGTTGACGGTCGATAAAAATGAGAAAAATGAGAGATTCCCAGAAAAAAACACGGAAATTTTGCCACCCACACAGAAACCGAGGAAGCACTTGATCCTCAAGAAACGTTTAGACATAACGAAAATATCAAAATAACTGAAGAAATAGAAGAGATATGATAAATTAACATATTTAATAATTGGGGTCACTGGTAACCCCAATGGTATTATGTGTGACTTTTTCATTTTTTGGCAAAATTATGCAGCTACAAAAATTGTGCTCCAGCTAAACTAAGAAAACAATATGTTAGGAAAAGTCAATTTTTTCAGAATTTTAAGTAAGAAAAATTTAATAGAAAAGTACACTCTTTTTTGCTGTCTTAGATAACCGAGAATGAAAGGTTTTAATAGATAAATTAACAAAGGAAAATTTACAAACATCTCGATATACAATATTCGAGCTCTTATGAGTCTCGCTAACTTACTGGATATTTACGAAATCTTTTATAAGAATTTATATTTCGCAGTAATTTTGTATGTAGATAAAATACTGGGTGCAGTAATTAATCTTAAATCAAATTATAAACAGTTTTTTAAATCGATGAGTTTTTTAGATGTCTGACATTTGTTTACTGATAAATATGATTACAAAAAAACAACAAACACCTACTCATTAAATATTGTTTTTGATATTGATTGAAAAATATGATTTCTTACCTGAACTTCCAGAACTTTTTATCGCGATCTGGATCTAGGTAAATATGTTTTCTTGAGTAATAATTTCCTCTAGCATTGCTCATCCATACATCGTAGCCATTATCCACCAATATAAATGCTGAAAAGAAAACAACAAGAATTAATAAGCTGGATGAAATAACTCTGTATAACTGATTTGTGTTTGCTAATTCAAGGCTGAATCAAATGAATTATTTTTTAACAATGGTACTCTTCATGGTGCTAATTGAGGGTTAGTTAAATTCACCAAAGCAGGGGCGTGTATTCCATAATTCGCAAATAGTTGATTTTTAGATTTTGGTAGATATAAATAAGAAACCCTTATATCGTCACGAATTTTTCTAGAAAAACTTTGAAAAAACATAACTTGAAATATTGTGTCCCATTTAACCGAGAATATATAGAGATCTCGAAAACTATAAGAGATACGATTTCGGTGAAATTAGGTAAAATTATCAACATTCGATTTAATTTGACCAAATATTTCAAATTTTTGGATCGTTGTAATTATTTATTTTATGAACAATCATTGTGAGGTATACATATGAAGACCTTTGAAGCATTGACTCAGCAACGGAAAATAATTTTTAAAAAAGTATCTTTTTTTTTCACTGTATTTAGGACTAACATATTACCAAAAAAAATATGTCACGCACTCTCCAAGATGTTCATTGTATTTTGTCCACCACTACTATCTGTAGAACTATAATAGCTACGAGGTTGGTTAAACTATACAACTCTTGAAATTTTATAAAACAATATCAAAGAGGCAAACAATTTTTTATTTCGATCAATGGTCCTCAAAATACGTAGTACAACCTTCTTATTTTAGATAGGAACACACAATTGTTTTTCGATTATTTGAAAGAGAATTTTATTCTGAATTTAACGAAATAAACAAGTCATAGCCATGCATCATAAAATAATTAAGAAAAATGCAATTTAAATTTATATTAATTTTATTGAAATCTCCTTGTAATAAGAATGCTATGAATGATAACTAGAGTATTGGCATGTAAGTTCTAAATATGTTTTTAAAGTATTTAATGTGAAAAAAAAAAAAAAAATATTGCTCTTTCTAATTTAATTGAAACATATTAACTCCTAGATTGGCCGCTCTCTAAAGGTGCGTACTGACTTGAGCATTTGTACGCGCCCGGATTATATGCGCGCCCAGATTATGTGCGCGCACGGATTTTAGTGCGGGTAAAAAAAAAATCTGCACACACAACTTTCTTGTTAGTGCGCGTAAAATTGCGCTCCACATATTTCAGTTATATCCACGCACATATTTATTTAAAGTAAGTAGTGTCAACGATGGCGGAAAGTAATGTTGTTGCCTTAACAAGTGCAACTATATAGAAGCAGGAAAATATACAATGGTTCAAGTTTGCTAGGAGAACTGCAAATGCAAGAGATTAGTGGACAATTTCAAATTATTTTTCGAATGTCAGCGACAGATTTTGAACTACTCGTTAATAAAGTTGGTCACAAAATTGGGAAAAAAGACAAGATTTATAAAGGCTGTTCCCGTGAAAGAACGATTAGCCATAACCCGACGTTTTTTTCAACCGGCGATTCGTTTACCAGCATGCAATACCTTTTTACTCCTTTCCATGTTGAATATTTACTGGTGTTTACTTAAATTTACGCTCACAATTATATGACTGCATAAACCCGTACACATTGACCGCACAAGTTCTTTGATCTTATCGGTGGGACCGACAAGCTATGGATAGCATTCGTGCGCGTATTAGTGTAGGCGCACACAAATTGTACCTCGTACTCACCTGAGTAATTTTACGCGCACAGCGTTCGTGCGCGCACAAATGCTCTAGTCAGTACGCACCTTAATAATAACCAGGGGCCGGATAGTTCAAACTGAGATTAATTATAATTAGCCTGGTCATGGATTTAAATATTAAATAATGAATTTAATGAAATAAAACATTCAAATATAAAAGTTATCCAGAAATTTATGACTGTTATTTCTTATTTGTTTTTGACTTTTTTTATTTCTTATTTATATATGACGTAAATGTGTCGCATTAACTTGTTTATGCAGGGCATTGTCAGTTTAATATTGTCGGTCTTGGAGTATATAGTTATTTATACAGCTATTTTTTGCAAAATTTTATACTTTTTAGTATATATTACTATTATTATTTTATTATATTGTTTTATTTATTAGTTTCTTTTTTGTTTTTCCTCGACTGATTTTTAAATCAATCTTTTATTGCATATAATTATATTTTAGTACATAGTTTTTTGGTTTTTGTTTAAATATTTTGTTATATGTAATAGTGTTAAGGTATAATTAGGTTGCATTAGATATATAATTTAAGAATCTATTAAATTATAGTTTATAAAGATCATTTTGTTTTTATAGTTTATTATTTTGTTTAATTTATTTAGTTTATTATTTATCGACAAAAAAATGAATTGTTTAGAATTTAGAATGGTTTAATTACAGATTTTCCGGATCAGTTTTCAATTGTTGATACAGATATTTTTAGCATTCCATCGTTGACTGAATAATAACTGAATAATAATATATATTTTTCAATCAACGATTCCATGTAGTAAAGATGTTCCGACTATCAAAACGATCCAATCCAACACCGCTGAAAATTATGTTTGGATTAGTGCAGATATCTTTGTAAATGACTTTGTATTATACATGTTGTTGCTGGAATTCTTCATCCAACTCTTCCTTATAACCCATGTTTAATTTCAACACTCTTAAGGGAGAGAGTTAATGTTCGTTAGAGAAATTATCTTGTAAATCCTCCTTTAACAAGATGTGAAGTAGAAAGGACGTTTTCAGTATTTAAAAGTCAACAACCAACAGGACCAATTCTACAGATTACAATTTTGAAAAAAAATATGGAGATATTTATTACATGTAATGCAACGAAGTTACATAACAATTCCGAAGATTAACTTATTCATGCAATTATATTAAGTTCTATGAGCCAGTTTATATATTTTTTCTCTACTTTTTAATGTAATGGAAAATATTTCTTAGAATATTTTTTTTATTAGAAAATAAGTTTATAAAAATACCTTAAGTGAAGGTGTTGAATTTTCTTTTGTCTCATTTTCTTTTTTGGTAATTTTAATTTAAATAAAAATAGCCGAATATACGCTTGCCTCAGAAAATGTCTTATGGCGTATTCGATTGGACCACTCTAGAATTGCTCTGCGAGCGAGCAAATGACGTCATGCTCTATCTGAGTTTTACTAGCGAGCGTGTCAGAGCAAGTCCCAATCGAATACGTTTTTATTATTGTTATGATTAATAATTTAAAAATACAGTGATTTCCTTGCGTAAACAGTGCAGGATAATACTTTATGTATAATTTTTATTATTTTTGTGATTGCAATGATTTATTTGTTTTCTGTTTATTTATATTCTGAAAATGTTACTTTTTTAAAATTATTTTATGTCTTTCAATTTCCTAATTTGATTTATTATATAAAAAGATACATCACTTCTTTATAAAGGTTCAATTAGTTCTAATAAACATACTAGCTTTCAAATACCGCTACGCGCCACATTGCTCGATGCTGCTCTGACTCTTGAGCCAGAGCAAGAAAAAGTGCACGCAGTGCACTCTCAGTGCAATTACCTTTCCCAATCGAATACGCATTTTATCAACTTTAGAGCAACTGCTCGCCCAATCGAATACGAAACTTGCTCGCCGTGTGACCTGAGTGCATAGTAGAGCACCCAATCGAATACGCTATTTGAAACACCTATGAACACACACACATGTTTATTCTGATATTTAACATGGGATTATAGTATTAAAATGAACGTTTAATAAGAAGCCTTTATCGCACAAAAGCGGAATGTAAAAATTTACGATAAAATTTTTGATAAATATATATCATTCTGAAAAAAATAAATTTGCCGCTGTTTTCGATTTGTATGCCCGTTTATACCGAACAGTCCGGTCCCTAAATACGCGTACTGACTAGAGCATTTATGCGCGCATGAATGTTGTGCGCGTAAAATTGCTCAGGTGAGTACGAGGTACAATTTGTGTGCGCGTGCACTAATACGCACACGAATGCTATCTGTAGCTTTCTCGGTCCCACCTATAAGATCAAAGAACTTGTACGCTCATTTTGTGTACGGGTTTATGCAGTCATATAATTGTGCGCGTAAATTTAAGTAAACACCAGTAAATATTCAACATGGAATGGAGTAAAAAGGTATTGCATGCTGGTTAACGAATCCCCAGTTGCAAAAAACGTAGGGTTATGGCTAATCGTTCGTTCACGGGAACAGCCCTTATAAATCTTGTCTTTCTACCCAATTTTGTGACCAACTTTATTAACGAGTAGTTCAAAATGTGCCGTTGATAATCGAACAATGCATTTTCAGTTCTGCTAGAAAACTTGAACCATTGTATATTCCCCTGCTTCTATATAATTGTCTCATCCACCACCGTTGGTTTTGATTTTTCTTTTTTTTTACTAAGTATACTATGGCAGCAATCGGCAGACTCACCAGTGAGTTACCGGTTGGTAAATTTTTTCCTGTATGCATACGTTGTTCTACCGGTAAGTTAGAACACGTTAGTTAGTTACTTACTCACCGGTTGCCATTTTATTAACCAGATTTCATTTACGGTTAGTTGATCACCGGTGGATATTTTGACAGTTATATCTGTAATAACAAAGAATCGAGCACAAAGCAAGTAAAAAAGTGTTAAGTCACTTAGATATTGAGGAGATGTATATAAAGCACATGTATTTTTAAAATTACTGTAAAAGCTTATATTCAAAATTTACTGTCATTACAATCTGTCATTGTTTAGATATTGTAGTTTTCCTATATGCCTTTCGACAACGCTGGCAAAAAATGTGCATTCAGTCAAATTCACCGGTAAGTTTGTACTGGTAAGTCACCGATGAGTTTGCTGAATGCGGCCTATGTACGCTACACTTGTTAAGACAACAACATTACTTTCTGCCATCCTTGACACTATTACTTTAAATTAATATGTGCGTGGATATATCTGAAATACATGGAGCGCGATTTTACGCGCACAAACAAGAAAGTTGTGTGTGTACTGACTTGAGCATATGTGCGCACACGGATTATATGCGCGTACGGATTTTCGTGTGGGAAAAAAAATTGCACAAACAACTTTCTTGTTTGTGCCCGTAAACTCGCGCTCAAACTATTTCAGTTATATCCAGGCACATATTTATTTAAAGTAGTGTCCACGATGGCAGAAAGTAATGTTGTTGCCTTAACAAGTGTACCTAGTAATGCATATTCTTAAAAATTAAAAAAAAAATAAACAGCCAAAGCTGCTAAAGCCAACAAATAAAAGAAAAAAAAAAAAAACATACAATGACAATTTTCTACACTTAGACATTTTTAATATGTCCTTAAATGCATTTGAAAAGAATCTTAAAGCCAGAACATCATAATCATCAGGGCCGCCCCTAGCATTTGCGAGGCCTGGGGCAAAACTGGAATTGCGGGGCCCCATCTATATACATATTGAATAACGA
This sequence comes from Liopterus haemorrhoidalis, assembly GCA_963971575.1. Lineage (NCBI taxonomy): Eukaryota > Metazoa > Arthropoda > Insecta > Coleoptera > Dytiscidae > Liopterus > Liopterus haemorrhoidalis. The sequence continues at coordinate 90,498,464 of OZ020611.1, forward strand.
TATTTTCTTTAATATTATTAACTATTAACAAACATACTTCTATTCACATACTTATATTCAATGAAAATATAATTTTTTTCCAACTATTTATAAAACTTGCAATAATATTTTTATTGAATTTTATTATTTTATTACTTGACGGTCGAAGCGCGGGGCCCTTAATGTTAATTTTGTGGAAAAACAAATTTCAAAATGTGATATCAATGCTTGTCTTATAGTTATTTTATTTTGTAATTTATTAATTCTTTTCTGTTATTCGCTTTTGTGGAATTTGTAATTTATTTTGTAATTCGAGGAAGCCTGTTATTGGTTCTGTGAACTGTTGGCTTTCCTCAGAAAACCAAATAAATAAATAAATAAATTATTTGATGGTCGTAGATAAACATTATTTCATTTAAGTATGCTACTTTTTTTTTTAATCGACGCTACTGTTACTGAATGAATCTGAAATCAAAGTGATAATGCAGCACTTGATATTTTTTACGTAAATCTATTGCGATTTAATTCCAGTCGTCGTTATCAATTGCTCTGATTATCAGTCACAGATTATTTGATTAATTAGGTATATATACAGTGGTGAGTTAGGTTTAGAAACTGTGGTTTTTGATTAGTAAAAGCGCCATGTCGAAGTTGGTATTCGGAGTCTTGTTGGCCGTTGTAGCTATCGCTGCTTCAGCTTATATTCCATCCAAGGCTGTTGTGCCTTATGCTGATGAAGAAGATGCACATTTGAATGTTGTAAGTAAAAATTATTTTTTATTTTTATATTTTTATACTTTTTTTATTATTGAAGATAGGGTGTAACGTTTAATTTGAAAATTTCTTGATACTGCATGATCTATAATAGTTTGTTATTGTATTTAACTAATATATTTTATACATTCAATCAGGTATACAAATGAATATATTTTTAATATATTAATATTCAAAAAATTTCTTAAACCACCATAGTAACCAAGCCACACATTTTGGTTGCTAGACCATCGCTATGAAAACATTTACAGAGCTATTCAAAAACAAAAAATAAACAGCGTTTAAATTAAACACTCTCTAAATTCAGTGTTTCAAATTTTTATTCAGATTTTTTTTTAATCAACTGTTTAACTTTTTAAACATTGTTTTAGATTTAAATCATTGAATAAAAAGACTAAAGGAGGGAGGCTGAATGAATTTTTACATACAAATTTTTCTGGTGGAAATTCTGCCTGAACAGTATTCGAACCCGAGACATTAGCAATGCAAGGCAAAATTCGAAAATTCAAATTTTTATTTGAATTTTCATGTTATATTGTTATCATTGAATTATAAGACTAAGGGGAGGAAGCCATATGAATTTTTATATACAAATTTTTCTGTCGGAAATTATGTCATTCCAATGACCACAATGGCTGCCAATATTTTGTTGTTTTCATATTAAAAAGTGATTATTACCTATAGTCACTTATTCTTTAGAGGATTTTTTCTCTCCTCATAGAGGAATATTCTTCAAGGCGACAATGCCTGACCTCATTCATAAAAAAAAGACACGTGAAAAAATTTCCGAGCTTGATTGGGAGGTTCTAACACACCCAACCTACTCACCAGACATTTCACCCTCCGAATATCACTTATTTCGGTCACTGGCACACTTTTTAAGAAACAAGACACTTGGAGATATGAACCATGTTAAAATGAGCCTAGAACAATTTTTTCCTTAAAAAAATCAGGAATTTTATAAATTGGGAATATTTTCTCTTCCTGATAAATGATAGAGTGTTATAGATCACAATGGTAACTTTATTCAATAAAATGCATTTTTTTCTTTCGATTTGTTTATATTTTAATATTACCAAATAAGCGAAAAAACTTTCCGGTGCACCTAATATATACAGGCTACTCCAAATATTTAAGCGGATACATATGGAAATTAAATTTTCTTAAGATGTCACGTGCCATTATTTTAATATTTGAAGTTTGCTTTTGATAAAAATATCTAATAAATGATTAAAAGCTTCAATCAAACGTTAACAGTTACTAGAAATAAACATTGAGTTCCGGTTATATCAAAGAAACAGACTACAATGTCAAATATGTTACATAGATATTTAATTATTTATGAAAAATTTAAATGGGTAACACCTTATATACATATTATTACTTAATTTAAAAGACATATAAATTAGGTATACAAATATAATGTTGATGTAAAATAAAGGCTGAAATATTAATTGAATATATAAATGCATTAAATAAACTATGAATTGTAAAAAATAGAGAGTAAAAACAAGTGGGACTAGATTTTGAGATCTAGTAGCTTTTAACGATTGAATGAGGTTTTTGATCATTGTGTAAGGTTTTCTTGGAATTTTTCGCAGATGCTGTGTTGCAAATTATGAAAATAGTTTTGTGTTATTTTCGTACGACCTATTCTTTCTTCTTTTAATATATTCTTCTATAGTATTTTCTTCTGTGTTCTTCCAAATGGTCTGCCAATGCTTTTCTTTTCACTACTTGCAAGATTTTTAAACTTTATGACTCTATTCTAAACCAAAATGTATATACAAGGACTATTAAGTTACGTTGAGTTTATAAAAACAAATAAGGGTAGTAAGAAAAGTTTTAATATATACAAGAGAGTTTCACATACATCTAAATTAATTTTGAACATAATCGCCACCAACATTAACGCATTTATCGTAATGGGAAATCAGTTTTGGTATACCCTCCTCATACCATGTAGCTGCCCGGGTTCTCAGCCAATTTTGCACACTGGTTTTCAGCTGCTCATTAGTGCTGAACCGCTCCTTTCCTAACCACACTTTCATCCTGGTGAACAAAAGGAAATAGCTTGGTGCCAAACCCGGGCTGTAGGGCGGGTGGCCGAATATCTCCTCTCTTTTTTTTCTCTTTATTATCGTCATTTTTATATTTGAAATAATTTTTCATTTTTAGCCGGAGTTGGTTGAGAAGTACGGCTATCCAATAGAAGTTCATCATGTTCAGACTTCAGACGGTTACATCTTGGAACTCCATAGAATTCCTTATGGAAAGAAATCTGGACCAGCTGAAAACAAGCCAGTAGTTTTTGTTCAACATGGTATTCTCGCCAGCTCTGCTGACTGGGTCATCGCTGGACCAGAAAGAGGAATCGGTAAGCAGTGTATCACATTTAAACAGAATGATTTGTTTAATTTGATTCATAAGTAAATAGAAAACATGTTTTATATGTATTGACTTTTAGAACAACTGATATTGAATGTCAAAGAAAAACTTTGGATAAAGTTAAATATTTAAATATATTTCTTGATTATATCTATGAAATTCCAGCAGCTATTATCAGTTATTCTGATAATTTTAGATATATAACAAAAATATTATTACAATTTTGATCATTTTAGAAATTAAAATTTGGAAGATTGTTTAAAACGGATTGTGTAAATAATCGTCAGTTATAATTGACGATAATTATTTATATAATTATATAAGACTTGGAGATTATCTATACATAGCTTCCTATGGTTCCTAGGTGAGGCAAAGGGACTGTACAAAGCTTCAACATCTGATTCTGTTCTTTGCAAGCGCCTTGACTATCATTCATATAAAACGGATCTGTGCCAAAGTCTTCTTCTTCTTCGACGTGTCTCTTGAGGATTCCAATGCTTGTTTGAGTAATAGTATCATCTGGTTTTCTATGTATGTTCTATCTATTTCTATTTTCTGAGCATTTCTCTGTTTCTCTGTCGATTGACATTAGTCATTGTTTGATATCCTGTTTGGTCCAGAAAATGCTACGCAAGCACTTATTTATTAAGATCTGTAGCCATTCATACAAATGTACAGAAAGAACGTTTTTACGGAAGTACGCAGTTTTGTTCCGAGTGGAATATTTACGATTTCCAAATTTCTTTGAGTGTCCCAAATACACAATCAGCTTTCTGGATACGGTTTCCAACATCTAAAAGAGCTTCTCCTTGTTTGCTGATAATACTACCAAGGTAGATGCACTCACTAGTCTTTTTAATTGGGCAATCGTCTATGACAAAAGTGTACTAGTGTCTGGCGTTAATTTTGATCGAATCAGTCTTTTCATGATTTATTTTAGGCCAATCTTCTTAGCTTCTGTATGCAATATCGGAAATTTTCTTAGCATAGCTCATGGATTGTGCAACTAAACAGATATTATCTGCATAATCCAGTTTATAAGGCATCAACCCTGGTACAAAATATATTTGTTAATTGTTTTTAGAAACTGAGAAGCCACTAGATTTTTTTTTTTTTTTTTCTCTTGCAAAGATGACCTCTTTTCAAAATGAACTAAGTTTTCCAAATACAAGGTCCATTTTTTTTTTTTTTTAACTTTATTTTGACAATTTTGAAATAGTAAAAGCGTCAAAAGTAAAATAATTAAAATTAAAAAATGTAATTACAAAAGTAAAAATAGTAAAATAGGTAGTTAAAACTCTTCTGGGTGTTCTTCGCCTGTTGCTGTCGGCCATTCGTAGATATCATCCCAGAAAACTTTCTTGTCGCTGGGAATGTACTAATACAGTTTTCTGATGTCTTGCATATATATTGTTTTATATTAATAGGAAGTTTTCCTTGATAAGCAGGGTTTCTTTCAGGTGAATAAATAGCTGAGAGCTCTAGATGCATGCTTTCTTTAGAAGGTAGCAGTATTGCACAAGACTATTTCATCATGAAAACGAATTCATAAAACTTATTGACAGCAAATTGAATCTTTAGCTCTTGACTAATTTTCTTTCCGTAACTTTCATGCGTCAGAATTTTCATTAAAAAAAAAATCTGGACATCAAATTTTAAAAGCAGCTACGTCTTGTTACGTTAAATGTTTCACTTGGAATTTCTGTGTGTTTGTAGAGGATTCAATAAAATTTTCATATTGACCAGGGCAATATACTCTCTTCACCGGTTCAGTTTGAAAACGGGCTATCTCTCGGAGAAGACACTTTTTCAAATTGACTGACAGAAGCCTGGTCTTGATAAAGCTGCTTCAGCTAGTAAAAAATGACCCGTTTTCATATGGAATACATGAATAGACATGTTAATGGCCAGAACCTGGTAAAAGGTAGTTTTATGAAAAAAATTGACATGACCATTTTTCATAATGACGATTCAATTGCTCTTTTCGTAGCTGCGGTTAACGTTTATTTAAGATTCTATGAATTAAGATAGTAGCTGTGATCTTATTGATAACATTTAGTAGTGTGATACGGCGCCAATTGTTGTATTGTTTTGGAGATTGTTTAAAACTGACAAAATTGTTTTCTCTGAGCAATTTTTTCCTCATTGAATTTTGATTTCATCTGGTAATATTGAAGTTCTGCTACCATATGCGAAAATAGGAACTCTCATTAACTTATATTGTGTCTAAAAATCCTTTGTATGATTTCACAAATTGAAAGAAGAGCTTGTATTTTGATTAATTTTAATGTTATACGTTATTGATACATAACCTTAGTACTTACATAGTCTTGGTAGAGAAAATCAATCAACTTAAGAATTAATGTAGCAATAATTGTTTTCCTCTTCGAAATAGCGTACTTATGTTTTCCAGATTGAAGCGCTCAAGTTAAAATTGTGGACATAAATTATTGCTTGTAATTTGAAGCACTCAATCCGATTAGTCACCACAGAAATAGTTCTTATCATTCAATTAATTGTAAAAAATAAACTCAATTTTCTCATTAATTTCACGGCTATTGTATTCTAACAAAATTTTATTATAAATGCAGTTGATCCCGTTCTTTCAAATGACTTCTAAGTTTACAATACAAAGTTATTACATAAATCCGATTAAGAAAATTGAATGGTTGCAAGTCGAAAAATTAGTTTGTTAGGATAATTAATGCATCATAATTAAGGGCATTGAACAACATTGCAATTGGTACTAAGAGTTTTTACTAAACAAATTTTTCTCAGTTGTCGTTTCTGAACTCTAGACCCATTGTATTTTTTTATGTCATTAGAGACTTCCCTGCTTTCTGTTTTCTGAAGAAATTCAGTCCAAATGTTCTTCGCCAAGTTAAGTTCTGCTTGTCCTATGAAGTTGTTCGTAATACTGGTGTTTCATGTTTTTGTGATTGGTTCCATACCGGATTCTTCATATGAAGTGCTTGAATATATTTGGTTCATACATTTTTCTTATTATTAAAAGTTTCCAAAAGTTTCTATAGGACGAAAATATATTATAATGACAACGAACCAATACACAAAAAATAATTCAAATAATTTTATTCTATAGGTTATCTTTTGGCTGACCTTGGATATGATGTGTGGATGGGCAACGCCCGTGGCAACACTTATTCCAAAAAACATATCAAATATACACCAAGTGATTCCAAATTCTGGGACTTCTCCTGGCATGAGATTGGTATCCATGATCTCCCAACCATGATCGACTATGCATTGGAAAAATCTGGCCAGAAACAAACCTTCTACATCGGTCATTCCCAAGGAACCACCAGCTTCTTTGTGATGTGCTCCCAGAAACCAGAATATAACGCCAAGATTCGCGCCCAGTTCAGTTTGGCTCCCATTGCATATATATGCATCATATGACAAGTCCTTTGCTGAAGATTATTTCTAACTTCACTGGGCCAATGGAGGTAAGAATATTACTTTACACTATTTTTATGCGCCTAATTACATTATTCCTTTAATAAATACGGGTCCTAAAATTTTATTTTTCAAAATACCCGCCCAAACATTTACTTTTTAAGGATACTGCGTCCTAGAGTGTATAATAATATTCTGATTTAGCTTTGACCATTATCAATGAATTTGTTAGTTGATTTTCATTTGTGCATGGCAACTGTTATTTTCAGATATAAATACAAAAAATATTGAGTGCCTTTTTTCAAACAAATTAGAATTTTTTTATACAAAATAAGGCACAATGTGTTGGGACTAAAAAACTAAATAATTTTTATAAGTAAAGTTTTTGTCTAAAACTCATAGTAGAGATAGAATATGCAATGGAAAATTTAACATGGGAAAGCTCTATGTCGCAAGTCGAAAATGGACATACGGTATGATTATACTTGTGCGGAATTTAGTAATATAAATGAACCAAGATAGAGCTTGGGAAAGTATTGCTAAAGAATTTCAGAATCAAATAAGTTTTGTAGTTATTTAATTACATCACTTATTTTTACGGAATAATTTGCCACATTTTAATTTAGAGTGTACATTAAAAGTAATTTCAGAGAACTTTTTATTTTCATGCGATTTTTGCCAAGAATATGCCAAAATATTATGCCTTATCTGTAAAATCTTAGTAAATGTACATTTTCTTGATATTTTTGATACTTTTTGAATTAATTATTTAAAAAAATATGGGATATTAATAATGTAAGGTAAGCAATTGGTAAAAAAAAACGTTTTAAGAGATTTTTGCCAAAAATATTTCAAAAAAACTTGACCAAACATACTCTGTTTTAGAAAGGTCGAAGTAAAAATCTAATATATTCAGAGTAATGCACATTGAGAACCAAAGTAGTGCTAAACGAAATTTTTAATCAGATATAATTAATAAATATATTTTTTTTATCCTGTATCATTGATAACATTACTTTTTAGCTTCTACTGAACTTGCTTGGTATCCATGAGTTCCTTCCAAGTAGTGAGTTGATGGCAACAGCTGGACAAATGTTCTGCTCTGAAAGCTCTCTGACTCAGTTCGTCTGCACCAACACCCTCTTCGTTCTCTGCGGATTCGACGCCGAGCAGATGGACACTGACCTTCTCCCAGTTATCATGGGACACACTCCTGCTGGTGCCTCTACTAAGCAGATGTTACATTACGCCCAACTAATCAAATCAGGTATATATACATACTAGTTGCTCCACCCGGCTTCGCTAGGGACAAATCGTTATTTTTGACCTACATCTTTTTGGAACTTAGAATCTCTTATCGTCACTAAATATTTTAAGAAGACGCAAATAAATATATGTGTATATGACAGACAAATGTTTTATTTACAGCTTCATAACGACTGCACCGATTTTAAAAATTCTTTCATTTAGTGTATAAATCGTGTAACAAGTTTCCCACGGAAGAAATATATGTTGTTTTCTATAATTTCAAGAAAATGCGGTAAATATAAACCAAAGAGATGGATTTTGAGATACCAGAGTGCAAAAATTTCATTAAACTTGAGAAGCTACTGAACAGACTTAAAAATTATTTCAATTCTGAAGTGTATACATCGTGTACTAACTTTACCGTTGACGAAACCTATGTTGTCGCTGATAATTTCAAGAAAATATGGATGGAAAACATAGGTTTGGTATTACCCGTACGCACAAATTTCATTATAACTTTGGGACTACTAAACGGATTTTAAGTTAACTAGTTAAACCCCATAACCGAATCAAAGGTTCGAGTAATGCGTTAAATATGAACCGAAAATATGGATTTTAATCTGAGCACACAAAAATCTTTATAACTTTAGAATTACTAAACAGATTTTTAAAATCTTTCAATTCTGATTAGTGTTTAAATCGTGTACCTACTTTGCTGCTGACGAAAGCTATGTTGCCACTAATAATTTCAAGATAATGCGTTATATATGACTGGAATACATGACTTTCGCATTCCTCGCGCGCACAAATATCATTATAGCTTTGGAACTACTAAACCGAATTTAATAAAACATAGTCGAAATCCTGGTCAGATGATGTATCTACAAATAGAAAAAATCCACAAGAAATTCGGATAGTAGTTCTGGAGTGAAAAGCGCACATACCGGATAGACAGACAGAGAGACGTGGCCTTATATACAGAGCCGTGGCAACGGCCTGGCATCGGGGCAAGTCTTGAGGAGGGGCGCGTGGCTTGATGGGGGTCCCATTGTGTGTTTTTAGTCATTACTCTGTTGTATTCTGAAAGTGAGGACCATTCTTTTCTGCTCATCACTTGTATTTTCACCTGTCATGCCCTCTTTATGCAAAATTAAATAAAATTAAAGAAGATAAGGGCGCTATTTTAAATTTTATTTGCCAAGGGCGCCAAAAACATTGCTACGGCTCTGCTTATATATATATACAGGGTGAATGGGGAGGAATGGGCCGAACTTCAAGAATGTGTTGTACATGTAAAAATAAGTTTAAAAAAATCTAATGTTGTTATGCGATAGTCTTTTATTTTCAAGTTATAACGAATTAGAAATACTGCAGTCGATATTAAAGAAAGGCATGAAACAATCAGGAGAGCAACGGGCGCTCTTCGTAGGCGAAGTAGACTATGTTTACAAGTTGAAACTTGTATATATTTTTTAAAACTTGTTGAAAGAAAATTCGGCTTTGTTCAGGTTTGTACTGGTTCTAATTTACTTGATACTCGAGCATATCTGTGATATATAATGAATGGACTGTTTTAGTGGTCACATACAGTGGTAAAAAGTATAAGCTTTATATTATTACTCTAATTATGTTTAAAAATATAAGAAATGTTTCCTTTTCACATCTTATCGCCATTTAGTTGTTTGTATATAACATTATGATATTCATATTCCTGAAATAAACTATGCATTTATGATTTTATTTCCAAAACACAGTAGAATATATTTACCGTTTGATATAAATGTTTTCAGTATATTTTTTAATTTTGTTCTAACTATGCTGATAAGTAGTGATGGGACGAAATAATGTTTCCTAAGAACTGTATTAAAAACATTCATATCAAGCGACAAATATATTCTAATGTATTTGACTATAACCCTTTACTGCGCGAATTTTTATTTTTGGCTGAAATAATTCATGGGCATTAGGAATTGGTTCTTACTGATAGAAAAATTAATTAAAAAAATTTATTTAAATTATTAATTATTATATTTATGAAAAAATAATAATTAAAATAATAATTTAGGGTTTGTGACATACATGGAATATTATGATTCTACAAAATGTTACAAAAGAAAATGATTCCGTATTATTTGCTCGACAATTGCTACGTGTTCTTCATTAAGGATTAAAAGCAGTCGCCCTCAAATTTTTGAAAGAAAAGGCGTATCTTCTAGTTGTCCTTTCTCAATAAATTCATAGTTATCGTTGAAAATTCCGCTTGATATCCTCAAATCTGTTGCAGTCCATTACTTGAGATACTGCAGGATCCATTGCTGTGTATGTGGCATATATGAACATTCATGAAGTAACGTTCTGATTCACTTTTAAAAGTAAAATAAAAAATAAAAATCGGAATGTGCCATATATGGCACACTATGCGGTAAAGGGATATATTATGTGTGCATCGCTTCCTTGAAACTGTGAATATAATTGTGGTACAATTGTCCAAACAAGTAATTGTCTTTAAAACTACAAATCAAAGTAAAAAGCTTCTCCAATTGGTTGTACCTTCGCAGAGTTAAATTTTTAATGATATTATTAATGTCGTACCATTATTTTTAAACCAATATTTTTGACGATTGATTTTTTTTTAAATTAATTGTATTGAAGAATTTAAGTGTTGACAACTGAAATTTTAAACGTCAAAAGGAAAAATCTTTGGTTATGGATAACGATTAAAAAAACAAAACATTATGAATAAAAATGTATTGGAATAAAAGCAAAAATGAAATTGTTAAGATCGGTAAGCTTAATAGTGCAATTCTGACTTCATAACAACACATATAACAACTCCTTAGAAACGATCATCTGTAGCTTACAAATTTGTAGAGCCCTGCAAATCCGCGGGTATCCGCGGATTATCCGCGGATATCCGCAACTTTTCTGCGGATGCGGATAAATTATCATTTAAACCATGCGGATGCGGATCGGATGCGGATTAAATGTCATATCCGCTTATCCGCAATATCCGCGTGAACATTAAATCTTCGGTTACTTTCGGAGAAACAAGCAATTGTGTTCTGACTACGCAGTCCTCGGTTATTTTCGGTTGTCTGTATATACATGATATTTTGTAGCATTCAATCTCACTTTATGTTATTTTTATTAAGACAATTGTCCATGATCAAGACTGAGTTGAGAAAATCAACTTAACTTTCTTTTTATTATTGAATATATTATAGAAAATAATATTTTGGACAAAAGTTTCCTGGTACACTTTCGACGTAATTCTTCCTACCTCTGCTCTAATTCTGGCTTTTAAATCTGATAAAGGTTTTTTTTTTACATAAAACTGATTAGTAAGTTTTATTTAAATACCAAAATTTACCTACATAATTTTTTCTCGAAAATTTTATTATGTAACCTGCCAATTTTTTTATACTACCCGAAGTAAAAAGTCTTGCAGATCCCAAAAATTTGAAAAATGACGCATGTTGCTATTTGAAAAAGTTGCAACGTCTAACTCATGCGCGAAATGGCGTAAGAGAATTATTTGATCCTAAAAATATGAAGCACCTTCTATCAAGTAACTTTTCTGATTTTTTTTTTAAATTCAATATTAAAAGCAGCACGCCACTTACTCCCTACGAAAAAGAACGCTTAGGCCTCCCAAAATTGTTATCTCTCTCTAGATGTAAATAAGTTATTAGCGCATCTAGGCCTTAAAACTTTTGGGGTCCCTTAGGTTAGGTTAGTAATAAATAAGCTGGTAAATCCAAAAATTTTCAGTAGCGTTTTAGAGCAGATATAACCTAAACAGGCGAAATATGTTAGTTCTTTCCAAACTGACAGCAAAACCTGTAGTGCGGATAGTGCGGATATTTTTGCGGATGCGGATCGGATGCGGATCATGAATGTGCGGATGCGGATACAGAAAAGCTTATCCGCGCAGGGCTCTACAAATTTGCCAAGAATTTCACTATAAGACAAAGTATTGTCTGAATTTACTCGTAACAATATGATAATTTTATCTTTTAAGGTTAAAACTGAAACATACTTGAATACTTTGTTAGCATAAAACTGTATTTTAAATTACCTTTTTTCTCCTAGTATAGGGACAATGATTCGACCGATAATTTTATACAATATTTAATTTTTACTGATACTTTGTCTTTCTGTTAAGGTAAATTCCGGCAGTGGGATTATGGTCTCCTCAACCTCGCTCATTACGGACATCTTCAACCACCAAAATACGACATGAGCAAAGTAACAGCTCCCGTAGCCCTTATTTACAGCCACAACGACTGGCTTGCTGCTGAAGTCGATGTATTGAAACTTTATGGTGAACTTTCTAACCCAATTGGTCGTTTCTTAGTAGCAAATGATAAGTTCAACCATTTAGATTACATGTGGGGCAAGGATGTCAACGAATTGGTTTATCAAAAAGTATTTTCATTGATGACCAGATATTAATTTTGGAAATATTGTAGTATTTTATTAGCAAATTTGTAAATATTTTTGTATAAAAATATTGTACAAGATAATAATAGTTTTAATAAATAATTGTAACAAATCGTTCAAATTTTGTTCCAAAATTTGAATTGATTTGCAAATAAATGTAAATATTATATATTAAATGAATTTATTATGTATATTATTAATCTTCATAGACAAGATTCTCCCAAATTTTAACATGACAGAAACTATAATTCGATTAAAATAATAATGCAGTAGTTAGCGCTGCGAATTGTGTAAGATTTAAACACTGCAAATATACTGTCAGATCAATTCTGTAAAAATTTACTGTGTAGTAACGTTACTACAAGATTAAATATTATAAAAAGTATAATGACTTTCATTCATGATAGTAACTGACCTTGCTCATAGGGACAAATTTAGTTACAATGATCATAGTACATGAGTTACAGAATTGGACTGAGTATGTGATACGTAAACGATATCATATGGAATCTTCACGCATCCATAGCTCAATGTTCTGGGACTAAGCTCGATATCTTTAGGATGCGGGTTCTATTCACATTAAGGTTGTATTTTGATATCAATCAGACCAATTCTTTGTTACTATGACCACTTTGTTACTATGACCACAGTAACTAAATCTGTCACTATGATCAAGGTCAGTTGCTATCATTGTAACATTTTTGAGTATTGCGTATTCCGGAAGACAAAAGTTATTTCAATATTTAGTAATTTGTCACTATAAAAGTTACTATCATAACAACTGCCAAATGCTGGTATATATAAGTAATTTTGTACTTATGAAAACTTTGTACTTATGTAGATAAAAATGGCGGATATTTGGTTTCAAGTGGAACTTCTAGATATATATTGTGTTTCTTATATTAAGAACAAACCAGATCTGTTTTTTTTTTTTTTTTTTTTTGGTTACTTTTATAGAGTATTACTGACTTAAAAAGTCATTTAAAAAAATTACCCACACTGTAAAACAGACTTCAGATTTATTGTTTATGATCATTATAATTAAGATATTCTTTTTTTCGTTTCGATAAGAAAGTGACATTTTTAATACCACTATGACATATAATTTCAAAGGTATAAGCTATTGAAATCAAAATTTCCTTAATTTTTTTTTACGAAAATGAACAGAGCATAATAGAAAATGAAGTAGATTAGTGAAGAAAATTATATAAATTATATATATCTAAAATATGTATGTATTATTGTAGGTATACAGGGTGTTTTTTTGAAACGCCGCACCTCGAATAACTCCTTTATTTTAAGAGAGAAAAAATTCTTCAGAAGAAAATTTAAACTAGACAAAAGGGCCCACTTAAAAAATATAATAAGAATTCTGCATCCCTTCCGGTTTCAACGGAAATTGTTTCAACTTTTTATCTAACATAGAGAATCGGTAATTTAATTTTCTTTTCTCAAAAGTACATTAAATCAGCTTTACAAGGATGTCAAAATATCATACTTTAAATTTAACTATTTCAAAATGGCGACCTAAATGGTCGCCATTTTACAAAATAATGAATAACATAAATCGTACAAAGCTAAACATAGCAAGCTTTGAAAATGATTTTGTTACATAAAAAACCCAAATAAAACCAGAAAATTTTCTTGCCTGTTAGTACGAGTTTGATATTAAAGGTGATAATATCAAATCGTTTGTAAGTATGGCTTACATACGTCATTCAAATGAAGAAATGACAGATATGGTTTTGACATTTGGGGAATGTCAAATAAATACTGTTAGGGCTCAGCAACTCTGCCAAGAAAGGTATCCTGAAGATAAAGGTTAGAAGACTTAGAACATAGGGTAAGAACAGCTATCAGGGAAATTCAAGAGTATGCCGTTCTAAATGTAATGGAAGAGTTTTTATTACGAATGAGAAAATATGTGGATAACAACGGCGGTCATATTGAACATTTGTAAATTTTCCTTAGTTTATTACTAACTTTAGACATATTTTGTTTTATTGTTTTTCTTAGTTACATAATGTTATATCTGTTTATAATTTAGTTTCTATGATTTTTATGTTATTTATTATTTTGTAAATAAATGGTCGCCATTTTGAAATGGTTACAATTAAAGTATGATATTTTGATATCCTTGAAAAGCTGATATAATGTTCTTTAAAAAAATATAATAAATAAATTAATAAATAAAGATTCCCTATGCTAGATAAAAAGTTGAAACAATTTCCGCTAAAACCGGAAGTGATGCCGAATTCTTATTATATTCCTTAAGTGGGCCCTTTTGTCTAGTTTAACTTTTCCTCTGAAGAATTTTTGGTATCTCTGAAAATAAAGAAGTTATTCGAGGTATATAGGCGGTTTCTTTGGTCTAGGTGATACTAGATTTTCAAATCCGAAACTTTTACCGATTGATTGAAGCTTTTGCTTATTTTGTTTAGGAAACCCCCATTTCAATATATAAAATGTTGGCTAGAGACAACTTAAGAAAAATTAAATTACATTTAGTTCCGTCTAAAGGTTTGGAATAGCCTTTATTTATATGGCAAGAGATGAAATATATTGGAGATCAAAAAGTCTTTCATACTCAGATCAATTCTGTAAAAAGTTACAATAATAATTAGTGTGTAATGTGTGCGAGGAATACCTGCAAAGGTTGGAGACAAGAAAGTACAGGACCAAGAAAGACAGAACAGAATATACAAAACAAGATACAATGAAAACTACTAGATAAAAGGCGAAACATTACCAAGATACTTGAGAGACAATAACAGACACCAAAAAACGATTGCCAGATTCAGATGCGGGAACGAGGCGGCAGCCAATCAATTTTGGAGGGATGAGGAAGAGAAGAAGTGCTGGACATGTAGAGAACAACCAGAAACCTTGAATCACTTAAGATGCTGTCCAGAAATAGGGGAAGAGCCAGCACGGTTGGAAATAATCTTGGAGGAGGCAGGAAGCGGCATAGAATGGATGACGAGAGTCAAAAGAAGCCGAACTCGAGCAAATTCAAAGAAAGACTAGACATTCTAGAGGAAATAAAATACTGCTTAGCCATTTTTTATAGTTTATTTTCATAGTTATAAGATTTATTGTTAGTTATTTAGTTATTTATATTTTTATTAATTAGGAAGTAGATTTAATTGGGATATTTAGGTCATACACATATTTTAGAATGTAAATAAGAGAAAATAATGTACTCTAATTCGAGACCGAAAGGCAAGAATAAAGATATTATTGATTGATTGATTAGTGTGTAGTAACGTTACTACAAAATAACTTTTATAATGACTTTCGTAGTAACTTTAACATTTTTCGTACTCTGTAGTATCCAACTGTAGTGACGTTGCTATAAAAGTAGTCGCCTTGTAATAGTTAATGAGAAAGGAATGAAGTTAGTAACAGAAGCGCAATACGTATGCGGATTGGTGGTACACAGATGACAGTTAAGGTTAAAAATGTCAAAATATTGTATTGCTTACATTATTTTGTTTTTATATAATATATGTACATAATTTTATAAAATATGTAAAAAAACAAAATAAGAAAAACGGAATGCAAGGACAAATTCTCAAAAAATAAAGCCAGTGGCGCAGGCGGATGGGGTTTGGGGATTAGAACTATCCATGAAGCTAGATTTTTTTTATTACTTTGATGCATTTTCCTTGTTCTGTCATCACTTCCATCCATCTCCTCTTATAACCCCCCCCCTCATGAAACTATTCTGGCTACGTCACTGAATAAAGATTTTTTATTACTTTTTTTTTTTTAACTAATAAACAATTTTTTAGAACGTTTATACTTCCAAATACTTAGGCACAATGATAAATCAGTATTTTGTACTGGGTAAATAATAGAAAATATAAATAAATTAAGGGATGAACATAACATTAACACAGAAATTATTTGGGTAAAATCACATAGCGGAATTAAATTTAACGAAAATGCGGATCAACTGGCTAAACAATCCATTTCAGAAGGTAATCTTATACACCCCCACTTTATTCCTGAGGAATATTTGAACATTAAAAGGACTCTGTGTTGGAAACAGTGGCAAAAAGAGTACGACGAAGAAAGTAAGGGTAAGGGCGCCTTTTACTACTCGATTAACAACACTATTGTCCAGAAACCTTGGTTTCAAAATAGTAAACTGCAAAGAAGAATAATTTTCAAACTGTGCCGACTAAGATTAGTTATAGTATAGTTGAGTCTGATACCTACGAACAATGCGAACTTGTCGCAGATCCGAATCACTTAATTTTACAGATCGAGAATTACCAAAAAGAACGAGAACAACTACATCGCATAATCTTGACACTAATGCAGCACAATGAAGATACAAAAAACGCGTTAGCTGAATATCTAGCTGTAACCGACATAAATATATAACAACACAACAAAAGAATCTATTTCGAAACAAATATTTATCGAATCATCTCATCTATAATATAATACCCCAACCTGTGTCCTTGGCTGGGTGGGTGCGTGGAAATTGTCTGAAACAATTGAGCGAGGTACCGAAATGTAACGATTATTATATATTAATTTATGTATTGGACAGTAGTGTGCTATGAATTTTTGTTTTGAGTGTTGACAATAAATTAGTAAAAATGACAGTTGTGTTTTTCATTAAAAAATCATTTCACAAATATTATTTTGATGAAAGTAAATAAGTAGGAATGTGACTTTTTTTTCTTTATTATTATTTTTTCAATGCTTTATTATTTTTTTATTTATAAAAAGGACCTCGGGAAAATAATGCATTTGGTGTCAAAAACTTGCCCTACTAATAATTGTTAGAAATATCCCCCTTTAAGCGCGGGGCCTCGGGAAAAATCTCCGAAGTCCCGACCTCTAAGCCGGCCCTGTTTCTACGATTTCTACGACAAGATTTACAATATCCCACTGCAAACTCTATACAGATGGCAGCACATAACGACTACACTAAAGAATTATCAGTGGCTCTAAAAAAATTGTTTCTGTTTATTTATCACATTAAAATATCACTTATCTTTTAGTTTAGGTTAGATTCACCTTAAAAGCACTATCTTAGGTTATGGTTCATAACTGTTTATTTTTATTTTTTTATAAACCACCTAAAAATAAATTGTGTTTTAAAAGTTCTGCACAGTCCCACCTTTTTAGAATCTTTGTATATTGAACAAATGACGTGTGTGTGACGCGTGCGCAGTGTTCAGTGGGATATTGTAAATCTACCCCCAAATGTGAACGCAATATATTAAAGCGGGCAAACAATTAAATTTTACTGTGCAATAGTTTCTCACGATTTATTTCAAATTGATTTTAGATATAGTGTAAGTATTCTTTATTCCTTGTGTGTATTTTTTCATGTGTGCTTTTTTCCGTGTGCGTATTAATCCGTGTGCGTTTTTTCCGTGTGCGTATTTTTATATTATATACGAAAATGGAAAATTAATTTTAATAAATATATTTTTAATTTAACATCTCAAATCATTTTTAGTTTTAACATTATAAATATAATGCACTGAGTGAAAATCAATCGTTTTCCCATCTTAAAAAGTTAATGAATAAATAATTCGGAATAATACTCATTATTTGTCCAGTTTTTAATAATACGCGAAGAGTTGATTCAATTTGAATTGGATGAAGTTAGGCGTATGGATAGAGAAAGAAGTCTGAGGTGTCGAGCAAGTTCCACATTAAGGTAATGATTTGTTTGCCAACACAGTTGGCAACGGGTCCACTAGTTACTAATAAACATTCTCTACTGTCATCCCCCCATGGCTACCTCCTATTAAGTCCTCCTTAAAGTCCCGCCGTGACGGCCTATCGGCGCATACCCGTCCTATACTTTTCCTTACCCACTTCCCTATCATAAAAATCATAATATCTCTGAATATGCATATGTAACTGTGTACACGTTCGTATACGTGTATATGTATCAATCAATAAAAATAGATAGCTAGCTAAAAAAAAATCATTGATCCCATTCAAATTAATGATAAATGGAGAACCCGCCAGAACAAGGATATCCGAGAACTGTACTGAAGGTCGAGTATCACACAAGAACTGAGGTCTGGATAATTACAGTGAATATAACACTTGATGAAGATGAAGGTAGACAGAATGGTAAAGAATGTAAGGGAAAGAAAATTGAACTTCCGTCGACTAGTGGGAAGACCCCGCAAAAGATGGATAAATCAGCTAACCGAAGATCTAACAAGTGAAACGACACATGAAAAGACCTGACAATTAACAGATCAAGATGGAGGATTTATGTGAGTGAGGCCAGAATAAGAAACTATTTTTCATTAAACCACATGGATATCTAGAGATAGCATAATAAAAATAACTAATCGATTAACTGATCATTTGATAATTGAAATGTTTTTTTTTAAATTTTATTATTTTTTTGGCTCACAGTCGTATGTATGTATACAACAATATATAGCCATGTTACATAGTGATTTTACATGTTATATATATACATACAAACTAATACATAGTACAATGAATATGGTGTATTTCAAATAATTTGGAGACAAGGGTTTACTATACACTTAAGTATCAGTCCATATTATATAAGCACAGAGCTGCAGTAAGGAAAACTTGCGCTAGGGGCAGGATCTTGTTTTGGCGCACTTGATAAATAAAAACAAGGTTCTTACCCCTCAAAATTTAAGTGATGAGCAAAAAAAAAGGTCCTCACCTCCTAAACTCCAAATGACGAGCAAAAAAAAAAAAGTTCTTCATCTTCGCGCAATGGCGCCCCTTAGCAAGCCCGTCAGCGCCCTTTTCCTTAGTGCGCTAGGGGCCGTCGCCCCCTCCACCCACCCCCCTTACTGCGGCTCTGTATAAGCATTTCACAGTCTTTCAAGAACGATATTACGATCGATATTACTTTTTTACGATATTGTAGCCATGAAATCTGATGATGTGTTCATGGTACCGTGTTTCAGATAATAATGCGTATTTTTTTTAGAGGTTTGTTTTCCGAATTGGCAACACTGTTTCCAGCAACGACCATTTTGATAGCTGACAGCTGATTTGTGCTCAGTTTCGTTGGCCATTTCACCATGAATAGACTTACGCCAGAACAACGATTGTAAATTGTGCAAGTTTATTTCCAAAATCGTGGTTCAGTTTGCGAAATTTACCGTGCGCTACGTCTATTTTATGATCGACATAATCGTCCATCCGAGCTTATTCGAATAACCATGGATCGAATTCGCACCACGCATAATCTGATTGATAATACGCATCCGCAGAGATGTCGTACAGTGTGCACCGAAGAAGCTGTTGTTGCTGTGGAGCGTAGTGTTAAGGAGAACTCGAATGAGTCGATTCACCTTCGTGCACAGTAATTAGAGCTGTGTCTATCCACTTTATGGAAGATTTTGCAGAAAGATACGAGCTTACAAGATCCAGCTCGTGCAAGAGTTGAAGCCGTATGATCATCGTGTGCGTCCTACGTTCGGTGAATGGGCCGAAAACGAGATTCCTCTTGATCCTCATTTTCACCACAAAATTTTATACAGCGATGATGCTCATTTTTGGTTGAATGTCTACGTCAACAAGCAAAACTGCCTCATTTGAAGTGAAGAAAATCCACAAGCCATTATTGAGACGCCGTTACATCCACAAAAAGTCACTGTTTGGTGTGTTTTATAGGCTAGTGGAATCATTAGTCTTTATGTCTTCAAAAATGATGCCGGTCAGAACGTTACAGTCAATGGAGACCACTATAGCGTGCCCGAAATGAGTGATTTCCCTTATGCCCGAAATCATATTTAAACACTAATGGCATAAAATTATCTTTCCAATAAAGCCATTACCACGATTTTTATGTGTTTTATATCATTTTAAAGTTCTATACCTCTAAAAAAAAAACCACCCGTTATAACGATATTTGGCTTGTGTGTTCCTAAGTACATTTCTAGGAGAGGTTTAATGGATCTGAACGTCTGGCCGTTCCACTGGATAATATTAAGGCCGATTGCTGTCTAGATGTAACGAGTTCCGTAAGAGGTGCAGCACAACTAAAAAATTAAAAATTTGTCCCAGATTTTGTTTGATCTGTTAGATAATCAACCATTGTGATTATGTTGTATAGGATAAGTTCGGAATTGTTTCTTGAGCCTGTAGAATTGTCTGCATTGTACCTTAGGTGTGGTTGAAGAGGGTAGAGGTTGACACCTACAGTTCCGTTACGAGAATAATTATTTTGTACTGAATAAACCGGCGCGGGTGTCCTTTCTCTGTTATTTGCAAGTGTGTTTGTCTGAGTGCAGCGAAACGTATTTGCCTGATTTTTCAGTTCCGGCGAGGATTGGAGAAAATTTGGCCAGGGTTCTGTTGATGATATTGATCTTCGTTGTCTGCAGCGTTGATTGGATTGAATCAGTTACTCGTACGAAGGGGAGGAAAGTCCGTAAAATTGTTGACATATGCGACCTCTGAGTACGATCTATATTTAGTTTTGGCTTCTTTGTAGCTCACGTTGTTGAGCTCCATATATTTTTTATTGATTTTTGGTTATTGAATTCCGAGCAATTGGTATCATTACTCCTCTGTTTTCCTTTACAAGAAATGCATCTGGGAGTTGTGTTGCATTGTGTTGACTCGTGGTTTTCACCACAGTTCACACAGCACCTGGAGCTACGACAATGTTTGTCCAAGTGTCCATATCGAAAGCATTTTTGACATTGGGTTACGTGGTAAAGGTAGGGTGATACTTTGCATCGTGCGCCGTAGATGGAAACTTACTTGGGGAGTATCTGACCTCTGAATGTTAGGACGACCGTACCAGTGTTCTCAAAATCTGGCAGTTCGTTTCTGATTATTTTCCGCGTCATTCTTTTAATATGAACAATTTTAATTGTTGATTGTATAACATTGTCAATTTCGTCTGTTGAGATCTCTGTGTCCACGTTTCTAATTATGCCTTTTCTTACTAAAACCGATTCCGATATATATGCTTGAAAGTTGAGGCTTGCCAGAACTTCAGCTGCGTCTAGGATTTTGTTTCTCGATTCAGACTCCCAATTAGACATATCCATTTTGATTTTGTTTCTGCCTGTTGTATATATATCTGTAATATATTTGGCCTCCTCTCTGAAATTTTCGCAATTTTTTTTTCCCTACGCTCATTTTGTGTAGGCTACCAGCATTGTCAATTTTGAATTTTGCTTTTAATATAATGATATAAAGGCCATTGTCAACAATGCTGTATCTATGGTTTTTATTTATTTCGTAGTAATTTAAACTATTTGAATCAGCCTGGTTATTTGTATTTTCGGGTATACTAATTATTGCCGGATTACGGCTTATCTCATAAGCGAGCTCATTCTGGACTGGCGATATCACGACACCAGCTGATGAGTGTGCAGTATATGTTTTCTTTGGCTTGGATGGTGTGTTTTGTGAATTGCGGCTTCGTTTTAGTGTATTGTGAAAAGTAATGTGATTTTCTGGTGTTTCATCTTGTTGAGGAGAGTCATAATTATTATATTCGTACTGGAATGGACTGCCGTTGAAATGTCCGGGGGTTTCTCGGCCCCACTGGTGTCCCCCATGGTAAAGGGTGACGCTCACTTACCGTTGGGATTTGCTTTTACCACAATACTGATATATTGTAAGTAATAACACAACAATTTTATTAAAACTAAATGTAGCTCTCGTTAAGAGATGTTACCGTGACAGTGGTCAGGGAACGAATGGAATTGAAATGTTATAATTGATTTTCGAATTGGTAGAAAATAATCTATTATTCGATTATGAAATTTAAAAAAACGGGTCTAGATGTTGTATATTAAGGGCAAATAATTTTTTTAAACCCTTTTAATAGTAAACTATAATTATTGGAAGGTAATACAATGTTTATATAATAAGCCAGCCTAAAAAAATATTTTTTAAATCAACCAATAATTTTTATAAACCCCTACAAATGTTTTTTTGTACAATAAAATTAAAATGTGGCCCGAAAACGTTGTACGAGCTGCGTCATTATTTAAAGATGGCCGCAGTATTGAAATATCGCTTGTGTTTTGGATGTAGCTATAACATTATAAATGATTAGATTGGAGCTATAAAGCGTTATCTTGACTGGCTCTCAACTCTTTTCGCACGTCATCTTGAATAAGATCGAAATTTGGTAATTTCATCACAAACTCTCCAAAGACTATTGAGGAAACCAGGCTTATATCCAAAAGACTTGTAACTTGCCAGGCTTTTCTCGCAAATTATCGAGATGAAAGATTGCGTTTTGCTCGTGAGCCTTTGAACTGACAGGACGCATACTACAGCAGTATATTGTGCAGAAATGAGTAGCGGTTGGGTTTAAAATCGCCAGATGGGCGAGAACGAATGTTTTGAAAGCCTAATAATCTAGGGAGGAGCTAACTTTATTGAAAAAAGTCGGTAGAGTCATCTACCGACCACTGTTTTAATAATACAACTAAGTAATTTTTTGAAAATAAAATAAAGTTATCGATTGATAATAAATTAATCAATTAATTATTAATTAATCGAAACCAAAAATATATGATGAATCGATTAACAGAAATAAAATAATCGATAATTTCAATTATTCAATTAATTGTTTCCATCACTATGGCTGTTCGATATAAATAGTAAATCTTGCTTGTAATTGCTCTTTGTTTTCAATTATTAGTTATTACTACTAAATGTTGCGTGAATACATGGTTTATTTAATTTGGTTATTAACAACTCATGTTTTTATATATTTCACAATATCAGATTATTTCAATTATCGTAGTTGATAGTATTGAAATACACAGAGATCATTTTTGGGATATTTACAATAAGATAAAAGGGAGCTGGGTAGGCTTACCATACGTCCCGCTTTGACCGGGACTGTCCCGGTTTGAAGGTATGGTCCCGGCGTCCCGGCCAATTTGTTATTTTGTCCCGCTTATTTGATAAAAATTAAAAAGTGCTGAATATACACGCAGTACAAAAAGTGCAGCTTCAGAAAATGGCGATAACGCAACTAATTGAAAATAACAAATAATTTTTAAAAAATTTCACGCTAGTGATAAATATTAATAATAAGTTATGTTCAATTAAGAGTAATCAAAAATTATTACTACGTAATTATTGTTTTTTGTTAACGACTCCGTTATTACGACTTTTCAATCATAAGTACAAGAATTAATAATAAATACAAAAATTACAGATGTTAAATTAAATGACAATTAATCAGCACACGTGATCAAGAGATCAGCGTGTGTGAACAAAAAATAATACAAAATCGCGCAGAGACGTTAACAAACAGAATTTAAATTACAAAAAAAATATATTAATTAAACAATGAATTAAACTGTATGTAAAATCGGAACAAATTTACTTTAGATGTATTCTTAATAAATATGTAGAATATTTATTCCAATTTTACATATGTGGGCACTGGTTGGTCCCAAAAAACATGTTCCTGGGTTCTTCGGAATAGATCCTGGGTGAAGTTAACACACAAATAATATTTAACGATAAAACAACAGGTGTAATATCACTAAACTCGCGATAGACGCGTATTTAAATTAAGAAACTGCAAAAAATGATAACTTCACTAGCGAAGTGTACACACTGAGCAGGTCAGTAACAGTGGATTAGTGAGTTGTGATATGTTTAATCCGGCAAGTTGCGGCACTCAACATTTTAAGAAACATAAAAAGTTTTTATATTTTAAATTAAATTAAGATAAATTTAATTTAATATTAAACGCGACCTTACGGGCGCGACATATTTGATTAGTTAAATCGTTATGGTTAATATCTAATAAGGTGAAAAGTCCTATCTCTTTTAATAGGTTATTTATTATTTTAGAGACACCCTGTGTATGAAAAATAAAGGCAAAAAATGTTGCGCGGGAATTAATACAAATATGTATTTTTCTTTAAAAAATATCTCGTCTATATATGTTACGGCCAATGCCTGAATGGCGTGCAGTGTTAACAACGACCGGTCAATGATTTTTTGCCACGTAAAATGGACAATGACGTCATTAACCGTTCAATGACTTCATTGGCACGGTATATTGGGTAATGTTGCAATTACAACGTTACATGACAGATGTAATAAAAAAAATTGTCGTTTGCTACACAAACTTCTTTAAGCTTACTTCGAACCTTTCAGCTTCTGCTGTCCTAAAATTTTACTAACTAAACTTAACTTGTCATTGTTTGGTCGTTGTTAACATTACCCGCCATTCGATCACTGTCCGGAAAATGTTATGCTTCGTTCAGAATGTTCAAATTAGAAATTAGAATTAACGTGAAATTAGTACTTACATTAAAATTTGTACATAAAAATTAAGTAGTGTTTACAATATAAATTAAGAAATTAAGACACTGACAGAAATTTTTATCGATTTCTACTTTATCAGTCGATATTTGACAGCTGTTTATATTTGCTAATGAGTTTTTGAGTGTTTCATAGTTCTGAAAATAATTAAAATGGAGGGAAAATTTACATTTATGCTCATAGAAAACAGAAATAAGTGCATAGAAATAAAAAAATATGATAATAGAAATTTTTAAGTTGACAAATGCTTACTGCGCATGCGTCAATTATAAATTAACGTAAGGGTTTGGAGTCTACAAACTTCTAATTTTAATTTATAAGCATAAGTATTAATTTAGAAGGTTGTGAACGATAACGTACAGTTACGTATAACAAACATTTACGTTAATTCTAATTACTAATTCTAATTCCTAATTTCGAGGTTCTGAACGCAGCATTACACTGGCCGCCAAAAATGGTAATTGACGTCAATGGCGAGACGATAGTGATATTGGATTCATTTCGGGAAATTTTAGTTTTGGCAAGTCAATGTCGTTTTTGTCCGATTTCGGTCATTGGCCGTAACATATATATTTTATCCTAAGTAAGACAAACAAATAGATGGCAGAAAAGTAGATACACATGAGTGGCGATATAAGGGATTCTTCATTTTATCTACGAAACCCTAAAAATATTGTATCTGAACTATGCCATATACATGTGATTCTCAACCTCTGGTTCGACCAATGGTTCGTGTAGGACCTTGAGAAACATTATAAGACAATATTCTTACCTAGATCTTGTTCAGGTCCTCTAAGCACCCAGGTGTCAGATGAAGCCATTATCCCATGATGAATCAATACTGGCGGTCTGTTTGCAACTTTAGGCCCTTTTCCGTATGGTATCCGATGCACCGTCAGCAAATATCCATCTTCAGTCTGAATCTCGTGGGTTTCCACAGGATATCCATGTGGTTCTATTAATTTTTCCTGCAAAACAAGATATTTCTTAATTAGAGCGTGGTTAAAAATGGAAAAATATTAGAGTAAATCTTACGTAATTTAAAAAATATATTGTGTAAAAAGAATAATTGTGATCGTAATCTTAAATTAAAAAGTATAATCATAATATATGATGGTTGTAAGATTCATTAACTCAAGAAACAATTGAAATCGTTTTACTAATAAGTAATTAAATATTTGCAAGCAGGAGAGCTGAGAGCTGGACTGGCCACGGGTAAACAATAATTCTGCTTCACCCCTCCACCATAAGACAACAATTACGTGCTCGATGCAAGATAAAATTAGCGCTGGCACCTTCTTTTGACCATTTGCATGGTCCGAATCTATGTAGCATTGTGATTAATGAAGAAACTGTATTTGAAAAGTTGTGCTCTCTCGATGAGAATAAAGAATGTGGCCCAGATGGCATTCCTCCGATTTTTCTAAAGAATTGCTGCTCAACCTTATGCCAACCTCTCACTTTTTGTTTCGCCTCTCACTGAAATCAGGAAAATTTCCTTCGATCTGGAAAACTGCGTACATTACGTCCATTTTCAAAGTTGGATATAGATCTGAAATTGAAAACTACAGGCCCATATCAATTTTTTCTAATATTTCGAAAGTGATGGAGTCAATTATAACTGACCAGATATTCTCATGCTACCAGAATGTAACAATATTGGAGCAACATGGTTTTTACAAAGGTCGCTCAACCACGTTCAATTTAGTCGCTTATTAAGATTACATTCTGTCTTCTCTTGAAAACGGCTATGAACGTCCATGCAGTTTACCCTGATTTTCAAAAAGCTTTTGACCACATAAACCCCGTTGTACTGCTGGCCAAATTAGAAGCATATGGTTTACAGCCATGCTTGTTGTTGTGGTTGAGGATACTAATCGCAATGAAACGGTCAGAATCAACCACTGTCTATCCAAGATCATTAATGTCACATCTGGAGTACCTCAAGGCTCACATCTGGAACCAGTCTTGTTTACTCTATTCATTAATGATATTAACAAAGATATCCGGACAAACAAATATCTGTTGTTTTCCGACAACCTTAAAGTTTACTTATCGGTTAAAACTCCTTTAGATTTTATTAACATCCAGCATAACTTAGACGCAATAGCAGAATGATGCAGTAACAAATCTCTAGCCCTTAATGATGACATATAAATGCATCATCATTTCCGTATCCAATTAATGGCATAAAACTTAAAGTAGTGAGTGAAGTAAAAGATCTTGGCGTTATATTTACAAGTAGCGTTTCATTTGAAAAACATATTGACACTGTTGGTAAAAAATCATCGATGATTTCAGGCTTCATAAAGCGAAATAGTGCCAGTATTACAATCATAAATGTTATAATGACGATGTACTTTGCATTTGTTAGAAGTCATCTAGAATATGCGAGCGTGGTGTGGAACCCACACCAATTAACGAGCGCTAAACGATTAGAAAATATACGGAGCAAATTTGTAAAATACTTGCTTTACAAACTGCATATTCACCGCACCATGCTGTCAGGTGAACAAAGAAGGACCTTTGTAGGTATACAGTCACTTTGTTTGAGACAAGATGTGAGAGGGCTATGTTTCCTGCACAAAATGTTAAACTGGACAATATATTCGCCTGAACTCCTGAGCAAACTTCCAATTAGGGTGCCCTGTAGAGCCACGAGTAACAACAGCACGTTCCAGATCCCTCAGCATAGGACTATATATGGAGATAATGCATCAATTGACAGGATATGCCATCTGTTCAATTCGCTATGAGAGAAGAGTCAGAGTTCCATTGACATATTTGATGTGGCTTTGTGGTTATTTAAAAAACTTGTCTCGACTCTCCACGCCCAATTTTATGATATTTGTATTGTTAATATTAGTATTATTTTTTGTTTTTTGTAAATTATTATGATCTTATTTTTATATTTGTTAATTTACACGTGTTTATTATGTATTTATTTTATTAGTTGGGTTCTGACCTGTAAATACTTATCATGAATATATAAATAAAAAACTGCGCGTAGACAGAAATCGTACATATATAATTAGCTAGTGTGTGTTAGTGATCTGGGTAACACTGTGACGTCATTTTTCCTAAGGTTCTCGTAATTGGCTAACTGGGGACTCTTCAGGTCTCTTGATTGACAGGTATTTTGCAGATTTGTTCTCTAATACGAATATAATTACATATAGAAATTTGTAGGATTTCGTAGTCATAAACAATAAACTCTAGATACTACTTTATCCTTTGACTGATATCAACAATATTTTGCAGTTTTATTCTCTAAGAAACTGCGAATAAAATAACATATAGAAATGTCTAGGGTCTCATAGGCATAAACAAGAAACTCTAGACACTCCTATATCCTATGATCGATATAAAAAATTGCAGATTTATTTTCTAAAAATCTACGGATAAAATATCATATAGAAATTTATAGGATTTCGTAAGCATAAACAAAAAACTATAGACATTCCTATATCCTTTGACTGATATCAACAACATTTTGCAGATTTAATCTCTAAGAATCTACGAATATAATTACATACAGAAATGTCTAGGGTTTCGTAGGAATTAACAAGAAATTCTAGACAATCCTATATCCTTTGATCGATATAAACAATATTTTGCAGATTTATTCTCTAAGAATCTACAAATATAATTATATATAGAAATATCTAGGGTTTCGTAGGCATAAACAAGAAACTCTAGATACTCTTATATGCTTTGGCCGATATGAACAATATTTTGCAGATTTATTTTCTGAGAAACTGCAGATAAAATTACATATAGAAATGTTTAGCGTTTCGTAAGCATAAACGAGAAACTTTAGACAGGCCTGTATCCTTAAACCGATATGAACAATATGTTTCAGATTTATTTTCTAAGAATTTACGAATATAATTATATATAGAAATATCTAGGGTTTCGTAGCCATAAAAAAGAAACTTTAGACACTGTTATATCCTTTGGCCGATATGAACAATATTTTGCTGATTTATTCTCTAAGAATCTACCAATATAATTACATACAGAAATGTCTAGGGTTTCGTAGGCATAAATGAACGTCTCAAATTATTTTTAGTTTTAACAATATAAATGTAATGTATTAAGTAAAAATGAATCGTTTTAATTATAAAAAGTTTATGAATTTTTTTATGATTAAAATAATATTGTTTTAATATAGTTATTAGCAAGTGTCTGTATGTAGTGTCGGTAACATGATGACGTCAATTTTTCCTAAGGTTCTCGTGATTGGCCTACTGGGGACACCCTGTCTCTTGATTGGCTGACAAGTGACACCCTCTCCCGTGATTCGCTAACTGGTGATATCCTGTCCCGTGATTAGCTGACCGGCAACGAAATTAACATACGTTAAAAAATAAAACCATAAAAAATAAATACATATACAAACAATTGAAATTTTTATATTATAAATCCGTCATTGTTGGCGGGTAATAACCTAGTTGTTATTTATATTTTCTGTAATATAATATATAGGTATTTACGAAAACAATTGGAAAATACATAAAGAGAAAAAAATTTAAAGTAAACACGGCAAAATCAAAAATCATGATTTTTGGGAAAGGAGGAAGAAGATCAAAAGCAACGAAATGGACATTCAATGAAAAATACATCGAAGATGTGAAAGATTTTAAATATTTGGGAAACACATTACAAAAAAATGGCGGAGAAGACGCACACATAAGACAAATGAGAAAAGAAAATAGGAAGTGTAATGCCCCAAATATGGAGCATATGAGAAAGTAAATTCAAACACAGATTCCAAACAAGGATAATGCTTTTTGACAGCATAATCAAAAGTATGATCATGTACGGCACTGAAATATGCAGCTGGAAGGAAAGAGAAGAAATTGAAAGAATACAAAGCAAATACATAAAATGGACACTGGAATTGAAAAAACACACGCCAACATGCATAATATTAGAAGAACCTAAACGAGATAAAATGAGAATAGAAACAGGAAGAAGAGCTATAAACTATAAAGATTAAATAAGAAATAGCACAGAAAACAAACTAATGCAAGAAGCATGGAAAGACGTATTAAAGAACAAGAACACAAGATGGAATAAAATAAGAAACCAATATTATCAAAGTGCTACAGAGGAAGTGGAAAAACTGAGGTGGGAAGGAAAGGACATAAGAGAAGAACTGATAAAAAGAGACAGGGAAAATCAGAGCCAAGAACAAAATAATAAAATAAATAAATCCACAAACAATAAACATTATAAAGAAATAAGAACAATTGGTCTACCCAGATACTTAAAATTAGGAGGAAAAGAAGCAAACATAATGGCATGTTTCAGGTGTGGAAACGAGAATAGAGCGGGACAGATGTGGGGAGAAGAGAGTCGATGGAACATTTGTTGAGAGGATGTATCGAATTGAAGTGGGATGGAAGGTAGATGCGAGGTGATTTCATGTTAGAGATAAATGCGCCTTCTCGACTCTGACAGCAGTTGTATCTAACCTAAAAGTGTATACAAATATTCGGTTATTCAATTTAATTAAATATGTCATCAAATCGAAGGAAGCTCCTAGCCAGGCCCGGATTTTAGCGTAAGCGGGACAAGCGGCCGCATCAGGCCCATTCAAGTCTGAGGGGCCAACTTCTAACCAATCGACATATTTTTTTTTTTGCTTTTCACTTAGATTTGGGAGGTGAGGACTTTTTTTTGTTCTTAACTTGGATTTTGGGAGGTGAGGACCTTTTTTTGCTCTTCACATGGATTTGGGAGGTAATATTTATATAACAATTATAGTTTTATAATTGATTTTTTGTTTGTTGTGGTTTTGCGTTTAACGTCAAGATTATTTTTTTTAGTGGCTCACTTCTCTTTTGCGCTTCAGGCCCCCCAAACCCTAAATCCGGCCCTGCTCCTAGCTCTTCTATATACATGTTAAGATCAGGACTACATTCAGGTGCTCTAGGGCGTACATTGCATTACCAGAAAAATATAAATATAAATCGCGGGAAAGTGCTCGAAAACAGATAATCGACTATAACATTTCAAAAATGTCCAAAAACCCGACGCAAAGTACTATCGCGGCCGACGAGCCGCACTTAAAGAGCAAGCCGAGGCTTCTGGGAATCAAAAGACACCAACCAAGATTGACCGGAGGGAAAACGTGAGCAGCTTGCCTGGAAAATTTCTGCACGGGATGCTGCAAAATTGACTGGAGCTGCCGCAGCCATAACTTCTTGCGTACTCGATATCGTCGTGCATTACGAGCCAAAGGGCATCTGTGCAGCAGTGATCGAACAGACATTTTGATTGTGTGAGTTGAGGCACCATAGCTCCGAAGACGCCAATGGCGACACGGAGTATACTAGTGGCACTCCATTGACTTCTCGTGTACCCGACAGGGCCGTGCGCCACGAGCTTATGGATGTGTATACATAACCATCGTTTCATTTCTCGCCTAGTTCTACATACAGTCATGTGCGTAAAAATAGCTGTATAAGAAAAATGTTAGCATAAATATATATAAAAAAAAACTTAGTTTAAGTAATAACAAAGTTAAAATTTTACTGATATTTATTTTAAGAACAACTTCATTATTTTGAAAAAAGAAAGCATTTTAGTCGATTCATTAAAAAAATATATATAGTATTTGTAAAAATATGCTCATTACGCTGTTCATAAATATAGCAGTACACTTCATAAAATAAATAAAACTAATTTTAATATTAAATATTCTTTATTATTTCTGTAATATTTGGTTCCATGACATTTTTTTCGTATTACTTCAAGCTGCTTCAATTTCTCTCCATAATCCCCATGCCATAACACTACAGTCGCCATGTTTTATTATCTTTGTAGTGTACTTAGGATTGCACCTCGTGCATGGAGGCCTGCGTACTTGGTTTTGGCTGATACCAGGATTAAATAAAACAATTTTTGTTTCATCGGACCATTGAATATTGCATCTTTTTGACACGGCCAAAGTTAGTGTTCTTTGGCAAACTGAATTCTATTTTTCCGTTGTCTCTTGTTTAACAGCGGAGTTTTTATTGATCTTAGTCTATAGAAATCAACATTTGTAAAATCAACTGACGTTTCTCCTGTGTGCCATATTTAGCCCTACCCATTTTTACTAAAAAATAAGAAAGATATTTAATATTTTCCGTGGTTTTAAATATAAAATCAACTTACTTTTCAATATACTAAAAAATTTATTAAAGAACAAAACTGTTTGGTTAACTAGTTTAGTAAAACATGAGAAACTTGTGGGCACTGCTATTTTTACGAACATTAGAAAAATTATGTTTTTGGTTTGTTTAAGGGGCAACTTACATATTTATTTAAAAAATTCAATGTTGTCAGCTTAAATATATTATAGACTTATTATACAAGGTGTCTCAAAAGAAATTTTATATTTATTTAGCTTACTGCGTGAACGCAACGTATCCGAGGGGCGCGGGGGTTATGCCAATCGGTAGCCTGGCTCTTGGGAATTCAGCCGCTATGAAGCGTTTCTCGGGAGCAGACCGCGCGTTATGCGTGCGAGAGTTTTACAAAAACGGTGATTCGGCGACTGTAGCGCGTAGAAAATTCTGCAGTATTCGAGATTTTCGCCACTTAAATGATGCGCCAAGCATTCCTCTCATTCGACATTGGGTTAAAAAGTTTAAAGAGACTGGTACAACGCTGGATAAATCAAAATCCGGGCGACCTAGGTCATCAAGAACGGTAGAAAACGTGGAGAATGTTAATCAGTCTGTTTGTGACGACCCGAACCTTTCAATTCGGAAGCGCGCAAGTGCTTTAAATGTGCATAGATCATCATTACATCGCATTATGCACAAAGACCTAAAGCTGCACCCCTACAAAATTCAATTGGTGCAAGAATTAAAGCCCCAAGATGCCAGTCAGAGGCTTAATTTCGTAAATCAGGTGATTGAGCGATTTTCAACGTTTACCAACATTTTGTTTTCGGATGAAGCTCATTTTCATCTTAATGGCCACGTAAATAAGCAGAACTGCCGCTACTGGAGTGCAACGAATCCGAAACGCAAACATCAGAAACCCCTACATTCGCCTAAAGTGACCGTATGGGCTGCGATCTCGGCGCGAGGAATTATCGGCCCTTACTTTTTTGAAGACGAAAGGGGGCGTGTAGTTACAGTGAATTCAGAGCGTTATGTGGAGATCTTAGACAACTTCTTGGTACCTGAACTGCAAAACTTTCCTGGCTATAACCAAAGAACATGGTTCCAACAGGACGGAGCAACTTCACACACGTCCAATATGTCTTTGCCACGTGTTCGTGAAAATTTCTCAGGCAAATTGATCTCCCGGAGAGGTGACATAAATTGGCCTCCACGCAGTCCAGATTTAACCCCTATGGACTTTTTCCTATGGGGTTATCTTAAATCTAAAGTTTACGCCAATAAACCGACTTCACTGGCGCATTTGAAAGAAAATATCCGTCACGAAATGGCAGCCATCCCTGAGTCCACCTGCCGAGACGTCAGAAGTAATTTTACTGTTCGATTAAATGAGTGCCGAGAACGCGAGGGTCTACATTTAGACGATATTATTTTTAAGAAATAAATCCTCAAAAAGTGTATTTTAATAATTAATAAACATTTTTTCTATATACGGCTTACTTTTTTTTTAATCGATCCACTAAATATAAAATTTCTTTTGAGACACCTTGTATATACTATAAATGTAATGCAACTACATAAATAAATAACTTTAAATAAAATAAATACAATTTTACCATTTGCAATAAACCACTGTTATTTTTACCCACATTACTGTAAATATATGCAGCCTAGTCAAGCTTTGACCCGGTTGTTGTAATTTTTTTGATCGGATCTACATCTGCCATTCTTTCTACATGAGTTATAATCATCCTGTTCGGTTTATTATTATATTAATTTGACTATCTCAGCCTTCTTACACAGTTGATGCAATTCAAAATTATAATTTCTGCGTCACAGTCCATTGACACAAAATCACTGTACCATTGAAACCCCACACAAAATTTATTTTTTTACTTATTTATTTATTTTTTCCTTATATACATATTTATTTTAACTTATCACGCGATGTGTTTTCTTGAAGTCTCGGTATTTTTCCTACATGCCGATCAAAAATCTGAATTGGCATGATAAATTTCAACTTTCTAAATCCACCCGTTTGACCAAAATTTTTACCATGCACATACTTGAGTGGTGGTATAAGGGTTTCTTGGCCATGCCTACGAAATCCCTAAAAAAATTATGTGAAGTTGGATTTTCACACATTGCAGGGTTTCGCAGGTATATAATAAGTGAAGGCGGCATGCTGAGTGTGTCGGACAAATTTTGCTTTGTAGTAATCACGGCAAAATGAACGATATTTTTAAAATAATTAATCTAAAAAAAGAGCTAACAAACTTAACTTTAAAGAGTTTTAAAAACAAATATTATGTTAAAACATTTTTTTTTTGTTAATTTTAATTCGAATACCTAATACCATTATTTAGGTTTCTAAATATGTGCAGTATTTTGAAAATTGCGCCTATGGCTTCCATTGGTTGTTTTAAGTCATATGCTCCTCCCCTCTAGTTTCGTATGCATGACACATAGAATGAAAATATAATTCCAACAATTCCAACTGGTTATTTAATTTACGCTCTTAAAAATTAAATTCAACTTTTGCCAAAATATATCTATAATTTTGACAAAATAATTTAAACAAAATAAAAATGGAAAAAAAACAAAAAATTAAATTGTCTCCTCTGCCCGGGAGCGAACCCTAGTTTGCTGCGTAGCAAATGAACAAGCCAACCATTAGACCAGGATACGCCTTTTAGTATAGGGTGTTACATAACAATAACATTTTTAAATCGTCAACCAAAAAACACAAAAAATGCGTTATTTTCCGAAAACATAATATGATCCAAAATTCATGTTGTACTATTCCGGTTCACACCCATGTACATTACTTAGATTTTTTTCAGATTTTTAGTTTAAACCATCTGGGCTACAGGGTGTAGGATAATTTTTTTTTTTTTTTTGCAAAATTCGCATACTGACTACAAAATGACGGTATAAAGGTTTTTTGGTTATACCTACAAAACCCCAAAAAGAGTAGATTGCCTGCAGTTGACGGCTTTTACATATGTAAAACTATTTACCCTAGTTATTGCCAAAATAAATATTTTGTATTATTAAACGCAGGGAAGCCATGTTTAAATCTTAGTTTATAATCTCAAGGTTAAATTATCACTATTTATATGTGTACTGTTGTAGACAATTGGTTTTTAAATTGTATTACACAAACACTAATAAATACAAATTAAAACTGAAAGTAATTACAAAACGATAATACCGGCAATTTAGTTTTTATTGTTACATTGTGTTCATGCCACATTCAGAATTAAGAAAAATTACACGTTTTCAAAGAAATAAGTCATTTCAGAAATACCTACGATTCTCCAACAATACCGACTTTGTTGATAATGTAAATAGAAACATTAATAATACGTTCCCGAGACGAAAATTGCTTTAAGACAACAGTCTAATACAGGGATCAACAACATTGGGTTCCTAAATATGGCTCTTTTGATTTTTGCGTAGTGATAGCAGAAGAGCAACTATGAATGCTGAAAATATTATCATAGAAACGATAGAGAACAAACGACTCTTATGGTATGGTCACATTAAACGTATGCAAGATGACTGACTGTTACAACAGTTACCAACTTTATCGTTAGTTTGAAGGGAGGTGGCAAAACACCATATTAATTCTGTTTCAGCAGAATATTTTGTTTTGTAAACTTTGTTTAGTTTACTTGTGTTGTGGTATCTGTAGACAGAACTAGATATGCTCATAACTCTAAGAAGAGTGTAGGTGCCAACCTCATCGTTAGTTTGAGCTGTGGTGTGAAATCTTGCTATATTAATTCTGCTTCGGTAGAATGTTTCCTTTTGTAATTTGATTTATTTTCTCGTGCCGTAATATCTGATATTGAATCTGTAGGTAGAATTTAGATTTAGGGGTGACCGGGGGAATGCTGGAATGTGAGGTAATTCTGGCCACAACGTATTTCGTATTTAAAGTGTTTAAGATTGATTTGAACAGGCCTTGCCTTCTACTAATAACATATTGAACCATTAATCACAACACCCCATTATAGCTGTACACGTGGCGTGCAAACATTAACGTTTTTTAAGATCCAGTGCCGTTTTTACTATTGCCCGACATTTTGTGAAAGGTAAATATATATTTATTTAATAATTTTGTAAAACGTTTAATGGCTTAACATCAGATACGCGTTGTGTAATTTATATTTCCATATCAAAATTAAGAAGTTTAGCTAAAATAAATCTAACTCATTGCCCATCATTGAGAAACTAATATTGGGGAAATGGTGGTTGCTTCGTTGGGGCAATGGTGACCAGCTGTTAGCCCCCAGCGCCAGCAGTACAAGAAGGAAAGCAGACCACAACTGACGAATGAATATAGGAGAGACATCCACATCCAGTAGTGTTCAGTTGAATATAAGGGAAACAACTTCCGAACCTGTTCCACAAGCAGATAACACAAAGCCTAGGAGAGATCTATAATTTGTAGATATATTGCCTTTACCTGGAACTTCACAGTCAACCAGATTCACCCAGGCACGAAAATCTAAGAAATAACATTCCGAAATCGTAACGTCGACTCCAATGAAAGCTATTCTAGAAGAAAAAGAAAGTAAAAGAAATATATATATATATATATACATAAAAAGCTTTCTGTGAATCAAAAAGATATAAAAAAAAGGAGTAAAAAGAAAAATTAAATGAAATAAACTTTATCAAGATATCATTTTCTTCCATGGATACTTCAACAACATTGCCCACTATGCTGTTAATGTATGCAATTACCACAGAAACTTCTATGACCTTTGACCCTTATTTTCAGGCACTGTTTGCCTGCGTTGAAAAACGCGACCAACTGTTAAAGGGAGTCTGAAATATACTCTTTCTGATAGACTTGGTTTGAAAATGTTTCTGGATGACTCTTTTTTGTAAAAGCTGGTTGAAAATACCCAATTTTTGACATTTTTTGTAAAATCACAAAATTGAGTTGTGACACAAAGGAATAGACAAAATTTTATAGAGAAGGCTTCATTACTACAGGAGCTACAAAAGGCTAAAGTTTGAAATTTTTCTAGTACATTCATTTTTTTGGCCCAATTTGAGGCTTTTTATCTATGCCAGTTTAAAAAAATAAATTTCCGTATTTTGCTTATATACCCAAGGAAATATTTTGACTCGAAGTTGCAAAAATTTCACAGGAATACTGTACATGGTCGCAGTATGGTATCAATCAAAAACCTCTTCCTCTCGAAGTATTCCACTGGCAAATCTTAAACTTTACCAAAGTTAGTCTGAGCCACGTAAGATTCAACACACAAAGTTTCACCAAAATCCGTGATGGTAAGGTAGGGAACGTTTTAAAAATTAGACCACTTGACATGGAATGACCCACATGTTTACTGTATACTTTTTTCGGACGATACCACTCTGATTTGTCGTAATGCCGATATTTGTTTCCGTTGGACGCAACACGCTTTGGAAGATACACATTTCCATAACTACGAAGACGTCGAAAATTGAATTGCTTATTAAAATACTTTGCTTAATGTATTCAAATATTATGTTATTAAAATAAAAACAACTTTTAATGAGTACATTATTTAGGGGGCTAAGGATAATGTTACCTATGAACTTGAAATTTCTCAGTTACCAAATGATAAATAAATACTTAACAAAATAAACATTATTAAGAGTGACGAAAGAACTCTTCTCTGTTCGATTCAGTTTTTAAAAAGAAGATTATTTAGGGGGCTAAGGGTAGTATTATCTATGAATTGAACGTATCTCACATATAATTTACTTAACAGCAAAAATGTATATAAGAAAAGTTGTTTAGAATGAAGAAACGATTCTTCTTGGTTCAGTGCAGTTTTGAATAAGATGACGATTTGGGGGCTATGTTAATCGCTACCTATATACTTAAAATATCTCTCTTGTTATTTACTTAACTGTAAATATATATGATGAGGCACAAAGCAAAATCGACTTTATCACATTTTTTTCAAAATCGCCTTATCACGTTATTATCATCTCTTATCTTGAAAGCTCTTCAGGAAACAGAAAAAATATGAACAAAATCAAGGATATACTTTTATAATGTCGCATCAAATTATGCAAGATAAAACAGAACCAACTTTATCCACAAGCGAGTCTGGTGCAAAATCAACTCTTTCCATTTCAGCCATCACATCACTCCATTATATTCTCTATTTGCGCAGGTTTCAAACACATATAGATAAATATACAAGTTGACAATAACAAGTTATAACACGTACATATAACGACGTTTGCATCAAATATTTTATTTTGCTCTTATTATATTGTTCTTAATGAGTTTGGAAGCGATTTGGTGCACAACCAACTTTATCCAGTCAAATCTCAGCAAAAGTGACTTTATCCAAACAAGTCTCAGCAAAACCAATATTTTCCAAACAAAAAAGTGAATTATCTCACAAACTATTAAATTTTAGATGTGGCTGACTTATTTAATCTTAATCGTATTATAGTCCGGGAGGCAGCGTTGCAAGTGACCTGGTCATTTCATCCCGATTGATTCCTACTGGAAATTATTCCACTCGGGTAGTAAGTTGATAATCTAAGCGTCAGCTGCGTTGGTAGTAGTAGGGCTGGTCGTGAGAAATTGTTTTAATCGATTTTTTGACAATGGCAATGAAATTATAGCTAAATTGATTTCAAGCCACTTGAAAATTTTTATAATGAATAGTTTACATATTATATTAAATAAAAATGATCGTCAGCTGCCGACATAACGGGGTAAAGATCCTCAGTTACATTATTGATTGCATTATAAAATGTTTAGGCTAAATGGCCGCTCAGCAATTATAATCCCTCTGCTGACGGTCTTACCCCCATTGTGCAAACAGCTGATTGTTGTTTTTATTATTCTAATTATATAATAAGTTCAATGTATAAGTTTCATTGAATTTGAAATTACTTTGCATCATTTTTACCGACCGCTAACATACAGAGTGATTATTTAATGGCGAGACGACGTCACCGAATTTTACGTGCCTCCTAGCAGAAATACTGGTGAATACTATGACTATAATAACCTTGAAGAGATATAATAACCTTGATGCGCATAATCGCCTGTTACGATGTGTATGAAACGGCAAATTATTAAAACTTCCAGTGACGTCGTCTCGCCATTAAATAATCACTCCGTATATAAGAAAGGTATTGTGATCATACCGATTTTGACATTTCGAGATTTCGATGGATCTCCACGAATTGAGGTCTCTACATAACATTTTGACTATTTTTAGCATGATGTCTGTCGGTCTGTCTGTCCGTCCGCCCGTCCGTCTGTTCGTCCGTCCGTCTGTCTGTCTATGTACATGTGCAGAGCAAATTCGGCTAAAAGGATTTTTATGAAACTTTATATTTAAGTTTCTGCCATCAATGGCACAAATTGGTCAACTTTTGGTAAAAATCGGTTGACTAGAAATTGGTGTTTACTCGTGTCGATTTTAAGATTTTTGCGAATATTTAGTAACAGAAAAATATTTCGAAAAAAATTTTGTAACAAAAGTTGCTATAAATGCAATAACTAATAACTTTTATTTGAGACGTTTTTAGATAAAACGAAAAATTTCGAAAAATGTTTGTAAAATATTTAATTTTTTTGCAAGTCTCAATTTTTTCATACTTATATGTAACGTTACCATGGTCATGATAAATAATATCTCATTGGGTACATTCGATTTGACGCTCCGAGCATTCCGAGCACGCTCTGTACACTCAAACGTGTTCGATTTGACGCTCGGAGTACACACAATTGCATTCGTTTTGCGATCGAGCGAGCATTTAGAGTGCGCTCTATGTGTTCGGGGTTTTAAGACCGAGCATATGGAGTATGATGTAAAAAAGTGAGAGAACGGCGAGAAAGAAATGAAAGATTAAAATTAAATTATAAATAAAATAAAAATAATAGCCTTAGACAAATAACAATAGACAAATAATATTGTTATTTGTCTATGGCTACAGAGTACGGCCATTTTATGTATTTGTGACGTTCTGTAAACAGCAAAAAAATTATTAAAATATATCGTGCATAAAATTAAAATGGAAAAAATTCATTAAATTCATTAATTAATTATTATTTAATTTTTAATTAATTTTATTTCTTCATCATCGAAAAAAAATCAAGGAAAAACCGAGGTATATAATTTTGATTCATGACTAACGTGAACTAATCTGACAGTAAAAACGCCGCCTAAAATTGTAGGGTTAGATTTTACAAACATTACGTCACAAGAACGCTCGCTCCGTTAGTGCTCTATTGATGACGTCACATCAACTGTTCGCTCAGCGCTCGCTCTACTCTGTACAACTCGAATGCACCCTGTAAGAAAATATTAGGCCAAGTTATTTCTACTGTGCTGCTAGAATGTATTTTATACACGTACTTTATGATGGCGGTCGGGTCTGTGGTGGCCACAGCTGATTTTTTTTTATGACTGTTTTATATAAGCGACTGACGTATAGTCCCCCACTACGCACACAGCTGACTTTTTTATTATTATTATTATCACTTAAACAATAACTGTGTAAATTTTCAAGTGGCTTGAAATGACTTTTAGATATCTTTTTTTTTTTCAAGGTGTGCATTTTCTCGCGACCAGCCCCACCACGATTCTGGCGGCTGACGCTTGTTTCGATTATTAGCCATATCTAAACAATCAGTTACAAAAAAAATTAAGCGGAATGAAATGACCATCAAAAATACAACGCTGCCTCCCGGACTATTACCATAAACAGTAGATTTACCAACAAAAAATTATTGTAGTGATAAAACTAAACTTGAAAAACGCTTTTTTTTTGATTACTCAAAGTTTTGATGACTGTGATAAAGCTGGTTTTGTTTTGTACCTACTCATATAAGAAAAACTGGTTGAGAATAGTGACACGATTTTTTTTTCTGTTCAATATAGTTTTTAATAAAATAAATATGGGAGGGGGCTATAGGGCTACATACAGTATTGGCCATAAAGATAGCAACTTTTGATAATCCTATTTTATTTTTATTCTATTCAATATTTTTAAAATTAAAAAAATGTAATTCTTACCTTTAACAATCCTCTACATATATTATACTAAAAAATTAAATTTTAATAGTAAATTCTATTTTTTTTTTATAGTATTTATTATTTTTACCTGGACATAAAAATAGCAACTACTCTTAAAAAAATCTTTTTTTTTATTAATTAAGAAAATGAATTATTATTAACAGATCATTTTTAATATTTTGTATAGTAACCACCAGTATTTATAACTTCCCGACATCTTTTCGCCATTGATTCTAATA
Organism: Liopterus haemorrhoidalis; assembly: GCA_963971575.1. Taxonomy (NCBI): domain Eukaryota; kingdom Metazoa; phylum Arthropoda; class Insecta; order Coleoptera; family Dytiscidae; genus Liopterus; species Liopterus haemorrhoidalis. The sequence continues at coordinate 90,539,438 of OZ020611.1, forward strand.
ATTTCGTGATCATTTCATTATCAATATTAGACCAGGCACCCTGCAAAGCTTTAAACAATTCTTCAATATTTGAATGTGTTTTGTTTCTAATCTTTCTGTTGACAATCTCCCAAAGGTTTTTTATTGGATTTAAATCGGGTGACTGTGACGGCCAAGTCATTACGTCCATTTTTGAATCCTCGAACCATTTTTTTACCAACTTCGAAGAATGTTTTGTGTCATTATCATGCTGAAAAATATGTTTTAAAGGCATGAACTCATCAGAATAAGGTTTCATGACATTTTGAAGGATGTCTATATATTTAAATCGATCCATTATTCCTTCAATGTGGTATAGAGGACCCATACCATATCCCGAGAAACAGCCCCATACCATCACACCGCCTCCGCCATGTTTAACTGTTGGCAATGTGTATTTTTGAACAAATCTTTTATTAGCAGGCCTCCTAACGTAACTTACACCATCAATTTTAAACAAATTGAACTTAGATTCATCACTAAAAATAACTTTTTTCCATTGATCCACAGTCCAGTCAATATGATTTTTGGCAAATTTTAATCGGGCCTTCACATTCTTTTTGGATAGAAGTGGTTTTTTAGCAGGAAGGCGACTAAAAAGATCCTCACTAACTAATCTTCTGCGAATAGTTCTTGTTGAGATGTTTTCTTGATCCATTTGTGGAAAAAGGCCCAAAATTTTCTCCGATAACAGAAAGGGGTTATTGGTAGATAAATAAATAATTTTTTTATCAGTTCGTTTTGTAGTTTTTCGTGGCCGTTCTGGAATTTTTGAAACTTCAAACGTACCTTCTTCTCAAAATCGTTTTATAATTCGCGACACAGTAGATTTATGAACATTTAAATTTTGTGAAATCACATTTTGCAGCCCGTCTTTAAAACCAGAAATTATGAAGTTTCTAATTTCACTTGAAACAGTTTTACTACGACCCATCATTGACAAATATAAACTGAAATATTACTTGTGCACAACATATTATTTATGGATAAAATCTGCATATAACAAGAAAATTCAAGTAGTTGCAATATTTTTGTCCAAGCAAAAATGAAGAAATAATTTATTATTAATCTGTAAGTCAGATTATTTGATTATTGATTGATGTAACAAACCAAATATGATTAAATTATAGAATTAAGAGTATTTATTTTCCAATATTATTATTAAAATTTGAAAAATTGAAAGATGTTAAAAGTTGCAATCTTTATGGCCAATACTGTATATACCTCAAATATCTCATTTATCAGAATCATATATCAACAAAAATGTATTTAACAAAAACTGTACGAAGTAAGGGACATTAGCTAGTATGTAATAAGATTTGCCTACTACGTTTATACCTAGCGCGCACCGTGGGGGGGGGGCACTCACGTGTTTGAGCCCTTCGCCCGGTGCGCGCCTTTTTATGTTTGTAAATATAAAACGTTTCCTTATGAAATAGGTATTTAAGTTATTGAATAAATATTCCTAAATTTAAATGTTGCATTACCAAAATATGTAAAATGCTGAATAAATTTAAAAAACTTACATATATAGTTTCCGCTAAATATCCGCTATAACATATTTTAATCCGGAAGAAATTGAGCAAAAACTAGCTAGTACTCTTGTAAATAAATCCGGTACTGCTCTCTTACGTAATTTCTTTACTGAATACATTTTCTAATTTATGCTAATAAGGAAACCAAAGTTGTTGTCAATATCAAGGTCATCTGAGGAATGTCTTACGCATTATTTATACACAATTTTTTTTGCATATATCTGTCGGAACAAAATTGGAAGTAGTCATTATTTTTTTTTTTTAACACTGATTATAATTCTTATTATGATTAGGTCAACCAATGACGTCATATAAATAGACACAACATGTTCATTGCCTTAGCAATATTTGTTATGAAGCCAAGAGCCTGCGGAGACGGAAGGGAGATTTGGCCCTAGGGGTATAACGAGTTGCCTAATTTACATTTATTTTGTTAAGCTACGGCTAGCGTCATATTGAGTTAATGATTATTTTGTTGTTCGTCAGCGTTGTTTTGTTGTGTTATTTTTTCTGTTTTACTATTTTACTTTTCCATCAGCTTTCAACTTTTATTGTGAAATTTATTTCAAATACTTAATATATTAAATACTAAAAGGTAATATTTAATTCGCTGATGGGCGTGAAAAGGTTATTAAGTCTCATCTTCTTAAATATAACTTTTCTCCGTTTTCGCCCCCATCAGAGAATTAAAATGATACGTATATAGTTTTTTCCTTAAAAAACAGTATTTATATTCAGTACTTGGAATATATCAGAAAAGTATTTTATCCAGCACTGATTATAGATACACATCTTGATCGAGAAAATAAGGAGTCTATGCTTTATGTCAGCTTAGAAAAATGTTTGTAAGAAGATAAGACCTGTTTCTCCTTGCTTCTGATTGGTTTAGAACATCAACCCTATTACAATGTTAAAAATATTGTTTTTAGTCCAAATCGACAAATGTTCAGTGTTGTACATTGTAGTTCATAATATCGTTGTCTTCGAGCACAGATTATTATTCGAGAATATTGTATATGCATCGAAATATATATTATTTATAAGGTATATTTTGTTATTATTTACATATTTAGACTTTTATTTATGTTCTTGGCGTAGATTTTATGGAGAATTTATGTAATTTGTTTTTACGTAATTATATATTTTTTAGGTTATCTGCTGACATAAATATTTTTTGAAACTTAAGAATTAACAGATCAAGATAGAGGACTAATAGGAGGCCAAAAAACAGCCCAGCTGATAGTGCCAAAAGAAGAACTTATTGATATAATTTTTAGATCTTCATATATACATATATTTTTAATTTTTATTTACAATAAATATTTAAATAATAAACTTTAGCTCTGAAGATATATTCTTTGTGTTATTGTTTTATTTAAACTCTTTTAGCCAAATCTTTCTTTTTATATATAATATAATACATAATTTTTTAAAATTAATATATTTTAAACTTTTTCAATTTTCCCATTATACTGAATTTATGTCGTATAAATAACGTAAGTGTACTGCCTTGTTTATTTCAATATCGTACCAAGAAATTCCTTTTATATATTAAAAAAAAAATCACTTGCTAACCCAGTTACTACGCCCATGCCCTAGTGGTAACTTATTATAAATTTCTCGCTACATATACTATACTTGTTCTGTGTACTCGGTTAGCAGCGCTATCTACTGTTTGCTAATTTGACATAGAGTATAGATGGACTTAGAATTCATTTATTTTAAAATTTAAAATAGAATTGCCCACTTAATATTTAAAAAAATTAAATTCAAAGCCTGCTAAACGCCTTTTTTCGATCATATTGTATTTTAAATGTATATAATTTAAAAACCTACTAATTATCTTACAAATATACTTATAAATTTAGTTTTATATAATATTGTTTGTGAAATTTATTTTATTAAAATTAGCAGCTTACAATATAAAAAAAATATATGTTTATTTGCAATTCGTATCGGCAAAACATTGATGCAAGCAACCCACACAACTCCTAGGGGCAACCCCCGACACCCTGCCTAAGTAGGTGTTGGCTTTATAATAAGTCACCCTCGTTTAGTCTCAACGTTACACACCTCACTGAAGTCAACTCAACAATTTTTATTGTTAATTCTTAGTGAAGATTTTACTAAGTTTTAAGTTAGTCCTGTCTTAGTCCAAATAATAAAGTTATTTAATTAATAACCTTTGCTGTATCACTTTTGATTAAAACAAAATTGTAAACAAGTTTTTTACATTCAAATTGGGAAGTAAAATTTGGCGGTCGTGATTTTAAAGTCCAGGAAGAAATTTTTTAAATGTTTTCCTGTGTTTTTTTGAAGGGCATCGTCATGTTGCTACATTTTTGTCAATAATAAAAATTTATTGTTTCACTTGTCATTATAATAACGTAATTATAGGTAATAAAAAAACAATAAACTGTTAAAAATGAAATAATCATAATAAAGTGTTTAGAAACATATAACAAACAAAACATAACATCGTACAATTAATTTTGTATCACGTTGTGGTGTTATGTATGCATGACTAAAGCGGCATTCAGAGCTCTTAAATTAATAACTTGTAGACTGTATCTTGTATTCTGTTGATTGTCACTATCAAGTTTGTCATATGGTAAAACGTCAAACCGTTCAGACCTCTACATTTAATAAGTTGTTCGTTGTGGATTGTGGATAATTTTCTAAACATTGTAGTTGGTGAGTTGTTTTAATGAGAGACATATAAACACATTGGCTATCTCAGTCTGTCGGAGACACCATAGGATTTGTATGACTTTACATAACCTAACAAAATGTCATCATTAGCAAATCTTGCTCAAAATTACAAAGACGGACAGTAAATATGATCAATTTAGGTAATTAGGTTAGGTTTTGTTAGTTAAAATCTAGGACAGTAGAATTACAAAAACGATATAATAAACATTTTACGAAGCCATCGTAGTTGGTTTAAAGACACACACATGTCAGACTATTCATAACCAACTAATTTCTAAAAGCTGTAAACGTAATCATATGCACAACGTGACAACGTACAGTCTTTAGTGTATTAATTTACAGAGCTCTGAATGCGGCTTAATGAATCAGCATTTAAAGGATGTGTCACGTAGGACGCGGTACAGTTCTTTTCCCATGAGATCAGACCAGCGACGTCATCGTATATGCGCCAAACAATAACGTCAAACCAATCATTATACAGTTTACAGCCTGTTCTACGTCCGATGCTTAGCAACGAAGCAACTTTACGAATTTTGGTTTCTGCACATGTGATGTCACTGGCCTGACCTCATAACCAAAGCGTTATGACTAAAGCGCAAACGCTGTAGAACAAGACATAGACGCGCAATAAAATCAACCCCTACAAAAACCTAAAACGATATATGCGCGTAGCACGTGCATACCATAAACCCTTCTCAATTATATATAATAGGAGTTGCATTGAAAGCCGCTGTCAAAAAGATGGCTAAAGGTGCGTATGCTGTGGGCAGTGACAGATGTCTCTTATGTCATTTTAAAGTGTGAACATTTCCTACTAAAATTCAGTCATCAGACGCCATCCTTTGTTTACACAACTGTTTTTCTATAACCGAATTAAAATGGAAAGCGATAAGTTGTTTTTTCGATGTGCATTTCTACACTACTGTGATTTGCAAAAAAAGTGCAGCTGAAGCTCATCGATTGCTAGAGAAAAATTATGGTGAATGTGCTCCATCGGAAACAGTATGTAGAGATTGGTTTCGCGGATTCAAAAGTTGTGATTGTGAAGTTCACGACAAATAACGGCCAGGTCAGTTGCAAAAGTTCAAAGATAAACAACTGCAAGCTCTATTGGAAAGAAAACCTGCTCAAACACTGAAAGAATTTGCTCAAAAGCTCGGTAAATCAACCATTTCACGACGTTTACTTGAGAGAGATCCAAAAAGAAAGGAGATGGCTTCCACATGAATTGACTGAAAATGCCATTGCTAATCGTTTAGATATCTAAATTTTTTGCATAAAAGAAAATAAGTTTTTACGGCGTATCGTGATGAAAAATTGATCAATTTCGACAACCCGAAACGCAAGAAATCATGAATTGATCCTGGTCAGCCATTAAGGTCGATACCAAAGCGAAATATCCACGGTCACAAAGCAATGCTCTCTATTTGGTGAGATAAAGAGGGTGCTGTGTATTACGAGCTGTTAAAACCAAAGGAAACAATCACCACCGAACGCAATCAACAACTATTGGAGCATTTGAATGATAATTTAGATAGCAATAAATCTGTGAGCTCTGCTAAGAAATTTATAAACTGACGGTAAAGAACTTTGGGGAGCAGTATTGACGCCAATTAAGTGACATTCAGTGGTATCACCTAAACTAGTTTCCACCGGTTTTCGGAAACTGGTTGTTAAAATTTAAGGCAGTTTCCGGAAATCGGTTGTCAAAATTTATGACGGTGTTTAAACTTTAGACATTTTATGACGTTTCTTGTTTGATATTGATAAACATATGCACATGTTGTGCAGGTACGCATTCTTCAAGTCTTCTACAAATATCTTATCTAAGTTGGTACCATAAAAAATATTGTAATTCATTGCCTTATCATATTTTGAATGGCTCACCACTCTTGGGGTGTGTTCTGTTCACACAGCTGTTGCCATTTTATTTTCAGTTGTACTAACCAGTGTAAATCAAAGTATCATGGCACTATTTTTATGTTAAAATCACCCAAGGAATATTTTTAAGAAGTAACAAGCACAAAATTATTTTGGTAGAGCAGAACTATTACATTTAAGATTTAAAGTCATTAAATAATAATTTGTTAGTTTTGAGTGAAATCGTGTAATTAATTGTGATCGCACCAGGTGGAAACACTTGGTGCGATCTTGTGCAGTGAATCAGTTTGAACAGCAGAAAATAACACTAACTGAGACTGCTCGTGCTCGACGGAAAAAGAGACTTAATAGTATGCCTGTGTCATCTGAGGAGTATTTATAGTGTGTGCGGAAAAACTTTTGTGTCTCGTATTGGACTCTACAATTATGAAAAGGCACATTCAAGAAGGAATTGTAGATTTGCATAGCACCCATCGTCGTTCGACTGGGTTGGATATATATACCAGGTCTACAAGTATGAAATGCGGATTTTTTTTCAGTCACTATATGCATCACTTCTCGTGGTCGCTGAAGACGAAAACAGATTGTTGAGCAGTTTCCGAAACGTCCGAATTTAATTTTTTTATATTACTCTTGAAGTATTATATCTTTTTGCTACTAATACTCATTATATTGTACTATTCTAGCCTAGTACTATCAGCAATGGCAAACGTCCAAAATAAAGGTGTCTGCATTATCATTAAGTGTCAAATGCGTATAGGTTATAATTTCAAAAGTGATCATATAGTTTTGTTTTACTGTGTTAAAAATGTCAAATTTTGTGCCAAATAAAGAGCATTCTCGGACAGTACTACTGTTTTGTTTTCATTTGAAAAAAACTGCTGCTGAATCATACCAACTGCTTCGAGAAGCTTATGGTGAATATGCTCCATCGCAAGATACGAGTGAATGATGGTTTCGGCGTTTCAAAAGTGGTGACTTTGATCTTACAGACAAAGAACATGGAAAACCTCCAAACAAATATGAAGATACAAAATTGGAAACATTGCTACAGGAAGACTATCGTCTTCACAAAAACAACTAGCAGAGCAGTTAGGCGTTAGTCAACAAGCTGTTTCCAATCGCCTACGAGAGATGGGTAAGATCCAGAAAGTCGGCAGATGGGTTCCACATGCATTGAATGAGAGGCAGATTGAAAAACGCAAAAACACTTGTGACATTTTGCTTGCACGATACAAAAGAAAGTCTTTTTTGCATCGTATCATTACTGGCGATGAAAAATGGATTTATTTTGAAAATCCCAAACGCAAAAAATAATGGATGAACCCAGGCTCACCATCCACATCAACTGGAAGACCGAATAGCTTTGGCAAAAAGACAATGCTCTGTACTTGGTGGGACCAAAAGGGTGTGGTCTATTATGAATTGTGAAAACCTGGTGAAACAGTTAATACCCAACGCTACCAACAACAACTGATCGAATTGAACCATTCGCTGCTCATAAAACGACCAGAATACGAAAGAAGACAGCATAAGGTAATCTTTCTTCACGATAACGCTTCATCACATAAGGCAAAAGCAGTTTGCAAGACATTGGAGGCACTCAAGTGGGAAGTACTACCCTATGCCGCTTACTCACCAGACTTGGCCCCTTCAGATTACCACTTGTTCGCATCGATGGGTCACGCACTTGCCGAGCAGCACTTTGTTCATAGGAAAATGTAAAAGAATGGCTAGAGAATTGATTTAGGGGAAAGGGGAAGAGTTCTACTGGCGAGGTATTCACGAATTGCCTGAAATATGGGAAAAATGTATAACTTCTAATGGAGCATACTTTGAATAAATAAACTTTTACTGTTCTTGTGAGTTTAATGTGTTTTATTTAAAAAAAAAAAAAACGCATTTCATACTTGTAGACCGGTATATATATAAATGTGCAAATAAATGTTGTATTATTAGTTTAATAGAAATCTGACTAGTTGATAATTACACCAAGTCGCGAGCTAAATTTCAACAATCGCACAAATTCATAAGTCCTGTAAAAGCCGGGCCCCCAATAGTGCCACGCACATAACAGCAATAACTAGGCGGTTTATTTTTGTCTGTAATTATATTTATATATTTACCACTCCAATGGACGAATCCAGCAAATTTTCGAAGAGGGAGGGACACGAAAGATATCGTACTTGACAGAAAAATACAAATATTTAGATCCCCTCACCAAATCTCTTCCATCAGAATTTCTGCAGGGGAGATTGCTCCCTAACTGGTTCCGTCTATGACTCCCCCATCACTATGGAAACCGGTTGTTCATAAATTGGGGTGACACTACTAGTAACATCCATCGTTGACAAAACTCTCGAACAATACAATTTACACTCGTAAAAATTATGTTGTAGTGTGGGCTGTCTAGGGTTTGACGTCATGCTCAGTCGTATTTACTCGGCAACCATCGCGCTGTGGTCGGCTTATTTCAAATTTATAATATTTTAATTACAAAATTTGGCTAAAATATTAATTAAAATGTAATTTTTGTTTTGTTAGGTGACATAACTAATATTAACGTATCAAAAAAATGTAGTTTTAAGAAAATATAAATTCTATGCGTATCCCCTATTGGTACCTGGGAGTGACAATAAATGGAGGCACCTTATGTCATCAGCAGCAGGGTCGGCGCAAGTGGGCTAAAAAGCTTATGTTAGACATACTATGACAGTCTGGCCGATGGTGACAGCGTCGTCAATAGGATCCTCGATAAATATTAGTTTCAAATGGAAAAATAAGATAATTTTTGCAGAAACAATAAAATTTTGGGAATATTTTCACAAAAAAATACCGTTCCTGCAAAGATAATTTTATTTTTCCATTTGAAACTAATAGCACTACTACGCTTATTTGAAATCCTAATGTCGGCGTTATCACCATCGGCCAGACTGTCATAGTATACAGTGCCTATAGACTGGGTTTCAGACGGGCGCTTTTCAAAAAACTTCAAGATAAACATATAAACAAAGCGCATGTCGTAAGGCGCCTACAGACGAGTGTCTAACGTTGTCCAACGCTAGTACCAACGCTCGATGTATCATTTAGCATTGGTGGACATTTCTTTTGAGTACAACGCTCTCGACTGATGCAATGGACAAGTGTAAGCGCGTCGTGTGTACGATAACAATATGCGTATGCAAGTCTGCACTTCATTCGTTTTGGAATATAGATTGGATACAAAGTACAAGGATGAAACGGGGAAAAAACACTTAATTAATATGTAGATGGAGAACTACATAGAATTTAAATCTATGTATATTTGAAATTTTCCAGAGAAAAAAAGACACATCAATTTCAATATGAACAGAATGACGAATCACCACAAACGCCAAACGATACATTCAGAATCAATGATTTTTATGCGATATTGGATACTGCTTGAGCATCGTTGAATGAACGTTTTGAACAACTGGAAATCCATATGGAGCATAAAGTTTCTTACATAATTTCTCAGAAATAGACCTATATATATATATATATATATATATATATATATATATATATATATATATATATATATATTTATGGATACATGGTAATTTCAACGTACGTTTATTATCTCACTCTCAAATGCATGAGCATTCATGCTATCTCTTTCTAATATTGTCAAACATAAAGTTTGTTGTTTATATTACAAATTTACCCCTTTTAACTACAGACCTATAAGCTTAACATCAGTCATATATAAAATAATGTAAAGAATAATCGTAGACAAGGTGATGCCGTTTTTAATAGAAAATAAAGTAATTTCGCAGAACCAACATGGATTTGTGTTGGAAGATCTGTAACAAGTAATCTACGTGTAAATTTGAACGAATAGACATCATGTTCAGACCGAGAAGAACCTCGGTCTGGCCGGTGTCTGTTACTCCCTTTACATCTCCTTCTGCCACCTAATTCCCTTGCGTATCAACGGCTGCTCTGATAATTAGTTACAGAGTTCATAGCATTGGTGCTTTTAGAGTTTTCCATATATTTTGAAAGTTTTTGATTGTAATAGTTTAAAAGAATTCGGGCACCCTGATAAACACTCCAAACTACTCTAAACTGTTCTACTCCGAACTGTTCTGAAATTATTACACGTGGAACACTGTGTAATCCAGACAGGCGCGATTTGAATGAGATTTGAATTTAACCGTTTACCCCCACTCCAATCGAACTCGACGTTCTGAAATTTAGGTAGGTCCTTCAAGGGAAGACGGTAGTTCTAGCGTAGTTTGGTAGCGTGGAGTACTTTAACTTGGAACACTAACGAACTGTTCAGAGTAACTCCGACTTACTCTTTACAGCAACCTGGAAAAGGTCTAATATCAAGTCTATTTTACTATAAACGATACCATGGACAGGCTAATATATTTTTTCTTTTTAATCGCTGAAGGCGTTCTTTAAATTTGTGGTAACATGCATACACACAAACGAATTAATTTATATTTTACTACAGATTTTCTGTGTGTGAAGAATAATTAAAAATGAAAAACCCGCCCTAAAAAAATAATAATAAGTCTCTTTATTGGCAAGGTTCAGTTTACACTGCTCTGTTAGGTGGTAACCTAACTTTAAATAATAAGAACGAAGAAAGTTTCGCATTTAAAACATATAATACCTTTGCTAGCTAAAACACAGCCCAACAAAATAAATTTTTTGTTTTGGTGCCGGAAAGGTAAGAACTGATTTTGTATATTTTTTATGTGCTGATTCCAAAAATACCTGGCTTTTTTTGTAGCAGCTCTATTTTTTGAGATACAGGCTAGTTGATTTTAGTTCTGATAAAAGGCAAAAATAGTGAAATAATGATATATTTGAGGCAAAAATTGAAATTTCGTACCTAAAATAGAATCTAATTAACCAGTTTGAGTTACTTGGTATTACCCATGACCATAAAACCCGATCTTCCTATAACTGCTTATCCCGCACCAAGAACTAATTAATACCCCGCCCATTTTACCTAGTGTTTACCACTGTCTTACCCGGTTCAGTTAACTAATGAGTTTTCGTAAGTGAAATTGTGCTATCATTTTGTGTAAATTTTCGGCATTTTTTAGTAATAAGACATTTAATTAAAACCATGGCATCCATACAGCAGACGTAGCTGTGTAAATTATCCAGACGTTTTTTGTTATGTATGTTGCGAATACACTTTGAAAGAAAGTAGAAAACCTATTTCTGACTTTGTGAAAAGGAGTTATCTAGCCTATTTTGGCGTCCAGTTGGGAGACTAGGATAAATATTGAGTTCCTCATTTCGTATGTAAAACATGCGTTGAACATTTGCGACAGTGGACAGTTAGAAAGAGGAAGTGCCTAAAATTTGGAGTACCAATGGTTTGGAGGGAACCGAGAAACCATCACGATGACTGCTATTTTTGTCTCGTAAATATCAAAGGCATCAATCGGAACAATATACACAAATGGACATATCCTGATCTAGAGTCAGCAAAGAGACCTGTACTGCGTTCTGAAGAAATACCCATTACATCATTCAGCAGTCTGTCTAGACTCCCGGAAGATGATACGGGAACTTCATCAACGTGTGATGAAGTTCAATGTATGCAATCAGAAAACGACAGTGATTTTGAAGCAGATTCAGCAAGTCCCCAAAGTTTTAATCAACAAGAACTGAATGATCTCATTAGAGACCTGAACCTCTCAAAGGATTCTTTCGAATTACTTGCCTCCAGATTAAATGACAAGAATCTACTTTATCAAGGTACTAATATTACATTTTATCATAAAAAAGATAAGGATCTGCTGCCCTTTTTCTCTCGGGAAAATAACCTGGTATTCTGTAACGATATAAGAGGACTCTTAGAAAAAATGGGATTATCAGAATACACACCAGACGAATGGCGCCTTTTTATTGACAGTTCAAAACGTAGTTTGAAATGTGTCCTTTTAAACAACGGTAACAAATATGGATCAATACCCATTGGTCATTCTACCAGCATGAAAGAGGAATATGAAACCATATCATTAGTCCTGAAAAAAATTAAGTATAAAGAACATCAGTGGGTGATTTGTGTCGATCTAAAAATGGTAAACTTCCTCCTTGGCCAGCAAAATGGATATACAAAATATCCTTGTTTTTTATGTCTTTGGGACAGCAGAGTTAAGGATCAGAACTGGGTTAACAGAAATTGACCTTTAAGAAATGTCATGATTCAAGGAAAACAAAACGTAATCAACGAACCTTTAGTTGCGAGAGAGAAAATCATATTTCCACCCTTGCATATCAATTTGGGGCTTATGAAGCAATTTGTAAAGGCTTTAAATCGAGATGGACTTTGTTTTGACTACTTGACACGTACATTTCTTGGGATTAGCACGGAAAAACTGAAAGTCGGAATATTTGATGGTCCTCAGATAAGGCAGCTTATTAAAGATCCACAATTTACCGCATCAATGAATGAGATTTAATCTAATGCTTGGTGTTCCTTTGTTCAAGTAGTAGAACATTTTCTTGGAAATCATAAGGCAGAGAATTACATAGAATTAGTGGAAAATATGCTTTCCAACTTTAATATTCTCGGATGTAACATGTGCATAAAAGTTCACTACCTTCACAACCACTTAGATCGGTTTCAAGAAAACCTAGGTGATTTTACTGAAGAATAGGGGGAAAGATTCCATTAGGACATTAAAACTATGCAAGATCGATATCAAGGAAGATGAGATAGCCACATGATGGCCGACTACTGTTGGAGTTTTCAGCGAGACTGTCCTGGTAAACTCCATGCTAGAAAGTCGTTGAAGAAAATTTTGGTGAATAGTGATGAATGTATATTTACCTACTTTATGAAATAAACACGTTACTTTGTATTTTTTGTTTGTTTTTTTTTTTTTAACTGGCCGTTTGAGCAAATAGTAATAGTAATAACGTGAAATGTACATAAGTTCAAAAATAAGATGATCTTATTCTAAAAGAGGCCAATATAGCGTATCTCAAAAACTAGATCTGGTCTATATCTGCGGTTTTGGATTCTGCACCCAAAAATTACTTAGAAACAATTATAAAATCGTAGGCACCAAAATGACTGTTGGGCTGTGTAATATATGGAGGTACTTAATAGGTAGTTACTGATTTTGTGAAATTTTGTGAAATTTTGAGTTAACATCATATGTGGTCCCCACCACAAATGAACTATCTCAGCTTTCAACATATTCGGACTTTATTAGGATCAGTATTTACAGAGTTTTAAGCATTTATGTTTTTAGGGAATTATTACTATATGATTTTAAACATTTTGCTTGATTTTAAATATTTTATAGAAATCAGAGACCCTGAGATTCATAAAAATAGATCTATGTTACCATAAACGATGCTATGAACACGCTAGTGTTTTTTTTTTTTAGTCAGTACATTCGTTCTTTAATTTTTATAGAACATACATATATTTGTACATACGCACAAACGAACTAATTCATTTTTTAGTATAGATGTCACTTAATAATAAATGCAAACATGATATAACCTAGGGATGCTCTGTTTTCGTGACAACTTAAAAAAACAAAACCCCGTTTAGTTCCGCTTAAACTAAAGAAATAAACTTTAATTTAAAAAGTTTTTAAAGTTTTTATAGATTTATTACATGTTGAATCCAACGTTTTTCAAATATCTCTGTCACCCATGGTTTTATAATAAGAATGGTCAATTATCAAATCCGAGTAATTGGCCAAAAAGCCAATACCAATCAATCGGCAAAATAGCCGATGTGACCGATTACCGATTATCTACCGATTAAGCAGTACAACGCTGTTATATAAAAATTAATAAAATATATTTGATACTTACAATCTTACTTCTAAATGGTGCTTCTAGAAGTACATTAGACGTTTTAAGCTGCCTGGTTCCTCTTGGTGCCAGTCTGTTTGCAATTAAGTCCAGAAAGTTTCCACTGACACAATGACACAAAACTAAAGCACCTAATATAGTCAATATTCTCGCCATCACAAATTTTCAACACAGTTCCTTGCAAATATTAACGGAAGTTTAATAAATAATTCAAAAGATGCTGTCGAAAATTAGCTTAATAACTGCAACAAATAATAATATAAGTATTTCAATAGTATATTAAAATACAAGTTTCATAAGGCATAATTTTTCCCCACGCGTTTACGTTAAAAAATTGATGTGAAGTGTGAATTTTCACACATTGCAGGGTTTCGCGGGTATATAATAAGTGAAGGCGGCATGCTGAGTGTGTAGGACAAATTTTGCTTTGTAGTAACCACGGCAAAATGAACGATCTTTTTAAAATAATTTATCGTCTATTAATCTCAGAGCTTTAAAAACAAATTTTATGTTAAAATATTTTTTTGTTAATTTTATTTCGAATACCTAATATCATTATTTAGGTTTCTAAATAAGTGCAGTGTTTTTTTTTATATAACAAGGTTCATTAAGATTTTGAAAATTGGGCCTATGGCTTTCATTGGTTGTCTTAAATCATACGCTCCGCCCCTCTTGCTTCGTATAAATGACACATAGAATGAAAATATAATTTCAATTGGTTATTAAATTTACGCTCTTGAAAATTAAATTCAAAATGTGCTAAAATATAACTAGAATTTTAACAAATTAATTTAAACAAAATAAATATGAAAAAAAAAACAAAAAATAAAACTCCACAAGCCAGGAACGAACCTGTGTAGTGAATAACGATCCTGTGTAGTTGTCGCGTAACTGAGCCACTAGACCACCAAACGCTTATCAACTTAGTGTGTTATAAGAGTATAACATGTATGCATCGTCAACCAAAAAACACAAAAAATGCGTTATTTTCCGAAAACATAATCTGATCAAAAATTCCTGTTGTACTATTCCGGTTCACACCATTATACATTACTTAGAATTTTTTCACATTTTTAGTTTAAACCATCTGGGCTACAGGGTGTGGGACAAAAATTTTTTAGCACAATTTTGGCAAAAATCGCCTCAAAATAATTTATTTTGCAAAAATTAAATTTTCATCGTTAATCCACGTACTAAGGGTTTTCATTTGATACCCTACTCAGAATTTTAAAAAAATATTTTTTTTTTTCGATGAGCACATTATTGTTTATATTTTTGGGGGATATGTTTTTTAGATGTTTTAGTATTTTTCCTATGTGCGGGTCGAAAAGTTGTACAAGCATGCCAATTTTCAACTCTCTAGGTTTAGCCGTTTGGCTACAATTTTTACCGAACAGACAGACAGACAGACAGACAGACAGACAGACAGACAGACAGACAGACAGACAGACAGACAGACAGACAGACAGACAGACAGACAGACAAACAGACAGACAGACGACAAAATGACGGTATAAGGGTTTTTTGGTCATACCTACAAAACCCTAAAAACGAGTCGCGAAACAACGACTTTTTTAAACAATTTTTTCTATTTTTTCATGCCTATTATAATAATAAATTTACTTTATCTAATCAAACAACAACTTCGTTTAGGGAATTGGGTATGTTAATGTAGCGGTTGCTCGGACTGGCTTAATCTATATATAAAATTGATGTGAAGTGTGAATTTTCACACATTTCAGGGTTTCGCAGGTGTATAAGGTGTATAATAATTTATCGTCTGTTAATCTAAGAGCTTTAAAATTTTATATTAAAATATTTTTTTGTTAATTTTAATTTGAATACCTAATACCATTATTTAGATTTTTAAATATATGCAGTATTTTTTTTTTATATAGCAAGGTTCATTAAGATTTTGAAAATTGCGCCTATGGCTTCCATTAGTTGTTATAAGTCATATGCTCCGCCTCTCTGGTTTCATATACATGACACATAGAACAAAAATATTCAAACAATTCCAACTGGTTATTAAAGTTACGCTCTTAATATTTGCCAAAATATAACTAGAATTTTGACAAAATAATTTAAACAAAATAAAAATGTAAAAAAAAACAAATATAAAATTGTCTCCCCTGCTCGGAGCGAACCCTAGTTTGCTGTGTAGCAAGCGAGCAAGCTAACCATTAGACCAGGATACGCCTTCTAGTATAGTGTGTAACATAACTATAACTTTTGTACATCGTCAACCAAAAATTACAAAAAATGCGTTAATTTCCGACAACATAATCTGATCAAAAATTCCTGTTGTACTATTCCGGTTCACACCAATGTACATTACAGAGAATTTTTTCAGATTTTTAGTTTAAACCATCTGGGCTACAGTGTGTGGGACAATTTTTTTTTTTGCACAATTTTGGCAAAAATCCACGTACTAAGGGCCTTCATTTGATACCCTACTCAGAATTTAAAAAATATATATATTTTTTTTTTCGATGAGCACATATTTGTTTATATTTTTTCGGAGATATGTTTTTTAGATGTTTTAGTATTTTTCCTATGTGCGGGTCAAAGAGTTGTATACGTATGCCAAATTTCAGCTCTCTAGGTTTAGCCGTTTGGCTACAATTTTTACCGAACAGACAGACAGACGACAAAATGACGGTATGAGGGTTTTTTGGTCATACCTACAAGACCCTAATAAAAGCGAATGTACTGACTGACTGACTGACTGACTCACTCATCCCGCCTAGCCCGAACCCCTTTGCCTAGAAACTTGCAATTAGGAGAGTATATTTCCTCCATGACGTATTCACCCACTAGGAAGGGATTTTTCGAAATTCAAACCCTAAGGAGTGAAATGTGATTTTACGTATACCTTAATATTTCTTAGGGCCGATGGGATATCGACTTAGATTTTGCTTACAAAGATTTCCCATAGAAATGCCGAAAAACTTATTTCATGGTTTGTCCTAATTAACCCCTAAAGGGGTGAATCTACAATCGGGATTAATTATACATCCCGTCGTATTTCCTGTGTTCGTTGAGTTACACCATTTCTTTTTGTCACATAGGTGTCTTTTTAAAATATCTCGAAATGGTTTTGACAGTTTTTTAAATATGCATCCCTAAAGGGTGAAAAGGGGTGAAATGTGATTTCAAGGATTCGTTAATATCTCTTAGGGCCAATAAAATAACGAAAAACTTATTTCAGGATTTTGTCCTAATCAACACCTACAGGGGTGAATCTACATTCGGGGTGAATTATATAACCCGTCGTATTTCCTGTGTTTCTTGAATTATAACATTCCATTATGGCACATAGGTGTCTTTTTAAAATATCTCGAAATGGTTTTGACAGTTTTTTTTTTTTTAATTTTTACTTTCTTTAGGGGTGAAATTGGTATTTTTTTAATCAATAGAACGTCCCTTGGACACAGATACATGAAATGCCCAAAATATATTCCTCAATGTATCCATAATGTAAACAGTCAGTAAGAAGGATTTTTTTTCGAAATTTGGTCTCTAAGGGGGTGAATTTTCAGGGATTATTCAAAATCTTTTATGACCAATAATATATCGACTTGGTTTCTAATTACAAAGGTTACCCTAAAAGGGTGTATCTATAATCGGGGTGTAATATAGAACCCGTCGTATTTCCTGTGTTTGTTGAGTTATAACATTCATTTTTTAAATTTCACCCCTAAAGGTTGTAAATTGGTGTTTTTTATTTGATCTACAGAGAACCATGACTTTTAATAATTGCAGGATGATGACAGACCGTCAATATACCATAGCGAAGCACGGGTACTCAGCTAGTAGTTTAATATTTTTCAAGTTAGCTGTCAATTTTTGTTTTGTAAGAGTTATAGGTTTTTATATTATATGATTCATTTTGAAAATATGTAATTAACAGGGTGAGTTCATTTTTAATGTTGTATATTTACAATACATTTATAATATTATCATAGAACGGGAAAATAGAATTCAATTTGCCAAAGAACACCAACTTTGGCCGGGTCAAAAAAATGCAATACTCTTTGGTCTGATGAAACAAAAATTGTTTTATTTAATCCTAGTATCTACCAAAAGGAAGTACGCAAACCTCCATGCACGAGGTACAATCTTAAGTTCACTACAAAGACAATACAACATGGCGGCTGTAGTGTTATGGCATGGGGATATTTTTCTTGGAACAGAGTGGACCCTATTATCTGGATTAAAGATATAATGGACGCGAATGTTTATGTCAGTATCTTGCAGTATATCATGCTTCCATTTTCAGAGCAGGAAATGTCTTTAAAATTGATATTTATACAATATAATGATCTAAAGCACATTTCACGCAAAGCATAAAATTGATTTAATGAAAATATGGTTACTGTTATGGGTTGGCTAGCTTAATCTCCGGACTTAAATCCAATAGAGAACTTGTGGGCTAATGTAAAAATTAAAATATCTTCTTCAAAATCTGCTAACAAAGAAGAATTATGAGGAGAAATTAAAACAGCTTGGAAATCTATTCCCTTAAAGAAATGCCAGTAGCTAATTGGTTCTATGCCGCGAAGATGTGTAGAAGTAATACGAAAAAAAGGTCATGGAACCAAATATTACAGAAATAATAAAGAATATTTAATATTAAAATGAGTTTTATTTATTTTACGAAGTGTACTGCTATATTTATGAACAGCGTAATGAGCATATTTTTACAAATACTATAAATATTTTTTTAATGAATCGACAAAAATACTTTTTCTTTATCAAAATAATAAAGTTGTTCTTAAAATATAATATATCAGTAACATTTCGGCTTTGTTATTACTTAAACCAACTTTTTTTGTATTTATTCTAATATTTTTCTGATACTGCTATTTTTACGAACATGACTGTACATCTGCCATAGGAGACTATTTCGAGAATGTCCAATTAATTTTAGATAAATTATATATAAATAAAATTTTATAACGCTTGCCCGGGTAATTTATCATCTACTCTTGTATTTTAAAAATGCAGTTTAAGATTAAAACAAACCTTGAGAGAGATTTATTATTTTGTTCATTTTATTCTGCAAATATAACTACATTAAAATATGAGAACACTAATAAATAAAATATAATAACTACATAGCAAATTAATAAGGTGAATAAAATACGAGACCAAGCTGTTAACACTCTTTAAACATCAAATTAAAAAAATACGAGATTTAAAACAGTCTCTGCCAAACTTTTTACCTCGTGGCAAACTAGGGAGGGATTTTCTTTTTTCACGGATCACCGAATAAAATTCCAAAAATATTTGAATGAAACTTTATTTATGTATAAACTGTTAAGGTCATTTTAATTGCAACAGAACTGAAGAAAACAAAATGTTTCACCAACATTAATGGTTGAGATTATTTTTGCAAACATATAAACTCCTAATACAGCTCTAAAGATGACTGGCAAACTCACAACACTTCATTCGCTATCTGCAATCATTTACGGTTTTTCGATTTCATAATCGCGAGCGCCGAAAAATAATAAAATTCATAACAATATGAACATCCAAACCGGCGACAAAAATTTGATGGCTGTACTAGTTAATTGAGGATATTTGTTCCGAAGTGAAATCCAGAATGTGGACAATTCTTGCTCCACAAATAACGCTTTATGCACCGGATTGTTCTTCAAATCTACGAAATTTTCTTCTATCAATGTCAGATTTACGTTGTCGTAGCTCACGAAAGGATTAACGACCCACTCATAATCTTTTGTTTCAAATGATTACTTGAGTTGATATGGTTTACGGAAATTTCACCACCCACATTTCGCCCCCCACATTTCGTCCCTCCACATTTCGCCCCCGGATATTTCGCCCCCTGGATATTTCGCCCCCTACAATTATTAGTTTATTAGTTCTTTGAAAAAACATCAAGCGTTGCATAACTTTGAAATTAATCAATTAATTGCCGATCATCCAGGCAATCAGCGGAATAAAAAGTTTGCGGCAATATCTGCAAGAGAGAAGAGGATAGTTGAAGATTTCCAAAATCGAAATATGATTGATTTCTTGAGAGGTATTAGTTACAATTTTGAATTTTAAAGAAAAGTTAATGTTGAATTTTAAGTGATTGATTTACAGTAACACCCCGCCACTCGACGTTAATTCGTTCTGAAAAAGCGTCGAATAGCGATTTCGTCAAGTCGCGAATCGAATTTCCCCATAAGAAATAAAGGGAATCATGTACATATATACATATACATATAATTATACATGTATGTATAATTTTTTAATACATTGTTTAAAATTTTGAGTAATGGCAATACAATTAAGCATACATAAAATACGTACTCGAAGGTACTATAGTAAAGGAGACTTTAGTTGACAGATGACGGTTAATTAAAGCATATGGTTCAATGGGAGAGAACTATAGCAATGCAATTTCCATTTTTGAATAGAGCCATATCATTTGTTCACAGACAGGCCTAGAAATAGAGAAAGAGATACATTTGTTTCACTTGCCTGTCTTCCATCTAGTGGTGGGAGCTGAATGCACGCGCATGTATACAAAGGGATATACGTTGAAGTTACCGTATTATAATGTAACAAAAAAAGACAAAAACTATAAACGTACGTTACAGTAAGAAGCAGACATACGTTCTTGACATCTTACATAAAACTGTGTGAAATAGATATATATTTCTTTATCGGTTCTCAATCGATCAATCTGTCAAGTAAATTCTCCTTTACTATAAAACGTACTCGATCACGCGTCGGATAGCGATGCTTCCGTCGACTTTCACTCTCGACATTTACGTCGAATAGCGACAACGTCGAGCTAAAAGGCAGTCGAGTGGCGGGGTATTACTGTACTATTTTGGTTTTATAGTTTCACGAACATTTTTTTTTTTATGAATACATTTTTCGAAAGATATTTTTTAATAAATACAGTGTGATTGATTGTAATATTACAGGTATATTATATAATTATAGGAGAATAACATGGAAAAAATGAAATAACTTTTGTATCTGAATCTTAAAAAAATAAATAATTAAAAATATGTATCTTGTTATTTGTTATTTCATTTTTACATACATATTTTCAGATTTAAAGTAAGTACAGTAGCACTTGAGGTGGTTGAAATGTTGGTAAACAATGTACAAGTTCAAACTTTTCAAATTTGTAGAGGAAATGTTGGTATACACTGTACAAGTCCAAATTGTTCGAATTCGTTGAGGATATGTTGTCAAATACTTTACAAGTTTTTTTTATTCGAATTTGTTGAGGATGTGTTGCAAATACTGCACAAGTTCAAATTAGTAAAAGGTTGACGACCTCTGTATAAGTCCAAGAATCTCAATTCTCTCGATCCCTGTACAAGTTTAAATTATTCGCTTTTGTTGGGTAAATATTGCTGACCCCTGTACAAGTCCAAATTCCCCTGTCACAGTTCACTTCTCCAGACAGTCAAGTAGCCACTACTCCAGTTGGTCAGAGTGAACGTGCAGCTAAATTAATTATAATATATCTCGGAGGCGTCATATCCGCGGAGGCGAAATGCGCAGGGGGCGAAATATTCAGGGGGAGAAATGTCCGGGGGCCGAAATGTGGAGGGGCGAAATGTGGGGGGCGAAATGTGGGGGGCAAAATGTCCGGGGGCGAAAATAGAGGGGCGTAATGTGGGGGCGAAATGTGGGGGCGAAATGTGGGGGCGAAATGTGGGGGCGAAATATGGGGACGAAATGTGGGGGCGAAATGTGGGGGCGAAATGTGGGGGCGAAATGTGGGGGCGAAATGTGGGGGTGAAATGTGGGGGCGAAATGTGGGGGCGAATTGTGGGGGCGAAATGTGGGGGCGAAATGTGGGGGCGAAATGTGGGGGCGAAATGTGGGGGCGAAATGTGGGGGTGAAATGTGGGGGCGAAATGTGGGGGCGAATTGTGGGGGCGAAATGTGGGGGCGAAATGTGGGGGCGAAATGTGGGGGCGAAATGTAGGGGCAAAATGTGGGGGCGAAATGAGGAGGGCGAAATGTGGGTGCGAAATGTGGGGGGCAAAATGTGGGGGGCGAAAAGTGGGGGGCAAAGTTTTCGGATGCCGTTGATATACCTTTGAGATAATATTCGGGAATATTGGGCGTGCTTCAGACAGCACGTGAAGCCGGCGGTCTTGGCTACCGTAAAAAGTCGTTAGATTATGCTAGAGAGCGCTGTCGCGACCTGAAAATCTCTGAAACCTAGGCATTAAGCCATACGAAATAAAAAAATAACCTAGCAAATCATCAATCAACTTTAAAATTTTGGCGGCACACCTATATACATTCGCGGCACAAAGATCGGCAGACACTTATTTAGAATATAAATTTAAGAATTGTATATATATATTTTTTAATCGGTTATACATTAAAATAATATTAAATTTTTTAAATTTCAATCAGTATAATTTAAGAAAAGCACATTTGACGTAATATTTCAAAACAGAAAACTGACAAACAGTGCTTCTACACCAGACTCGGTCCTGAGCTGTTAAATTTTTCTTATTATAAATTTAATTTCATAAAAAGACACACACTATCTTAGCCATAAGTACAAAAAATCCATAACATTATTAGCCATAATTTAGTCATGAATTAAAAAAATAATTAATTCTGTCAAAAACACAAAAACTGTAATATTTTTCAAAAATACAATCGGATCCGAAATTCCTCTGTTACATTTCTGGCTCAGATCAATGTACATTACCTATAATTGTTTCAGATTTTTAACCCCTTTGAGTAAAAGGGGGCAGAAAAAGAACTTTTTTAGCAAATTCTTGGCTAAAATAGTGTTACAAAAAACGAAATTTAAAAAACTACTTTTTGCCCCATAATCTACCTCCTAAGAGCTTTTTTTTGATACCACACAGTAAATTTTTTTAAATATTTTTTTATTGACGATACGTAAAAATCGACATTTTTCGAAAAACTAATCTGATCAAAAATTCCTGTTGAACTATTCCGATTACCAAAAGTTTTTGGACATATTTTTGGCAAAAATCACATAAAATGAATTCATTTTTCTTAATAAAAATTTTCTTGTTGATCCACGTATTAAGTTTCAATTGGTATGTGACTCAAAATTTAAAAAAATATTTTTTTAATATTTAAATTCATAATTGTTTATATTTATCTCGGTGTTTTTCGGTCTCAGTGTTTTTCCTATATATGGATCAAAGAGTTGTAAAAGCTTACCAAATTTCAACTTTCTATGTTAAGCCGTTTGGCTACAATTTCTACAGTACAGACAGACAGACAGACACATGAGGTATTTACACAAAGGACGCTATATGGTATTTTGGTGGTCATACCTACAAAATTCTAAAAATGAAAAATGATTAAACTACTTTACTAAATAATTTATAAGTAATAAAACCCCAAGAAACAGAACTTAAAATAATTACTTACCCACCAAGAAAAAGTAAAAAACTAAAAATTTGAAAAAACCTGTATTACCTGTATCTAATTATTTTAAATAAAACTATAAACAGTTATACGACGATAATTAATAATTTATCCTAAATATAAATAAATGTAAATTTTATGTAATTTTTTAAACAAGTTTTCTGAATGGCATGCACTAACACTTGAAGAACAAAAGAAATACTGATGCAAGGTAAATACCTACTAAATTTTTGAATTTTTAAAAGCGTGTCTGCTTAAAATTGCCCACGTCAATTTTTTCATTTAATTTCTAATCAGGGATTATATTCACCTAGCTTGACCGCACTCTGATAATTAGTTTTAAATTATACCTATAATCAGTAGTTAATTAAATTTTGAAATTATATGTAGAATATAAAGTTTAAAAGAAAATATAAAATTTATGAAGTATAATTTTCATAAATGTTAAGTTCAAAAACTAGATTGCTAAAATTAAATGAAAATTTAATAAAGCAATATTCAATTTTTTAAATAATGTATTTGATACCAACTATGGCTATTAGTGCCCAGTTTGAAAATTTTAAAAATAAAGCTTTGTTAGAAATTTGTTAGCTAATTATTTCAGGTAAAGCAGTAATTTTAATAAATTTTAAAAATAATTTTAATTTGAAAATTTGAAATTTTCAAAAAAAAAATGTAAAATATTTAAAGTAAAATATTGTTTATCACCGTGTTTGAATGAAGTTTAATTTGAATTTAAATACAACAGACGCACACACAAGAAGGGGGTGGTCTTCGAAACTGACCCCCCCCCCCCTCCCACAGGAAGTAAAACATTATGTACTTATATAATAAAAACTAAACAAACGACATTAAAAATCAGCATTTTTACGGTTTTGTAGGTATGACCAAAAAGTAGAGAGTTGAAGTTTGGCATGCGTATACAACTCTTTGACCCGCACATAGGAAAAATACTAAAACATCTAAAAAACACATCTCCGAAAAAATATAAACAAATATGTGCTCATCGAAAAAATATATATATATTTTATTTAAATTCTGAGTAGGGTATCAAATAAAGGCCACAACAAATGTACAACAAAAAAATTGTCCCACACCCTGTAGCCCAGATGGTTTAAACTAAAAATCTGTCTGTCTGTCTGTCTATTCGGTAAAAATTGGAGCCAAACGGCTAAACTTAGAGAGTTGGAATTTGGCAAAAAACATATTCCCCTAAAAATATAAACAAATACCAGCTCATCGGAAAAAAAAATTAAATTCTGGGTAGGGTATCAAATGAAAGCCATTAGTACGTGAATTAACGATCAAAATTTTATTTTTGCAAAATAAATAATTTTGACGTGATTTTTGCCAAAATTGTGCAAAAAAAAAATAATTGTCCCACACCCTGTAGCCCATATGATTTAAACTAGAAATCTGAAAATTCTAAGTAATGTACATTTGTGTGAACCGGAATAGTATAACAGGAATCAGATTATTTTCGGAAAATAACGCATTTTTGTGTTTTTTGCTTGACCAAGTAAAATATTTAATAACTTATCTAACACACTGAACCAGCATACTTTGATAGTGTAATGACTAGCATGCTCGCGTTCTAATTTGCAAACTAAAGTTCGCTCCGCTCTCGAGCAATTTTATTTTTTCTGTTTTTTTTTTTACATTTTTTTTGTTTAAATTATTTTTTCAAAATTCTAGTTATATTTGGGCAAATGTTGCATTTAATTTTTAAAAGCGTAAATTTAATAACCAGTGGAAATTGAATACACGAAATCAGATGGGCCAGGTTATAACTTAAAACAACCAATTGAAGCCATAGGCGCAATTTTCAAAATCTTAATGAAACTTGCTATATAAAAAAAATACTGCACCTATTTAGAAATCTAAATAATGGTATTAGGCATTTGAATTATAATTATCAAAAAAAAATATTTTAACATAAAACTTGTTTCGGCATGCCAAATAATCATCATTCTCTTACTAAATAACTACGAAACCCTGAAATGTTTGAAAATTCGCACTTCACCTCAATTTTTATCATAAAAATTTAATTATAATCAAAATTAAATTAACATATAAGACCAATCCTCTCCGTAAAAATAAATAATAAATCTTTATTTTTTTATGAATATATCTTCGAAATGGACCACCTACACCAATTTTCTGTGTGCGCGCCTAAAATAAAACATAAAATCAGATATAATTTGTAACTTTTTTAATTCTTTTTACTACTATTTTTATTCATTTTATGTTTTTATTCTATATGCTATTAAAAATATTCATCTCTATAAATGCGCAAGACCGTTTATTAAAATAACCACCGATATATTTTTACCAATATTTATTATAACTTATTGCCTAAGATTATTGAACCAGAAATTGTCTCAAGAACGACGCAAAATACATAGGGTTGGGAACTAACTGGAATTTTCATTTTTGTAAATTGTCATGAGCTCTTTTTTTATGGTTAGAAGTTAGAAGTAGGTGTTTGTTAAACAAAATCATTAAAGACCTCACTTAATCGGTAAAAGTTACTAAAATTGAAAATCTAGTTCCGCCAAAACCAAAGAATCAGACTGTATATTAAAACATAGAATAATTAAAAAAATTAAAAAAATATTCATTATATTTTAAAAGAAATTTGAATAGGAAAATCAGTAAAATATTTAAAAATGTATCATTTATCACTTGTGTGGAAGAATTTGTATTTTTAAACATTATTGAAATAAATAAAAATAAATTTGATAATTACTTCTAAATTTAAAATGCAAAATCTGTAAATTTAAAAAAAATTCATGTATCACTTCCGTCTGATATTAATTTAAAACTAAGCGGAACTAACTGGAATTTTCGTTTTTGTAAATTGTCATGAGCTCTTTTCTTATGGTTAGAAATTAGAAGTAGGCTTTTGTTAAACAAAATCATCAAAAACCTCACTTAATCGGTAAAAGTTACTAAAATTGAATATCTAGTTCCGCCAAAACCAAAGAATCAGACTGTATATTAAAGCATAGAATAATTAAAAAATTGAAAAATATTATATTTTAAAAGTAATTTGAGTAGGAAAATCAGTAAAATATTTAAAAATGTATCATTTATCACTTGTGTGAAAGAATTTGTATTTTAAAACATTATTGAAATAAATAAAAATAAATTTATCTTCTAAATTTAAATTCTAAATTCTAAATTTAAAATGCAAAATCTGTAAATTTAAAAAAAAAAAAATCATGTATCACGAATTATATAGAATAACTTAAAATTTAAAAAAAAATATTATATTTTAAATCACTTTGAACTAAGAATTTGTATTTTAAAACCTTACCGAAATATATATATTAAAAAAAAATAATAAATAAAAATTCTACTAAATTTTAAATGAAATTTTCTCATTTTAAGTTGAAAATCTTTTAAATATTTAACTATATTGTCAAAGATCACTTATAAATTGTAATTAAAATCACCTATATTTAAGTATAACACAACACAGAAGTCACTTTCGCACTAACACAGATATATCTTCAGTTTCTCTTTATCACATCCTTTAGTCCTTGAGAGTCCGGGCCGGGTGAACCCTTGTGTCGACTCATGTTGGTCCGGAGCCAGTGCAATGGCAGGGGCGACCACACAACCATTGCCTCACTCGCAATACTGACGCACCGCACAACTATACTCGCCGATACCTGCTATCGCGTCCGTTGTCCGTTGTCCGTTGTCCGTTATTCCATACGAATGTAGAACATTACTTTCTTATGGTGTCAGTGAAGAGTATGGAATTTATACACTGTTCTGCCATCATATCAATATTTAAACATTCGCTATTCAGAGAGGAAAATTGAATGGACTGGTGCACAAAATAACTACGTGATTTATAGTTTCAAGAAAAATGAGTTAGTTAGTTAAAAATTTTGGCGCACAGCAACAAAGGCTATTTGCACCGAACGCAGCCCATCTAAATGACTAGACTATATATTAAAAACAATAAATTAGACAATAAATAAATAAAATCATTAAAATAAAGAATAAAATCATTAAAAATACGCATATTAATTAAAAGAAATCTTGCACTGACAAACACAAATAAATAATATAAAAAGTCTGTTCGAAAATTCGAACAGACTCAGGATGATGGTACGAGGCTGTAAAGGTAGGGTACCATTCGTCCCGCTTTTTGCGGGACTGTCTCGCATTTTGATTGGGTGTCCCGCATTAAGATGCGTCCCGCAAAAGTCCCGCATTGTAACTTATTTGAGGACCTTTTTTTTGCTCTTCACTTGGATTTGGGAGGTGAGGACCTTTTTTTTGCTCTTCACTTGGATTTGGGAGGTGAGGACCTTTTTTTTGCTCTTCACTTGGATTTGGGAGGTGAGGACCTTTTTTTGGGACCTTTTTTTGCTCTTCACTTCCGTCCCGCATTGCCTTCTTAAGAAAATGGTCACCTTATGTAAAGGGGCCAATTACAATCTAATATCACAGTCAATAACTAGATACACATTAATATAAGGTGCAAGACTTCACACATAAAACAATAAGTTCGATTCTGTCAGGAAGAGTATCAGCTTGTCCATGAGTACCCTGTCGTCACCTAAAGCAACTGACAGGTCATAGCACAGGCCTAACCTCTCCCTGACATCCTCGAACTGTATACACTCAGTTAAAATGTGTAACACAGACAAATATGTGTTACACCTCTCACAGATAGGGGACTCTTCACCTCGAAGGAGGTGTCCATGGGTCCACCAACAGTACCTATACTTCCCTGCGGTTAATCCTGCAGGAAGAACCCCATAGTTTAACGTCTCCCTTAATAAGTCGTAACTTAACGTTCTGTGTGCGGCTCCACTCATGTTGCCATATGTCTAAAATCAAGTGTTTCAGATTACTCTTTGCGTCATCTGGAAAAATGAAACTCACATCAATCATAGGTCTGTGAGAGGCAGCTTTTGCAGCTGCATCTGCCGCTTCGTTGCTTTTAATACCAACATGTCCCGGTATCCAAAACAGCTCTACCCTCACATTCTGAGCATTCAGATTGTGGAGTAGCAACCGGATCTTTAGTACAAGAGGATGCACTGGATCTGGATCTTGGATACTGTTCAGAGCGCTCAGCGAGTCCGTCAGGATAACACTTGACAGACTTTTTTCTGATGAAACAAAACACAGGGCCTTGAAAATAGCGTACAGCTCAGCAGTGTACACACTCGTTATGGAGTGCAGACGATACTGAAACTGTTGACGTGGGTTCAGGACAACGAACGCACACCCAACCCTGGTTCCGGATTTTGATCCGTCAGTAAAAATGAAAGTATCCTCGTCGAGAAAAATGAGAAAACCCTTTAAAATAAAATGATTTTAAATTTTAACAACGATTTTTTTTTGTATTGTGTAAGGTGGTGGAATACCCGCACTTAGTACGGTTTTTGTAATGTATATTTTTGCTGAACGTACATGTTAAGTGAGATATTTCAGTTTCAAGTACAACACAAAATAATCGTTTCTTTATTCTACACCACTCTTTTGTATATATTTTTTATATAAAGTAAATAATAAGTTAGATACTTCGTTTATAGGTAGCTCTTCCCATAGCCCTCCAAATATATACTTCCTCCGTCCGAAAATATGATTAATTCCAAACGATTAGGCGGAACTAAATGGAAATTTCGTTCTTTTAGGTTGTCACGAAAAGGGACCTTGCTTGGGTTAATTTATGTTCCAGTTTTTTTTTTTTTTTATGGCCTTTGCTGCTGTTGCTAGGACAATTTTTATTTGAGAAAATTTCCATGGCTGAACGGGATTCGAACCCGATACCTTCGCAACGCAGAGCACATGTATTACCACTACGCTACGCCGGTCGGCATGTTTCAGGTTTGGTATTTGAAGATTTAAAATTCCAACAGTGAAACCATGGATACGAATGACATGTCAAAAATTTTAATACGTTTTTCCATATTTTGAAGATAAAAAAAAATAAATATATAGGAAATTTGTATTAATGACAAAAAATTAAAATGCAGTGAAAAGGATATTTTTTAATGACAATCAATTTAATCTAGAATTTGCAATGTGAGTATGGTTTCCAAAGCATAAACAAAATGACCAAAAGTCTAAATTAATAGATAAAAATTACTAGATTTCAAAATCTAGTTCCACCTAAATGTTTGGAATAGCCTATACCAGGGGTCGGCAAACTTTAGAGGCTAAAGAGCAAAATTCACCCTTTACGGCATCTAGAAACATTTTAAAGAGCCATAATTTTGTTTTAATACACGACTTTATGAATAGTTTCTAAATTGTATTCCTTTTGAACTTAATTTGAAGAGCCACACAAATATCCTGAAAGAGCCGTATGCGGCTCACGAGCCGCGGTCTGCCGACCCCTGGCCTATACATACCTTAATTTAAACATGTGGGATTAACGAAAGTAATATTATTTTGATCTTTTTTGTTTTTATTTCTAAATAAGTGGTTGACAGGCAACTAATAAACAAATGGAGCGCAAATAGTTTTAATTTGTTAAAAGTAATTCACAGAAGAAACTAGTGGCGAAGGGAAACCTCCGCTAGACTTGCCCTCCCATAAAAAAAATATTTAAAAAAAAATGTAAATTAAAAAAAAAAAAAAAAATTAAATATTTAGATAAATCTTCAAAAATACATCAAATTATGTTCTATACAAATTTTTGTCCAAGGCTTGCTTGGTTTACTAGTTACGAATTAATTATCATGACCATGGAAACGTTACATATACATAAGTATGAAAAAATTGAAATTTTTCGAAATATTTTCGTTTTATCAAAAAACGTCTCAAATAAAAGTTATTAGTTATTGCATTTATAGTAACTTTTGTTCAATAAATTTTTTCGAAATATTTTTCTGTTGCTAAATATTCGTAAAAATCTTAAAATCGACACGAGTAAACTCCCATTTCTAGTCAACCGATTTTCATAAAAAACAATAGGGTTCTTCCCATTTAATAGGAGAATTTTTTAGTTCCAGAACGAACTCTTTAAGTTAAACCGTTTTTGAGTTATCGTGTATACACACAGACACACACACATACGGACGGCACTTCGAAAATAGGTTTTTAGGATTCCCTGGACCATGAAACGTGGTCATCCGTCAAAATCTCGACATCGAAAATTTTCGCGATTACAATACTTGCCCCTTATATATTAAGGTCGGGCAAGTAAAAACAAATATTTTAGGCAATTTAAAGTGACCTGTTGTTCTAAAAAAATGGCAAATTTTGATCAAAATTGTGTTGAATTGCAAGGAAGAAGTTCCAAATCGACTTAAATCACAACCGCCATATAGTTCATATTTTAATGTATTGGATCTTGGCTTTTTCAATTCTATACAATCCTTACAACATACAGCTTTACCGAATACAATCGACGAACTGGTTAAATGCGTACAAAATGCATTTAATGCAAATGCATTAAACATATAAACCCTTGATAAAGTTTTTCTAACATTGCAAACTTGTCTACATTAATTAGGCCAAACTTCATCGTAAGGGGCGGTTACAAACATATTATGCTCCATACAATCTGTGGAGACAACCGCGCCCTTGTTAAATTAAAACTTTTGTATTATTCTTTGTTTTACTAGATATTTGTAACTATTTCATAAATAAAATCATTTTAATTAATTAAAATTGTAAATGTATATCATATTTTCGGACAAGAAAAAAATCAAAATGTATACAAATTTTCGGACGGAGGGAGTATATTATTAAAAACTGCATTAAACGGAAAAGAATAGTTTATTTTCTCATATTCATTTTAGCTGTAATATGATAAATGAGATATTTCAAGCTTATAGGTAACTCTCCCCGTGACCCCTAAATATATATTTTTTTAAAAAGGCTTAAATGCTAAATATATAAAAACGGAATTAGACGGAGTTCATGGTGAGTCTGCTCCTTCATATGCAACAGTTGCAAATTGGATTGGAGAATTTAAACGCTATCGAAAAAGCACAGAGTATACACCACGTTCTGGTAAGTCGAAAACAGTTACTGATGTAGAAACGGTTAGAAAAGTTCACAAAATGGTGATGAACGAACGCCGATTAAAACTGCGAGAGACAGCAGAAACAGTAGGCACTTCATATGACCGCGCAAATTACTTTGTACACCAACGTTGCACATAACAAAGTTCACTGCAAAATGGGCGCCGCGTTTGCTAACAAACGACCAAAAGTAAGTACGAATGACCATTTCTCAGCAATATATAGACATGTTCAAGTGCAATACAAAAGATTCTTTGCGACGTTTTGTAACTATCGATGGAACATGGATACATCACTACACTCCGAAGACCAAAGAACAATCAAAACAGTGGATTACACGCAGTGAACCAACTCCGAAGAAGGCCAAGCTAATGCTATCAGCTGGTAAGGTTATGGCTACAGTCTTTTGGAATTCCCGAGGTATTATTTTTATTGACTACTTGCAGTATGGAATAATAGGCCAGTATTATGCGTCGTTATTAGACCGATTGAACGAAGAAAATCCAAAACGCCTCATTTAGCAAAAAAAGTCTTGTTCCACCAAGATAACGCACCTTCCCTCAAATCGGTAATTGCGGTGGCGAAACTGCATGAATTACGATTTGAATTAATTGAACATGCACTGTACTCGCTAGATTTGGCTCTCTCCGATTTCTTTCTGTTTCCAAAACTCAAAATATGGTTAGCTGGAAATAAATTCTCAACAAATACTGAAGTCGTCGAAGCTTTAAATGGATATTTCGAGAGTTTAGATAATTCTTATTTTTTTGAAGAAATGCAGGGTCTTGAAAAACATTGGCCTAAATGCATATAGTTGAATGGAGACTATGTAGAAAAAAATACAATTTTGCCCCAAAAAGTTATGTTTTCTATCTCGCTCTAGGAACTTTCCGATTACCCCTCGTATTTATACGAGGTGTGTAAATTAAGTAACCGGACTGGCAACATAGCGTTTGATCTGGCAACATGTAACACGCGGGACTTGGAGGGGCGGCAGGTGAACATGTGATACGCCTTCAGTACGAGTTTGAACTCGCTAGCTTAATTTTGTTGTCCGAAGCGATTTTTTTCGTGAAACAGTTTTTTCTAGTGCGTTCTAAAAATGAGTGACATTTATTTAGAGCAACGGTGTGCTACCAGGTTTTGCTTCCGATTTAGGCACAGTGCAACGGAAACTTTTGCAAAACTTCAACAGGCTTGCGGAGACAGTGTTTTGTCAAGGACCCAGGTTTTTTGGTGGTTTAATGCATTATCAGAAGGCAGAAAGTTGATTGAAGATGAATCGCGCAGTGGAAGGCCTTAATCTTTAGAACCGATGAAATGTCGACAGAATCAGGGATCTTGTGCGTATAGATCGTCGGTTGACAGTCATAATGATCGGGGAAGAATTAAATTTGACTCACACTACCGTTCATCAGATTTTGACCAATGAATTGGGGATGAGAAAAATCTGAAATTTCAATAAACGAGTTTTTGGCCAGTAAAAACATTCCTGTGGCTCCTCAGCCTCCTTATTCGCCTGACTTGAGTTTTTGTGACTTTTTCCTGTTACATTGAAAAATCACCACAAGGGACATCATTTTGGGACACTCGAACACATAAAAACTTACAATAGTAACAAAAATTATCTCAAAGTATATTTTCTAGTATTTTACGAACACACTTTTCAATTACTACTAAAATCAACATGCTTAGCTAAATCATTTTCGATAAATGCAATTGCTAGATGCGTATACATTGGCTGCGGAAACATGCGATTTTTGAACGCATGATAACTTCCAATACAACAAACGCACCCTAGAAAAATCTATTCGCATGCTCGCATTTTGCGAGTGGAAAAATATTATTTACAAGCATATAGTGTAATATAGTATAATATTTTTAGAACTATCAGAAAGCATTTTTTTTTTTTAAATTCTATTGTTTGTTTTTATCTACATTTAAACAAAAAATTAAATTACTGGTAATCAATTTGACTAGCATTTTCAGTTTATACGAGTATAGGGCAGTCAGCGAATCAGTGCAGATGCGTCACTGGAAACGTCACATGTTTTTGTGACGTCGTATTTAGTACGTCAATACGGGCAAACAATGGATTCAAAAATTAAATAATAAAGTAGGCGAAACACAACACAACCGAAAAACCGTGCTTAGAAATAGCGACAGACTTCTACAAAAACCTATATAATAGTACAGATAAAGTAAAGGACACAAAAGATCAGAAGGACATGACGGAAGAATAAATACCAATATTTTTAAAAGAAGAAATTAACAAAGCAATCAAGGAATTAAAGAATGACAAAAGTCCAGGAGAGGACAATATCTCAAATGAGCTGTTAAAAATTGGTGAAGATCAGCTAGTAGTACCTTTACCAGAACTATATAACAAAATATTAGACCTAGAGCAAATACCGTCTCAATGGAAAAAATCACAAATAACACTTATACACAAAAAAGGGGACCGAGCAGATATGAACAACTACAGGCCGATAAGCTTGTTGCCGGGTCTTTACAAAATATTCGCAAAGCTTATTCAACAGAGAATCCAAAGCACCCTCGAGGATTTCCAACCACCTGAACAAGGAGGTTTTCGAAGAAATTGCTCCACAATAGATCACATTCACGCAGTGAATCAAATAGTAGAAAAAAGTTAAGAATATAACTTTAAAACGTACATGGCGTTCGTTGACTTCAATAGAGCCTTTAATTCTCTGATACATAAGTATATATGGAAAGCATTACAAAAAGCTGGTGTCCTTCCTAAGTATATAAGAATAATTAAACCGAAACAACGTAACAACTATAAAACTCGAAAGAGAAGGAAAGCCGTTTGATGTCCGCAAAGGAGTGAGACAGGGGGACCCATTATCTCCGAATATATTCAACTGCGTACTGCAAACAGTATTTCAAGAACTAAAATGGGAAGAACGAGGAATAGGATTCAAGGTGAACGGAAAGTGGCTAAACAATTTAAGATTTGCCGATGATATTGTGATATTCGCTAGCACAGCTAAAGAACTACAACTACTAATAAATGAGCTAAACATATTCTGTAAAGAAGTAGGACTAAGCATAAATTTCAGTAAAACAAAAATACTATCAAATAGCACAAATCTGCCAGTAGAGTTGAAAATAAGGAAATAGAATATGTAGACGAATACACCTACTTGGGACACATAATATCTTTCCATGATCAAATGGACAGGGAAATACAAAGGATCACAAATGCGTGGAAAAAGTTTTGGTCTCTGAAACACATATTCAAGTCAAAAATGTCACTGCATATCAAGCGTAAAACCTTCGACATGTGTATAAGCCCGGTAATGACATATGGTGCCCAAGCTTGGTCTCTAACCGATAAACAAACAAGAAATATTAGAACTTGCCAACACAGAATGGAAAGAAGCATGCTCGGAGTTACGTGGAAGGACAAAATGTCAATAAAAACTACGAAATACAAAACTAAAATCTCCGATATCATATCGACCATACTATCTTTGAAATGGACCTGGACTGGGCACACCATCAGGAAAGAAAAAGGCTGGAACAAGAATCTTATTGAATGGATTCCACTAGAGAATAAAAGAAGCAGATGAAGACAGCCAAGAAGTTGTAAGGACGAAATAAGACAACTGGCAGGACCAACATGGACTACAATAGCTCATATTCGAAAAGAATGGAAACGTCTGGGGGAGGCCTTCGTCTGAAGGGGCACAAATCCTAATTAATATTGGAAATAAGTTAAATTTCTTATAGGTTAAGTCAGAATGTAATTATGGGTTTAAATAAAGACAGATAATAATAATAATAATAATTTAGTACTTCTACATAGCATTTAACGAATGTGATATTCGAACGCCGTCACCTGTATCGTAATGAAATGAAAATATAAGAACAGAATAGAAACAAATAAACTATTCTAATAGGCTAAATAGTCGTAAAAAAAGGCTGATGTGATCCAAAAATATGATCAAAGAAAAGAAAATAGAAATAAGTTTAATTTAACTTAAAAAGCTATGCACTCCACGCAATATCAAATGGAAATCTATAAGATATCTATAAGAAAATATATAACTAAAAACAAAACTGCTAAATAAACAACAAACTAAATAAAACAGGTTTTTAGAAATTACTATAAGTTTTACATGTTAACACAAGTATCTAAACACATCAGAACGTATTATAAAATGACAAATGGAAACATCGTTTTATTTAGGGATACCAATACAAATGTCCCTATATTACCTAAATAAACACTTTTCAAATTTGTAAAACTTCAAAATGACTATTGAACACAAACTAAATATGACTTTAAAAGGTATGTTTTAGTAAAATAAAAGAGTGAAGAGCAATATTAGTCTATAAATCACAGGCAAAAAAAAAAAAAATCAATTTAGTTATTTTTTCGCCACTAAGTTTGTCATGCAAAATGACCAACTGCGTTGATTGAACGAATGACCTATACCTTTACCCTATCAAAAATCTGTTGATTTTGATGTGAGTATAGTACAAATATTCCTAGACATCCAGTATTATGTTGGTTTCTTACACTTATTAAATACCTACAAAACCCTGTAATGTGTGAAAATTCACACTTCACATCAATTATTTCATTTATATACGATAAAAAGTAATTAAAATACACCGCTGATTCAAGAGATAAAAATTTCAATAGGGTACCTAACCATCAGGGTTGCCAGACGTCCCGAATTTCGCGGGACGTCCCGCTTTTTGAACAAAAATAGATTGTTCCGCGCGGGACAGCTAAAATCACGAGTTAATAAAAATTTTTGTCTTGCTCATCATTTGGGAGGACGTTTTTTTTTGCTCATCAGTTCTATTTTGGGAGTGAAGACCTTTTTTTTTTGCTCATCACTTCTATTTTGGAAGTGAGGACCTTTTTTTTTTTTGCTCGTCATTACTATTTTGGGATAATCTTTTTATAAACATTTTTAAATATTTTGAACTGTACATTTTATTAGGTTGTCCCGCTTTTTGCGCCTTAATCCCGATTTTTTTATATTTAATTGGTAAAAATCACGATTTGGTAAAATAATAATCTGGCAACCCTGCTAACCATATAGAAAATTAGGTTACAAAAACTGAAAACTCAGAATATATAATTACACTGTAATGCAAAAAACGTGAATACTTAAAGTAAACAACAATTTGAATTTATAATTAAATAAAAAAATTAAAGATTAAATAATGTATTAGTTAAAAGTGATCTTTAGACTTCGAATGACAAGCAGGTAAGTTATATCATTTTTTGTTAATTCAGATGTGTGAATTATAATAAATGTTATTTAAAAGAAAATTGAAAAAAAAAAAAACAATGGGACAAGAGTATTAAATATACAGTATAATATTATTATCAAAATTGAATATAAAAAAGAATGAATTTTTAACAAAGCTTCTAAGCGTGACGAAATGGAATTACATAATATTTTTTTAGTTTTCTTTAATTGTTTAATTCTAACACTGTAGTTCAACATGGACCACTTCACAAATTAAGTTTGATACATGGACCCTTTTCTCGCATTAATCTCAGTACCTAAATTGGCGCCCGCAACATAAATTATTTAAATGAGTCTTAAGTAATAATTAGAGATAACATAATATATACATGTTAGCGAAAATATCATTATACAACATTTACCCTTATTAACGATCGTGGCGTGCTATATCGTTGCTAAGGCATATTGTTTATGTAAATAGAATAGTATAAAATATATCATATGATGTGCGAGACGTATTAGTTGATCAATAAAATCATGTCTTATTACTCATAAAATACATTTTTTATTTATATCAGAAGTGCGATTGGCCTATCACCCACCAAAAATATAAAATAAGCGCTATGTTAAAAATATTTTTTTTTAATGCAACCATTGTATAGGCGTAAAGAAATTGTCGTATAATATTGCAAAGGATAATGTAAAGGTTTAAGTTAAAGGTGATAATTAAGAATCATATAAAAGTAGTATGAATAATTATGAGCTAGATAATAGATTGGCGAATTTTAAGTTATTTTGTCAAAAAAATACTTCAAGTGATTTCTATGGAAATGACACTCATTGGAATAAATTTGAAATGTGACATTTTTTTGAAAAATGCAGAATATGTCAGGATGAACGAGCGTTGCTTTATTATTAATAAACACATTGTATGAAGGTAACTGGTATTGATGACTAAAATGGTAAGAGGCATTTTATTGTTTTAGTTAAATCATACGGCACGTGTTAGCCATAATGAATAAAAATTAGTTTTGAGATTTATTATTTGAGTTTTAAGACTTGAGACATCAAAATATGATATTTTGATTTTGATATTTAATATTTGAGATTTGATAATTAAGATCTGAGTTTCGAAATTTTAGTTTAGAATTTGAGCGTTTATTGGAAAAGACAAACGACAGATCACTGGGATCAGATTGGCAAAATAAACTGATAAATGTAATTGCTAATGAGTTGAGAGAAAAGGTTGTTGAGTACCGCAAGACAAGCCGCTGCCAGTGGCATCAGCCCAGTAATAGCTCTGTAACCATGGTGACAGATGGTGAGCTATGGCGACGGACTGATGATGATGATAAAGCACTGTGTGTGCAGAAATGAATAGACGGTCTCTGAGCTTGTTGTACTGTAGACAGTCTGTAATGAAGGAAACAAATAGATAGTTACTGAGTATCTGAGCTTGTTGATCTAGTCACTGAGTTCGTGGTAGAGAAGTGAAATGATAACAAAGAGTCTCTAAACTTTCAGATCACGATTTATACTTTGCTTCTAGAAGATTTTGTTTTGAGATAATATTTATTTTAACTAATTGATATTGGTGCATGGTTGATTTTGTGAAATATCAATTCTGCGCCCAAATTGCTCTATTTACAGATTATGAATTAGGTGAAGACTTCCAAGATGCAGTAGAAAATGAGTGGTGGACCAGCTCAAGAATGGAGATCCTGGTATGCAGGATGCTGTTACTGGTATGCAAGATGCAGGATGCTGTTGTTGGTATTGAGCAGACCACTGGTGATATGCAGGTTGCTGTTGCTGATAACAACAATGCTGTTAATGGTGTGAAGAATGCAGTTGCGTCTCGAGAACGTTCCGCATGTCAGTCTGGCCGTGTTAGCGAAAATATCATTATACAACATTTACCCTTATTAACGTGGCGTGCTATATCGTTGCTAAGGCATATTGTTTTACGTAAATAGAATAGTATAAAATATATCATATGATGTGCGAGACGTATTAGTTGATCAATAAAATCATGTCTTATTATTCATAAAATACCTTTTTTATGTATATTAATACATAATATAAAAAAGAAAATATTCCGATCTCTATGTCGTACAATAGCTCTGTCTCTAGTAATCCTCTTGTTATATGCAATTATTTTTCTGAGCATTTTAGTTCTGTGTATACAAAATCATCTGCTCCGTCTGTCATCAATAACAACTCCAGTTTAGCAAACCAGAGTTTGTCCAGCTTTGAGATAAATGAAACGAATGTTCCAAACCAGAGGCACTCAAATTTTTTTATTCGCGTATCACTTATGTGAATAACAGAATAGTCGCGTACCATTGACAGGTCTAGATCGAGGCTAAGTCACATTTTGACAATGTTGTCTAAAAAATAAATCGGTCGTACATACCTACAAACTAATTCACATTTCAAAGGATTTCCAAATAACAGGTTACTACGCCTCCCTTTAAAAACAAATAATGTTGGCGCCTCCCTCCCTTATTTTATAAAGTAATACAGACACATTTTTAAATGGTAAAAAATATATTACTACAAGAAATACGCATATCAGAAAATAATAAGGTTTTTAAGCTTCGTTAAATTTCGCGCACTAATCCCCGACACGACTCCCAGTTTGGAAATCGCTGGACAAAACACAATTAATTCCACATTTTTTCATATTTTTTTATGATAATACACTTACCAAGTTTAGTGAGGAGGATGAAGCTGCAAGCTTGAAACAAGTGATGAGAGGTTGGGTTCCATTGTAGTTAATTTTAAGCGCAAATCGGAGTCGATAGTTAATTTATTGCGAAATTTGTTTTTTATGGTCACCATGGAAGAAAATCCGTTTTCGCAGAGATAGGTTGTTGAAAAGGGCATAAAAAACAACAATACTTTTCTGGTCAATTCGGGATATTGGGTTTTTGCCTTAAGCCAAAACTCATAAAGTTTGAACAATTAAAAAAATAAAGTATAAATGGTTTATGGTCGTTTCTGCTTGCGTAACACCACTAGATGCTTCGCGTACTACTAGTGGTACGCGTACCATAGTTTCAGAACCGCTGATTCTAAACAGTGTTGTAATGTATCTAGTTACAAGTATCTAGATACAGTAACTAGATACTTTTTGAAATATGTATCTGTATCTATATCTAGATATTTAAATTTAAGTATCTTGTATCTGTATTTCAGATACCTACTTTGCTCGTTTCTTTATTTTTATATCGAGCTGATATAATAGTTAAATTATAAATTGTCATTTTGAATATTTTATTTTTACTATAAACAAAATACAAAAAAAAGCAACTGAAATTTTGACGTTTACGAATTAAATTTATATGGAATGTCAAAAAATATGTTATTCTCACTTGTTTTTCGTAGGTTTTGAACGGCCGTAAAAATATTAGGTATTATATGCAACACTTAAGAAAATGGGTCATTATTAATGAAAAAGTTTTTGAATAAGTATTGATGCTATTTTAATGACCAATTTACTAAAAACACATGAAAAATTATATCCACAAAGTGGTTTGAGAGTGGTTTTGCGAGGCCTTGGGCAAGACAAATTAAGGTCTGTCAAAAGTATCCAGTGATTTAAAGTACACTTTGATCATTTTATTGAGGCATTTCATCACTTGAGGCCTGGTTCTAATTTGGCTAAAATTTGATTGAAACGAACATCCCCTTAACAAGATCATAGATGCGTATCTATAAGACTAACATTAGTCTTATGCGTTGGTACATATGACTAACATAATACATACGTTATTTAGTACAAAATTATTCCGGAGAATAGTGTTTTACATTGAATTTGGTGAGCTTTCTGTGACGTCGCGGTCATTTTTTAATAGCCTGTATAATACTGATTAATATGCACTATTTGTTTGGTAAAAATACGGTATTTTAATTTTTCAGTGTTTTTTCAAAAGTATCTAGAGCTGTATCTAGATACAATTTCTTTTGGCATGTATCTGTATATAGATATTCTTTATAATTCTGTATCTGTATCTGTATCTAGATACATTTTTTCTTAGGTATTTGTATCTGTATCTAGATATTGTTTTAAATGTGTCTATTACAACACTGGTTCTAAATGCAATTTTACAACTTGATGGGCGAAAAGGTGCCGGCTCGGATAATGTACCCAGTTTATTTGTATTAAATTGTGCTTCTTGCCTTAGTTTACCGCTTTCACTTTTATTTAATAAATCGTTAAATATCGGTATTTTTCCAACTTCCTGGAAAAATGCAGTTGTAGAACCCATTTTTAAGAAAGGTAATAAGAGCTTGGTTGAAAATTATAGACCTATATTATGTGTATTTGAAAAATTTTTTGAACGCATTGTTTTCAATGTTTTGTTTTCTTTTGTTAAAAATGATATCATTCAACAACAACAAGGTTTTTATTCGGGAAGATCTGTAAAGACAAACTTAACTTTATATTGTGATTTTATCTTGAAATCTCTAGATCTTCAAGTGCAAATTGATGCTGTATATACTGACTTTTGTAAGGCATTCGACACCATTGACCACGAAATATTTCTGATGAAACTGAGTAAAA
This sequence comes from Liopterus haemorrhoidalis, assembly GCA_963971575.1. Classification (NCBI taxonomy): domain Eukaryota; kingdom Metazoa; phylum Arthropoda; class Insecta; order Coleoptera; family Dytiscidae; genus Liopterus; species Liopterus haemorrhoidalis. The sequence continues at coordinate 90,580,644 of OZ020611.1, forward strand.
TTGGAGTGTGTGGTAATACGCTGCGGTATACAATCATATTTAACTGATAGAACGCAGTATATTGTTGTGAATGGTCACAAATCTCAAGTAAAATATATCACCTCAGGAGTACCACAAGGTAGTTACCTTGGACCTCCTTTAATATCTTTATTAATGATATAAATAGCTGCTTTCAATTCTCTAATTTCCTTTTATATTCCGACGATCTAAAAATATATTAAAAAATTGCTACCACCTTAAAGTGTATCAACTTACAACCCGATCTTAATAGATTAAATGAATATTTAAAGTTAAATAAATTAAAAATATATGTATCGAAATGTGTTTTTATCTCTTTTACAAGAAACAGAGCTTTTACTGATTTTAATTTATTTGTATGTATGTACATTTGTATGTATAAGTACGTTTGTCATTTGTATTGTATATTTCTATTTCTCTTATTATTTTTCCAATATGAGTGAGAAAGAAACACAATAGTACGTTTATTATTATTTCAGTCATATGACCTTGACTGGACTTCTTTAGATAATCAAAGATTACATCTACTTCCCCATGCTTGAAAAATAATTAGTATCTGTTTAGTACTGCAAACACGACAACGCAAGACATCACATCGCTACAATAACCCTAGAGTAATTGATCTAGTTGCACTTGACTACCGTTGAACATCCTTACAGCCCCGACATGTCTCCCTGCGACTGCCATTTTTTCGGACCATTCAATTAAGCCTTTAGAGGACAACTATTCAAAAATAAAAAACAGGTCGAAGTTTATTGTTTATTGTTTGTAAGCGTTGTAAACGGGTCTAGCCCAACACTACAACGGAGAAACTGGTACATAAATATTGCATATTGAAAGTTACATAATAATAATAATAATTAATAAGCAAAAAAATAAAAGTATAACAGAATATTAAAATAAATGAAGATAATAAAGAACATAAAATACAGATATTAACAGGTATAATAATTTGAAGGTTACATAGTGAGTATAAAAGGTTAACAAAATTTTAAAAGTATATTAATAAATATTTGAATTTAAATTGATAAAGTGTTTTTTGATAATTATTTTGATAGATTTTAGTTGTGACAGAAAATGTCTACTTTAACATCTACACATACTTCGTTTAGGGTTGATGACATTCTGATAACTGGAGCATTTTGGTTGGATTGCGTTCTGGCAAAGGATTGGTGAATGAGGTGTTTATTCCTAAGATCGCGACTTGGAACATATTGATTAAACATTGAGAGTAAGGATGGACTATCGACTGAACCATTAAAAAATTTTGTTGATAAAACAACATCTGACATGTTCTTTTGTCCGTTAATGTACTGATATTAAAATAAACCGGCCTCAGTATAATTATAACATGTCATTGGAGCCTTTCTAGAGAGGTAACATAAGAATTCTTTTGTATACGTTCCAATCTATTGATGTGTACATGGAATTGAGGGTTCCAAACTGTACTACAGTAGCTTAGCTATAGTGCGTTCAAAGGTGAGTTTGCAGTACAGGGCATATGGAGTAGTTCTTTTTCATACTCTCTAATGGGTTTACACAATGACACTATCCGTTTCTTGCTTGTCGACGTTGCCAGCTCTAAAACGCGCTGATCTGTGAAGACGCAGTATTCTACAAATGGCCATTTGTTTTTGTTGAGTGTTATTTTGAGTTTTATAAGAGTTGATTTTTGTAAATCATACGAGTTTTTCATATTATTATAATTGACACATTTGACACTTTTACAACATTTGGCAACACCGCACCCATTTTCTATAAGAGCTATGCTGCAAACTCACCTTCGAACGCACTATATGAGTATACATAAGCGTTATATAGTGTAATAATACATCTTGGGTTGGTAAAATATTTTCCAGTTCTTATAATGAGCCCTAGCATCTTGTAGGCTTTCTTAAAGATTTGATCAATGTGTTCATTAAAGCTAAGTTTATAATCAATTATGATACCTACATCTTTGATGTGATTTACCTGATTGATAATATATAAGACCAAACTGTAATTGAAGTTAAATTGGTTAAAATTTCTAGTGAAGCTAATTTTAAAACATTTGGACAGGTTTAAATATAATTTATTGGACAGACTGTAGTTATGAAAACGGTTTAGATCATCATGTAAAAGGTGGTAGTCAGAAAATGAAGAAATGTTTGAGAATATCTTTAAATCATCCGCGTAGAGTAGTATTTGGGAGTGCTTGAAACAATTAACTATGCCATTTATATATATATATATAAAAATTATTCCGTTCCAGTAATTATTTGGCTGTAAAATTATTGGGAAGAAAACGGTGAGGAAAGTAAAACTCAACTTTTACTAATGCCCAATATTTCGGTCTGATATTCAGACCATCTCCAGGAGAAAGTTAAAATTTAAGAGTTTTTCCTTTGTCGCACATTAAAATCAAGACTAGAATTATTATAATCACAGACATTATGTATCACAAAATTAAAAATTAAAAAAATTAAAAAAACTTAAAAAACCGTTACAAACTGTTATATGGCGGTAATTTCAATACTTAATATCAGCATGTACATTCTTCTTTCTAGAAAGATATTATCTAGATATATATATATATATAATAAAAAGCAACGGCCCCAGATGAAATCCCTGTGGGACAAGTGCTCGTATAAGAGTGGTTTCGGACACGTCCCACATCTTTTTATGAAACTGAATGACTTAGATGTTCAGGGAAACTATATAGAAAAACAAAATATATGTAACTGAAAGAGAGAGAGGGAGAGAGATAGAGAGAACATTCTTGCCACATTCATTTTTATATTTTCTCTTTTTGCTTTTTTTTTACTAAGCGCTTTCAAACAATTAAAAAAAAAAAAAATGGAAGTTTTGTAAACCAGAGTTATAATTACGGATTTGGCGGGCCACAAGTTTATCGCCGGATATAGTTTAAGTACCACTGCTCTATGCTGAGATGCAAACGCTATAACAGGTTGACGCAATACCGCAAGCGTGCCGCAGGTCAAATACGGCACACTAAATACTATTATTATTATTAATTTATTAAATAAATACTTTGTTTTTATCAGTTTAAGTTAACCTTGCGTGATAAACTATTACCGAATTTTTTATTTAATTTTCACTATCTCATTAATTGAAATTTAGGTAAACTTTTCCGGATTCTTTGAATGTTTTAATTATATAATAGCCATTTGTGTTTTAATAATAAAGTTTATGGCACGAGGTGCAAAGTTGAAGCCTGCCGCAAAGTGTAGAGCTTTAAATATGCCGAGGACCAGTGTGGCGCTAATGGGGCTCCGGGTTTAAAAAGTGTTGTGTCTCCCAGCTGTTCCCCACACGCAGATATGCTTGAAGAGTATAAAAATAAATTTAGATACAACTAAAGCCTGGTTTATAATAGCTACATAACAGAATGCATGGCATATAACATAGCTTGTCTCCACAGCACAGTGTTTATAATAAAACCGATGTATCGCATTAGTACATTAGTCGGAACGCGGAGCTTTTCTTGATTTGTCATACAATATTGGATTATTTTCCACTAATTCAACCAACCGCGCTTCGTTTTCCACACAAGAATAACCAAAAAAATATACAAACACTTATGACAATTGTCAAGCACGGCGCACCCTCGGCAATCTCTTCTGTGATTGGCTACGCATAGCCTCCACAAACAAGAATGTTCAACTTGGTGAATTTTTATGTTATGGAGTTGTGTGTCTATGTTGTGTGGTTGTATTATAAACAAGAGAACGATAGTATTAAGATTCAACTTGTTTAAGTTATGGAGTCTATTATAAATCAGTCTTAAGTGTCTGGTCTATTTTGAGAATATTTCGAAAATTGTGAAAGATGGAAGCGGGCCAAACAGCCGTTTGCGGCCCACTTTCATATTTTCATAATAATCATATTTAAAAAATTTGTATCCCCACCAAATATTTCTTGGTATTCGCTGCCCCCCCGAAATTTTAAAAACTAGCGCCGCGACTATTGAGTATTATTTCTACCGTCAGAAAAACATTTATAAACAAATGTTAGCAAGCAATAGAATATAACCCAAAGGGAAAACGGAAGATTGGAAGCACGACAGACTCATGGAAAAGAAGCGTTAAAAGGGAACATGCCGAAATTGGAATGATCTGGGAAGAAATTAAAAGAGAAGCCAAAAAAGAAGTGGAAAAAATATATGAAAATGATAATAGAAACGCCAACTAAAATGAAAGGAAAAAGAAGATATGAAGTGTTATATATGATATCTAGTAGGCTTATTAGACTATGTACGTTGCTAGGATATGAAATGAATGAGACATGTAACGAAATTAAAAGTTGAATATTATTGTACAAATCAGTTCCATTTATAATGTCAATATAATAATTATAATACACTACAATTGGCGACGAAGATGGGATCAGTACAAGAAGCATTAAGCGCAATTGCACAAGTCTTGCAACAAATGCAACTTCAAAATGTTTCTGACACTTCGAACACTGGTGGGGTACTTTTGCAGCCATTTGAACAGGATTTAGAGAGGTTTGTTTCTTATCTACAAAGACTGAACAATTATTTGGAATTAAAAAAATTAAATACATCTATAGACAACAAGAGATGCGTCCAAATTTGAATTAATTGTCTAAGTCCGAAAATGTATCAAACATTGACGAGCTTAACAGAACCAGATGTACCGAACAAAAAACAAACAAAAAATCGATGACTTAACATCGTTACTTCAAGATCATTTGTGCCCAAAACCAAACGAAATAGCAGTGCAGCATAAATTTGCATGCAGAATACAACAAGAAGGTGAAACCATCTCTCAGTTCATTGCTGAATGTGCAGTAACTGCAAGAAAGTAACAACACGGATAGTTCACAATCCGGAATAAATAACGATAATAGCAATGGCGGAGAAGAAGTTGTTGCTGTACCTGCAACAGAGATTAGTAATAATGAAGAAGCCCAACCTTCTCTTCGCCACTCTTCGAGAGATCGGCGATCGCCTGATCGTTGGGGGTTACTAAATTCAATGAGTGGCTAATTGCCGAAGCAGCAAAGGCCATAAAAAAAAATTCAATGAGGGAAAATTGTTGTATATGATATCTAGTAGGCTTATTAGACTATGTACGTTGCTAAGATATGAAATGAATGTGACATGTAACGAAATAATAATAAGTTGAATTCGGTTCCATTTATAATGTCAATATAATAATTATAATACACTACATGAAGTGCGCTTTTCTATTGGCTATAGAAACGCGTAGATAAGTGCCCTATGCTCTACTCCGGAGCTAAAAGGACAGAGAGAGAGAGAGATAGAGAGATGTCATTGTTTTAAATATAAGACAATAATTTGTTTTTCTTATGCAAATATTGAATTTTAGAAAATAAATAATATTTGTTTGGTAAAAACGTAAAAAACCGGTTGAAAAATGAATGTAATAAGTAAAAATGGTGATGATTTTGGTGTTACGGCAGAAGTACTAGAAGCCAATTGTAATATTACTATAGGCTCACCTCGGGATATCGCGCCAATGATGATGGAATGTTGAGGGCATAAAAAGGTCAAAGGCTATAAAGTACATTTTAGGGCGAAAATTACTGTCCTTAAAAATGTAAGAGCAAGTGAATAATTATATATTTATTCCGGGTGTGCAAAAAGCAACATTATGTACATTATTGTTTATAGTTTTATAGACAAGGTCTTCAGTTTCTGTAGTTCAATTTAATAACTAAATCGTTGTTCCTCTTCAATTTATATATTTCAGACAGGAATTGAAATACAAGGAGTGTTATATAATATAAATTTTATGTACGTACGCACTTGAATGATAAAATAGAGAATTTAAATTGTTAAGTTTTTGGAAAAAAACACAACCTTCATCCGAGCAAAGTACATAGTAAAACAAACAAAAATAAATATGTATGCTGAATATTCTTGTTTCATCCTTTGTTTGGTTTTACGATTTTTGCGAATTATAAAAATTGTGTTAAAAACGTACTTAAATCATATTTAGAACTTGGATTCTCATTGCAAATGTTCAAATTTTAGACCTTAACTTAAAAGTGACCATATATTTGTGATCTAAGGCTAAAAATATATAAGTATATCAATTTACCAACAAAATTAAAAATTTAATTTTCTATTAAAATTTTGAAATTTTGGTCAAAAAATTCTTGACTCATATTTTAGCCAAAATATTGTTTTAAGCAATGTTTTGGGTGAATATTATGAAAAAAATATTTAAATAATTCATGTTTTGCTAGTTTTTGAGTTGGAGCCGAACTAAGTCAGTTTTTCGCCCATAATTCCAAAAATTTTGCCCAAACTTTAAAACGGACCAAATTTTGTTGATATATGACCAAAAATACATATTTATACCAATTTTCAATAAAATCAGAGACAAAAATGTCTACCCTTAAGATTTTTTCGATTTTTGGTCATTTTCAAGGGTTTTGGATTACTGCCCATACAAAACTTAATAATCGGTTTATTAAAACCCAATTTTCCCGCAGGTCCCGGGAAGATGAAAATTTTTATAAATCACGCCATATTAAAATTTGTTATAATTTTAAAATACGCTAAACGAATTAAGCCTCAAATTTTTTCTAGTCTAAATAAATTACAAGGAATCCAAAAATTCTAACCTCAGGTCATTTTCTCTAACCGGTATTTGAGTTGTAATTTTTATTAATTCATAATTTTCACAAATAATGTAAATTATGCCATTAAAAATATTAGTCATAGTCTCAAAACGCATTAAACGATTAAATCCCCAAATTATTTACAGACTAAATAAATAACGGAGAATCCAAGAAATTCGACTGCAGATCGCATTCGCAAACTGTTTTTGAGTTCTGCTTTTTTCAATTCAAAATTTTCACAAATAATGTAAATTATACCATTAAAAATATTAGTCATAGTCTCAAAACGCATTAAACGATTAAAGCCCCAAATTATTTACAGACTAAATAAATAACGGAGAATCCAAGAAATTCGACTGCAGATCGCATTCGCAAACTGTTTTTGAGTTCTGCTTTTTTCAATTCACAATTTTCACAAATAATGTAAATTATACCATTAAAAATATTAGTCATAGTCTCAAAACGCATTAAACGATTAAAGCCCCAAATTATTTACAGACTAAATAAATAACGGAGAATCCAAGAAATTCGACTGCAGATCGCATTCGCAAACTGTTTTTGAGTTCTGCTTTTTTCAATTCACAATTTTCACAAATAATGTAAATTATACCATTAAAAATATTAGTCATAGTCTCAAAACGCATTAAACGATTAAAGCCCCAAATTATTTACAGACTAAATAAATAACGGAGAATCCAAGAAATTCGACTGCAGATCGCATTCGCAAACTGTTTTTGAGTTCTGCTTTTTTCAATTCACAATTTTCACAAATAATGTAAATTATACCATTAAAAATATTAGTCATAGTCTCAAAACGCATTAAACGATTAAAGCCCCAAATTATTTACAGACTAAATAAATAACGGAGAATCCAAGAAATTCGACTGCAGATCGCATTCGCAAACTGTTTTTGAGTTCTGCTTTTTTCAATTCACAATTTTCACAAATAATGTAAATTATACCATTAAAAATATTAGTCATAGTCTCAAAACGCATTAAACGATTAAAGCCCCAAATTATTTACAGACTAAATAAATAACGGAGAATCCAAGAAATTCGACTGCAGATCGCATTCGCAAACTGTTTTTGAGTTCTGCTTTTTTCAATTCACAATTTTCACAAATAATGTAAATTATACCATTAAAAATATTAGTCATAGTCTCAAAACGCATTAAACGATTAAAGCCCCAAATTATTTACAGACTAAATAAATAACGGAGAATCCAAGAAATTCGACTGCAGATCGCATTCGCAAACTGTTTTTGAGTTCTGCTTTTTTCAATTCACAATTTTCACAAATAATGTAAATTATACCATTAAAAATATTAGTCATAGTCTCAAAACGCATTAAACGATTAAAGCCCCAAATTATTTACAGACTAAATAAATAACGGAGAATCCAAGAAATTCGACTGCAGATCGCATTCGCAAACTGTTTTTGAGTTCTGCTTTTTTCAATTCACAATTTTCACAAATAATGTAAATTATACCATTAAAAATATTAGTCATAGTCTCAAAACGCATTAAACGATTAAAGCCCCAAATTATTTACAGACTAAATAAATAACGGAGAATCCAAGAAATTCGACTGCAGATCGCATTCGCAAACTATTTTTGAGTTCTGCTTTTTTCAATTCACAATTTTCACAAATAATGTAAATTATACCATTAAAAATATTAGTCATAGTCTCAAAACGCATTAAACGATTAAAGCCCCAAATTATTTACAGACTAAATAAATAACGGAGAATCCAAGAAATTCAACTGCAGATCGCATTCGCAAACTGTTTTTGAGTTCTGCTTTTTTCAATTCACAATTTTCACAAATAATGTAAATTATACCATTAAAAATATTAGTCATAGTCTCAAAACGCATTAAACGATTAAAGCCCCAAATTATTTACAGACTAAATAAATAACGGAGAATCCAAGAAATTCGACTGCAGATCGCATTCGCAAACTGTTTTTGAGTTCTGCTTTTTTCAATTCACAATTTTCACAAATAATGTAAATTATACCATTAAAAAAAATGTCGTAATCTCAAAACGCGTTAAGCGATTAAAGCCCCAAATTTTTTCTAAATTAAATAAACTACGGAGATTTTTAGATGCCTATAACCCAATGGTGCCCAAACTTTATCGGTTCCCGGCGACCTTAATCTATCAAAATTTTTCCGCGATGCCCCAAATAAAAACTGGTCTAACTTAGTTGGAGGAATATTGTAATATTTTCGCAGTGCATAGTTTAGGAATCGCTGGGTTAGAACATAATCGATATAAATGCAAGAGTGAATAAAGAATATCAAACTTTAAAAGTTTGTACATATTACCATTTTTGAGAATAGCAACAACAAAATTAAGCGCGATAATATTTTACGCAGCATTACAAAAAAAAAAAAAATAGAATAATCGGATAGTTTTATGCAGAGCCGGAAAACCCTAAAAATTTATAAAGGGTTGAGTTCTGGGTTCGGTTTCTGTATAATTCTACTAAAAAAATGGAACTTTGGTTTTAGTTTTTTTTCTTTCTTTTTTTAAAGAAACTGAGAATTTAGTAACAGTTATGCAATTTAATTACTGAAATAGATATCATTTAACCCTTTGACGCTGGAATTAATTTTCTTGCACTTCTTTAAAAACAAATTATAGAATTACAATAACATATAATTGAAATGTGAATATGCATGTACGAGGGTTTCCTAAATTCTGGGAATTGTGCTATAATTAAATTACGCAGAACTTATGGGCATTGTTATTGGTGCCAGACAAGTCTTGACATGTTTATGCAACTATCTAGTGCAATATTGTTCAGTCTGATTTAGGTGTTCGACTGATATAGACGCGTTTTCATAACACTGTTTTTGTAACCATGGAAGACGCAGCAAAATCTCAAAGAGCAATAATTTTATTTTTGTGGAAAGAAGGTGTGAAAACATCAGATATTATTCAGCGTCTGCAAGGAGTATTTGGTGAGTCTGCAGAATCCAAAAGTACTGTTTATCGGTGGATCGATCGTTTTAAAACCGGTAGAACATCACTAGAAGACGATCCACGCAGTGGGCGCCCAAGCACGTCGGTAAATGAAAGAAACATTACTGCCGTCGAATACCTACTGAAAGAGGACAGGCGAATGACTATTCGTCAAATTAGTGTGCACCTAGGGATAGGTACACGACAAGTTCATGACATCTTGCATGATTGTTTGGGCGTTAGCAAGGTTTCGCCGCGCTGGGTGCCAAGGCTGTTGGAATAAGTGGATTGAGGAGACACCGAATAACATCTTTGAGGACGGCTTAAAAAAATTAGTTTATCGTTGGGATAAATGTATTCAGTTAAATGGAGATTATGTTGAAAAACTACATTGTAATATTGACGAAAATTAACAAAATAATAAAAATTATAGCTAAATTCCTAGAACTTTGGAAACATCCCTCGTAATATATTTTTCAAACTTTGGCCTCCGACTTCAGGACGTTTCATCAGACTGGAGACACCTGGCAAATACCCATGTCAAAATAAAACATAATAAAATGTTATATATTTTATTTATTGGTTATCAAGATGAATAAATTTATCTAAAGTGAAATGAAGCAAAAAATATTTTTTTTTGTCACTGAGTCATACACCTGTGTTGCATTTAGAAATACTAAAAACTGTTCACGAACACAAACGCTATGAGGACACGTGAATTTACGTTAATCTGCACGTGTTGTGAAAGATCTAGTAATCTACTTTTGCCGCCACCTCTAATCTGCCGTGGTTCTCAATATAGGTGCTGCAGCTAAAAATGATTTATTATATGTAAAGAATACTTGTACCAAGTGACATTTCATTATCTTCAAGTATAATATTTTTCGACGAAGGTTAGAACCTTCGTCATCATCCCTACGGTCAAATTTGGTGGCAGTAGCATCATGATCTGGGGGTACATGTCCGCCAGTGGTTTGGCAAAATCTTTTTGTGCGAGGGATGTATGAATTCTGCTCATTATATTACCATGCTTAATGAAGTTTTGGAGCCATCAACATCTGATGAGTCCAATATAGAAATAAGCTTTGTAATGGTTTAATGTACTTACGAATTTAACAGAAAAATAAATTTCTAAGCAATTATTGCACTAACAATATAAAATTTAATTTACTATAAATTTATGAAATTAAGGTTTGTTTTCTTCTTTTGTGGATCAGCTTTTGGACAACCTTTTCATCCTGACAGCGTCATCCCTACGAATGGTAGCATCATGATCTGGGGATGCATGTCCACCTGTGGCTTAGGTAAAATCTTTTTGGACGAGGGACGCATTATTCTGCTCGTTATATTACCATGCTTAATGAAGTTTTGGAGTCATTAATATTAACATTATTTGATGAAGAATATGTCTTTCAAAAGGATAATGCCACAAGATAAGGTCACAAAGCCAAAGCAACAAATGAATGATTTTCAAAAATCAATGTGCCACTTTTTGCATGGCTTTTTGCATCACCCCAGTCACCATATTTATCGCCAATTGAAAATTTATGGTCGATTCTGAAAAACAAGATGTCTCTTTATAAATGCAAATCAAAAGAAGAATTGAAGAAAATTATTGTGGACGAATAGTTCAATTTACAATCCGATGTACGTAAAAAACTTGTGTTTTTTTTTTCAACTTAATTTATGTTATCAAAATTATTTACAATAATGTTTCAGGTTACTCAAGTGCAGTCCCTCGGTTCCTCGTTTATTTAAGGACTCAAGAGGAGAAATCGGTGGTTATTCAATCTTCCTTAATCACATAGTGGGCCTCGCCGTTTCAACCTATATGTTCCCAGGGTGATCATTCCAACTTGTGTCAGTCTTTGAGAGCAACCCCTCAAAGTGAAGTGCGTCTTTACCTACCTGTCATCTTTTATTTTGGGTTCTGCACTGGAGTAACTCGCCTGTTTTTAGCCTGCTCACTCATTAGTCTGATGTCACTCGGTGCGTCTACAGTCACCTAACGCCTCCTGTACATTTATTTTATTCCCGTCACGTCGAATCTTTTCGTTGACCTTGTCGACGTCCGGCACCTTTCTCATTCCAACCGGAACGGTGCGGGCGTCACACACACAAAATGGCTTTTCCTCAGAGCAAGATTTATAATATTAGGTCTCCTGTGCATTATATTATTTTGCCGCAAAGACGAAAGACCAAATATTGTCTTTTTCTGATAAATATTTTGAGAAATAATAGTTCCAACTGGAATACACATATCACAAAATATAATAATCTAATAACTTTTTCAATTTATTGTAATTTGAGGCACCCCATATTGTTTGACATCCCTAGGCCTTTGCCTAGGTTTGTCCGCAAAATGAATTTGTTTGCTCGGATTCTATTCTCGCTCTCAATAAAGGTAATAAATAATAAAATGTAATAAGGATTTTTTTTTTACAAATATTTACCTAATACGAATACAATACATAAACAACACACATTAAAATCCTGCTTAAATACATACATATCTTTTTTTGAACAAAATTGTAGTATGTATTTTTTATTAAATGAAATTACTTTGAAGTTAATTATACTGACATTTGGTTTCTGTTGATGTTGCACACAGATCGGCACTCAGGCAGCCATCCTTGAATTCTTATTCCGGTAAAAAAGTTACTGTATTGCTATATCTGTCAAAAATCAACCTCGAGTACAAAAAACTCACATGAATCGAAATCACCACACAGCGCACCCCATCAGACCAGGTGCCCCCATACGGTATTTACCTTGTTTAACCTATTCTCTACAGGGGCATTGAGGCTCTTGTAAATTTAAATGCATCTTAAATAAATTCTATTATAATAAACTAATTCTTTTTATATTACCACAAGGCCATGGTTAGAGGTCAAGAACATCAAGGTTGCTGATGTTACAGATTGTAAAATATAGAATATGCAATTTGGTTATTGTATGTCAACTGTTGCACATTGAGCTACTTCTAAACGTTTTGATAAATATTATTCGTTGATGTTTTATTGGTGCCAAACAATTGCCTAAACGAGTAATGTTTCCAAAACATGGAAGTACAACTGTTCCTGGTTCACAGATATAAAATGGTCTAGAGCAGCGCTTCTTAAACTTTTTTCATTCATGACACCTTTTTTATCATCGAGATTATTTGCGTCCCCGGGTATTAAATACAAAATAAAGCCATACAAATATTTATTTTCCCATTAATAATTTATTTCGTTGTTAAATAATATACATATGAAGTAGAAAAGTAGTTTTAAGATTTGTTTCAAGTATACAAAAATGCGCACAGTCCTGTTACATTTATATCGTTCCCTAGTACGCTCTGAACTAGATTATGGATGTCTAGCTTATGTGTTAGCTAAATAATAAGAGATACGAATTCTTGACATTGTACATCACACTGGGGTTAGATTGACCACAGGTTCATTTCGCACACAGCCCAATACTAAGCCCACTGAGTGAGGCAGGTGAACCGTCACTGTACAATCGTCATAAAATTCTATCCCTGAGATGTATGGCTGCAGTCAGTGCCAATCCAGATCATCTTGCGTATGACCCTATTCTACAAAATAGGCATACAGAGACTTACGATAGAGTCAATAGACCTTTTGGTCTGAGTGCTTCCAACATTTCGAGTAATACTGATTTTAATATGCCCGAAATTTTCGGCAATATTGTAATTGGCAAGTTTCGTTCTGGATACTGTTTCACCATGGACGCTAACGTGTCCGTTTGTGAATCTCACAGTAGTTAATGTGAAATTGACAAGCGGAAGCTTAGTCAAGTTTGATAAAGATTCCAATTAACTAAGTATGATAAAGATACTGCCTATCAAATACCAACATGAGATACAAAAAATCTGGTCCCTAGGTTTGAGGATACTATCATTTTTACTGACGGATCAAAATCTGGAACCAGCGTTGATTTGAATCCACGTCAGCAGTTTCAGCGCCGTTTTCACCCCAATACGAATGTTTACATTGCTGAGCTGAACACTATTTTAAAGGCCCTGTGTTTTGTTTCGTGAGATCAAAGTCGTCCAAGTGTTATCTTGACACGCTGAGCGCTCTGAACAGTATCCACAATCCAGATCCAGTGCATCCTCTTGTACTAAAGATCTGGTTGCTACTCCAAAATCTGAATGCTCAGAATGTAAAGGTAGACCTGTTTTGGATACCGGGACATGTTGGTATTAAAGGCAACAAAGCAACAAAGCTGTTGTAGCTGCAAAAGCCGCTTCCCACAGACTTATAATTGATGTGCGTTTCATATTTCCAGATGACGCAAAGAGTCATCTGAAACATGGGGTTTTTCCTGCTGGATTAACCGCAGGGAAGAAACCGTCATAATATGCCTTCGTACAGGTCACTGTTGGTGGACCTATGGGAGGTGTCCATGGGTCTATATTTGGTCTAAATTCTATGGCCGAAACAAATTTATGTTTTTAGTGTGTGAAACCTAGCTACATTACCCTCTTAAACTCATTCAGCAAGCGGCAAATGGTTAAGCGACAATGTATAACTATATCGCCATGGATTACCTTCGTCAACAAATCTTTTTAAAAGATACTTAATGGGTGCATTCGAGTTGTACAGAGTAGAGCGAGCGCTGAGCGAACAGTTGATGGTGACGTCATGAATAGAGCACTAACTGAGCGAGCGTTCTTGTGACGTATTGTTTATAAAATCTAACCCTACAACTTTAGGCGGCGTTTTTACTGTCAGATTAATTCACGTCAGTCATAAATCAAAATTATATATGTACCTCGGTTTTTCCTTGATTTTTTTTTAATAATGAAGAAATAAAATTAATTAAAAATTAAATAATAATTAATGAATTTTTTCCATTTTAATTTTATGCACGGTGTATTTTAATAATTTTTTTGCTGTTTACAGAACGTCACAAATACATAAAATAGCCGTACTCTGTAGCCATAGACAAATAACAATATTATTTGTCTAAGGCTATTATTTTTATTTTATTTATAATTTAATTTTAAACTTCCCCCACTTTTTTACGTCATACTCCATATGCTCGGTCTTAATACCCCGAACACATAGAGCGCACTCTAAATGCTCGCTCGATCGCAAAACGAATGCAATTGAGTGTACTCCGAGCGTCAAATCGAACACGTTTGAATGTACAGAACGTGCTCGGAACGCTCGGAGCGTCAAATCGAATGTACCCAATAACTACGAGAGATTTAAAATTTTCCATTTCTTAAACAAACCACACAGACTACTTCTCACTACTGTTAATACCAAATTAAATGCAACAACGGAATAAATTTGACTATCAATATGCTAATATCTGACAGAACATAACTTATCAAATTTTACTAGCGCCATCTACGCTACTAGTAGTTACAATTTTACATACCGTCCTCGTATTTTATTTTCAAAAACTG
Source organism: Liopterus haemorrhoidalis (assembly GCA_963971575.1). Lineage (NCBI taxonomy): Eukaryota > Metazoa > Arthropoda > Insecta > Coleoptera > Dytiscidae > Liopterus > Liopterus haemorrhoidalis. The sequence goes on from OZ020611.1 coordinate 90,595,671, forward strand.
AGATGCTGTCGATATTTTTTGGTTAAAACTTACGCCTTAATATTGAAAATTCGTTTGTATCAGAAGCAATATTAATGCATAACAAACTAGAAATGACTAATTGAGCCTTAAAAGGTGTACATTTTAAACTAATTGTTTTTAAATGATATTTGAGTCATTTCATTTCTTATCTTGATAGTTCGTAAACTTGGAAAGTTGGCATTGTAGTTATTCCAAACAAATCTTTTCCTAGAATACTTGAGTCAAGTATTTACTTGCCACATTATTTGATGGGTCTTCCCACATTAGCGAAGATCGATCCATCAAAGAGAAATTATTGTTTAATGTAATGTAAAAGTGTGTATGCAGCAGTGGCGGCTTACATATATCATAGATATTCAAAAGGTCGGGACAGTTTTCTTTTTAAATTTCTAATTACAAAAGAATTGGTAATCAGGTTTTTATCGTGAACGATTCGACAACATTTCTTTCGGATATGCTTATTATGAGGAGATTATCTGCATAGCCTAACACTTGGCTTCGGTTTCTGAATAGGTAGTGATCGAATTGGATCGGATTTTTCTTCATGATGGTGTCTAGCACCATGTTCAAGAGCGTGGGTGGAAGTGCGATTCTTTGTCTTAGGCCAATATTACTGGAAATGGCATCAATCTTGCATGACCCTATTGTAATTTTGTAGGAGGTGCCAATTATTGTTTCTTAGTTAGTTAGACCAATCACAAGCCTGAAAGATGTTAATTTTGACAGCTATGTTTTGAATATTTTGTGATGATGGAGAGATGTATGTGTGAAATTTTTGCCTATTCAACTTTGGCTATAATTTTAAAAACTTCAAATAGACTTAGACAATGACTGTAGAGTAGGGTTGTACATCGAAGGCAAAACATCGATGTTAACATCGGCGCTTACTATCGATGTTGAAAAAACATCGAAAGAAAACCAGCAACGTTTCTGATACATCGATGTTTTATTAATATAAAAAAGCTATTTATTTATATTATATAGGTTTTATTTAATAATGTAAAGATAAAATACGAAAAAAAGTAACATATAATACACAAAAAGCATTTATTAGATTTTAAATAGAAATATTCTCTTTTAATAGTAATTAATTTCACATTAACATTATTATACCCTATAATAATCCTAATTTGTACCTACTATTTTTACATTTCTAAAATGAAATATTGCATTTTGTTATAATACTAATATAGTAATCTTAATGTTAATTTTATATTATTTAACATAAAAATAACAAACTGTCAACAAAAAAATTTTTTTTTTACTTTTTTAAGTCTGTTCTTTAGGCGGAACTAGATTTTCAATTCTAGTTACTTTTACCGATTGATTGAAGCTTTTGATCATTTTGTTTAGGAAAAGCCAACTTAAATATATAAAAAAATTGCTAATGACAACTTGCAAAAATGAAAATTCCGGTTAGTTCCGCCTAATCGTTTGGAATAGACTACATATAGAATAGGTACATATTACAATTTTTTTTAACACTAATATAGCAATCCTAATATTAATTATACGCTAACATTACAATATAATAATCCTAATAATAGTTTTATTAATAAATAAATTATAATTATATTTCCCAATACGGTAATTCCAGGGATTGGAGGAATAACAACTAGGAAAGTATAAAAAAGACTCAAAAAGAAACAAGTGTTTTGGCGTCGTTGGTCGTTCGCATTGTTTGCAAAAATTAGAAGTTTCTTCTTATTTTTTTTTCTTATTCTGCTAACTGCTAAGAAGAATAAGAACTAACACTATTAGTATTGTTATATCACAATAGATTTGCAAGCTTATATTTTGTGTACTATTTTAATAAAAATAAAATCTTTAAGATTCCAGCGCCTCTAGCGGCAGTTTCTGAATTACAAAGTTTAAACATCGACATCGGTAGTAGACATCGATGTTTTATCGATACTATCGCCATTCGAACATCGATGTTTTTTTCCCATCCCTACTGTAGAGAGTGTAAACTATTTTTCAAAACCACGTTTTGAATAGTCTCGTGCAGAAAGTGAGGTTATGCATTTTTATTTCTGCTTAATACCTATGCACTCATTTAACTGGTACGTTGAACGCGGCTGTGTGTTTTAAGAATATTAAAAATAGATTAGAACTTAATTTGGATGTCTAAATGGTCCTTTAATTAAATAAAAAGGGTAAAAAGGTAAACATTACACGAATAAAAACCTCAAACAATATAAAAACTTATGTAACAATCTTGTAAATATGACAATAAATATAATTATTATATTCGGTCCAGATACAAAAATAAAATTTATATCTAAATTAATTCTCGTCACGATTACGTGTATTGCGGTCCGTTCAAAATCAGGTTGTGGGCCGAACGTGACTCGCGGTCTGTAATTTTCATATCCAGGGACTTACGTGCAGGGGGCGAATACGAATGCCCGACTGAAATTTATTAGCCTGTTTTATTAATTTTACAGGTGAGGCCCAGTCGTTTTGGCCCACAATGATCCGCCACTGATACGCAGTGTACGTCTACGCACAATGGTACTGAAAAGCTGTGACCTGAACGAAGTATGCGTGTGACACGGGCAGTCTGGTAATTACCTAGTTATGTGACACGGAATAACACATAAATCATGATAATAGACATCTGGTCGCAGACATTTGTCTGCGAATCCATCACCATTCAGCACTACTCACTCTTCTATTATCTTCGAAATGTACCTAGAATTCAGGTAAAAATTATTACCGGAAGTATTACCTGTATGACATGAAATAGCCATTACAGGTTTTTAAGTTTAGGCATTACTGTCTATTGTTATTGGGAGATTGTAAAATTTTCTCAATTGAAAGAATTTAAAAGATATTATTTCAATGTCAGATCAGAGATTAAACTTCCCAAAATGTTAAAAAAACTAAATCTTTCAAAATTCTTCAAAAATAACTTCAGCACAGCATTGCTTCAGGATAGTATATCTATCCATTCAAAAATGGATCATGAAAATGATCACCAAATCATCCTTTCTGATTTTTTTTTTTTCTAATGCATGCAAACAACATTTTTTGAAGAAGGCTGGAAAGAAATCCATGATTTTAGAGTACAAAATAATTATATAATTATAATTAGTTTCAACAATTAGAGAGACATAATCAGAAACTAAAGTAAAAACATCCTAATTTATTAAACCGAAAAGGAATAATTTTTCATCAATGACAATCAGAGCCGGCTATACTCTATCTCCAAAAGACTGATAGTAATAAAATTTATTATTTGTAAAAAGTTACTGTATTATCACACAGAAGCGGTAAAACAAAAGCGACAAAATATGAATAATTCGAAACGAAATATTGTTAAAAACAACCGAGTGTGCCGCACATAGTATATGGGAATACGAACTAGGGTTAAACACAACAGACCATAAAAATTTGACCATACAATTTTGAGGAAAAATATGGTCACAAGGGTGTGTTTAATGATATGATAAATATGGTCACAGGCGTGCGTTTAATAAAATGATAAATAGTAATATAGAAATACACAAAACCAATTTAAACGTGTTTAAAATGTGCACGCCACTGGTAACTGCCAGAAAAAATGATTTATTACTATCAGTCTTTCAGACTGATCCCTTTGTTAAACTGCGCCCTTTTGTTAGAATATGCAGTGGCCTACTAAAAAGGGGGGGGGGGGGCGTTCGTTGCTCGCAATCTTATTTCAAACATATTCTTTTGATTTAGATAGTTGCAATTTAAATATTTTTACATTTTAACCTAATACTAAATATGGCAAAGTAAATTTGATGATACAGTAATATGATGATACAAACCTCTACAAATTCGAACTTTTCGAGACACAAACTATTTTCATATCCTATTTTGATCTCTAAATACGAACCGTGATGTTTTTCTTTTTAAATAAATCAAAGCCTGTTTTACATTATATATTTACATTTACATTATACTTTTTTAACTTTTTTCCCTAGTACTAGAAACAGTCTACTACTGCATATAACAAATCGAAAACTCCTGAACCAGAAAATCAGACACAAGAAAGTTGTTCATTTTTAGGGTTTTGTAGGTATGACCAAAAAACCCTTATACCGTCATTTTGTCGTCTGTCTGTCTGTCTGTCTGTCTGTCTGTCTGTCTGTTCGGTAAAAATTGTAGCCAAACGGCTAAACCTAGAGAGTTGAAATTTGGCATGCTTATACAACTCTTTGACCCGCACATAGGAAAAATACTAAAACATCTAAAAAACATATCCCCCTAAAAATATAAACAAATATTTGCTCATCGAAAAAAAAAATATTTTTTTTTAATTCTGAGTAGGGTATCAAATGAAAGCCCTTGGTACGTGGATTAACGATCAAATTTTTATTTTTGCAAAATAAATTATTTTGAAGCGATTTTTGCCAATATTGTGCAAAAAAAATTTTGTCCCACACCCTGTAGCCCAGATGGTTTAAACTAAAAATCTGAAAAAATTCTAAGTAATGTACATTGGTGTGAACCGGAATAGTTCAACAGGAATTTTTGATCAGATTATGTTTTTGGAAAAAAAAGCATTATTTGTGTTTTTTTGCTAATAATGTTGACAACTTATAGTTATATAATACGCTAAACAGTAACGTGTTTCTTGGTGCTGTGGCTAAGATACTTGCGTTCTGCCCAAGAATTCATATTCGGACTCATGTTCGAGTCCTACGTGAGGAGACAATATTATTTTTTATTTTTTTATATTGTTTAAATTATTTTTTCAAAATTTTAATTATATTTTGGCAATTGTTGCATTTAATTTTTAATAGCGTAAATTTAATAACCAGTGGAAATTGTTGAAATTATAATTTAATTATATATTTGAATGTACACGAAATCAAAGGGGAGGAGCTATGACTAAAAACAACCAATGGAAGCCATAGGCGCAATTTTCAAAATCTTAATGAACCTTGATATATAAAAAAAAAAAATACTGCACATCTTTAAAAACTTAAATAATGGTAATAGGCATTCGATTTAAAATTCATAAAAAAATATTTTGAGATAAAATTTGTTTTGGCATCCCAAATAATCATCATTCACTTACTAAATACCTGCAAAACCCTGAAATGTGTGAAAATTCACACTTCACATCAATTTTTTACAATTTAACGGAAGATGATTTTCATACAAAACATGTGAAACGAAAAATTTCATAAATAAAAATTTATAGGTATTGTATACAAAATGCACATTTATAGTGAAAATATGCTCCTTCTCACTCTGTATGCATTTTTTTGCATTTTCTTCATTTAGTTGAAAATAGTTTTTTTTTTAAATTTTTTGGATTTGCTTTATTATTTTTTAATCTGAACGGATTAATTGATTTCCTATAAGATATAATGGAAAATTGGGTTTCTAGATACATACTTTTTAAAATACGAACCGCGGTCAGGAACAAATTAAGTTTGTAAGTCACGGTGACATTGTATATCTAAATGTGCAACCAAAATCAGTTATAGATGTTTTGAGATGTGTAAGAAAGTTAATCAAATATATTTCTATGAAAGCTGTTAAAGATATTAGTAACGTTACCAGTAAACAACGTATTGCTGAATAATCATTTTCTACCTTAAATTATTTAAAAATCTATTTCCGAAACAGCGTCTTCAAACAAGTCAGAAGATTGAAAAATGGACTTTCTTCGTTATTTATATACAAATATATGCATATATGATGCTTTATATATTTTGCAGAAGTCCAAAAGAAGACTGAATATTATTATATAATTAATAAATGTGTACATCTTTAAATTCAATTTTGTATTTAATATGTACTAGGGATTGTAAATTTACCGGCTTTTTCAGTTACCGGTAATTCGGTAAAATTTTCAATCAAAACCGGTTTACCGGTATTAACATTTTTTTTTTTTTTTTTTGCAAAATTTGTATAAAAGAATAAATGTTACAAATAAAAACAATTTATTGAAATAATAATAATAATAAATAATTTACTTATGTGTTTTAAATGATCAGTAACAAATATTACCTATTGTCCTCTTTATCATCCTCATTCCTTCCAACTTCCTCCTAGTCTCTCCACGCATACATTTTCTTCATTGCCAGATTCAAGTCCAATTTTTTCATGTGCTTCTGGTCAGTTCCGTACCGTCGGAAGTCAAGTCCTCAAACGCCCTCAAAGGTTTATAAACCTCAATAATTTTCCATTAGGTTTTATGGAGCCTAGTCACCCCCACCATGCCACTCCAACTTAAAACATACGGTACGATATTTGGCCTACTTTTTTTGCCAAGACATCAACCTTAGATTTTTTAATCCCTCTGTGTCATATAATAAATCGAATAATCGTCTTACCTACTGATTATGGCACAATGCATTCAACATTTCAGACTGCTATCAAGCCATGTAACCACGTGACGCATCGGCAGTGTACAAAATATGGGGAACCAACGATGTTAAAGACCAGAGCACGTTGATTCCCCGAAACACCGATTTAAAAATAGACTAGCCCGGAGACGACCGAAATTGATTACGTTCGCTCGCTCGACCGAAGCAATTCTATTCATTGGTACGTGGTTAGATTCGCTATATGTATATGTATTATCGAATTACCGGTAAAAATTCTATGGATATTTTTCGCGATTTACCTGTAAATCGGTAATCTGGTTTACCGTTATTGCAATCCTTAATATGTACGAGACTGATATAGAAATGAAAATTTATATTTTTGATCTAAATAAAAATAGAAAAACTTGATAAAAACTTAGAATACGTATATCTAAGCGTTTGTTTTGGCGCCCCTAAGAGCTGGCGCCCAAGGCCTGTTCCCCTTGTCGCCCCTACCTTTCACCGCCTCTGATGACAATGCACGTCCTCATTTAATAACCAACCAATATAATAAAAAATAACCTGCGAAAAAATTCAAGACTTAAATGGAAAAATTATTCCACATCCATAAAATTCAGTCATTAGATGCCATCCATTGTTAACACAAGCGCTTTTCAATAACCGAATTAAAATGGAATGCGATAAGTTGTTTTTTCGATGTATATTTCAACACTATTTTGATTTGAAATAAAATGCAGCTGAAGCTCATCGATTGTTTGTAAAAACTTATGGTAACTGTGCTCCATCGGAAACAGTATGAAGAGATTGTTTCCGACGATTCAAAACTTGTGTCATTGTGATGTTTACGAAAAACAATTGGAAATTGTTTATTATTATTATTATTATTTTTTAATATATTGTTTTATTGGCCATTAGTCTATACAACCATATTAGCCAGCTAAATACAAATTTATACATTATATACAATATATTTCTTGATTTCACAGGTACAGAAAAATAAACATAAAAAACTAAAGAAGCTGTTCAAAATGACCACCGGTTTCCCGCAGACACAAATTTACTCGTCTTTTCATACTATTAAAAGCATTTATAAGAATTTGAGGAGTTATATTGGCATATTTTTCGGTAATTCTGTTTTGCAGTTCCTCGATATTGTTAATAGGAGTCTTGTATACATTATTTTTCAGATAAGGGAAATGAAGTAATCTAAAATAGTCAAGTCTGATGATCTAGGTGGAAATACTGTCAAAAAATTCACGAAGGTAATTGATAGTCTCTTGACCTGTGTGGGCAGTCGCACCATCCTGTTGGAAGTAGCCTTGCTGGAGCTGATCCGCATGAAGCTGATTAATAAATTCACGTACGATATTCCGGTATTTCTGAGCAGTAAGAGTTTCGTGGAAAAATATGGGTCCGATAATACGTCTTCGAGACACAACAATACAAACACCAACTTTTAACGGGTGAAGGGGAGTTTCACGAAAAGTATGAGGATTTTGAGCACTCCATATCCTCATATTTTGTGAATTAATATACCCCGAAAGGATGAACCAGGCCTCGTCAGAAAAAAACGTTAAATTTAACAAATCATCATTATTAATTAAATTTTGTTGGAATCAGTGGCAATACACAATTCGTCTATTGTGATCTGCTGGCAGCAACTTATGTAAAGCAAGAATTTTGTATGGGAACAGCTTTATTTATTTATTATTTTTTTTTTTTGACAATAGTATGGCAAGTTGCTAATGATAAACCAGTCTCTTGCGACAGTGTACGTATTGATGTAATTGGTTGCTCGTTCCTACGTTGACGAACATCATCAACTGTATTTTGAGTACGAACTCTTGGCCTTCCAGTTCTATCTCTGTGAGTAATGCTGCCTGTATCTTGGAATAAATCAACACTCTTCTAAGTGCGCTCTAAAAATCTCCTTCAAGGAAAGCAATATCTCGAAATTGTAGCCGAAATTCCTCTAAACATGACACCGCACTATAAATCTATTCACCGTTCACTCGAACACCATTTCGAAAATATGATTCAATCATAATTTTTTTTTGTTCTATTGTAAAAACCATTATAATTATAGATGAATTGTCAATAGAAACTTATGGCAACAACAGTGATGACAGTTAAGGCTTGCAGTATACATTATTTTATTTTTCCACAGCCAACCCTTATGTAATTTCTTTTTGAACTCATGTTATATATTAGCAAATGTTCGCATTTCATTTGTCAGCATGGCTAACTTATCTGTAAATTAAAGAAATAACTGAAGTTTTACTATTAGATACTCTAATTTGGCACTGAAATACGGATATGGTATTTATGTGGAGATTAAAATTTAACCTCCACATTAATAATCTTCAGTTTAAGAAGCAACTTAAATACCGGGCCTTAAACATCCAGCATTCTATTGGCTTCTTACTCTTATTAAATCCCTACAAAACCCTAAAATGTGTGGAAAATCACAATTTACATAATTTTTGTTAAGTGCATCTTATTGCCCAACTTTCATATAGAATATATTAATAATTGACCCATTAATAATTTAAATACAGAATATATTGTATCTGTCAGATGATATACAACCTACCTCATCCCACGAATGCGAGCCCACCAATATCAAAAAGCAACATGTGCCGCATTCCTAATATTTTTTTATCTTCGAAGTATCATTGTTATTCAGTTTACAATGAGAGTCCTACAAAATACCATCTCTATCAATAAGTGTGCCACTAATATCAAATATATAATAGAAGCATAGATTTTCCAATCCAATACAGTTATTGAAACTAAATTAAAATCTGCTTATCATTACAAAACATACAAGAAGTAGAAAGTATAAACTGACCTACCATATATTTGTTTATTTTTTAATTTCATTGCGATCATTAAAACAAAATAAGAAATACTTGTAATTTTTACCTTTAACTCGATCGATTTTGTTATATTTCTTTGTGTTTTTTCTACAGATAAATTTGCTGGTTCTCCTTGACGATTGAATTTTAAATACTTGTTTTTATGACCTACCAAACCAGAAATGATGCTGCGGTAGAACAAAACTTCAGTATGTATAAATTATCCCAAGCAAACGGGAAATTTTTCAGACAATCTGTGGTATTCCGAAAATTGGCGTCACGCCGGTTTTTATCGAATTGCTATTCTGAACGAATGTTTTCATGCACATTAACGCTGAAAGTTGGAGTGACTAAACGCCAGCTGATTTAAAGTTTTCAGAGATAATTTGTATTAGTAGTCTGGTGCCTACGCATCATATTTTACATTGATATTGCACTTGATGATAATGGAATGCCATTTGGCACAAGTGTTTTTTATAAATATTAAATCATTTTAACCTGCAGCACCTATTTGTGAAGTGAGGCAGATTCAAGATAGCGGCGAGAATAGCGCGCCAATTACGATAACGATAACTAATTTTTATGATAGTACAAAATAGCTAGATACATATTTGTAGAATGGACTTTTAGCTACAACTTTCCGCATCCTACGCGAATATCCGTCAATTAGTTTACAAAATACCGTCCATGATTCATTCTCAGACGCAAAAAAGTGATTTCCGAAATGGCTAACGAATTTCGTATGATATAGCTCGTTATCTATTAATTTAATGGCGTAGATTACGAATCTTTTATCAAAATGGCGAAAATTTTGAATTTGGTAGATTTTTTTCCCAAATTGGAGACATGATGATATACTCTATCACTGCAAATCTGCGTTTATTAACCTTTGGTATCAATTCTTCCTAAATTTGTGGGGCATATTCTTGGCTACAAGAATATGTGCGGAATTTTCGATAGCAGCCGAAATGTATAAAGTCTCAACTTTATTTTGAAACTTTTTATATCACTCTCAACCAAATCGGATCTGTAAAAATGAAATAAAAAAATTGATGTGAAGTGTGAATTTTCACACATTTCAGGGTTTTGCAGGTATTTAGTAAGTGAATGATGATTATTTGGGATGCCAAAACAAATTTTATCTCAAAATATTTTTTTATGAATTTTAAATCGAATGCCTATTACCATTATTTAAGTTTTTAAAGATGTGCAGTATTTTTTTTTTTATATATCAAGGTTCATTAAGATTTTGAAAATGCGCCTATGGCTTCCATTGGTTGTTTTTAGTCATAGCTTCTCCCCTTTGATTTCGTGTACATTCAAATATATAATTAAATTATAATTTCAACAATTTCCACTGGTTATTAAATTTACGCTATTAAAAATTAAATGCAACAATTGCCAAAATATAATTAAAATTTTGAAAAAATAATTTAAACAATATAAAAATGCAAAAAAAAAAATAAAAAATAATATTGTCTCCTCACGTAGGACTCGAACATGAGTCCGAATATGAATTCTTGGGCAAGTATCTTAGCCACAGCACCAAGAAACACGTTACTGTTTAGCGTATTATATAACTATAAGTTGTCAACATTATTAGCAAAAAAACACAAATAATGCTTTTTTTTCCAAAAACATAATCTGATCAAAAATTCCTGTTGAACTATTCCGGTTCACACCAATGTACATTACTTAGAATTTTTTCAGATTTTTAGTTTAAACCATCTGGGCTACAGGGTGTGGGACAAAATTTTTTTGCACAATATTGGCAAAAATCGCTTCAAAATAATTTATTTTGCAAAAATAAAAATTTGATCGTTAATCCACGTACCAAGGGCTTTCATTTGATACCCTACTCAGAATTAAAAAAAAATATTTTTTTTTTTCGATGAGCACATATTTGTTTATATTTTTAGGGGGATATGTTTTTTAGATGTATTAGTAATTTTCCTATGTGCGGGTCAAAGAGTTGTATAAGCATGCCAAATTTCAACTCTCTAGGTTTAGCCGTTTGGCTACAATTTTTACCGAACAGACAGACAGACAGACAGACAGACGACAAAATGACGGTATAAGGGTTTTTTGGTCATACCTACAAAACCCTAAAAAGGCATATGACTTGTTATTATTCGGGTTTTGCCCGAAATTAAATAAAAAATCTGACTTATCTGGCCGGAATAGCTGTAAATTATGACATTTAAGATGTTCCATGCCTATACTGAACGCATCTATTTGGTTAGGTTCACCACACCTGTTCTCAAATGAAGCCGCTTTCGAAATAACGCTTGAAAATTGAATTTTACAATTTACATCAAATTTGTTGAGTTGTATATCAATTTCGGGTATATAGAAGTAGTAGATTTCGAAAATGGAGTTAATTAAAAGATTTGCTCATATAAGATTGTATTTTGCCCAAAAAAATAATTACATGTGTTCTTTACATGTAATGTGAGGTTCATTACACGAAGTTAAGTGCCTCACCAAACAAAACAGTAGTATATAGCAGTTCTGACAAAATAATATAGACTACTACTTACTAAATACGATTCGAATGGTGGCCGAAAACTACCCAGCAAACATTCAACTAACGGCCGAATGCTGGCAAACTGCTTTTATGCTGGTAAATTACTGGCACCAAAAGTAAGTGCAACGCCAGTATTAATAATGTACTTCACATTTGTATTTCGCATTCCGCCTATACGAAGTACTTTACCAGCATTTTATAAGCACTCTTCTTCACTCATACTTTTTACTTAAAACCATCAGAAATAAATCTTGCAACTAATGCGATTATTTTGCACTTTACCGTTGCTGGGCCAGCAACTGATACATCAATGGGCCAGTAACGGCCCCGGGGACACCGGGGTACTGGCCCATTACTTTCAATGCCGGGGAGTATGTGCTTTACCAGTACTGGCCCGTATAAAAATGTTTGCTGGGTATTCTTTCAAAAATGGGTTACATATTTTTTGATATATTTACTAGTTATCAGGACTTCTAGCGCCTAATAATAAAACAAAAACATTGTTTATAAAGAAGTTCTCAGATTAGTAAACCTGTTCAGTTTAATCCCGGCTTTTCTTATGTTTCTAGTATGGTTTTTTGTCTTGTCACCAAATTACCTAATTACGAGTTTGTATGTTGTAAGCAAAAAAAAAAAAAATGTAGGTCAGTAATAACGAACTGTCTCCGAACAAAGCCGGGCGCGACAGTTAACAAGTACATACATTTAATACACATATTTATATAAAAATAAAAATTTATATTTTTGTTCCAAACAAAAATAACAATATCATAATTTTTGCAATCCTCCACCCTTCATAAGTTTATGGGTACGCTACTGAGGATGTGTATATTTGAACGCTCTTTTTGCGCCCCTGATAATGTAGCGCCCTGGGCCTGTGCCCCTCTTGTCCCTTCATTTCGCCGCTTCTGTATACATAGCACGATCAAATATTCGCGATCAAAATTCTCGCTTAAAATTAAATTGCAGAACTAATAAAGAAACTTTGTCATACACTATAATTTTTTAACAAAATTCATCTAATATTGGCAGATTTTCTTCTCTGAATGACAACAATACACACAACAAGGAGTATTTAATCTTATTCGTTGTAAAAACTAAGTAAGAATGGACAGAAACAAAAAAAAAATATGCTGAACTATACGTAAATAATGACAGTATACTTTTTAGGAGTTTTCGCTTTATTGCCGCCAGAGGGATACGCGTTAATTTGAGCCTCCAATAATCAAATTTAAAATTATAAGGTAACTTCGGCAACAAGCATCGTATGGTCTTCGTGTATCTCCGTAAATATTCGGGAGGCAACGATTTATTCTAGGAAAATGTAAACAAACAATGATGGAGACGCATTTTAACATAAACAACAGTGTCCATCTTGGTTATTGGTCTGAGTTTTAATCTCACTAGAAAAATAACCTAAACCACAATTTCATATTCCACGGAGACATTAACTGTTCTTCACATATCATATAAATAAATCTAACATTTATTCGCCTAGGGTCGAAAACCTTACAGAGATTTGATGAGGTTGAACTTTCATATTTTTTATTCTTATGATATTATATAATTCAGGAACAAAGAGTGAAATAAATTTTCCATAAATGTTACTTTGGCATTGATTTTTTATAGATGCTATTAATTTTCTTAATCATGCAAACACGTTAGAAATATTAACACAAACATCCGGGTTTTAAACGCTTCCTAAATTAACACTTTTGTTAAATTATACAATATAATTAAATTGAATTAACCTGTTTTTTTATTATTTATCAATTCTCTCCGTATTGGTTTCTTTTAGTCTCACAGGAAGTTCATTTTAATTGTCTACTAGTAAAAGTTAATATCTACAAAAATATAAAAGCTACGACATTGGTTATATTAGACAATAAAACCATTTTATAACAGATTCAAAATTCTGAAGAGGGAAGTATTTTATTTAAGAAGCATATAATGTAGGCTACATTACATAAGGATTGTTTACGCTATTTTTGGAGCTGAAGGCGAGGGTAGAAATCATCCGAGTGTAATATAGCCATTATGAGTCAAAAACAATATTTTATCCACAACTATATGGTTTTTGATAATGACTAGGGTTCATCCCATGTCAAGTGGTCTGGAAGAACTGAGCCATAGCAACGCCCAGGCACCGGGGCTAGTGACAGAGGCGCGAGGCCTGAGGGGCGACATCATGCGTTTTTTTCTTGGTCATCACTTGTATTTTAGAAATGAGGACGTTTGTTTTTTAAGTCATCACTTACAAGTTTTCACCTGTCTATAAAATTAAAAATTATGACCTCACATTTATTTTGGAATAGCGGGTTTGATTTCTTTCCTTCTTTTTAATATTTTCTTCATTCAGTCTACCCCTCCGCCAGTATCGTCCAGTGTTTTTTCCAAAGGAAGAGTTTCTTCTTCTATTTCACGACATTTTTTCAGATGTTCAATTGTTTCTGCCTGCTCTCTACATGTCCTGCATTCCTTTTCTTCTTCTGTCCTCCAGTATTGGTTCGCTGCCACCTCGTTTCTACATCTAAACCGTGCTATCATTTTTTGATTTTCGTTCATGTCTGTGAAGTACTTTGGGATTGATTGGGTCTGGACTTTTTTGGAAATCGTACTGTACCTTGATCTGCCTCTGCTTCTGAAACACGGACAAGAAAATTTAATAGAAAAATTTACTTAAAGAACAATTGGATTTGTGGATGCAACGAAAAGCAAGTTGTTTTTTATTTTCCTTGCGTTTTATTTGGGGGAGAATTAACATCTTCGTCCATGTTAATTATGAATGTTGTTAACGGTATAACGGATTTAGCTCACATCTGAGATTTATGGTTCGATTATGGTAATTTCAGTTAAATATTTAAGCTCTTTAAATGTGAAAGTCACAGGCTTTAGCGTGAAGTGCAATTACGGTCACCATTTAACGTTAAATAAATCCTTAAATTTTTCTTTACGCTACAGCCAGATATATCTCTCCATAGCGCTAAATTTGAAGTTGTGTTTGACACTGGATCACACTGTAACGTTTCCCGAAATTGTATTTAAAGTTAAACATTTTTATTTACAAGAAAATGGAATTGATCCATGTTTTAGTTCATTTAATTACCGAAAAAGATGACAACAGGTAATAAAAGATAAATTTATAATCATATATAAATAAACGAAGATTTATAAGAGACACAGAAAATCCATTTGAAATGGCTAATGAGAGTTTTAGAAATTTTTTTCGGCTGTCAAAAGAAATGATTTTCTACGAAATTTTGCAACCACTACATAATAGACAACCTATAAGGCAAGACGAACTTCCACTACATCTCAAAGTGTTAGGAACTATCAACTTTTTGGCAACTGGTTCTGACCGAAAAGCTGTGGGGAATTCCATTTTTAATTGCATGAGCTAGAGTAGTTTAAGCAAAGCTATAAACCAAATATGCAGGCTCATTACGAATCGCTTAAGCCGTGTGTGTTATTTTGTATGAAAATTACCTATGAACATCTTATCTTAAAATTATACTTTTACTATTTATTATTTTTGGGTAAATATTGTAAACATGCTTTAATAAATAATGTACTTTGAATTCATTTTGCTATGTATTTTTTTGTGTTTTCTTCAATATCACGTTATATGTTCAGACAGCCAGCACTAAAAACACTAAATTAACATGTCTTTACTATTGCTTTCTCTCTCTTTTCAACCGCACAGACAGAGACAGACAATGCTTAGGGGAACGTTACTTAATTAGCTTCTAACAAGGTAATAATTCTGTAGCTGAAGTATTTAAATTTAGTTGACCATAATAGCAAAATTTTAAATAATTTAACAGTCGACGTTAAAGATTCATTTAGACTTAAATTCTGTAAGATTTACATGTTGGACCATAATCGCACCATTAGTCACTTCCATTTAATTTAAGTATCCATATTTAGGAAGATAAGCACTCGCGATAAGTACTTAATGCAGTTTTCATTTTTAAATTACTTCTTTTTTCTACATTAAAATTTTCATGTCAGTGTTTTTTTTTAATTGGTAATAAACTGATTCAAAACTTGATAAAAGTTGTAAAAGGGAGGGAGAGTAGGGGATCGGCCCGAGATGGGCCCTACCACTCAATATTATTACGATCTGCCACTGAACTGTAGTAATACCTCAAGGTAAATGAACAATTCAAATGAATATATTTTTTAATTATAGACTTTATGAGTTCTATACTTAACTGAATCATTTATTGTTCATTATATTTTCTATCAAATTTTAATTTTAATAAAAATCTATCCAATTTAATTTAAAAATATAGGCATACATACATTGTGTTTGTATTATAAACATTATAAAGTATTGAATTATAAAGTATTTATAGTTTCATTTAACAACTGTGCTATTGTTTCACGTTGTTTTGTAAACTATTTATTATCTTATTATTATTTTTAGGTCTTTATTTCTAACAGGACTATAAATTCGAACAACAGTGTAGTTCTGCCCACTATAATTTCACTACTAATAAAAACGTCATTAAAATTAATTAACATTTTATTTTTATTATTATATTTTATTTTAATAAATTAATTTACTGTAAAGGCTTAAAATTTAGATGCTGATATATTACAGTCAGAAAAGGTATATAAAATTTCTTCTTCTTGATATCCAGTATCGTAACTAGGAAATTTGGTCTCTTAAAAAATTGGAACGGGCATTAAAAGACAGATCAAAGTGAACAGCAAAACAAAACAAAACAAAAACGAAAAAGAGTGTACTGCTCCTTCAACTCACTTTAGGCCCCTATTTCTCATGGGCCCTTAGGCATTGCTTAACTGCACTTAAAAAGATAACTGCCAAGGCAAAAATCAACAAAAAATTGTTCAATTCTTGTTTTTTTTTTACAAAAGATGCTGCGGCTTCTAGGTCATTAGCATTACAAATATATATAAGGTTATTTGTACAATTTTTAAAAAAAAATTGTATTTATTTTATTTAAAGTTATTTATTTAAGTAGTTGCATTATATTTATAGTATATATAATAAGTCTATAATATATTTAAGATGGTAGCATTGATTTTTTTAAATAGATATGTAAATTACCCTTTAAACAAACCAAAAACATGATTTTTCTAATGTTCGTCAAAATAGCAGTGTCCACAAGTTTTCTCATGTTTTACTAAACTAGCTAACCAAACAGTTTTATTCTTGTATACATTTTTGTGTATAGTGAAAATTAAGTTGAATTTATATTTAAAATCACGGAAAATATTAAATATTTTTCTTATTTTTTAGTAAAAATGGGTAGGGCTAAACATTGCACACAGGAGAAACGTCCGTTTATTTTACAAATGTTAAATGCTGTTAAAACTTATTATTAAGTAAAGTTATTCAGAATGCGCTAGGATGCTCCGCTAAAATGGTATATAATGCCAAAAAGTGAACTCTAGAACCTGAGAAGTCGGGTCGGACATCTAAAACTTTGTCGACAACAAGTAGAAAAATTGTAAGGTGTGCAAAGGTTTAACTTTTATTACATCTACACAAATACAAAACGAATTAATCCTGCCAATTTCTGAATCAACTGTAAAAAAACGCCTTATAAAAGCAATTCTGAAAGCTAGAAGACCAAGAAAAACTCCGCTGTTAAACAGGAGACAACGGGAGAATAGAATTCAATTTGCCAACTTTGGCCACAGTCAAAATGGCGCAATATTCTTTGGTCTGATGTAATAAAAATTATTTTATTTAATCCAGATATTTGCCAAAAGCAAGTACGTAGGCCTTCATGCACGGAGTACAATCCTAAGTACACTACAAAGACAATAAAATACGGCGGCTGTAGTGTTAGAGCATGGGGATATTTTTCTTAGAACGGAGTGGACCCTATTTTCTGGATTAAAGATAAAATGGACGCGAATGTTTATGTCAGTATCTTGTAGTATGTCTTGCTTCCCTTTGCAGAGGAGGAAATGCCTTTAAAATGGATATTTATGCAAGATAATGACCAACCTTAATGATAAAGCCAGCCTCGCGCAAAGCAAAACATTGGTTTTATGAAAATAAGGTTACTGTTATGGGTTGGCCAGCTTAATCTCCGGAACCCGATAGTGAACTTGTGGGCTCATGTAAAAATTAAACCTGCTCTTCTTCAAAACCTGCTAACAAAGAAGAATTATGGAGAGAAATTGAAACAGCTTGGAAATCTATTCCCTTGGAGAAATGCCGGTAGCTAATTGATTCTATGCCGCGAAGATGTTTAAAAGTAATACGAAAAAATGGTTATGGAACCAAATATTACAGAAATAATAAAGAATATGTAATATTAAAATGAGTTTTATTTATTTTATTAAGTGTACTGCTGTACAAATTTTGGCTTTGTTATTACTTAAACCAACTTTTTTTCTATTTATTCTAATATTTTTCTGATACTGCTATTTTTACGCACATGACTGTATATCACAGATTTAGTTATATAGAAGGTCAGGTTATTTATATTTGGGCGTAGAGATTTATGTCTTTGAGGTAGTCGTTATGTTTGGTAGTTTTGTTTTATTGCTGAGGGCTTCTTTTATGTCTGATGGTATTTGGTAAGTCTGTCGTTCGGTAGTGTATTTTAGTATGTAATAATGTGTTTTACTGTCAGTGGTGTCTGGCAAGTTTCACATTGTGGTCTGTCCTCTTTTTGGAAAATATGTCCGTGTGTCAGTCGGCAATGTCCGATTCTAAATCTGGTAATAATTATTTGGTCTTGTCTTTTGTCTCATGTCTCCCTGGTCTTCGTTTGTTCTTTTATTTGTCTAAGTTTGTTGTTCGTCTTTTGGGTCCATTCATTTTGCCAGGTGTCTTGAATTTTGTTTGTTATATGGTTTTTGAAGTCTTCGGTTTCCGAGCTGATTTGAATGGCAGTCTTATTTGTGGCTTCCTTAGTTGGTTTATCAGCCGTTTCGTTGCCCACGATTTGGGCCGGTGTCCATATAATTTTGGTGTTTATATTTTTTTCTTCGTGCGCCGTATGGAGGCTTTCTTGTATTTTGATTTGCTGTTTGTTTTTCAAGTACATCTGCTGGAGACTTTGAATCACACTCAGCGAGTCGGTGCGTATAAGATATGTTGTGTCTGTCTGTCTGTTTGTTTTTATATACTCGGCCGCTTTCAAGATACTGTAGGTTTCTGCCGTGAAAATGGATGATGTCTCTGGTAGGCGATACATTTTGGTGTTGTCCCCAATCACTACAGCTGCTCCTGTTTTTCCTGACATTTTTGAACCATCTGAGTAAATATGCCAGGCATTCGGTGTTTTCTCTACGATATCTCTGAAGTAGTTCCTATATATTTCGCCTGGTGTTGTCGTTTTGCCATATTTTGTCAGCTCGGTTTGATTTGCGGATGGTAGATGGTCCAGGGTGGTATATCGCCGTATTGCATTTTGCTTAAGGAAGGTAGGGTTAAAGGGTGGAGCTCTTGAAAGGTATTGATGGTGTGATTTTGCATGGGGGTTTTGTTTAGGAGCTTGATTCCTCGGAAGAGATAGTCGTATGCAAGGTTATTTGGATTTCTTGCTAGGTTAAGAATGAAGGATGTTAATAGCTTTTTTCTGCGGTAGAGGAGAGGTTGAATTTCGGCTGTGCACAATATGCTGTTTATAGGACTAGTTCTCATCGCTCCTGTAACTATTCTAACTGCTGTGTTTTGTATGACGGCCAGTTGTTTCAGATGTCTTTTCTTTCTTTTTCTGTATATTACGCAACCATAATTTCTTGTTTTTCTGCCAAATAAATTGATGTTTTCGGTATATTGTTCGGTATGTATTTCGTTCGACAATGTATGCAATATCATGCAACTTATCAAAAAAAAATCAAAATGAACAAATTTTGAGAAATGAGTTGCAACTCTTGAATTTGAAAATGAAGCAAGTAATACCAATGTAGTAGTTGCCGAAACTAGTACGGAAGCTACATCGACCACAAGGAAAAAAGCTACTCCAAACCACAAATGAAAAAGCTTGGAAGCACTATAATTGGTAGAAAACATTGTGATGGCTGCCACCAACGAAAAGAAGGATGGAGAAATTCCAAAATCAGAAATTTCAAGAGCAACAACAAATTCTTTGCACGTATTTAACTTCTACAAACAGAGCTTGACTAGGTTATTTAATTTTTTATGTTGGCGCTAATTATTAAGTGACATTTAGTAGAAAAATAAATAAATAAATACATTTATAAATTTTTGGAAAATGTTAAAATTTAAGTAATGTGACATTTGTATTAAAAATTACACAAAACATCAAAATGTTATGAAAATGACATGATATAATGATATTAACTTAAACCTAAAAATATTTATTGTAAGTTTGATTTACAAAGCTTAACCAAAATGGTCAAAAGCTCGAATGAAACTATAAAAGTTACTAAGTAGATAGCAAAATCTAGTTCCACCTAAAGGCTTGAAATAGCCTATATTTAACTTCTACTCTTTCTTTGTAGATATAATAATTTAAATAAATATTTTAATATATATATATATTCAATATAAAGCTAACTGAATATACCTAAGTATGATAATAATCCTGAAACAAATCAGGGGTCAGTAATATTAAATAAATATTGGAGGATATAGTTTGTAGCACGTCTTAACAGTACGTTAGTCTAAATAAAACATGAAATGTGAGTGTTATACTCCCACCGTCCCTCCACAATCAAAGACATTCTAGGCTGCAAGATTGAAATGTTAATAGAATAATAACGCACAAATTATAATAACTTATAACCTGTCCTGGATTCACCTAGTGGGATGAAAATCATGTGAAAATCCCTTATTTATGAAAAATATAAAAATATATGTGCAGTTAATGCAAAATGGTTTGTCTACTGTGGGTTTAGTACACGTATAGGTGGTGTGTTTTCCACCACATGATTTGTACCGGATTTTTGTTTTACCTTGCCGGACAGTGTGGCCAAACAGAAGGCAGTATTCGCACTGGGTTATCCTGTATATGTATGGGGATACGTTGCATTTAGCTCCGTAAATGGAGACATAGTCAAGAAGCTCCTGACTAGAGATGGGAATTTCGGTTCAGTTTGCGGAATCGGATCAGTGGAGGTTGTTCAGGTTGCTGAGCCGGTTCATTGATCCGGCTAAGTAAACATGTTTCCGAGACACAAGTCGATCGTTCGTTCGTAGATAGAACGTCGCTTAGAGCCGGCTCTTGCATTATATGAAGAGCCGGGTAAACATGTTCCCGAGACACAGGTCAGTCAGTTGTCGGTCGGTCGGTCGTTCGTTCGTAGGTAGAACGTCGCTTAGTGTTGGATGTATCGTGTTTTAGTTTTTATACAGTGAGCTATGAACGTAGTTATAGTAATTGATTATTAGAGATATAACATATGATCTTGTAAAAATATATGGAGTTGACATTTTAAATAAATATTCAAATATATTTACTGTAATTTTGATTATTCCAGAAATATCTTTAACAGATAACCAACATAAGGTTATGGGCCCAGAACTGGAATAAATCAATAATTCGCGCGTAAAATTTGAATGTAAATATGGCTGAACTTAGCGGTT
The DNA here is from genome assembly GCA_963971575.1 of Liopterus haemorrhoidalis. Classification (NCBI taxonomy): domain Eukaryota; kingdom Metazoa; phylum Arthropoda; class Insecta; order Coleoptera; family Dytiscidae; genus Liopterus; species Liopterus haemorrhoidalis. The sequence goes on from OZ020611.1 coordinate 90,616,935, forward strand.
TATCAATGGGGAGTATAGAAAAACTTAATGGAAGAAACTATACTCAGTGGCGTTTTAAAGTTAGTGTATTTCTCCGTGCAAAAGGCTGGATGAAAGTCCTTGATAATCCACAGATAATCCACCACCAGTTAATGACCCTAACGTGGAAGCCTGGCATAAAATAGATGCAGAAGCTCTAAATGTTATCGTCCAGACAATAAATATGGAACAAATTATATATGTTATTAATAAAAAAAACGGCAAAGGAAGCCTGGCAAAGTTTAGAAGAACAATACATGGGTGACATAGAAGACCGAAAAATAATGGAACAGAGAGAATTAAGTAATACCAAATGGCAAACGGATGATGACGCAAACAAATATATAACAAGGGTAGAAACTCTGGCCGCAACTCTACTTAACATGGGAAAACCTATTACACTAGCTGAAATAGCATCTTATATACTTAACGGACTACCGAATAAATATCGCTGTGTAAAAAGAGTATTTGAGGCCATGCGACCTTCTGAAGTAACCATACGGCAAATTAAAAATTCTTTGTTAGCAGAAGAAGAGAACAGAAAGCACGATGAAGCTAGTACCACGACGGCGTACAAAACAAAATTTAATAAACCAAGTAAGAAAGGTTGTTTTTACTGTGGGCGACAAAATCACATGCAAGCAGACTGTTGGTTTCTCAAGAAAAGAGAAAATTATAATAGAAACGAAAATAATAACTGCAAAGACTATGAAAGGAAGAAAATAGAAAATAAAATGAAATATAAGCATAGAGCAAATAAATTGGATAATGAAGAAAAATACGGTGAATTAAATAAGTTTAATTTTGCAAAACAAGCGAAAGAAGAAATACTAACTAAAGAAGTAAACAAAAGGATAAACTAGACTATTGACAGTGGAGCTACTTGTCACATGACACATGACAGGAATATTTTGGAAAACTTTATAGAAAAAGATTGTGGAAAAGTAAAACTAGCAGACGGATCGAATAAGGAGACAGTGGGAGTAAGCAATATAACTTTTAAAGAAGAATATAAATCTGACGAATACGTAGAAATTAAAAACGTACTATGTGTACCGGCCTTGAATGACAACTTATTATCGATCAGTAAATTGGACGAAGCTGGTATGACGATAGAATTTAAAGATGGGAAATGTTCAGTGTACAATGATAAAAGAATAGTATTCCGTGCGAATAACTATTATGGACTGTATATTCTTGCTGCAATAACCACAAAAAATGAAGAAATAAAAATAGTAAAGGAAATGGAAAGTGATGATTTATGGCATAAAAGATTTGCGCATCTCAATTATGAATCATTGTACAAAATGTTTGATAAAAATGCCATAAGAGGACTTAAAATACAAAATAGAAACCATGAAAAATGTGAAACTTGTATTTTAGGCAAGACTACAAGAAGTCAGTACAAAGACTTGAAGAGACCACTAAAGAAAAACATTCTAGATCTTCTTCATGTTGATTTAATTGGCCCAATCACACCAGTATCCTTAGGACAATCTAAATATGTACTATGTATTACTGATGATAGAAGTAGGAAAGTGAATGTAAAATTTCTGAAAACGAAAGATGAAGTAAGTGAAAAATTAATTACTTTTATTACAGAAGTTGAAAGACAAACAGACAGAAAAGTCAAAATAATAAGGTCAGATAATGGATCTGAATTTGTAAATGAAAAAATAACCGATTTTTTAAGAAAAAATGGAATTAAATATGAAACAACAATTCCTTATACACCCGAACAAAATGGTACGGCGGAACGCGTAAATCGCACTATATTAGAAACAGCGAAAACAATACTAATAGAGTCAAAATTACCTAAAAGTTTTTGGGCAGAAGCAGTAGCGACAGCTGTTTACATACGAAATAGATGTGGAATAAGTAAATTAGATGGCAGAACTCCTGAAGAGATATGGAGTGGCAAAAGACCAACATCATCACATTTTAGAGTATTTGGATGTTTGGCATATGCTTGGATTCCAAAAGAACATAGAAATAAATTTGACGAAAAGACAACACCTGCAATATTTGTTGGCTATTACGAAAATAAAAGGGCATATAGATTGTTTAACCCGAAAACTAAAATATTTTTTGCAAGTAAGAAACCGATATTCTTTGAAAACAAAATAGGATGGGAAGAATTGAATAACTCAAATCGAAACGAACCAGATGGAAACAATTTAGAAAAAAGTAAAGACACAAGTAAAGTGCATATACTATATAGAGGATATGAACAAAATATAATAAATGAAGACCAATACGGAAGAAATAATGAAGTCCAAGGCGACTTAAATAATCAAGGAGAAATTAATTTACAAAATGAAGAAATAACACAAAATAATAATTTGAGAAGATCTGAAAGGCAGAAACGAACTACAAGTAGACTAGAAGTAAACCCAAAACTGAAATCTTATTGTAACGAAGTCATCAATGAAATTTACGAACCAAATTCATACAAAGAAGCAATAACATGCAAAGATAGAAAACAATGGAAAGAAGCTATAGAAAAAGAACTAAATTCCCTCACAAAAATGAAAACCTGGGAAGTGGTGAAAAAAAGAAGCGATATGAATATAGTAAAATCAAAGTGGGTTTTTAAAGTCAAAAGAGATGATAATGGAAACCCAAAATACAAGGCAAGATTGGTTGCTGTCGGTTATTATCAGAAAAAAGGAATAGATTTTCTAGAATCATACTCACCTGTAATGAAATTGTCATCACTAAGAATAATACTGGCCATTGCAAACATTAAAAATTTAGAGCTAAGACAATTAGACGTAGAAACAGCTTACCTACATGGAAATTTAGATGAAAAAGTATTTATGGAAATCCCAGAAGGATACGAAAGCAAACAAATGAATAAACAGAATGATGTTTGTAAGTTAAAACGAAGCTTGTATGGGCTTAAGCAATCGGGAAGAGCATGGAATATGAAACTGGACAAAGAACTAAAGAATATAGGATTTAAACAATTAGAAACAGATAAATGCGTATATATTAGATATAAAGAAGAAAATGATTTTGCAATTCTTGGGGTATACGTTGATGATCTCATATTAGCAACCACAAATAACAATTTAATGCATGAAATATTGGAAAAACTAAAATCGAAATTTGCAATAAAAGATCTAGGAGAACCCAATAATATGCTAGGACTAAAAATTAGAAGAAATAGAAAAGAAAAAACAATCACGATAGACCAGAATCAATATATCGATAATTTGTTAAGAAAATTTAATATGTTTGATGCAAAAGGATCTACGACACCTATGGAAAATTCTTTGAAATTAGAAATGTCAAATGTTGACATAAATGAAAATATTCCATATCAATCATTAATTGGAGCTCTTATATATCTGGTACAAGGGACAAGACCAGACATTGCGTTTGCAGTACACTATCTAAGCCAATTTAATGGATGTTATACAAAAACACACTGGATACATTTGAAGAGAGTGTTAAGATATTTGAAATCAACGCCAAATGTATATATCAGATACAGAGACAACGAAAAATTTTATGGATACTCTGATGCTAGCTGGAACTCGCCGCAATCCGAGGGAAAATCATTTTCAGGCTATCTTTTCTTATTTGGCGGATCACCAATAATATGGAAATGCAACAAACAAAAAATTATTGCACTATCAACCTGCGAATCCGAATTTGTAGCGTTATGCGAAGCAGTAAAGGAAGCTAAGTGGATAAGAAATTATCTAAAAGAACTAAATATGGAAAATGAATTCATGAAACATGACATTGACATAAAATGTGACAATCAAGCAGCTATAAGTGTTCTATACAACAAAAGCTACAACAGAAGATCAAAGCATATAGATTTAAAATACCTATATATAAGGAACGAGGTGCATGAAGAAAGAATATCAGTAAAATATATTCCAACCTGCGATATGTTAGCAGATGGTTTGACAAAAGCACTGACAGGTATCAAAATTAAAAGAATAAATGACATTGCTGGAATGACAGAACAAAAATGTTACGGAAGAGGTACGAGTAACGAAGAATAAAAAATTTAACACGAAGTGGGAGTATGTTGGATGTATCGTGTTTTAGTTTTTATACAGTGAGCTATGAACGTAGTTATAGTAATTGATTATTAGAGATATAACATATGATCTTGTAAAAATATATGGAGTTGACATTTTAAATAAATAATCAAATATATTTACTGTAATTTTGATTATTCCAGAAATATCTTTAACAGATAACCAACACTTAGCCCCAGCTCTTGCATTATACCTATGAACTGTAAACATGTTCCCGAGATACAGGTCGGTCAATTGTCGGTCGGTCGGTCCTTCGTTCATAGGTAGAATGTCGCTTAGCCCCGGCTCTTGCATTATACCTATGAACTGTAAACATGTTCCCGAGACACAGGTCGGTCAGTTGTCGTTCGTTCGTTCAATACAGTTGTTGGTTTGCAATATGTAGGTAGGTAAAACGTCGCTCAGCTGGCTCTTGCATTATATGAACAAGTTAAATAAATAAAAATCTATAGAAGTAAATTATCTAACATTTTTGAAACAAACAATTCACTTTATGTAGCTATTGTATTTTAAACCAGATGTGTTAAGTTTATGGCGATGTTTATTGCCCTTATAAATCGGACATATGGGATTTGGGAAATATTTTTAATATTTTTATATAGTATGGTTGTAAGAAAATACAGACTAAGCCTATTATAGTCTATCTCAGAAAGAGCGATAGTAATAAAATGTATTATTTGTAAAAAGTTATTATTTTCTGACTCAGAAGCGGCACACAAAATATGAATAGTTCGAAACGAAATATTGTTAAGAAACAACCGAGTGTGCCGCACATCTTATATGGGAATACGAACTAGAGTTAAACACAATAGATCATACAAATTTTACCCTAAAATTTTGAAGAAAAATATGGTCACAAGCTTGCGTTTAATGATATGATAAATATGGTCACAAGCGTGCGTTTAATAAATTGATAAATAGTAATATAGAAATACACAAAACCAATTTAAATGTGTTTAAAATGTGCACGCCACTGGTGACAAAAAGATTTATTACTATCGCTCTTTCTGAGATAGCCTATAGTTTCAAATAAACTGCCCTACAAATTGATGACAGAATACACTTTATGATAATACATTACAAGCCGAGTTCTCGCGAAGTTCAACATGACATTGATCCAGATCCGGATCATTCCGGTCACTGCTCATCACCGTGAGCCGGCTCATTTCAATTTGGTGAACCGTGTCACTTCGGTCAGTGTACTGAGCCGGCTCAGGGAGCCGGTTCGTTCATGAACGACCGTCCGAATCTCTAGATTCTAAATTTGAAATATAAATTATAAAATTAATTGCCAGATGGGGTACTTAAAAAAGAGAAAAGAAAATTTTTAATATTTGCTGAAAACAATGCTGTAGTACTCATCAGTGCTGTACAGACAGTTTTCAAGAAGAGCTCTTAGTTTTTTCCTGAAGGTCCTGTTATTAACATTTCTGACAGCAGAAAGCAAATAATTGAAGAAACATGCAGCCGAGTAAAGACCGTTTTTTGACTTTTCAAGTCTTATTTTTGGAAGTCGAATATTGTCTTTTGAGCGAACATTATAAGAAAGACTTGAAGAAACGGTGACAAACTGGGCTGCGTTTTCTTTAACATACACCAGGCAGATATATACAGTTAGGCTGTACACTGACATAATTCTACATTTTTCCAAAAGTTCCCGGCAGTGGGTCCTGGAGGCGACATTATTCATAATTCTAAGGGCTCTTTTTTGGATTATGAAAATACGGGTGGTCGATGAGACTGGAACGCGGCAAAATAAAAAATACGTTAAGTTTCAAAAGAAACCGAAGTTTTGAACCTGACAAAAGCCTGATTTCAGTTTTTTCAGGAAAAAGCCAAATTGTTAATGTGGTGGTGCCAACTGAGTTGACCGTCTATATATATTCCTAGGAATTTAATAGGATCACCATACGGAAAGACTTCGTCGGTGTTGCGGTTTAGGGAAAAGATAATTTGCTGGGTCTTGCTGGCATTAAGAGTCAATTTGTTTGTAATAAACCAGTTTTTTACTTATCCTAGGGCAGTTTCCGAAATGTTGAGTAACTTTTTTACCGATGTATGTCTTGTTAATATTGTGGTATTACATCCGCGAAGTTATCGAAAAAGATATTCGGAAGGTCGTTAATAAAAAAGATGAAGAAGAGAGGTCCTAATATTCCGCCCTGACAAACTCCCTAATCAACATTTCTCGTTGATGATTCAGTGTCATTAAACGAGACAAACTGTGACCTGTTAGAAAAATAAGATTTGAGGAGCTCGTATGCAGCACCACGTATGCCATAACATTCAAGCTTGTCCAGCAAGATTTTGTGAGGGACGCAATCGAAAGACTTAGAAGGGTCACATAATGTGGCCTGTGATTTCGTATGGTTTTCAAGGCTATCAGTTACATAGTTAACGAGCTCCGTAATGGCATTTAACGTAGACATGTTGGGTCTGAAGCCGAATTGGTTTTTAACAAGTATATTTTTTTTATTTCGTGAAAAAGTCTATTAATCTATTATTAAGAATCTTCTCAATATCTTTTGATAAGATTGGAATTATGGCTATCGGCTTATAGTTAGATGCATTGTTTGTATCTTCGCTTTTGTATACTGGTATTACTTTCGTAATTTTCAATTTATCAGGAAAGGTACCTGTTCGGAAAGAGGCATTAATAATAATAGCGAATACAGGTGAAATAATATCGACAATTGATTTTAGCATATCGCTATTGATACCATACACATCTTGTGTGCGACTCCCAGACATAGACGTAATGGTCCCTTTGATCTCGGTATAGTCCGTTGGATGCAGGAATATGGTGTCAGTACAGCGGGTTACATGGGCCAGTACACTGGAGTGTCCGGTTGCGATTTTTGAACTCAATGATGCGGCTATGTTAGAGAAAAAAGAATTAAAGTCCTCAGCGCTAATTCTAGATGTGGGAGACTTTTTGTTATTGGTTTCAAGTTCGGATTTAACAATATTCCACATAGCCCGAGATTTATGATCACTGTTTATAACGTATAAGTTATTGGCAATGATTTTTGCTCGTTTTATTTTTTTCTTATAGGTTTTTTTGGATTTTTTAATAATATGTGATAATGCGACGGAACCAGTAACCTGTTGGAGCTCACACATTAAGCTTTTCTCTATGTATTTAGATCATATGGTGTTTTTGACGGTATAGTGTTATAATTGTTTATATTGTTTGTATTTGAGGAATTGTTTCAAGTATTGGTGTTTTGAGTATTAATATTAGAATTTTTTGTGTTTGTGTCAGTGATATTTTGCATGGTTGTCTGTAAAGATTGATTGACAGCCTTATTTGCATATTGTTAAGTGCCAGCATTAATTGTATGATAATTTTGGATTACTTTGTCGATTGCTTGATATTTGGTATGGTACCATATCTTCAATGGTTTCGTCCAATATTACATTTCGGGCTCCACCGATGACGGAATACATCTTGGTAATTTGCCCGTGTCCCTCTCTGGAGGGCCAGACCATTCTCTAGGTTCTTCTAGGTTTTAAGTAGATCTTTAGTTTCTCTTGCTTCCATGTACTTAAAAATACATTTTATAAATATAAGTAAAAATTAAAACAAGCTTCTCACTAGCCTACGTTCAAATGTCGTAATAAAATGTTTAATAAACGTTGTATTTAAACGTTATATAATAGATTCTTATTTTTTCAATAAGTTCAGGACCACCTTAACGCATTCATTGCTATGGGGGTGACCGGCAAAGAAATTTAAATCAAAACTACTAACGATAAAACGAGCGAAAAATAACTGTCCGCACAATCGCTCACGTTTGCTTGAATGGGATAAGTGATTGGCAGGGTGATAGCCTGACGCAATTTAATGTATAATTTTCTTAAATTTTCCGTAACGACAGGTATGTAATTATATTCATAGATTCTTAGAGAATAAATCTGCCAAATACCTGTCAATCAAGAGACAGGATGTCCTCAATTAGCCAATCACGAGAACCTTAAAAAAAATGACGTCATAATGTTACGCATATTTCATATCCACACTAGCTAATTATATATGTACGATAGTTTCATTGTGCAGATTATGATACGTAAAGCAAAACTGTGGATATCTATTAAAAAGAATAGAAGTAAAATACTTCAATTGAAAATGTAGGAAATTCATGGGCGTGATATCCGATGCCATAATATATATTTAAAACAAAAGGCTAATAAAAAAGTAATAGAAAAAATGTAGGCTAAGACTCTCCTGACAACAGAGACGAAATTAACATTGCTGAGACTGTAGGTAGCGTAACGCCTGGGCCCCAAACTCGCACACTTTGCAACTGCAATTACCGAAACAGCGCTACTACCGCCTTCTACCATTTTGATAAAATGGCATATCCTCAGTTTTAAAAATGTATGTATCGTACATTTTTTATAAAGATAAAAAAATTAACAAAAAAAGTATCTTTTTCTTTCATTTTTTTTCCCCATATTATTTTATTAACTTTGGAATTATTTAAATGTTATTTTATTTAACAAGCATATAATTGAGGCCATATTTTACAAGGATGAGGTTGTGCTCGACTACGGCTCGGGTTGTAATCATCCGAGTGAAATGTAGCCATTATGTGCGAGTCAAATACAATATTTTATCTACAACTGTATTGAGAACTAACACGCTCGAATACGCAGTCTGGTGGTCAAATATTGTACTAGGCGCTCTAGTACTGCTTGAACTTATTATGGGGTTCTAGTGTTGAATTTTTGTTAGAATGTCGATAGAAGTTATGGAAAACTATAAATGTAGAACAAATTGTAGTGCTTTTGGCTGTCATTCAAGACGGGACAAAGATAGACATCTTAGTTTTTTTCTTTTCTTAAGAAAAATGGAGGGAAAGTTAATATTAAATCAGAAGGAAGGCATGGGAATATGTTTTGAGTTAAGTAACTGATACTATGCGAGTTTGTTCATGACATTTATTTTATTTATTTTATTTATTTATACTTATTTGGCCACACCAACAGAACACATAGGTTCCAATAATAGGGTGGCACTATTATTACAAAAATCTTAACAATAAAACATTAAATTTAACTAACACAAGATGATATATGTACTTATAAACATGATTCGTTTATACATAGCTATAATATGCGAAACTATATAGTTATAAAGATTAGATGGATAAGAGATTAAAGACAACGGAGAACAGATTTTTTAAAAGCTGTAATATTTGTATTGAAAATATCAGGAAAATTTGAGTTAGAGTGATAAGAGTTGAATAAACTGGATAATCGTGAAACGGGTGAGTTAGTGGCATAGTTTGTATTTTGGTGAGAAACTAAAAGGAAATCATTATTTCTTATATTATATGAAGGTATTCTGAGGGAAAAGAAATCGAGCAATAAAGGACTATCAATTACGTTGTTAAATATTTTGTAAACTATTGTTAAATCATTTAAGATTCGACGGTTTTCCATTGATGGTAGATTTAAATTGAAATTGGGGAATTTGTAGTTCATGTATTTTACAAATTTTTTTTGTACTCTTTCCAATCTGTTAATATACGTAAAGTACTGCGGGGACCAGCATACACTGCCAAACTCCATTTGACTGCGCACTAGTGTTTTAAATAAAGTTAGTATGGTTAGCGGATTGTTGAAGTTGAAACTTGTGCGGATTACAAAGCCCAACATTTTTAAAGATTTTTTTACTATATTATTTATGTGGACGTCAAACAATAATTTATTATCTAGAGTTATTCCCAGATCTCTTACATGGGTAACAGTTTGTATTGTTGAATCACCGAGTTTAAAATTGTAATTTATTAAATTTCTGTTTCTAGAGAACTTTATGTGATAACATTTATTAATATTTAAAAATAATTTATTACGCGTGCAATATTCATAAAAACGATTTAAGTCTGATTGTAATAATAAACATCTATCTAAAGTAAAAGTTGGGAAAAAAATTTTTAAGTCATCAGCATAAAGCAAGAATTTAGCGGACACAAAGCATTTTGAGATATCATTAATAAAAATATTAAACAGTAAAGTTGATAGGTGTGAGCCTTGAGGTACACCGGAAGTTATTTGAACCCAGTCTGAGCAGAAACCTCCCAGAGCAATCGATTGGTACCTATCAGTCAAATATGAAATGAACCAATTAAGTAGGTTACCCCGAATTCCAAGTTTGTGGAGCTTGCATATAAGTATAGAATGATCTATTTTATCAAAACATTTCGAGAAATCGGTGTAAATTGCATCGGTTTGTTCTCTACTACTCATAGTTTTTAAAATTAACTCAGTAAATGATATTAAATTTGTGTCTACCGACCTTCCTGGCACAAATCCATGCTGTTCTGAAATGATATAAGGTTTAAAAAATGAATATAGATGTTTGTATATGATTTTTTCAAATACTTTTTCAAAGATATTTAGCTTAGAGATAGGACGATAATTCTCAACAATGTTCTTTTCGCCAGTTTTGAAGACAGGTACAACTAAAGCTTTTTTCCATTCAGAAGGACATTTCCCTTCAGATAAAGATTTATTAAAAATTACGGTTAACGGTGCACTTAAGGAGTCGGCACAGTTTTTTATGAATATGCTGGGTATGCTATCTGGCCCCGCCCCTTTACTTATATCTAGATTTGATATTATGTCATATACAATATGTTCATCAATCACCAAATTTGCAAAACAGCTGTTATTGTTATCCTCAGAAGCAGAGATAGCTATAAAATCATTATTAGATGTAGTAGATTTATCCGTGTAAACAGATTTAAAGTAGTTAGAGAACAGATTGCATATATCCAGTCCGGTACTGGCTATTTCATCTTTGTATTTAATAATGTTAGGAATATCTGAAGATTTTTTAGTAGAATTTACGAAAGACCAAAATTTTTTTGAATTTTTAGGAATTTCTGCTTCAATGTTTCTTAAGTAATTCTGATAACAGTGTTTAATTTGTGATTTAACTCTTTTTCTTAAAATCGAGAATTGTACATAAAACATGTTAGAATGATAGGTTTTATATTTTTTATGAACTTTGTCTTTCTCTTTTATCATTTTAATTAATTCAAGTGAATACCAATGGGGTACTGCCTTTTTTTAATTGATTTGAATGGAACATGCTTAGAAATGATATTGTTCAAAATAATATATAACCTGTCTACAGATTTCTCAGTTGACAAATTTTTAAACTCAGTTGACCAGTCGACAAGATTTAGAATATTATTTATATTGTTATAGTCAGCTGTTTTGTAAAAATAAATAATTCGTGGTGACGCCTTCAGTAGTTTAACTACTGATAATGTAATATTAATTTCAATAGCTGGATGGTGCGAGTCTAGTTTAGTGAGGGGATTATCGCACTCACTTACTTTCACCTGTTCTAAGTTGGAAAGTACTAAATCTAATACTCTATTGTTTTTATTTTTAACAGAATTAAATTGGTGTAATAAACAATATGCGATACAGTCAACAAGATCAGTAGACCACTTATGATATATATTTCCAGGGGTTAAATATTTAAAATTGTTATTTATTGACCAATTTAATAGGGGTAAATTAAAGTCACCACAAATTATAAATTTTTCTTTAGGTTTGCAATCAATTGCATTATGTAAACTATCAATATAGTCTGTGAGTTTTTCATGGTTTTCAGGGGGTAAGTATACACAGCAAATATTTAAATTATAGGGCAGGCCATCACTGTGTTTTAACATCAGTGTGATCCACACACATTCGTTGGTAGTTGACCACTTGGTATTGACAATAAACGGTAGGTGTTCGCGAATGGCTATTAAGGCACCGCCACCTTCACTGTTTTTCGAATTTTTTTGAGATCGATCACATCTTACAACTGAAAAATTGTTTGGGAAAATTTCTTCATCACTGATTGAGGAGTTCAAGTTAGTTTCGGTAAAACATATGACGTCATAGTCGCAACTTAGAGAGTTTAATCTCACATTTAGAATTTTGGAGCGCAACCATCTAACATTTTGATAGTAAACTGAAATATCCATAATCAAGGGACGATAAAATTATATATTTTTATTTTTATTGCGAAGGAAATTTATAGCAATTTAGTGACATCACTTTCCGAAGATATCTTATGGATACTTGAGTTTTCATCCTTTCTGGCGAAAATGGCACAATTTCTTGTCCATATAAATTTGTAACCGCGTTCACGAAGTTCATTGCGAGCCTTATTAAAGATTAAACTATTTTTCTTTGTTAGATGGTCGTTCACATATATTTTTTCTTGAGGGCCTTCGATGTTTAGTTCAGTAGTAGATAAATTTCGAAATTTTTTAACTGATCCAATAAAGTTGTCTTTAGTAAATCGAGACACAAACCTAATAACTATGTTGCGAGGTTTCTGGCTATTCTTATTGAAATGGGGTATACGGTGAGCTGCATCAAGATCGCATTGATTAATATTAACTCCTACTACATTACCAATACGAGTCGCCACTGAAAGTATATTTTCACCGGTTTTTTCGGGTAAATTACTTATTACAACATTATTCAGTCGAGAATATTGTTGCAGACCTTCAACGGTGTTGGATAATTCGGAAACTTGAGATTTTAACATATTGTTCTCGTTTTTTAACACTTCAACTGTTTTCATTTTTTCTCCCATTGTTGTTAGTTTTAGTTCAAAATCCGTGATTTTATTCGAGCAAAAGTTGATTGAATCCATTAAAGAGTCAAATTTAAGGTTAAATTCTTGCAAGATTTCTTTTTTAAAAGACTCCAGAAGTGTCCTACTAATATTAACTGGCGAGTTGTTAGAAGAACTATCATCTTCAGATATTATCTCGGATCGATTGGGTTTTGCAGAACGACAGCCAGTGCAGTACCACGAAATTACGTTATCTTTCAATAACAACAGCTGCCTGCCATCGATGCCGGCACAGGTAGAATGATAACTGTGGGAACACCTACCGCAGTTGACGCCTGCGTACTTCTTGTTAATGAGCCTCTTGCAGATTTCACAGAGAGCCATTACGTCACCCAAACGACAACACTAATGATGAGGAATAAACTTGTCGATTTTAGATTTTTTAATAAAAAACTGATATTTTATACAAATATTAACGTTAAATTAACCTATAAAATTGTAAATTACCACTTGTTTTCAACAGAACACTATTATTTATTAACTTTAAATATTATAGAAGATTTTATGTAAATATAAAATAGTCGCAGAAAAACAAAACTGCACTAACATGCTTGCACCTGCAAGTTGCATATTTAACTTTTAGCTGCTCCTGTCCAACTAAAACTAATTTTATTTCACTTGTTTGCAAACAGAATTCATATATTGTAAATTCAGATGACCGACACTCAGATGTACCACATAAAATTACTTGTCCGGCATTTAAAACCTGCTCAACTACAAATTACACTTCAATAAATCTACTGAAATTAAACTTTAAATATTGTAATTTGATACCCACCTTCTGTTATACACCTCGATAAAAGTGTAGCGCTTAAAAATTAAAAAATTTCGCTAATATTCACTCACATTTTCATAAAATAAAAATGTATTTCTTTTCAGTTAATGGAAGATGATTTTCATAATAATCATGTAAAACAGAAAATTTTATAAATAAAAATTAATATGTAATGGTAATTTCTTTGCAAATTCATTTAGTTGAGAATGTTTTTTTTTAATTATTGTCTTTATGATTTTTTCATCTGGGAACGGATTAATTGATTCCCCATAAGATATAATAACCCCCGTGCGGAGTCCGGGATCTGTACCTTTATACATCTTTCAGTACAGAGTAGAATAGCCCGTAGTGTCTACTGCTTGTCGTAAAAGGCGACTAAAAGAGCGACTGTCCGTTGTCCTAGGTACCTCAATACCTCATCCTTACTCAATCTGCTTCTTCAGATTTCTCCCACCTCAACCGAACTTTCCCTCTCTAACCCTTCACACACACCACGCCTGGCAGTAGGCATAAAATGCACCTTACCACCGTTCTGGGTTTGCAGCCCGTTCGGTGTGAATTATTCGCACCAAAAAGAAAAAACGTGCAATTGGGCAGGGCGGGAGAGCAGATCGCTCCCGCTCGGAACTGTCCGGAGGATGCACCTGTCGCGGGATCTAGTGAACCGAGTGGCGCTACCCCGTGTTTTAATACCACAAGATCTAGACCCGACCAACGAACTGACGCGACGACAGGCACTCCTGCAAATGCTTCTCTGCCCCAACGGGTGGTGACCACTGCAAGTGCTAATTCTAGGAAGCGCATGAAATGAACTCAAGATATGAACCAATTTATATTTCGCACCTACCTAGAATTGACTAGACTAGAGCCAGACATGATAGGCTACAGACAAAAGTTGCATGCAGCATTCATTGATGAATACACACACCTCAGACACATAACAGAACAACGTCTTGCGGATCAACGCAGGGTTATTCACACACATGCACTCATACCTACCCCATTACAGCAACAAATCAGACACGAAGTGGAAATACACCTCAACAACATTCCCATGGACATAGACACGCACGAGGACGAAGATGAGCGAACACAAACACTAGAACTTTCTTCAACACCAGCCACACAAAACGAAATATCATCCACACAAGAGCAGCAAAACACACCTTATACACAAATACAAATAGAACAAATACAAAACGAATTTCATACAGCACTCACACAATTTACAGGAATAGACCCTACAAAAAAACCTCAAATAAAACGACAGAACACATCCAAAAAATTTAAAGAAATTATACACATATTAAACACAGATATACTGCCGAAACATTTAAACGATAATATAACAGTTACAGAACTACACAACATAATATACTGTGGGGCTATTGCAGCCGTGAGATGCAACGGATCCAATGCCACGTTACCCAAACGAAACGCAATTCAGCACAGACAAGTTCCGGCTTGGGAAAAACGTCTTACCTCGCAAATTACAAAACTCAGACGAGACCTGGGTCGAATTACACAGTATATACAAGGAAAATGCACTGCTAAATTAGGAAGAAAAGTAAAGAAAATCATGATGCAACACTACACACACAGTAGTCATGAGGAAAACAACATCACACTACAAGAATACAGGGACACACTTACACAAAAACTAGCGCTCTACACTAAACGTTTAAAACGATATAAACACGCTACTGATCGTAGACAACAAAACAAAATCTTTACGTACAATCAGAAAAACTTTTACAGATCACTCACACACAAACAGGATACACATAATACACCTGAACCTACGCCAGAATCGTTGCATGACTACTGGTATGATCTGTGGTCCAATGATGTACAACATAATGCCAGTGCACCGTGGATAGCTTCAGAGAATACTCACACACAACACATTACGCCAATGGCAGAAACACATATTACAACTGCAGACATAACAAACGCCACTAAAAATTTACACAACTGGAAAAGCCCGGGAGTTGACAATATACACAATTACTGGTTGAAATACTTTACATGTACACACAAATACTTAGCACACCACTTTACAACTTTAATACAAAACCCACAGGAAACACCACCTTTCTTAACGAAAGGCATCACATACATGCTCCCGAAGGATACGGATACACAAAACCCATCTAAATACAGACCTATCACTTGCCTTCCAACACTATACAAACTTCTGACTTCATGCATCACACACAAAATATACACACACTGTACAGACAACAATATACTTGCTGAAGAACAGAAAGGCTGTCGAAAGTTTTCGCAGGGCTGTAAGGAGCAACTCCTTATATACTCTGTGATACTTGAGCAGGCAAAACACAATCACAGAAACATATACACCGCTTACATTGATTACAAAAAAGCATTTGATTCGGTACCGCACTCTTGGTTGCAGGAGGTACTCTCAATCTACAAAATACACCCAACACTGACACGGTTCCTCACATACGTAATGTCGTCATGGAGAACAACACTTAATTTACGACATAACAACACTCATATCACAACAGAAACAGTTCACATCAGACGAGGAATATTCCAGGGGGACTCATTAAGTCCTCTTTGGTTCTGTATCGCTTTGAACCCTTTATCACGTATACTAAACGACACAAAAACAGGATATAATATTAAACAAAACAAAAGCACACAACACATAATTTCACATCTACTCTACATGGACGACATTAAACTATTTGCATCCAAAAAACTACACCTCACACACCTACTGCAGCTAACTGAAATCTTCTCCAGAGATATCAGGATGGAGTTCGGCATCGACAAATGCAAAACACAACATGTCACAGCAGGCCAGCTAGAACTTTCAGGTTTCGATCTCCATAGTGGGGATTTCATTCAACCCATGAACGAGGGAGAGACTTATAAGTACTTGGGCCTGCAACAATCACGACACATACACCACAGTCAAATTAAACAAGCACTTACTAAACAATATACTCACAGACTGCACGCTATACTTAAAACATGTCTTGATGGTAGGAATACCATCAAGGCAATTAACGCATACGCTACACCCATACTTACCTATTCTTTCGGGGTCATATGTTGGACACCTACTGATTTACAGAAATTACAGACAGAAACGCGAACAATTCTTACAGAACATAGAGTACACCACCCACATGCTTCCTCGATCAGACTTTACCTTCCTCGAAAGGACGGAGGACGGGACTGATTGATTTAAAGCATCTACACGACAAACAAATATACAATCTCCGAGAGTTCTTCCACAATAAAACACAAACATCACCATTACATAAAGCCATTGCACTTGCAGACACGTCATACACACCACTTAACATGAGCGCCCAACACGACACACATATACCAGACAAACAAGCATACATAACACACAACATCCAGCAATGGAAACAAAAATCTCTCAATGGAAGGTACCCGAACGAGATCAGCGATGCGTTAGTCGATCGTAAGACGACACATTCGTGGTTAGTCAAATGTAATATATTTCCGGAGTCAGAGGGATTCATGCTGGCAATACAGGATCAAGTGATCGCCACACGAAACTACAGGAAATACATTATAAAGGACACGACACTCACAAGGGATTTCTGCAGACAGTGCGGGCGGGAGTCAGAAACGATACAACACATAACATCCAGCTGCTCACAACTCGCTAACACAGACTATAAACACAGACACGATCAGGTAGCAAAAATCATACACCAGAAACTCGCATTAAAACACAAACTCTCTACAGACGACACACAATACTACAAGTACACACCAACAACAATATTTGAAAATGACACGCACAGACTTTACTGGGATAGAACTTTACTTACAGACAAAACAATACATCACAACAGACCAGACATCATCCTCATTGACAAAACTGAAAAAATCATCTACCTTCGATATAGCAGTGCCCAATACACACAACTTACACACCACACACGTCGAAAAACATAGAAAATACACTGACCTTGCTGTTGAACTGAAAACTCTCCTGAAAATGGAGAAGGTCTTCACGGTACCTATAGTTATCAGTTCGACGGGGGTCATCCCACAAACAATACATAATAGCTTACACATACTAAACTTAAACAGAAACACATATATACAGACACAAAAAGCCGTAATCATAAACACATGTCATATAGTAAGAAAATTCCTAAACATAGCACACGACATTACACCTTTCACACAACATCCACCGAGAATAGCTCTACACAATATAGAACACATATCGCAGCACCCTATATCCGCACAAGAAGAACAAATGGTACATACACAACCTACACAACTGCAGTCACAAGAGTCCAACCACACGGAACAAGACGTTCAACCATCACAATACACACAAAACCTACACACAACAACACAACCCAAAACCAGAAACCGAAAACCGACTTCTGAAGCATCAGAAGAACAAACACAACAACCCGACACAACACAAAAGCAGAAACGCTACAATCTCCGCCCTCATTAATATAACATACCACCACACCATACTAGACTAGACGAGGAACAATTTAGGAAAGCAGCCGGTACTTGACTTTGGTCCGTACGGTTGTAAGCCCCGGACTAAGTCCGTGATTATTTATAAAAAAAAAAAAGAAAAATAATAATAATAATAATAATAAGTCAAGACCTGACAAACCCCATAATAATTATAATTATAATTATAATAATAATAATAAGTCAGACATCTACGATCTATAGACGAACAATATCCATCTGGAAGACACAATTTGTTGTCCCAAGCGGATCAACCGCAGTGTCGACAGAGTGGATACATTTCAAGCGTGGCGTTTTCCAGGGAGATTCCCTAAGCCCGCTACTATTTTGCATCTCACTTCTTCCTCTATCGATCGAGCTTAGGCGCGGCAGTGGCTACATGGCGGGTCCTCCATGGATGATTTGAAGCTCTACGCCTCGAGCGAGAGAAATCTGCAGACTGCCTTAGATACTGTTGCTGAGTACACTGCCGCGATAGGTATACAATTCGGGTTGGAAAAATGCGCTGGTTTTTATATACACAGAGGAAAAGGTTTGGACAACGGTGAAGATGTTCAATTGGTTGATGGGAGCATTATAAAACATCTTAATGCCGAAAGGTCTTACACATTTCTAGGCATCAGTGAGAGGGGTGTCCAGGATGTCAGTCTTATTAAGCCAGGCCCTTCGCAGCAAGTATATGGCACGACTTAGGCAAATATGGAGATCATGTCTGTCTGGCAAGAACAAGATCGCTGCCACAAACATGCTTGCTGTCCCATTAATTTCATACACTTTTGGTGTAATGAAATGGAATGTTGATGATCTTAAGGATCTCGACAGAAGAACCAAAAAGATCATGAACATCAACCGAAGTCTTCACCCGCAATCTTCTGTGCAGCGCATTTACCTCCCTCGTCAAAATAGGGGTCGGGGATTACTTAATCTGGAGTGTTTGCACGATCGACTCGTCCTGGTTACAGCTAACAGTATCCTCAGAAGTCAGGACCCACTATTACAATTCGTTAGTGAGCACGAATTTAGTGGCAAAGGGGCGTTTCTTTACCAGGCAGCTCGAAGAGCAGCAACGAGATTTAACCTGGCAGATTTGAGTCCCGCCAGGGAAAACACTGGAGTACAACTCTCTCGGGAGGAGTACAACCGAGTTACCAGTTCGGTGAAACGAGGCGAGACAGACATGTTGACAAAAGAACACATGAGTAAAAGTATGCACTCTGTGTTCTTCAAACACATTAGAAGTCTAGAGTTGTCCACCGAACTCACGTTCTCGTTTCTTAAGTCTGCTGGTTTGAGATCGGAAACAGAAGGTTTTGTGTTTGCGTGTCAGGATGGTGTTATAAATACTTTGGCGTACAGGGCCCGCATATTCCAAATAGCGGAGTCCACACTCTGTAGGTTGTGCCACCACCATCCTGAAACGATTATGCACATTCTGTCTGCTTGTCCATCTCTTGCAGCGTCGAGCTACGTGTCTCGACATAATGCTGCTCTCCGCGTGCTCTATTATCATCTTAGACATGCCTATGGTATTGACAAAATACCGGTTATACCGTACGTCCCTTCTGACATAGAATCGGTGGTGAAAAATTCCAAGTGCCGAATTTATTGGAATTACTCCTTCCCCACCTCGAGATTACATTAACCTTACTTGGTGTAAATATTAATGAGGCCGTCTTAGCATTGTTAATTAGAAGTTTGTTAATATTGAACCAATTTTCAGTCTCCTTCATGGATCTCTGCACGGCATTGTTTAATTCCACAAGATTAGGTTTAGATTCAATTAATGTTGTATCATTAGCATATAGTAACGAAGTGCATGTTATATGCTGCGGTAAATCGTTGATAAATATGGACTAGAGGACCATCTGGATTCTATTTGTTAAATACGATTTTATTAAATCCAGTGCAATTCCATGAAAGCCATAGTGGTCTAGTTTTGCTAGTAAAATATTATTCGACATACAGTCGAAAGCTTTTGACAGATCACATAGTTTAATCCAATCTCAACATATCTCAACATATCTTCCTTGTTTCAAAAGAGTTTGTAATGTAGTTTGCAAGATATTTTATTGCTAATGTAGTACTTTTGGCAGATATGAATCCAAATTGAGCATTACTAAAATAATCATTACATTCAAAAAAGTTGTATATTCTTTTGGCGATGGCTTGTTCTAAGATCTTTGACATAAGCGGTAAGAACCTTTTTTAAATATAGGTATAACTTTGGCTCTTCATTTTTTCATCTAACCCGAGACCTTAACAACGCAAGACACGTGTGTTACCACTACGCTACGCCGGTCACCTTTTCTGTGTTTGGTTTGTGGGCAAAAATTTGGAAATAGCGCTTACGACTCACGGATCCCTTTGACATAACTAGTGAACTCATAGCGGTCCGTGGACCACCGGTTGAGAAACGTTGATTTAGACAGCTTAAATAATAGTTAAATATAGAAATGCGGCATTTTATATTATAAAAGTATTATTACTAACTTCACAATACAAAAAGGATTGAGCAAAAAATAATCCCAAGCTTTTCTTATTAAATATTCTGCGTTGTAATATTTTACAACATATTTCATTTAATTATTATATCACACCCAAACAAAATATAATAACAGTTCTATTGAGAAGCTTCTTCAGATTTCTCCCACCTCAACCGAACTTTCCCTCTCTAACCCTTCACACACACCACGCCTGGCAGTAGGCATAAAATGCACCTTACCACCGTTCTGGGTTTGCAGCCCGTTCGGTGTGAATTATTCGCACCAAAAAGAAAAAACGTGCAATTGGGCAGGGCGGGAGAGCAGATCGCTCCCGCTCGGAACTGTCCGGAGGATGCACCTGTCGCGGGATCTAGTGAACCGAGTGGCGCTACCCCGTGTTTTAATACCACAAGATCTAGACCCGACCAACGAACTGACGCGACGACAGGCACTCCTGCAAATGCTTCTCTGCCCCAACGGGTGGTGACCACTGCAAGTGCTAATTCTAGGAAGCGCATGAAATGAACTCAAGATATGAACCAATTTATATTTCGCACCTACCTAGAATTGACTAGACTAGAGCCAGACATGATAGGCTACAGACAAAAGTTGCATGCAGCATTCATTGATGAATACACACACCTCAGACACATAACAGAACAACGTCTTGCGGATCAACGCAGGGTTATTCACACACATGCACTCATACCTACCCCATTACAGCAACAAATCAGACACGAAGTGGAAATACACCTCAACAACATTCCCATGGACATAGACACGCACGAGGACGAAGATGAGCGAACACAAACACTAGAACTTTCTTCAACACCAGCCACACAAAACGAAATATCATCCACACAAGAGCAGCAAAACACACCTTATACACAAATACAAATAGAACAAATACAAAACGAATTTCATACAGCACTCACACAATTTACAGGAATAGACCCTACAAAAAAACCTCAAATAAAACGACAGAACACATCCAAAAAATTTAAAGAAATTATACACATATTAAACACAGATATACTGCCGAAACATTTAAACGATAATATAACAGTTACAGAACTACACAACATAATATACTGTGGGGCTATTGCAGCCGTGAGATGCAACGGATCCAATGCCACGTTACCCAAACGAAACGCAATTCAGCACAGACAAGTTCCGGCTTGGGAAAAACGTCTTACCTCGCAAATTACAAAACTCAGACGAGACCTGGGTCGAATTACACAGTATATACAAGGAAAATGCACTGCTAAATTAGGAAGAAAAGTAAAGAAAATCATGATGCAACACTACACACACAGTAGTCATGAGGAAAACAACATCACACTACAAGAATACAGGGACACACTTACACAAAAACTAGCGCTCTACACTAAACGTTTAAAACGATATAAACACGCTACTGATCGTAGACAACAAAACAAAATCTTTACGTACAATCAGAAAAACTTTTACAGATCACTCACACACAAACAGGATACACATAATACACCTGAACCTACGCCAGAATCGTTGCATGACTACTGGTATGATCTGTGGTCCAATGATGTACAACATAATGCCAGTGCACCGTGGATAGCTTCAGAGAATACTCACACACAACACATTACGCCAATGGCAGAAACACATATTACAACTGCAGACATAACAAACGCCACTAAAAATTTACACAACTGGAAAAGCCCGGGAGTTGACAATATACACAATTACTGGTTGAAATACTTTACATGTACACACAAATACTTAGCACACCACTTTACAACTTTAATACAAAACCCACAGGAAACACCACCTTTCTTAACGAAAGGCATCACATACATGCTCCCGAAGGATACGGATACACAAAACCCATCTAAATACAGACCTATCACTTGCCTTCCAACACTATACAAACTTCTGACTTCATGCATCACACACAAAATATACACACACTGTACAGACAACAATATACTTGCTGAAGAACAGAAAGGCTGTCGAAAGTTTTCGCAGGGCTGTAAGGAGCAACTCCTTATATACTCTGTGATACTTGAGCAGGCAAAACACAATCACAGAAACATATACACCGCTTACATTGATTACAAAAAAGCATTTGATTCGGTACCGCACTCTTGGTTGCAGGAGGTACTCTCAATCTACAAAATACACCCAACACTGACACGGTTCCTCACATACGTAATGTCGTCATGGAGAACAACACTTAATTTACGACATAACAACACTCATATCACAACAGAAACAGTTCACATCAGACGAGGAATATTCCAGGGGGACTCATTAAGTCCTCTTTGGTTCTGTATCGCTTTGAACCCTTTATCACGTATACTAAACGACACAAAAACAGGATATAATATTAAACAAAACAAAAGCACACAACACATAATTTCACATCTACTCTACATGGACGACATTAAACTATTTGCATCCAAAAAACTACACCTCACACACCTACTGCAGCTAACTGAAATCTTCTCCAGAGATATCAGGATGGAGTTCGGCATCGACAAATGCAAAACACAACATGTCACAGCAGGCCAGCTAGAACTTTCAGGTTTCGATCTCCATAGTGGGGATTTCATTCAACCCATGAACGAGGGAGAGACTTATAAGTACTTGGGCCTGCAACAATCACGACACATACACCACAGTCAAATTAAACAAGCACTTACTAAACAATATACTCACAGACTGCACGCTATACTTAAAACATGTCTTGATGGTAGGAATACCATCAAGGCAATTAACGCATACGCTACACCCATACTTACCTATTCTTTCGGGGTCATATGTTGGACACCTACTGATTTACAGAAATTACAGACAGAAACGCGAACAATTCTTACAGAACATAGAGTACACCACCCACATGCTTCCTCGATCAGACTTTACCTTCCTCGAAAGGACGGAGGACGGGACTGATTGATTTAAAGCATCTACACGACAAACAAATATACAATCTCCGAGAGTTCTTCCACAATAAAACACAAACATCACCATTACATAAAGCCATTGCACTTGCAGACACGTCATACACACCACTTAACATGAGCGCCCAACACGACACACATATACCAGACAAACAAGCATACATAACACACAACATCCAGCAATGGAAACAAAAATCTCTCAATGGAAGGTACCCGAACGAGATCAGCGATGCGTTAGTCGATCGTAAGACGACACATTCGTGGTTAGTCAAATGTAATATATTTCCGGAGTCAGAGGGATTCATGCTGGCAATACAGGATCAAGTGATCGCCACACGAAACTACAGGAAATACATTATAAAGGACACGACACTCACAAGGGATTTCTGCAGACAGTGCGGGCGGGAGTCAGAAACGATACAACACATAACATCCAGCTGCTCACAACTCGCTAACACAGACTATAAACACAGACACGATCAGGTAGCAAAAATCATACACCAGAAACTCGCATTAAAACACAAACTCTCTACAGACGACACACAATACTACAAGTACACACCAACAACAATATTTGAAAATGACACGCACAGACTTTACTGGGATAGAACTTTACTTACAGACAAAACAATACATCACAACAGACCAGACATCATCCTCATTGACAAAACTGAAAAAATCATCTACCTTCGATATAGCAGTGCCCAATACACACAACTTACACACCACACACGTCGAAAAACATAGAAAATACACTGACCTTGCTGTTGAACTGAAAACTCTCCTGAAAATGGAGAAGGTCTTCACGGTACCTATAGTTATCAGTTCGACGGGGGTCATCCCACAAACAATACATAATAGCTTACACATACTAAACTTAAACAGAAACACATATATACAGACACAAAAAGCCGTAATCATAAACACATGTCATATAGTAAGAAAATTCCTAAACATAGCACACGACATTACACCTTTCACACAACATCCACCGAGAATAGCTCTACACAATATAGAACACATATCGCAGCACCCTATATCCGCACAAGAAGAACAAATGGTACATACACAACCTACACAACTGCAGTCACAAGAGTCCAACCACACGGAACAAGACGTTCAACCATCACAATACACACAAAACCTACACACAACAACACAACCCAAAACCAGAAACCGAAAACCGACTTCTGAAGCATCAGAAGAACAAACACAACAACCCGACACAACACAAAAGCAGAAACGCTACAATCTCCGCCCTCATTAATATAACATACCACCACACCATACTAGACTAGACGAGGAACAATTTAGGAAAGCAGCCGGTACTTGACTTTGGTCCGTACGGTTGTAAGC
The DNA here is from genome assembly GCA_963971575.1 of Liopterus haemorrhoidalis. Taxonomy (NCBI): domain Eukaryota; kingdom Metazoa; phylum Arthropoda; class Insecta; order Coleoptera; family Dytiscidae; genus Liopterus; species Liopterus haemorrhoidalis. The sequence goes on from OZ020611.1 coordinate 90,641,747, forward strand.
CCCGGACTAAGTCCGTGATTATTTATAAAAAAAAAAAAGAAAAATAATAATAATAATAATAATAAGTCAAGACCTGACAAACCCCATAATAATTATAATTATAATTATAATAATAATAATAAGTCAGACATCTACGATCTATAGACGAACAATATCCATCTGGAAGACACAATTTGTTGTCCCAAGCGGATCAACCGCAGTGTCGACAGAGTGGATACATTTCAAGCGTGGCGTTTTCCAGGGAGATTCCCTAAGCCCGCTACTATTTTGCATCTCACTTCTTCCTCTATCGATCGAGCTTAGGCGCGGCAGTGGCTACATGGCGGGTCCTCCATGGATGATTTGAAGCTCTACGCCTCGAGCGAGAGAAATCTGCAGACTGCCTTAGATACTGTTGCTGAGTACACTGCCGCGATAGGTATACAATTCGGGTTGGAAAAATGCGCTGGTTTTTATATACACAGAGGAAAAGGTTTGGACAACGGTGAAGATGTTCAATTGGTTGATGGGAGCATTATAAAACATCTTAATGCCGAAAGGTCTTACACATTTCTAGGCATCAGTGAGAGGGGTGTCCAGGATGTCAGTCTTATTAAGCCAGGCCCTTCGCAGCAAGTATATGGCACGACTTAGGCAAATATGGAGATCATGTCTGTCTGGCAAGAACAAGATCGCTGCCACAAACATGCTTGCTGTCCCATTAATTTCATACACTTTTGGTGTAATGAAATGGAATGTTGATGATCTTAAGGATCTCGACAGAAGAACCAAAAAGATCATGAACATCAACCGAAGTCTTCACCCGCAATCTTCTGTGCAGCGCATTTACCTCCCTCGTCAAAATAGGGGTCGGGGATTACTTAATCTGGAGTGTTTGCACGATCGACTCGTCCTGGTTACAGCTAACAGTATCCTCAGAAGTCAGGACCCACTATTACAATTCGTTAGTGAGCACGAATTTAGTGGCAAAGGGGCGTTTCTTTACCAGGCAGCTCGAAGAGCAGCAACGAGATTTAACCTGGCAGATTTGAGTCCCGCCAGGGAAAACACTGGAGTACAACTCTCTCGGGAGGAGTACAACCGAGTTACCAGTTCGGTGAAACGAGGCGAGACAGACATGTTGACAAAAGAACACATGAGTAAAAGTATGCACTCTGTGTTCTTCAAACACATTAGAAGTCTAGAGTTGTCCACCGAACTCACGTTCTCGTTTCTTAAGTCTGCTGGTTTGAGATCGGAAACAGAAGGTTTTGTGTTTGCGTGTCAGGATGGTGTTATAAATACTTTGGCGTACAGGGCCCGCATATTCCAAATAGCGGAGTCCACACTCTGTAGGTTGTGCCACCACCATCCTGAAACGATTATGCACATTCTGTCTGCTTGTCCATCTCTTGCAGCGTCGAGCTACGTGTCTCGACATAATGCTGCTCTCCGCGTGCTCTATTATCATCTTAGACATGCCTATGGTATTGACAAAATACCGGTTATACCGTACGTCCCTTCTGACATAGAATCGGTGGTGAAAAATTCCAAGTGCCGAATTTATTGGAATTACTCCTTCCCCACCTCGAGATTACATTAACCTTACTTGGTGTAAATATTAATGAGGCCGTCTTAGCATTGTTAATTAGAAGTTTGTTAATATTGAACCAATTTTCAGTCTCCTTCATGGATCTCTGCACGGCATTGTTTAATTCCACAAGATTAGGTTTAGATTCAATTAATGTTGTATCATTAGCATATAGTAACGAAGTGCATGTTATATGCTGCGGTAAATCGTTGATAAATATGGACTAGAGGACCATCTGGATTCTATTTGTTAAATACGATTTTATTAAATCCAGTGCAATTCCATGAAAGCCATAGTGGTCTAGTTTTGCTAGTAAAATATTATTCGACATACAGTCGAAAGCTTTTGACAGATCACATAGTTTAATCCAATCTCAACATATCTCAACATATCTTCCTTGTTTCAAAAGAGTTTGTAATGTAGTTTGCAAGATATTTTATTGCTAATGTAGTACTTTTGGCAGATATGAATCCAAATTGAGCATTACTAAAATAATCATTACATTCAAAAAAGTTGTATATTCTTTTGGCGATGGCTTGTTCTAAGATCTTTGACATAAGCGGTAAGAACCTTTTTTAAATATAGGTATAACTTTGGCTCTTCATTTTTTCATCTAACCCGAGACCTTAACAACGCAAGACACGTGTGTTACCACTACGCTACGCCGGTCACCTTTTCTGTGTTTGGTTTGTGGGCAAAAATTTGGAAATAGCGCTTACGACTCACGGATCCCTTTGACATAACTAGTGAACTCATAGCGGTCCGTGGACCACCGGTTGAGAAACGTTGATTTAGACAGCTTAAATAATAGTTAAATATAGAAATGCGGCATTTTATATTATAAAAGTATTATTACTAACTTCACAATACAAAAAGGATTGAGCAAAAAATAATCCCAAGCTTTTCTTATTAAATATTCTGCGTTGTAATATTTTACAACATATTTCATTTAATTATTATATCACACCCAAACAAAATATAATAACAGTTCTATTGAGAACGTATGAAGGTTAAAAATATTATGCATTTTTTGTTGTAATAAATTTTGTTACTTAAAATTTGCATGTTCACAAGTTGTCTTTGTCCATTGATAGAATAATTAGAGAATTCCTGCTATAAGTCAACAAGTAAATTGATGTAAAAAATAAACAATAAACTGTATGAAACAAGCGTATCATGATATATGATAACTATTATGTAAATTTATTTACGACAATTTAAAATCCTTGGAACATTTCATTTATTTAACTATGATAAAACGAAAATAAATATTAAGTTTACAAAATATTATGTAGTTACATATTTTGCCGATATAATTAAGTTTAAGTGCTTTTGATAATAAAATTTATAGGCTTTTGTTTAAAAAATATAAAGTTAATTATCTTAGCAGGGTATTTATTTGCACTAAATAATACCGTTCAGACATGAATAAAGCCCTGGTGCTGAGCAGGATCAAAAAAATTTAAAAATGCATCTCAACACAAGAAACAAGCGACAAAATAAAAAATTGATTTCAGGGTTTTGTAAGTTACGGGTAAAAATGATTTATTTTTTGTGAAGAATACGTATACCAAGTGGCATTCTATTATTTTTAAGTATAATATTTTTCGGCGAAGGCTCTAAACAATAAGTAATCAAGTCGAAAAAAAAATGACGTATTATTTAAACATTTCTACACAAAACTATATAAATATAAAAGTTATTCGAAACCCACAAATAGATTTAAAAAATTACAGAACAATATCGCTGATGTCTATTTTTACGTTATTGAGCAATAATATTTTTACAATAAATGTTTCTACAATTAAAACTATCATATTAGATAGATACAAATTCGGTGCAAAATTTGATGTATAGGTTGATACTAATTTTATTTCAGATTGTTAGTTTTGTATAAGAAACTAGTAACCTCCGGGGGTTATACGCAGCCTTAGTGATACATATTAGAAACCCTAAATTTCTATTACTTTTAAAGAATAAGCCACGTCTTCTATCTGGAGACTTCTCCAGCCAATCAGATAAATATTTTAAGCACGATGCTGCAAAAAATTCGATAACTTTCGAAATAATTATCGGATCAAAAATTTCTTTTGTCCGGTTTACATTAATATACATTACTAAGCGATTTTTTCAGAAAATCTGTTCAACTCCCTCTGTAAAGTAAAGTTTGGGGACTTTCACCAATGGCCCCATTGCATGGCCCGCAAGGTCTCCAGATTTAAATCTCCTAGATTATTTCTTATGGGATTATGTAAAAGATATTGTTTGTAGCACTGTGCATCCAAACGTACATCATTTTAAAGACAATATTGAAGATGTTATATATAATAAAGATGGGAGAAAATTAATAAAGGTCCGAAATAGTTTACTTTTAAGGATTGAATTATGTATTAATAGGTATGGAGGCAATTTTGAGCAATATTTATAATTAAAATTGTACTATAATCCGTCTCAATTTGTAATACGAAAGTACATCTGGTTACTTTGGTGACTGTTGTGGTGTAAACAAACTTCGGCGTATCCGTGTGACCCAATACTATGATAATATTATAAATGTATTGTCAATATACAACATAAAAAATGAACTTTCCCTGTTAGTTACGTATTACAAAATGGGACAGATAATATGTCATAGAATTAAACTGTTCAATACATTTTGACATTCATTTGTTTCATTCATAGCACGCTGATTCCTATGCGATTTGATTTAAATTAATGTCAATTTAATATACATTTTTCTCAAAATTTTTGTGATGTAAGGATACTAAACTGTGTATTCGTTGAATTCAAAATTCATTGTAAAATTGTATTTCTTTGCTAATTTAACCAACCTCGTAGCTCTGATAGCAATGGTGGCACACTTAGATTGAACACCCTGTATAAATGCACTCGACACTTGTATCCAGGGTGATCAGATTTCAGTTTAGGTAAACCCTGAGATTGAAAATAAAATCGGAAATATAGGTTTGTTATTATAACAATCAATACAGACAAAACAAAAAAATACATATATGCATAACAAAAATATAATATAAATTAAATTAACATTACTTATTCTTGGAATAACTAAAATATGAACTCTGTATATAGTGATATAATCAGTCAAAATGCTTATAATAATAAAATATAAATAAAATGAAACAGGGTAACTAAATTAGAAATTATATTTCTTATAGGTCTGACAACATTTCAGTAACTCTTTCTGCTCATATTTTGATAGGTAATCATCAAATTCCTGACATGTCATATATATTTTATTCAATTTTGCCGTTATTTCCTAAAATATTACCAACGTTTATCGATCGTCAACCGTCACCCGGTACTGTCTGACTCGCACTTAGGGATGGGAATTTATTTTAGAATATCGATATATGCGCGACTCGATATATCGTAAGTGTGATATCGATATTCGATATATCGAAATAACTAACACGTAACATGTAAGATAGATAGATTACAGTTTATATATATATACATATATATATATATATATATATATATATATATATATATATATATATATATATATATATATATATATATATATATATATGCTATTCACTGGTAAGGACAAACCAGATCTTTTTGGTTACTTTTATAGTGTAGTACGGAATTAAATAAAAATATTCCTTACGCTGTAAAACCGACTTTAAATTTATTGGTTATGATCATTATTAAGAAAGTGACATTTTTTAAAATTTTTTAATACCAACATGACGTATATTTTCAAAGGTGCAAATTATAAAATCGAAATTTCGTCTTATAGGCTATTCCAAACGATTAGGCGGAACTAAATGGAAATTTCGTTATTTTCGGTTGTCACGAAAAGGGACCTTGCTTGGATTATTTCATGTTTCAGGTTTGAAACGAATAACATATATCAAATATTTTAATACATTTTTCATATTTTGAAGACAAAAAAAAAATAAAAAAAAATATTAAGAATGACAATAATTTAAATGCAATGAAAAGGACATTTTATAATGACAATCAATTTAATCTAGAATTTGCAATGCAAGTATGATTTACAAAGGATAAACAAAATGACCAAAAGTCCGAATTAATAGATAAAAATTACTAGATTTCAAAATCTAGTTCCGCCTAAACGTTAGGAATAGCCTATAGTTTGTTTTTACAAAAGTGAATAGCATATGTGAAAAAGATACAAGAATACCGATATTTTGTGCGAATATCGATATTTTGCGCGATATATCGCATTTCAAATATCGATATAAAATTATCGATATTTTTTTCTAAAGTATCGATATTTTCGAAATATCGATATATCGTTCCCATCCCTACTCGCACTACCGGCTGTTAGTTGATAGTCCGAGTGCAGCAGTAGGCGACACAGAACAGTCAAACAGTCGGCGACTGCTGTAGGTCTATATATCCGGTTAATCGGCTTTAACTGTTGGCCTGAGTGTAAACAGAAAGAATTGGATATACGCTGGCATTGCGAACGAGATTTATGAAAGGTAACTATGTTATTTTCATTACTATAAACTATTTACATTAATTTTAGATAAAATTAGCGTATCCCGAATATTTTGTAACAAAATCCTGAGCTCGAAGAAACGATGTTGAAACCCTGAGACCTAGCCACCCTGCTTGTATCATATGTTTATTTATGCAGAAGTTGGCGCTCGATTCAATGGTGAGACAGTTTGTGATTAATTTATTATTTTTAGTTGTTCATCTAAGGGCCGCTTTTATAAACCTCGAGTAAGTAGCGTATAACTATCAGAGGTATAAGTTTATTTCGATGTTTATTCCAACGTTCGCTTTTACAATGCATTTTTTATTCTCGGATAGTTATCCATGGTTTTATTGTAAATAAAATAAAGTTGGTATTGTTTGACACATACCAGGTCTACAAGTATGAAATGCGGATTTTTTTCAAACTTGCCGCTCAAACATAGTGTATAGTTCAAAGTTTCAACACATATGGCGTTTTGTTAAGTGTCAAATGCGTATAGGTTATAATTTGAAAAGTAATCATATAGTTTTGTTTTACTGTGTTAAAAATGTAAAATTTTGTGCCAAATAAAGAGCATCGCGGACAGTACTACTGTTTTGTTTTCATTTGAAAAAAACTGCTGCTGAATCATACCGACTGCTTAGAGAAGCTTATGGTGAATATGCTACATCGCAAGATACGTGTGAACGATGGTTTCGGCGTTTCAAAAGTGGTGACTTTGATCTTACAGACAAAGAGCATGGAAAAAATATGAAGATACAAAATTGGAATCATTGCTACAGGAAGACGATAGTCAATCTCAAAAACAACTAGAAGAGCAGTTAGGCGTTAGTCAACAAGCTGTTTCCAATCGCCTACGAAAGATGGGTAAGATCCAGAAAATCGGCAGATGGGTTCCACATGCATTGAATGAGAGACAGATGGAAAAACGCAAAAACACTTGTGAAATTTTGCTTGCACGATACAAAAGAAAGTCTTTTTTGCATCGTATCATTACTGGCGATGAAAAATGGATTTACTTTGAAAATCCCAAACGCAAAAAATCATGGGTGAACCCAGGTTCGCCATCCACATCAACTGCAAGACCGAATCGCTTTGGCAAAAAGACAATACTCTGTACTTGGTGGGACCAAAAGGGTGTGGTCTATTATGAATTGTTAAAACCTGGTGAAACAGTTAATACCCAACGCTACCACCAACAACTGATCGAATTGAACCATTCGCTGCTCATAAAACGACCAGAATACGAAAGAAGACAGCACAAGGTAATCTTTCTTCACGATAACTCTCCATCACATAAGGCAAAAGCAGTTTGCAACACATTAGAGGCACTCAAGTGGGAAGTGCTACCCCATGCCGCTTAGTCATCAGACTTGACCCCTTCAGATTACCACTTGTTCGCATCGATGGATCACGCACTTGCCGAGCAGCACTTTTGTTCATATGAAAATGTGAAAGAATGGCTAGATGAATGGTTTGCGGGGAAAGGGGAAGAGTTCTACTGACGAGGTATTCACAAATTGCCTGAAAGAAGGGGAAAATGTATAACTTCTAATGGAGCATACTTTGTATAAATAAACTTTTACTGTTCTTTTGAGTTTAATGTGTTTTATTTAAGAAAAAATATCCGCATTTCATACTTGTAGACCTGGTAAACTGACATACTAGAAAAGTTATATTTTAAATTGGCATTACTATTAACAACATCTTTGAGCATGTTTGGGGAAATATTGGGAGATGTCGAAATATTCGACTGAGATAATTCTTTTATTGTGGTATATCCGCCGCTTTATGTCAGCCTCTCGTGTGCAAATATTCGAGCCCAAATACCGCTCATGTGTAAAATTTCATAAGATCTCTACTAGTAGAATTCTATTACAATCTATACCAAATGCCGTCCCTTTGATGAGCTCGTGTGCGGTGCTGACTATGTACAACCGCACGCGGTGGCACTGATTGTGGTTCATATTTATGTACTGTAATCCTTTGTCACCGCGGAGCTTACGTTCCACTACATACTGTGGACAAAAAAACGCGAGTAATAAGATTAAGCGTATACATCATAGGTTCTCAAACTGGGGTACGCGTACCCCTGGGGGTACGCGAAGCATCTATTGGGGGTACGCGAGATCATTCACATAAACATACACTCATAAAGCCATATATACAAGTATTATTTTAATTTATCAAAATTGGAAATTGATTCTAATATTTTATTTCCATATTTTATTCAACAACTTATCTCTGTGAATGTGGGTTTTCCTCCATGGTGATTTTAAAAAACAAATATCGAAATAAATTAAATATCGATCCTAATATGCGGTTAAAGTTGAGTAATCGAGAGCCCGATATTGAATCACTTATTTCAAGCATACAGCTTCATCCTTCCAACTAAAGTTGGTAAGTGTATTTTCATGTATGTTTTTTTCAGTCAAGTCTGCTTTGTTTAACAATTTTCAAATTGTTCCGATTTTTTTTTACCTTTTTGGGGGTACGCGCCTGTTCTGGAATTGACATAAAGGGTACTCAAAAAAAAAAGTTTGAGAACCTATGGTATACATATTATGTACAGTGGTGGAGAGCCACAATTGCAACAACCAGTTCTCTCAGTAGAAAAATTTCACTGGTTAATAAGAGAAGTATTTTTTTTTATTGTATAACAATATTAACAACCAGTTCGCATTTTGAAAAATATATAAATAGGTAATAACCGGTGCAATCAAACCGGCTCCAGCCCAGCACTGCATATATACATATACAAAAACAGGCATTATGTGTACATGGTGTGAAAGGAGTGTGATAGTGGCCAGTTGATTCGAAGGGCTCAAAGTGCTAGGAGCATATTCCAGCGGTAATAGGCATGTTAAAAAATAAATAAAATTATTATTACACAACTATGCATAATCAAAACTGCTGAACAAATACATGGATAACGAGGGATTACTGTACTATTATTATTTCGTATGGCAGAGTCTAGGTTTTAGAGATATTTAGGTCACGACTAGCGTCCTCTGACATAATCTATCGATTACTTTTTTCAGTAGCCGAAAGGACCGGTTTCACGTGCCCATGCACCATATTTCCGAAAATTACAGGGATACAGGCCCTCATTGTAAAGAATCTGAGCCTATGGTTGCAACAGCCAAGTTTTTTTTTTTTTTTCCTTTTGCCCATACTAGGTCTATCTCATGATTCCACACTTTCAAAGCAAGTGAGCTAACCACGAAGCTGCTGCAACCACAATTATATAACTGTAATGAAAATTAAAATAAAACGTTATAATGTGACATTTATCATATGTCAATTTATTTTTTTTACCGTTGCTGGGTAACAAATACTTATTCACCAATCAGAGCAAGGGAATAACTTATACTGCCTTTTATCTGAAGTATCGTTGGCCGGATAAGATATTCTGGTGTTTGGTCCGATTTTTATCCTATCCAAGCTTTATCCGAGTATTGTAAAAGCGATTTTTTGACTTTATACCGGGAATAGCATTATCCGAACTTTATCCAACGATTGTAAAAGCGGCCCTAAGAGGAGTATCTCGCTCGCCTCACCCTATTCCCGCACCTTATAGGCACCTAATACAGGAAGTTACTTAGAATAAAATTACTATTAAGATTTAATTATGAGTACATCTCTTGCATGCTTCTTTTGTGTGACGCAGTTATTCTTTTATTTGGTGTAGCTGCATTGTACTTCGAAGGTTGCAAGCTTATAAATTAAATATTTAAATCTACCACGACAGAACACATTTGAAATAAATTAATTCCATCCGATTCATCAATAAACTATAATGTAAATGATTGCACTGAGCAAATAAAGAAGTTAAATCATCTTACTTGATATTCCACAAATGTACAAAATGGAAATATGCACGTGAACATTTTAAATAAACTTCAGGAAGATAAGAGGTTGTTAGATAAAAGCATATTGTTGTGTTTCACAGAATCTTTTTTAGGGTTTTGTAGGTATGACCAAAAAACCCTTATACCGTCATTTTGTCGTCTGTCTGTCTGTCTGTCTGTTCGGTAAAAATTGTAGCCAAACGGCTAAACCTAGAGAGTTGAAATTTGGCATGCTTATACAACTCTTTGACCCGCACATAGGAAAAATACTAAAACATCTAAAAAACATACCCCCCTAAAAATATAAACAAATATGTGCTCATCGAAAACAAAAATATTTTTTTTAAATTCTGAGTTGGGTATCAAATGAAAGCCCTTAGTACGTGGATTAACGACCAAATTTTTATTTTTGCAAAATAAATTATTTTGAAGCGATTTTTGACAAAATTGTGCAAAAAAATTTTTGTCCCACACCCTGTAGCTGGTTTAAACTAAAAATCTGAAAAAATTCTAAGTAATGTATATTGGTGTGAACCGAAATAGTACAACAGGAATTTTTGATCAGATTATGTTTTCGGGAAATAACGCATTTTTTGTGATTTTTGGTTCACAAAGTACAAAAGTTATACCAATGTAAGACACTCACATGCAAGGCGTTCGATGGCGTAATGGGTTAAAGCACTGGTGTGAAACGAAGGGTTTCGAGTTCGAGTATGGAGTTTTATTTTTTCTGTTTTTTTTTTTTTGCATTTTTATTATGTTGAAATTATTTTGTCAAAATTCTAGTTATATTTTGACAAATAATGCATTTAATTTTTAAGAGCGTAAATTTAATAACCAGTCTTATTATATGATTAACAGACGATAAATTATTTTAAAAATATCGTTCATTTTGCAGTGATTACTACAAAGTAAAATTTGTCCTACACACTCAGCATGCCGCCTTCACTTATTATATACCTGCGAAACCCTGAAATGTGTGAATATTCACACTTCACATCAATTTTTATGTACTGACTGCAGTTTCAGTTTTCGCTATTATCAAAGCTGCAATGAATTACATATTACAGCGTCTACATTCGGAGATTCTGGTTTTAAAAAAATCTATTTGACCAATGTAGGCAGAATCACACAAAACACAATCTGACTAAAGCTAGATCCAAATTAGCGAGCCGATTGCAAAGTTCCTGTGAACTGTTCGAGAATGGATCAAGCGAAGATCATAACCAAAAACTTAAAGTTTTAGTTAGGTTAGGAGTGTATTCTAAATACACAGTGTAACTTATTTTATGCAGTTTCGTAAAAAAAGACTGCGTCCCAGTATTGACGATTAAGATATATTAGGTTATATATTTGTCAGATCTCTGCAGGTCTAACCAACGGACGCTTTTTACTCCAAACAGTTAAAAACTTGTCAACTTATCAACTTGTCAAAACAGTTATGATGAGGTATTATAATCACTAATGATACATTACAATTTGCTGCCGAGAGCGGAAGTTATTTATGACAACCTAATTTATTACACATTTAACACACGAAGAACGTGTGCCTCTTCTAGAAATGAATAATTACATTTCTACAGTTTGAGAGCGGCTATTTAATATAAAATGTTTAAGATACTTTGCGGTAGGTCAGTGGTTCTTAACTGGTGTTCCTCAGAACACTAGTGTTCCGCGAAATTATGACTGAGCCCCTTTATATATAAGTACAGGGTCCGACAGAAAGTTTTGATAATTATTGAAATAAAAAACATGTTTTACTTTTTATATATTTTATACACATATTTAACAAAAATTGACAGATAACTGTTTTTTAGACTTGGCATGGTCTATTGGTACATCCATACACGTGGTCTATTGGTACATTCATATGCTACAAAAGACGGCATCGTTTATAGTATTTTATGCCACTATGAATGTATTGAGTCCTTTGCACTATAAATACTTATTTGTAAACTAAAAATGATTCAAAAGCATAAAATTTGCGATAATTGCCGATAAAATAATCTAATCAAAAATTCCTATTAAACTATTCCAGTTCATATCAATGTCAAGTTTTTTAGCAGTTTTGGCAAAAATCGACCGATAATTGTTTTTTAGACTTTATAGTGTTTAATGTCACTAAGAATGCATTGAGTCCTTGCTCTTATCACTTACACTTATCCATATATATATATATATATATACATGATAGAACGCTTTATAGCGTTTATGATAATATCAATTAAAACACACAAATCCAAGCACATATAAGCATTTATTACTACGTCTATTTACAATCTGTCACACATATGTCATTATGTTATGGTTGCTAACGTAACATATTACAAAGGTGTCCAAGAACTAGATCTGATCCTTACATATATACATATGTAAACAAATAAGGGATTTATTGTTCAAATAAAACTCAAGTTGTTCACAGACTATTTTATTCTAAGTATTCACTCTTACAACGTAAGAAAACATCTGATCTCTCTATCAAATTCTACGTGTGTTTTATAAAAACCAATTAGTGTAATGAGGCGTCATCGTTATTGTTAATGAGTCGTCATCATTAGTGGGTCCAGATTAGGGATTGCATCTAGATAACATTTTATGGAAGGCTAGATGCTAACATATATATATAAAATCCCTGAGGTGTCTGTCAAATGTCCTTCCAGATGTTTTTTGTGTACTTTCCGGTGACCTAGAAAATTGAAATTTGGCATGGGGTTTCTTGGGAGTATTTCATAAACCTAGAAAATTAAAAAAGGGGGCTAGCCTGCGACCCAAAAAGATTCCATGTTATCTTAATGGGACAAAAAATGAAGTTTGGTCGATTGCGTTGAAATTCAATGTGTGGAGGTGCCCGAAACTCCTAAATACGACCTTGTTATTAGTTTCCCGAAATTTTGATTATCAACTCCGAATGATTTTTTGAAATTTCGCAATCATTTTTTAGTTTTGTTGGGGTTTTTTTGACTGACGAACACAATCCGGTTTTTAGAATTTCGCATGACTATCTGCCTGCACCAGTGGTTTTCAGCCAGGGTTTCGCCGCACCCTGCCGTAGTTATATGAAAGGCGAGTTCCGTAGAATTAATACGGATGTTATATAGAAAAATGAGAGTAGCGCACCTTGCATTCTTCATATTTTACCACCAGTGAAACCAGAGTGCCACCATTTGAAATAGATTAAGAACCACTGGTATATTATTTAAAAATATTTGTGTGTTATTAATAATCGAAAAGGTTAAGAACCAATATACTAGACTATAAGGTCGCCAAACTAAATACACTTGAGTATAGAAATATAATTTATTTGGTTAGTGTTTCAGTTTTTTTTTTTGCGGTTTCTTGTTATTGTCCGATTATAATCAGTCATGTATTAATTTAATTTATTCACTCAGAGTATTTTTATTTATTTATTATATTTAAATAGTTGTGCAAAAGACTAATAAAAATTTAAATTAACAAAGGAATGTCTGAAAATTCTTTCCGTTCTCAAATTTCAAGGCGCACGAGTCAGACGACGGAAGTTTCCATATGACGTGTATACATTAATCATAAAAGATATACTAACAAAATAATAAAGATGACTATCAAAAGATAAAAACTCTATAAACCATAACAAATTCAAGGTGAAGGAGATATTTCCGGGTTGTTTCAAGTTGTTGAAGTTGAAAGATTCACAAGATATTTATTTAACTTTGTACTTTAGATTTTATTATATAAATAAAATACAGCTACTGATATTACTACATTTATGATATTACAGTGATTCTTAATCTTTTAGCATCACCTACCAGCTATCAACCAATAGCTTTAGCTAATACTATTCGCGACTGAAACTAACGTTGGCGGCGCTGCATACAACAGCTAATGGCGGGCGAGAAGCGTAAATGTCAGAAGTTTTTTCTTAATATTTATCTGTTCAAACAATATTTTGACAAAAAAGCACTGTATTTAATTCACTATATTTTAAAATACTTCTTAATTCACATAAACTGCAGCACAACACGCTACAAATTTATCCAAATATACGCTTCTGTTTTATTTAGCCAGTCAACACCAGATGTCTCACTGTTATTTGCAGTCGCGAATAGGAAAACTTATGAAGAAAATGATCGGCTCCAGATTAACCTGGTTTTTTTCCGCCAAAAGGTATTTCTTGTGGCTATTCAATTAAATTCAAGAAAAGCAGCACTTAATTGCTATTTTCTTCAACCACGGAAAGGCATATGACACAACATGGAGAAGGAACATCTTAAATAAACCTTAAGAGTTAGAAATTCAAGTACCAATGTTGCAGTTTACTCAGAACTTTCTGAAAAACCGAAAATTTAGAGCACGAGCCAACAACTATCCCACAGATAAAATATACTAAAGCACGGCATACCCAGGGCCGGCCCGACGAATTCTAGCGTCACGGGCAAATATTTGAATTGCGCCCCTTAATGAATCATAGGTATATTTAAATAAATAAATAATAATAATAACAATATTTTTTAAAGCATGAAAAACCAGACGTTCGGGAATTTTTCGTTAAGCCGTCGAAAACACCCGATGTAGTTTTCTTTTTCAACTCGCGCATGGTCCTCACGCACATATATGTAAATAAATATCGGACGGAAATTATACCTACTATCCCTAAACTTTAGGGTTTACTGTTGAAAAAGTACGTGATTCATACTTATCTATTACAATAAAATAATTTCACTCACAAAAGCGCTAAAAAAAATATATACATAATATAAAATTCAATATCCTTAACTTTGCGCTCCATGTTTCGCGGCGCCCCGGACTGGCGCCTGGTTCGCCCGTGTCTCGGACCAGCCCTGGGCATACCCCAAAGAGCCAACTCATTGTCTAGAGTTTCTTGTTTATGCCTACGAAACCCTAGACATTTCTGTAAATAATTATATTTGTAGATTCTTAGAAAATAGATCTGCAAAATATTGTTCGTATCGGTCAAAGGATATGGCAGTGTCTAGAGTTTCTTGTTTATGTCTACGAAACCCTAGACATTTCTGTAAATAGTTATTTTCGTAGATTCTAAGAAAATAAATCTGTAAAATACTGTTCATATCGGTCAAAGGATATAGCAGTGTCTAGAGTTTTTTGTTTATGCCTACGAAACACTAGACATTTCTGTAAATAGTTATATTTGTAGATTCTTAGAAAATAGATCTGCAAAATATTGTTCATATCGCTCAAAGAATATGGCAGTGTCTAGAGTTTCTTGTTTATGCTTACGAAACCCTAGACTTTTCTGTAAATAATTATTTTTGTAGATTCTTAGAATATAAATCTGCAAAATATTGTTCATATTGGTCAAAGAATATAGCAGTGTCTAGAGTTTCTTGTTTATGCCTACGAAACCTTAGACATTTCTGTAAATAATTATATTTGTAGATTCTTAGAAAGTAAACTTGCAAAATATTGTTCATATCGGTCAAAGGATATGGCAGTGTCTAGAGTTACTTGTTTATACCTACGAAACCCTAGACATTTCTCTAAATAATTATTTTTGTAGATTCTAAGAAAATAAATCTGTAAAATACTGTTCATATCGGTCAAAGGATATACCAGTGTCTAGAGTTTTTTGTTTATGCCTACGAAACCCTAGACATTTCTGTAAATAATTATATTTGTAGATTCTTAGAAAATAGATCTGCAAAATATTGTTAATATCGCTCAAAGGATATGGCAGTGTCTAGAGTTTCTTGTTTATGCTTACGAAACCCTAGACATTTCTGTAAATAATTATTTTTGTAGATTCTTAGAATATAAATCTGCAAAATATTGTTCATATTGGTCAAAGAATATAGCAGTGTCTAGAGTTTCTTGTTTATGCCTACGAAACCTTAGACATTTCTGTAAATAATTATATTTGTAGATTCTTAGAAAGTAAACCTGCAAAATATTGTTCATATCGGTCAAAGGATATGGCCGTGTCTAGAGTTACTTGTTTATGCCTACGAAACCCTAGACATTTCTGTAAATAATTATTTTCGTAGATTCTTAGAAAATAAATCTGTAAAATACTGTTCATATCGGTCAAAGGATATAGCAGTGTCTAGAGTTTTTTGTTTATGCCTACGAAACCCTAGACACTTCTGTAAATAATTATATTTGTAGATTCTTAGAAAATAGATCTGCAAAATATTGTTCATATCGGTCAAAGGATATAGCAGTGTCTAGAGTTTCTTGTTTGTGCCTACGAAACCTTAGACATTTCTGTAAATAATTATATTTGTAGATTCTTAGAAAGTAAAACTGCAAAATATTGTTCATGTCGGTCAAAAGATTATAGCAGTGTCTACGAGTTTCTTGTTTATGCCTACGAAACCCTAGATATTTTTATGTTATTTTATCCGAAGATCCTTAGAAAATAAATCTGCAAAATATTTGTCATATAGATCAAAGCTTATGCTCTTCAGTCCCAGAGAAAAAAAAAAATCATACAAAAGAAAATTTATTATTTTTGGATTGT
The DNA here is from genome assembly GCA_963971575.1 of Liopterus haemorrhoidalis. Lineage (NCBI taxonomy): Eukaryota > Metazoa > Arthropoda > Insecta > Coleoptera > Dytiscidae > Liopterus > Liopterus haemorrhoidalis. The sequence continues at coordinate 90,658,123 of OZ020611.1, forward strand.
TTTAAGGTAAATTAAGATATATAAACAAAAAAAAAATTATATCATCTAACTCAGCCAAAAAATGCTATCCAGTATAATAGACTAGGGGACTTGGGACTAAATATTTACAATAAGTTTTATAGATAAATGACATTTTATTTGAATGTCAATTATTTTTATAATATAAATGTAAACATATCTATCAGTATTTAAAAAAAAATAAACAGTATTTAAGAAATAATAATGCGAAGTAAGTCACTTTTAGTGCGATACTCCATCTCAAAATTCCGTAGCTTATTTCATACCTTCAGTAAGCTGGACATATGGTCGCTAACAGAGAAAAATAAACTGAATTGGATAAAATAATTTATAAAATATTGTCCAGTATGCTGGGACCTACGATCTGAAGAGGTTATAGGAGTGTCTCGAGTTTCTTGTTTATGCCTACGAAATCCTACACATTACTATATGTAATTATATTCGTAGATTCTTAGGGAATAAATCTGCAAAATAACTGTTAACCAAGGGACAGGGTGTCCCCAGTTAGTTAATCACGAGAACCTTATGAAAAAATGACGTCACAGTGTTACCCAGATCACAGACACACATTAGCTAATTATATATGTACGATAACTTGGTAAATACGGTGTTAATATTTGCAGTTCTTAGAGCAGTATTGTTTAGTAAATTTTTGTTTGGTCCAAGCAGAACTGCATCAGAAGCGTCTCCAAGTATTTGAATTTCTTCTACAATAGGTGGAGGATTCATCTTTAAATAACATCGTCATATTATTGTATATTGCTGCACGACTTGTGTTCATTTTTAATCCTAATACCAGAGACAAACATGGAAATCGTCTTTTTAGGGTTTTGTAGGTATGACCAAAAAACCCTTATACCGTCATTTTGTTGTCTGTCTGTCTGTCTGTCTGTATGTCTGTCTGTCTGTCTGTCTGTCTGTCTGTCTGTCTGTCTGTCTGTCTGTCTGTCTGTCTGTCTGTCTGTCTGTCTGTTCGGTAAAAATTATAGCCAAACGGCTAAACCTAGAGAGTTGAAATTTGACATGCTTATACAACTCTTTGACCCGCACATAGGAAAAATACTAAAACATCTAAAAAACATATCCCCCTAAAAATATAAACAAATATGTGCTCATCGAAAAAAAAAATATTTTTTTATAATTCTATGTAGGGTATCAAATGAAAGCCCTTGGTACGTGGATTAACGATCAAATTTTTATTTTTGCAAAATAAATTATTTTGAAGCGATTTTTGCCAAAATTGTGCAAAAAATTTTTTGTCCCACACCCTGTAGCCCAGATGGTTTAAACTAAAAATCTGAAAAAATTGTAAGTAATGTACATTGGTGTGAACCGGAATAGTTCAACAGGAATTTTTGATCAGATTAGGTTTTTGGAAAAAAACGCATTTTTTGTGACTTTTGGCTAATAATGTACACAAGTTATAGCTTTGTAACAAGCAACACTCTAACGTGTGTGCTGGTCTAGTGGTATTTGACGCTGACTTTTCACCCATGTAACCCGATCCGATAGGGATCGAACCCTGGAGAAGAGACTGACTATATATATATATATATATATATATATATATATTTCTTTTTTTTAATTTCTATATTGTTTAAATTATTTTTTCAAAATTCTAATTATATTTTGGCAAATGTTGCATTTAATTTTTAAAAGCGTAAATTTAATAGCCAGTGGAAATTGTTTAAATTATAATTTAATTCTGTTTCAATGTACACGAAATCAGAGGGGCGGAACTTATAACAACCAATGGAAGCCATAGGCGCAATTTTGAAATTCTTAATGAACCTTGCTATATAAAAAAAAATACTGCACATATTTAGAAACCTAAATAATGGTATTAGGCGTTCGAATTAAAATTAACAAAAAAAATATTTTAATATAAAATTGGTTTTCGCATCCAAAATAATCATCATTCACTTACTAAATACCTGCAAAACCCTGAAATGTGTGAAAATTCACACTTCACATCAATTTTTAAGACTTGGAATGATCTTTCTATGGTATTTCTTATCAATATGTGTGCTGCGTTATAGTACTCTTCAGGGTTAGTGTATGGATTGAGTAAAAGAGTTAATAACCAACTACAGAGATATCCGTAATCTCCCAATAAATTAAAGGCGAGTCATTTAATATACGCGGACGAGGAATAAGGTGCAATATCTAAAAATGCATCTGATGGCTCGGCATATAATTTGCTGGAAAAGAAAAACAATCCAAAGAGGTTATAATCTATAATGTTATTAAATATTAATAAAACTTATACATACGTCTTCCAATATATGAAATTTACTATGTAAAAATATTTATTATAACTTACCTTTTCTATTTTCTTTATATTAAATTTAAATATTTCATATAAAAATTAGTAAAACTATAGTAACAGTGCAATGTTAATATTTAACGCAACCTCAGACATATGTTAAAATAGGAGAGGGTTAAATTCTTTGTTAAATTTAACAATGCTTCATGGAACGCAAAACTGTACTTAACAACGAAATTAAAATTTAACAGTGTTGCTAAAACTTAACATTGCTTTATGAAATCGGCCATCAGTGTAACGTTGTTCTTTCTTGCTATTGACGATATCATAGAAAGTCTTGCAAAACCAGTCAGAATATCGTTGTTTGCCGATGATCTAGCTATCTACATCAGAGGCAGAACAATTGATATAATGGCAGACATACTACAAAATTCAGTCAATAAACTCCAAACATGGTCTCTACATAAAGGTAAATTATCAAAAACCAAGACGGAAGAAGTAATGTTTTCGAAGAACGTAATAAATATATATAAGCCAAAACTAACAATCGACAAGAAAAATATAAACTTTAAAAGCAAAAAATTCCTAGGCTAAGTTTTGATGAAAATATAACTAACAAAAGATTACCATAGTAGAATTAATACAGTGAATTTATTTTGTAATGCAACATGTACTATGTCATTACCATGGATACAGTTTTTACAGCAATATAAATCGTGTTCATTTTCATTTGCAACATAGAAAAACCGTATTTACTAGCAAAATCAAAAAAAAAATAATAACAAATAAATAACTAATAAAAACTTATAATATATGTTCAAAAGTTTCTTCGTTTACTTGCATACAAAATGTTAAGCGATCATAAAAATTATTCAAAACATTCAGCAATTGCTGTTGAGGTATATTGTTTGATGCTTGAACAATTTTGTCTTGCAGTTCAGCAACATCCCTAAGTTCTCCATTATATATGGTACTTTGGCCTTTAAATATCCCCAATAAAAAAATTTAAAAAAATCATTAGGTGCCAAATCCGAAGATCTCGCTGGCCAATTCATCGACCCTCCTCTTCCAATCCAACTATTTGGGAAAGTTCTATGTAAATATTCTTTAACTATTCTAGAATTATGGACTTGTGCGCCATCATGTTGAAACCGTACTTGTCCATTAATATTCAGGTTTCGCAACGCAGGTAATATTTGGTTTTTCAAAAGGGCTAGATATTTTGCGGCATTAAGGTTACCGTAAAAAAACCCTATAATATTGGTTCCTATTATCCCTGCCCAAACATTTAATTTTTGCGGCCTTTGAGTTCGGGAGGAATGAAACAAATGTAAATTTTCTCGACTCCAGTACCTAAAATTTTGTCTGTGCACTTCACCATTTAGAGTAAACGTTGCTTCGTCAGTAAATAAAATTCTTTGAAGCATTGTTGGGTCGGAATTAATTTTTTCAAACATTTCAAAACAAAAATCCATACATACTGCTGCGTCCCTTTCTAACAATTCTTGATAATTTTGAAATTTGTATGATCGAAACTTTTCTTTTTGTAAGAAGTTAAAAACAGATCCAATACTGATACAAACGGTTTGTGCGATTGATCTTAAAGTATTTTGATTGTTTTCTTCCACTTGTAATAATATTTCCAACTGCTTCTCTTCTGTAAGTACGTGGGATGTTGTTCTTTTTTTATTATGTTTTGACTTAAGACAGCCTTCGCGATGAAATTTATTAACTAGTCTTGAAATTGTAGAGGGATTTGGTATTGGCCGATCTGGATAAGTTGCACTAAATACAGCAGAAACTTCTCTTAAACTCATTTGGGAGTTATACCAAGTTACCATCATTATTTTTTCTTCATCTGTATACATGTTGATTAATTTTTAAATCAGCAATGAGCAAAAGTATACACACTAAGGGCCGGTTTCTGAAAGCTTAGCCGAGTTTAACCATTTGGCTAAACTCGGTTACCATATAACAATCCCATAAGTAACCATAGCAACCATTTTCTGACCTTTTGGTTATAGTTAACTAAGCTTTCAGAAACCGGCGCTAATTGTCTATGTTGCAAATGAAAATGAACACGATTTATATTGCTGTCAAAAACTGTATCCATGGTAATGACATAGTACATGTTGCATTAAAAAATAAATTCACTGTATAATGAAAACAACTGGAAAAGAAAACATTGCTAATGATTTACAAAGCTATTATAAGATCTTAAATCAGCTAAGGTAGCATCATATATGGAACTGGCACGTAAAGCAGCCTTAAAAAAATTGACAGTGTGTAAAACTTAGGCCTACGAATAGCCACGGGGGCATTTAGAACTAGTCCTGTCGTCGGCATCCACAATGAAGCAGGAGAAATAAATTTAACAGAACGTAGAACTATGCTATCAATCAATACGAGGATTACCTTTTATGTTTTTACCAACGATCACTAGATGGTTTTTATAATATTGAAATGTGTCATTACTATATTCGTAAAATTTGACATTTGTTATTGTGAAATCAGTGGTAGCTTATAAATTGACCGATTAGTTTGTTGACAGTGAGTGTTAAAAAAAACAAGTTTGTTAAAAATGGATATTACTCGTGAAGGTTTTCGTTGGATGATTGTTTACCGTTTTAGTAAAGGCCTAACTCAACAACAATGCATATATATTCCTTCGTGCAACTTTGTTGGTAATAAAGCACCTTCAAAAAAGACTATTTACAATTGGTTTTCAGAATTTCGTCGTGATCGTGTGCCCATTAGCGATGAATCTCGTGAAGGTCGACCAAAATCAGTTGTTATTCAAAAAAACATCGATGCTGTGCGCATAATGATTGAAGAAGATCGGCATGTGACTTACCGTGAGATAGAGGCATCCTTTAGCATATCGCAGACTGCAATACATTCGATTTTGCATGAATATTTAGCTGTGAAAACGATGTGTTCCCGATGGATTCCGCATAATTTGACCGAAGTTCATAAAAAGGCTCGTGTTATAAATTATAAATTAAACCCCTGAGTGTTTTTGTAAGTGTGTGGGACAAGAGTTTCCTAGAATGTTTTCGGCAAAAATCGTGTTAAAATTTCACAACTTTATAGTCTTAAATAGTTTTCTTTTAATGCCACACAATAAATTTAAAATAAAAATATTTTTCGAAAAACTAGTCTGATCAAATATTTGTGCTGAACTAGTTTGGTTCTCATAAATACCGAGTTTATTTTATTATAGAACATAGAGGTTTCATTTCTATAACAACCGTTGATTGATAGCAATGTATAATGCTTTTATTTTTTTTATTTTTTTTTTTTTTTATTTAAATAAAGCACTTCGACCAACTGGTCATTTGTGCTAGCTTTTATTTTAAAATAGAACATACTGCATAGCTTGCTCGATTATACAAATAAATAAACACAAAACATTTTTTTTTAGGAAATAAATAGGAATGAAATATTAAAAATATATTTATTAAATAAACATAAAATTTTAAATTTGGAAAAAACATAAAATAAAAATAATCTACAACAAATTTTCAAATATTCCTCCATTCACTGCCAAATAATGTCCCGTAATTTTGCATAATATTAATTAATTGCATCGGTCTTATCCTGTGGGAATAATCTGTTCTAGCTCTTAGTTCTTAAATAGTTAAATTTTGGCCATTAAAATTTTGGTTTTCGTATAACCCCAATAAAAAAAAAAAAAAAACATTCGATACTAAGTCCGGCGACCTAGCGGGCCATTTTATTTCGCCGTCACGACCAATGCAACATCGAGGAAATGTATGATTTAAAATGTTTTAATTATTCTGTCGTTATGTGCTGGGGCACCGTCGTGTTGAAATTACACTTCACCTGGAATATTTAGTGCATTTAATTCAGGTATTGCTCTATTTTCTAACAAATCCAGATATTTTTGGGCAGTAAGGTTCCGCCTATAAAAAAGGACCACTGATATACCTTCCTACCAAACCTGCCCAAACGTTCACCTTTTCTGGCCATTGTGTTGCGGTAGTATTACGTAAATGAAGACTGTTGAAGCACTAGAAGAAGAATGATCATGAAATGTTTCGGTAAATAAATCAGCAACTTGTTTTAAACTAATGTACCACAGTAAATGTACCTTAAAGTGGAACATTTCTATTGTACTACTTCACTAATTGTACTTGTTCCCGAGTGATATACATTTCAAAACTTTTTACTTTTAAACAAATGTAATTTAAAACTGATACTAAGTATAGTTAACTAGTGACAAGTTGATTTATTTTACATTTTTTGCTTTTGCTACAGTGGCAATTAGCCAGGACAATTCTAATTTTTCTCAATGATAATTCCATGCCTAAACGTGATTTAAACCTTAGTCCTTAGCACGCGCAGGGCACGTGTGTTACCACTACCGTACGTCGGTCGGCAAAGTTGACAATTTCTGTTCTATTTTAAAATAAACGCATTTTACATTGCTGTCAATCAATGCTTGTTATAGAAATGAAACCTCCATGTTCTATGACAAAATAAACTCACGGTATATATTTGTTTATAAATGTGTTTTCTCAAAATACTTATATTTATTTTCTCAAAATTAAAATTTTGGTCATTTATAACGTTAAAAATTCTGGCCCACAGCAACGATGGATATTTGCGCTCGTTTATTTACGTTTTAAGAGGTTTTATTTGATAATTTGACATCGTACTCAAGATTTTTAAAAGATGGCTGGGTTACATTGGCCATAGTCTCAGTATGTCTCTGCTTGTAATATGTTAAAATTCACATAATACATCAATTTTTTTGTACATGACCTACACTTAATATAGATAGGCTTCTCTTATGAAACTTTTGACCTTCGACGACAAGACAATGTACTATATATTTCAATATTCTCCAGTCCAGAAAGATGTTAAAAAAAGTAAAAATAATCTCATAACAGCGAGTTGTTGAACTGCAATGAGTGACTCTGACAGTGGCCTCTCTTGACCTGAATACCTTGACACTATGTAAGGTCACTGCTCTGTTCGATTTAACCGAATATCGTCACTTTCCTCGTTCCTGCATTATTTCAAACGATAACTTAACACGCCTGCAATAATTATAACATATTTAATAAGTTCATAGCCATCGAGAACCACTTTCAGTTTTAATGTTTGACTTGAGGCTCGTGAGATGATGTGCTTGATACCAGTTAGCTGTTATACTGTTATGTTCTGGTATATCACTGCCAATGCCGCAGCCGTCAGCTAAATGTATGTCACGTAACACATTCCGATACTTACTACTAAATTACATCAATTTTACTTCTTTTATTTTGAAGACGAGTTTATAATTTAGAACACTAGTTCCAAAACTTTTTATTGAAAATCATGTATAATATTGTAACTGTAGTGAGTACGGGAACATAGTATAAAAATAATTAGATTTCAGATAAACAATTTATTTTGGGTTGCTACCTTTCCGGATTTTGTTGTCCAGACTACGGCATTGAACTGAAATCCCCGCTTTTTAAGTACACTCAAACCTGTTTTTACACGGATTATTTTTACACGATTTCTAAATAATACGACTTAGAAAATCACCTAATAGTCCAAATTCTACGTCTCCATGTAAAGAATTCTTCTAAATTTTACTTATTACGCATTGGGTCGGATTTTTATCAGTACTTTAGTTCAGTGTTTTTCAATCTTTTTGCCCCCGTGGACCGGTAAAAATAGGATAAATATTTCACGGACTGGCTGAAAGCTAAGACACAAATAAAAACCAATATAGATAGTATCTTATTATTATATAAGTATATGTTATAGAGTTATATAAATACAATTTTTAGTGCGACATCTGCTACTGCTTGTTTCTTAGAAAATTTTATATACGTTGCTGCAGAGTTGTTTCTGAAAGACGAAGCACTGCGTTAACATCCATTCGATTTCTCTGTTTGGTTTTTATTATTGACATGGCTGAAAAAATCTTTTCGCACAAAAAGGAAGTCGAAAAAATGACATATAATTTGACAGCCTTATAACTCAAAGTTGTATATTCTTTTTCTAGAGATTTCCAATATTGAGACAATTATTGCATTTTATTAAAGTCACTAGATTATACAAAGTAGGGCAACGGCGGCCATGCTGGAGTTAAAAATGTCGCCAACACAAATGATGTTCAGTGATTCCAACATTACAAAAATAAGAAATTAGTTTTTATTTTAAACATTGTAATCACGATTTTTTTAATCAAAGATGCACTATAACAAAATTGTGGTACAATTTCAATTATTTTTTAAATTTTTATTAAATAAAATGGATATAATATATAAATTTAAATTAAACTTAATCTTAAATATTCAAACCGCTGATAAAGAAGGTTATTAAATGAGAGCGAGAGAGGGAGATGTGACAGCGCAGACGTAAACTTAAGAATGTAAAAATTGCTGCTTTAGTTTGCTTAATAGGGGAAGCAATGTTGCCAATCAAACCCTGGGGTCTGTCGGCTCTTCAAAGGCTTGCGCTACTTTGTATAATCCAGTGACTTTACATTTTATGTCTGGACACCAGAGTGACATCAGAAGACAACTCGATCAGCTTTTCTTTTTCACGAGGATCAAGTGAACATGACTTAGCTAGCTTCTTCAGAAGTATGAAAAATAGCCACGAAAGGCGATATTGGGGCTAGTAAAAATTAAATAAATCATGGTTCAGACAAAAGCTAACTTCTGCGTCGAATAAAAAAATGTGCTATATACTCATCAATAGAAGTGTGCATCTACATGATTCGGTCGAAATTTTTCGCGGACCGGCAGGAATTTTCTGCTGACCGGCACTGATCCGTGGACCACGGGTTTAAGAACACTGCTTTAGTTGACCAGTAGTTGAATTGATATTTGACAAAGAGGTTGACGATGATGACATAATTAAGCTTGCCCTTGCCACTTCTGCTCTGGAAGAAATCATTGGGATGATGACGAAAAGATTCCACTTACTGCAAATTTAATTTTAAAAAAGCTTCAACTGAACAGTGAATTGGAAAACCATTTTCTTACACATGATCCCTTTATTATGACCTCGTTATGACCTCGTTATGCGTGATATGGTTTATAGAATTCAGGGGCGCACAAAGATTTTTTTTTTTTTTAGGGGCGGTCCCTAAAACTCGGCTTGTGGGTATAATAATATGTTTATTTTAGTAGGGTAAAAGGGTATCATTAGTTTTTAGTCACGTATAATCATTTTTAAGCTCCTCTATTATTAAATGTTAAAACATTTTACTACCACATTTTGATAATGCAGTAGAAATTTCTTAAACAATATATACTGATGTTATGACGTTTCATAAAATTACTGTCTTTCTGTCTATCTGTCTGTTCGGTAAAAATTGTAGCTAAACGGGTAAACCGTAGTTGTAGCTAAATTTGGAATGCTTATACAACTCTTTGACTCGCACATAGGGAATATACTAAAACGTCTAAAAACATATCCCCCTAAAAATATAAACAAATATGTGCTCATCAAAAAAAAATAAATAAATAAAATAAAACTCGGAGTAGGATATCAAATGACAGCCCTTAGTACGTGGAGTAACGATCAAAATTTTATTTTTGCAAAATAAATTATTATGATGCGATTTTTGCCAATATTGTCCAAAAAATTTTTTGTCTTACACCCTGTAACCCAGATGGTTTAAACTAAAAATCTGAAAAAATTCTAAGTAATGTACATTGGTGTGAACCGGAATAGTACAACAGGAATTTTTGATCAGATTATGTTTTTGGAAAATAATGCTTTTTTTGTGTTTTTTGGTTGACGATGTACAAAAGTTATAGTTATGTAACACACTATACTGAAAGGCGTATTCTGGTCGAATTGTTAGCTTGCTTGCTTGCTATCTAACCAACTAGGGTTTGCTCCCAGGCAGAGCAGACAATTTTGTTTTGTTTTTTTTCATTTTTATTTTGTTTCAATTATTTTGTTTAAATTCTAGTTATATTTTGGCAAATGTTACATTTGATTTTTAACAGTGTAAATTTAATAACCTGTTGGATATGTTGGAATTATATTTTCATTCTATGTGTCATGTATATGAAACCAGAGGGGCGGAGTATATGACTTAAAACAACCAATGGAAGCCATAGGCGCAATTTTCAAAATCATAATGAAACTTGCTATATAAAAGAAATATACTGTACTTATTTAGAAACCTAAATAATGTTATTAGGTATTCGAATTAAAATTAACAAAAAAATATTTTAACATAAAATTTGTTTCTAAAGCTCTTAGATTAACAGACGATAAATTATTTTTAAAATATTGTTCATTTTGCCGTGATTACTACAAATCAAAATTTGTCTTACACACTCAGCATGCTGCCTTTACTTATTATATACCTGCGAAACCCTGCAATGTGTGAAAATTCACACTTCACATCAATTTTTTTCTTTTTATGGTATAATTACAAACATAATTACAACTGTGTGTGTCCCTGACAGAATTAATGAAATTTGTTTAACATACCTATATTGTACTATTTATATCATCTTATGATATCTTATTCATAATTATACAATAAAATTAATAATTTAACCCTCAAGTACCTAACACCGCCTCGAGGCGGATCATATATAAATCCATGTAAAAATACAATACGTCCAAATTTCATCGAAATGCCCGTGGCCGCCTACAGACGACTGCACAATGGAACACTTACAAACGCCGATTTGCCGAAAATAGTTGGAAACATACTTTCCATAACCGTGGATAATATATTTGTGTAACGCATATTTTCTCAAATGGGCAATGTATTGCAGTGCCCGGTTAATACAGTATCAAATATAGCATATCTAAGTGCTCCCGATCCGTTCGTAAAGTTAATCAGATCGTACATTATAACTTATTTTTAGTCCATCTGAATGATCTGTCAGAGTGCTTAGGGCATTTCTAAACAATCGGTGGGGATTAGCGTGAATAAATTTGACTCGACAACCAATTTGAAACTGACGTAAACAAACTCAAACAAAATAGATTAAATAAGTACTGTGTGTGCCAACTGCGGTGCTGTTGGGGAATACAATTTTATTTTGTACATTTTCTTTGATTTTTACCTTTTTGTCCACTATCGTTTGCGCCATTCATAATATAATTTCAACTTCTTCAACAAAAAATCTCTTAGTCAATTCTATTATTGCTAGTTATCTCATATTATAGGAGCCAGGGCAATATTGGCAATTAATGTCATACATTTGACAGTTTCTTTTAGCGCCATCGTCACCAGAAGTCACTGCTTAACCTCGAATTTAATGTTGCTTACGAAAATTACGAAAATAGAGTATAATAGACTCCTGGTTTTGACCTTCGTAGATTTCGGGAAGGCATTCGATTCAATCGGAAGATGGGCAGTACTCGATGCGCTGAAAGATGATCGAATAGACTACAGATATTCTCGTGTAATAAGTAATGTGTACAAAAAAGCAGACGCTGTTGGGAAGGTCCACAATAAAACAGATTGTTTTAAAATCGAACGAGGTGTACGCCAGGGAGATCCTATATCTCCTAAACTATTTAATGCTGCATTGAAGAGCATTTTTAAAAAACTAAATTGGACAGATCGAGGCTTACACATTAATGGAGATCGTCTAAACCATTTACGTTTCGCCGACGATATTCTTTTAATTACTGACGACTTAGGAGAAATGGACAAAATGATGGAAGAATTAAATAGTGAAGCCGAGGATATAGAACTCCAAATCAACATAAAAAAGACCAGAGTAATGACAAATTTAGTGCTGACTGGTAATTTATCAATCGCGGGTAGACCCATTGATCAAGTTTCTCACTACAAATAGCTGGGACACGAAATCACTATCGGCCGCGACAATCAAACTATAGAGATAAACAGTTGGTTGGCAGCCTTTGGAAATCTGAGGCACATTTTAAAAGGTGATTTCCCCATCTGCCTCAAGAGAAAAGTATTCCATCAATGTGTCTTGCCAGTTTTCACCTATGGTGCTGAGACTCTCATCCTCACGCGAAAATCTGCGGAAAAATTACGAGTTGCTCAAAGATCGATGGAGAGATCGATGATTGGCGTTCCACTTTTAGATCAAAAAACAAATTTGTGGATCAGACAGCAAACAAAAGTTTGTGATATAATTGGAAGAATTTCACGTCTGAAGTGGCAGTGGGCAGGCCATGTTGCTAGAGTTAATGATGATAGATGGACCAGGAGAATACTGCAATGGCGGTCTAGAACAGTATCAGAAACCGGGGCAGAGCTCCTACCCATTGGACGTTAAGAGACTAGTCGCTAATTGGCTGCAGGTGGCCCAGGACAGAGAGGAGTGGAGATGTAAAGGGGAGGCCTATCTTCAGCAGTGGACGTCAATGGCTGATAAATGATGATGATGATGACGAAAATATTAACAAAATCTGAGCAATCCGATCCAAGTAGTGACGTCACCAGATCAATCTGAGCAATCTTGTGTATTGGTTAAACGTAAATGTCTATAATAAATGAAATAAAGAAATATAAATAATATTCCATTTCGATGGATTCTACTCCAGATATATCTGAGGTAAACCAACCAACCTTGATTGTAAGATATGTTTGCCGTCTGGACCAGTAGAAATATTTGTAAAGGTTTTGAATATGGAAGGTCATAGTGTTGAACAACAAGCTTAAACTTTACTCGACTTTTTAGAGGATAATGGCATTGATTTAAAATACTGTCTGGGTCAATATTATGACAATGCCAACAACATGAACAAGTATATTATACTCTTACAAGCAAGAATTAAGGAGCTGAGTGAGTTTGCGTATTACAGTCCATGTTTTGCACATTCACTAAATTTGTTGAATATTAAAACTAAGCGTTGATTTACTTTGAATTGGTAGAAAACCTGTACATATTTTTTCCTGCCTTTACTTATCGATGGAATCTCCTTCCAACTGCATTATCTAATAGATACCAAGTTGTCAGATGCAATATTGCCAAGCAATATTGCCATTATGCAGATGCAGATGCAATATTTCCATTATACAGATTGCCAAGCTCGTGCAGATGCAATAAAAGTACTTTTAGTACAGCTTTTCTGTAATTGTCTAACAAATAAGTCTTGAATTGGCTATCAAATAACAATGATCAGAAAGCATAATATCGACAGCAGACCTGCGGACTATTTTCAACAGTGATGAAGCTTAAAACAGGAATAATGGTCTATTATAGGTTTAAGTGTTACACGTTTTCAAATTATTTCTTTTTAACAATCTTCCGGTCAAAACTTGAACACATCTTGCGCACTCCATGAACATTTGAGTTTCAGCTTATCTCTGATTTCAATGACCGGACAATATGATGTATTTTTTATTAATTTTAAATTGTTATTTTATATCGTGACTATTAACTTAGCTCTGATGAAGATTGAAATTAAATCGAAACGTAAGCGAAGTTAATAAAATTTATTTTATTTTCTGACTGGTCCGAATCCCATTAATTATCAACTATAATTTACATTTATTTTAAATTTTATTAATATTTAAATAGTCTACAATACATTCTGTTTATTCGTTTAGTTCATCAATCTTGTAATTTGGGTTTTCTCCAGTGTGAAATATAAATATATCATCCGCTCATTCAACATGTCAGCAAAAATACATTCGCAAGAGTTATATTAAAATGTATAAAAATCAAGTCAACACAACTTCTGTTTCATCTGCGTACTCGCCACCTAAGAAAAGACTTCGGAGTATTGGTTCGACTGATTTTAATTGGAATGATTGTGGAAATGATTGTGTAAATGAAGCCGATCAGATGAAGTAGAAGAAATTGAAAAAGAACCTCCGAAAAAAATCATTATGTAACCAATGCAGCATTCCAAGAAACCGCCGACGAGAATACAATTTCTGTTAACAAAAAAGGACGGTATGTGGCAAGCGATATCTTTATATATCAGAGGTATCCAAACTTTTTCAGAAGAGGACCACTTTAAATAAATGGTGGGCCGGACAACTTGAATTTAGCTGGGCTCTTGGCGCTTGATTTTAGAAACAAGCTTATTAATAACGGTGATATTATTAATAAAAATAGTAATTTTAAGAATTGGGTATTATTTAGTTATAGTTATGTTTTATTTTGCGAATTTCTGATTATTTTAAGTTGATGTTTTTATATTAGTAAAATTTTTATAATATGTCTACGGGCCGGATGATATCTTCTTGCGGGCCGCATTTGTCCCGTGGGCCGAAGTTTGGACATCCCTGTTATATATATATTTGTTTATGATCAGATGTCGACTTGGTCGATAGAAATTTTCGTCAGAAAGTTATAAACAATAATCAATTTGGTAACGAAGCGACGGCAGTTATTTTTCTTTATTCTTCCGAGATGTTAAGTTTTCATTTTAAGCGTTTTTAGGGTTTTGTAGGTATGACCAAAAAACCCTTATACCGTCATTTTGTCGTCTGTCTGTCTGTCTGTCTGTCTGTCTGTCTGTCTGTCTGTCTGTCTGTCTGTTCGGTAAAAATTGTAGCCAAACGGCTAAACCTAGAGAGTTGAAATTTGGCATGATTGTACAACTTTTTGACCCGCACATAGGAAAAATACTAAAACATCTAAAAAACATATCCCCCTAAAAATATAAACAAATATGTGCTCATCGAAAAAAAAAAATATTGAAATGAAAGCCCTTAGTACGTGGATTAACGATCAAAATTTTATTTTTGCAAAATAAATTATTTTGACGAGATTTTTGCCAAAATTGTGCAAAAAAATTTTTGTCCCACACCCTGTAGCCCAGATGGTTTAAACTAAAAATGTGAAAAAATTCTAAGTAATGTATATTGGTGTGAACCGGAATAGTACAACAGGAATTTTTGATCAGATTATGTTTTCGGAAAATAATGCATTTTTTGTGTTTTTAACCAAAATATGTTAAATATTTAATTCGCTATGTAACCAAGTTCAGACGTCAGCGCTGATAGCGATGTGTGTTTAGTCATTGGTTTTCTAATTTGCTAAACACAGTTAACTTGCAAACTAGAGTTCGAATCCTGTCAATTTTAATTTTTTTTTTTGCAGTTTTCTTTTGTTTAAATTATTTAATATTAAAAATTAAAAAATTTAACAGTAAAAATTCTAGCTATATTTTGGCAAATGTTGCATATAATTTTTAAAAGCGTAAATTTAATAACCAGTGGGAAGTGTTGAAATTATAATTTAATTCTGTTTGATGTATACGAAATCAGAGGGCGTGGCTAATGATTTAAGCAACCAATAGAAGCCATAGGCGCAATTTTCAAAATCTTAATGAACCTTGCTATGTAAAAAAAATACTGCACATATTTAGAAACTTAAATAATGGTATTAGGCATTCGAATTAAAATTCATAAAAAAATATTTTGACATAAAATTTGTTTTGGCATCCCAAATAATCATCATTCAGTTATTAAATACCTGCAAAACCCTGCAATGTGTGAAAATTCACACTTCACATCAATTTTTTGTTCCATAATAAAAGAAAATAAATATATATGAAATAACAGCATTATGTTGGGACTAGAATATTTTTTCATGTTAAATGAATTTTCACATTAAACATTTTTATGTTATAATGGTTTCCACTGTAGTTTGAGAACCACTGTTTTATAATAATAAAGGAGATTCTTGGAGAGATTTTTAAGAAAAATGTTCATATTATTTTAAGTCACCAGATCAACAAAAGTAGGTTACCGGTTATCCGTCACAAATGGATTAAAATTTTTCTTTTCAACTAGAATATTTCGTGGTATCACATTATTAAAAAAATTTAAACCTGCTGTGTATTCAAATACAAGGTACGGGAAGCACGTAGCTCTTTTAAAATCCAGTTAAATGAAAATGTAATAAATTTAAAATAATCGTACACCAAAATCTCTTATGCATTGTACAACATATAGTCTATCTTTTATTTATTATGATCAGTATTGAAATTAAGCATCATATGTGATGCTTAATGCAGCAGTAATGGTTGATGCCCCCAACCATGAGTGCTGTATACGTTACTGTTTTAAACTAGCTGGCGTACGGTTTTAGTTACAAACACGGATTTTTGCTGTAACGTAAATGATGAAAAGTGAAATATTTTTAATTTCAAGTAGAACAGAATATAATCATATTTTTTTATTCTAAACCAGAGACTTTCTATATATATTTATGATGTTGAGAATCTTCTCTAATCTTATTATAAACTCTCAGGAATAGATAAGAAAAGGATAATAGTTTTTTATATATTTTTGCTAAAAAACTGGCTATAAATAAAAATTTGTTGTTTGTCCACGTATTAAGAGGTTTCATTTGACATCCCACTTAAATAATTAATAATAGATATCAGACAAAGATATTCTATAATTTTTTAAATAGGTACATATATTTATAAGTTTTAATATAAGAATATAATTTAAAGGAAACCCTTACTGTTGAATCCACTATAGCCTTACATAATATCAAAGACACTAAACTGACCGACTACAATATTGTTAAAATCTTAAAAAATCCCAATTACTACCCTAGAAATTTTTCAGACTCATTTAATATAAAATCTATTAATTCTAAAATTGTAAACAATGACCTAATTGTTACTAAAGCGGATAAAGGTAACTCCACTGTTATTTTACATAGGTCAGACTATGTAAATATAGTCAACAAATACCGGGTGGGCCATAAGTCACTGACCATTCTATTTTTGATATAATTTTTTAATTTTTTATTGAAAATTAATAATTTTGATTACAAAAGATAGTTTTAATCATGAAGAGTTTTAAAAAAAATAAAATTCTAAAAATAATATCTTTTAGATGCCTGCCATCAGCCTCTTCGCAACCTCTCTACTGTACCTGGTCCATAACTGAAGCCAAAACTGATTGATCAATCGCAATAATTTCATTTATTATGTTGTCTTTTAGTTGTTGCAGTCCTTGCGGTTTATTTGCGTATACACGATCTTTCAAATATCCCCACAAAAAGAAATCTGGAAGTGAGCGTGATCCCCAAAAAAATAAGTCGGGTGAGCAACATCTCCAAATCGTGAAACGATACGGTTACCAAAAACCGTTCGCAGCAAATTCATTGTTTGCCTTGCAGTATGGGACGTAGCTCCGTCTTGTTGAAACCACATTTCTTGAGTATTATCAAGTTTAGGAAACAAAATTTTTTCTAACATAGCCCTGTAATGCTCACCATTCAATGCATTTCCATCTTCGTCTTGGAAGAAGTACGGGCCGTAGATCTTGTCTGCTGATATTCCGCACCAAACTGTGACTTTAAGTGGATGCAACGGACGCTGTTGAATCACTCTTGGATTTTGAGGGCCCCAGATTTTAAAATTTTGCTTATTAACATAACCACTTAAATGGAAATGTGCTTCATCGGTCATTATAATTTTTTTCATAAAATCAGGATCATCCGTTAATAATTCGTTCAATTTTGCACAAAATCTTAAGCGGGTTGCATAATCTTGCGGCAAAATTTCATGTACCATTTGTATCTTGTACGGAAACAGCAATAAATTTTTTTTCATTATTCTCCGCAGTGCTCCGAAGTTCTGGACATTTGAAGCTGAGTGTCACGTTTACGAGTCGATGTTTCAGGGTTCTCATTTACGCTCTCCCGAACTCGTTCGATATTATCTTGGCTTCGTGCTTCAAGCGGTCTTCCACTCCGAGATAAGTCACTAACAGATCCCGAAGACGAGCAACTAGATTGCGTATTTGATTTCGTGATGGTGCATTTCTGGTGTTAAAAAATTTCGAAATTTTCTTTGGGTTTGAATTATTGAATTTTGACTAACAAAATAAAACTCAACAATTTTTGCTCGTTCCTCAATAGTATACATGGCTACCGAATATCCCAAACGTTGTTACTAATACTGAAAAATAAAAAGAGAAAAAAATAAAAAAATAAAAAAATTATATCAAAAATAGAATGGTCAGTGACTTATGGCCCACCCTGTATATTACTGAAAATAATAATAAATAACTCAAAAAAGATCCAACACAGAATTTAATTTTAAAACTAAAACAAGCTTCACAAAAAGTGTCAATTTTAACAGATAGAGAGAAATACAATATAATACCTAAAAACCCAAGTTCTCCTAGACTTTACGCCTTAATTAAAACACATAAAATTAACCAGCCTATTCGGCCAGTAGTTTCTGTTATTAATGCACCTACCCGTAATCTGGCAGTTAAATTAAATACTCTATTCACCAAGAAAACAGGATTTAAATCTACACATTCGGTTAAAAATTCGGTGGAATTGTCTGATTTTCTTATAAAGTTAAACCTGCCTAGTAAATTAGTTTCATTTGATGTTACAAGTATGTTTTCTAATATACCTACTAAAGAATATATCTTACTAGCAGATAAATTGCTTGATAGTCCCCAGGTCTCAGCTAAAAACCGTGATATATAATGATATTATTAGAATACTCCCTGGCAAAGAATTATTGTCAACTTAACAATGAATATTATGAACAGAAATTAGGATTAGCTATGGGTTCACCACTCAGTCCTCTGCGAGCAGATATTTTCATGTCTAATTTCGAAAATATAATTCTTAATAGTT
This sequence comes from Liopterus haemorrhoidalis, assembly GCA_963971575.1. Taxonomy (NCBI): domain Eukaryota; kingdom Metazoa; phylum Arthropoda; class Insecta; order Coleoptera; family Dytiscidae; genus Liopterus; species Liopterus haemorrhoidalis. The sequence continues at coordinate 90,676,969 of OZ020611.1, forward strand.
ACCAGGGTAAACAACTTATATATATATATATATATATATATATTTTTTTTTTTTTTTGGTAAAGATATGTGGATGACATTCTAGCTTGTTTCACCGGCTCCCTAAGACAATTAGATATTTTTCTTAAATTTATTAACTCATTATTATTATTATTATATTATTTTTTTTTTTTTCTGCAACGAGGCTAATCGCCGATGCCAGGGGGCGAGGTCCTACACCTGGATGAAGGGTGAATGATTGTGAAAATGAGAGTAATGTAAACATATTATTCTCGCCCGAATAATATCACCAACGAAGCAGGCTCGAACCACAGACCGGACAATCGTACTGGGTTTCCACCAGTACAAACCGCACGACTAAGTGCGCTCGACCACCACGTTGGCTAATTTATTAACTCAATTCATCAAAATATTAAATTTACCCTTGAAATAGAAAACAATAATTCTATTAACTTTCTGGACATTAAATTATACCATGTTAATAATAAAATCGAAATAGATGTATACCGGAAACCCACTTTTACAGATTCGACTATCCCCCAAAATTCAGTTCACCCAATTTCTCATAAACTAGCGGCATTTAACTCCATGGTAGACAGAGCTTTTAAATTTCCCCTCTCAAAAGTTAGATTTAATCTAGAAATTAACACCATTAAAACCATAGCCATTCATAACGGGTTTAATCCATCAATTATAGACAAAATTTGTTTTAATGGAAATTTAAAAAATTACAAAATAGCATTTATCCTCGTATGTATCCAATGTTGAAGATAATATTTATATTTCCTTTACATATTACGGTACTATATCTGATAAAATTGCCTGTATATTAAAAAAAAATAATAATTTAAAGATTGCCTTTAAACCCCCCTCTAAAATATCTAATTGTCTTTTTAACGCTAAAGACCATATTAAACCTTTTTTAAGTCTTGTGTCTATAAGTTGACTTGTGAGTGCAGTTCCCTTTATATTGATTAAACAGGAAGGAATGTTAATATTAGATTAAAGGAACATAACAGAGCCTTTAATTCTAATCTCGACATTTATCATTCTACCTTTAGTGACCATCTGAAAAACTGTAACCACATTGGTAGCGGTTATTCCGTTAATCCCAAATGTTTAAAACCATTACATTTTGTAAACAAGGGATATAAACTAAATCTTCTTGATTCTTTAGAAATATTTAAACATCTGAGGCAGGGCACACCGGTCCTCAATGAACAACAAGATTTAGTTTATTCGCCTATCTTCCAGGTATGTGTTAATTAGCTTTTCTAAATTGTTAGCATATAAGGGTAGTAAACTGACTTCTCTACATTCATTTATTTTTGAAAACTTGACAATACCATTGTATGGTGAAACTATAGTAGTATTGTATAAATAGATTCTTTGACCGTATTAAATGGTTTGGATAAGTATTAATTTTTTGGGGTATCGGTCTAATAAAACTACGTTCTTTTCTTGTCAAATAGTTAAAACATATTTTATTTACTTACTAGTTTCGATTCTCTCTGAATCATTTTCAAAGCCTAAAAGAAATTGAATTACAAAATTATTACATCGACTTTTTTTTTTATACAGAAAAAATGTTTAAAATATATATATATATAAAATAAACTTACTTGCAAATATAAAAAGTATATAAAAATTGTTAAAAAAATGTTGAAAAATAAATTGATAAATAGTTAAAAAAATAAATAAATGAATAGTTAAAAAAATAAAATCAATAGTTAAAATACAACATTGAATATGTTTCAATTTAACGGACATTTTTTAATCTTCCTACTTGTTTCGACCGTTAAGTGTACATGTCGACTAAATGAATATTAATATTTTTTTAAAAATATAATGAATTTCCAAATGACGTCAGTTACAAGATCAATAGATGGCGTTATTAATTGTTTTTTATTAAATTATAATATATTTTACTTAAATTTTCTGTCTGTTTTCGCATTTGTTGTTTTTATCTTTTTTTATATAAATCATTTCTAGTAGCAGTCGTTTTGTTAAATTTTTTTCGGTGTTTAGAATTTTAGCATTGGGAAAATCAAATTCATGTTTTAAATTATTAGCATGTTCTACAATTGAATTATTACTTCTATTACTGTCTGTTTTATTTTTGGTAATATTATTTTCGTGTTCTTTTAGTCTGGTTTTTAAATATCTTTTACTCTGACCAACATATTTAGCTTCACAATAGTAGTATTATTTTACAATAAAGTGATATTTTGCGTAGCAATTTTGTGTTTTATTTATCTGGTCAAGTTTTAATATATTTATATTTATAGGCGGCAGCATTCAGAGCCGGAAAGAAGTTTCGTTCCAATGAATAAATAAATAAAAATTTGACATTGCACGCGGTCGGCAAGTTCTTTTGGTGCACCCCTGAAGACCAAGAGAATTACATTAAGATATTCAGATGTGCCTATAATTTATAAAGGAATCTACATTGCTGTGTAAAACATTAATTTCTAATCTAAAGTGTTTATATCGTTCTTTACCGGATCTTGTAATTCGGTTAGTAGTATACGTCAAATTTTTGCTAATTAATATTCGTTATAAGTGTTATTCACTGGGCCACTCATATTAATGAGTATAATACCGTGCATGTGTCGCCGACAGATGGGCTTCTGCTTTTACTTCTTAAGTTCGTAACATATATATATGGCAGTGATGAGCAATAGGTCTGTTCGTTTGTCTTGTTCTAACTTGTCCTTAAAACAAGATCGTGACGTCATCAAAACATTATTTCACAGGTAATAGATGATGGTACAAACGAACGTACTTTGAACAAGTTATTGCAGTTTAACCTAACCTTTTGATTTTTATTTACTTTTATTAGACTATTTTCTATGTGGAGTAGTCGTGTCCGTAGATACTAATGAAAGAGAAGGTTGTACGGGTTGCGGACAGCAATGAATATTTTTAATATATTTTTTTATATTATTACTCATTTATTTTATAATTCCTATATTTTTACTATTTCATTTGACTTGTAGTTTCATTTTATTTTTTTTAAATTTTATATGTTAAAGTCTATAGTTTTATTTTATATTTCTTATGTATTATTTATTTATGCATTTCATTTCACGTTATACTTACTCAGATTCTACATTCTACATTATACATTATACTCTGTGAATACTCGGTGAATACTGTGTTGGTACCTTCTTAGATCTCAGCAAAGCATTTGACTGCATCTCGCATAACATTTTATTAAATAAGCTATATCTTTATGGTTTTGATGAAAACAACTGCTCCTAGCTTAGATCAGCTTGTTTGTTCCACAAGGTTCCATACTTGGTCCGTTACTCTTTTTAATATATGTTAATGACCTACCCCTTTTTATGACTTCTAAAACAGTTCTCTACGCAGACGACACAACATTATTAACTAGAAACTCCAATCTAAGTGCTCTCCTTTCCGAGAATAGATCCTTGACAGCTGAAGCAAATTCTTGGTTTAACACCAATAAATTATGCTTAAACACGGACAAATCCCAGACCCTGCTGTTTACTACTAGGAAATATAATTTTGAAAACCCTCATTACGTCAAGTTTCTTGGAATCCACGTAGATCCTCATTTACGTTGGGACCAACACACGGAATTTCTTAGTAGAAAGCTTAGGTCCACCATTTATCTGATAAGGAGGTTGAAATACGAAGTATGTAAAGAGGTCGTATTGAAAGCCTATTTTTCATTATTTCAATCCCACCTAAACTATAGGATACTTATATGGAGACATTCTCCGTCCGCTGACAGAATCTTTAGCCTTCAGCATAAAATAGTCAGAATTATCGCCGGTGCTGCCTACAGAGCCGAATGTCGAGATTATTTTAAAAGTCTCAAAATAATGACTTTACCAGCATTATTCATTTATAATTGCCTCTTGCTAATACATAAGAATTTGAGCAAATTCACTACTGTTGGAGACTCGCATGAATACAATACTCGCTCAAAAAACGATATCCGTTCTCAGTACCTTCGCATGAGCAAATCCAGAAACAGCTCAAATTATTATTGTATAAAATTTTTCAATGTGTTGCCCGAGGAAATTTAACAACTATCATGCAGAGAATTTTCAAATAAAGTTAAGGACATTTTGTTGAAAAATCCAATTTATGATTTTAATAATTTTGAAAATATTAAATTTTGTATATGAAATCGTATGTACCTAATAATGACTGACTAAAAACAATAGATGTATATGTAATTTGGTCAATAAATTATTATTATTATTATTATTATTACTCTCATTTATGCTGTTATATATTATATATTTATTATAGTTACACTACATTCTATTGTCATACACTTATATTAATTATCCTATTGTAGCTCCGATGAAGAATAAAACTTATTCGAAACTTCTCAGCTGATTTGATTAGATTTCATTGCTGTCCGCAACTCGTACAACCTCCTTTTCCACTATTTTCTATAAAAAATATATTAGTACATAAAATAGTCAACATTATAAAATCGTTGACTGAACATATGATTCTTCAGTCAACGATAAAATACATAATTTATAGGTTATAGTTGATTATAAATGTAATTATTATATTTACCACAAGAAAAAATATAACATTCATCCTCGATTAAGGCTTCACCTGTTGAACATTTCACCAAAAATGTTTTTTTCAATTATTTTTTTACGATTTTAGGTTATTTAAACAAACAAAACAAAAAAAGTTAAAGAGTGACGTTACTAATTTATTCTAACTTGTCCGAACTTGTACTTCCTCTAGACGTAGTACAGTTTAGACAACTTAGAACCTGTTCTGAACTGACAAACGAACAATACTTGGACAGTTCAGAACATACAAACGAACGCTTTTTTGGAATTTAGACAACTTAAAACAGTTTGGATAACACAAACGAACACACCTAATATGTCAATCTGTGCACTGCCAGAACAAGGCACCAAACTTGATCTTATTGAAGCTGTAAAAGAGCTTCTCAACGTCTTGATCATGAACCTAAAATGAGTTGACAAAAATTTGGTGGCCACATACTTGAAGGTTTGTACTATATCCAACTGTGCTTCACAATTCATTTTGAGGGTGCTGCAGCTTCGTAACTCTTATATACCGACCGCTACTGTTATGTAATAAGTTTTACCATGAGTTCAAAAAGAAATTACATAAGTGTTGATCATGGAAAATAAAAGTAATGTCAACAGCAAGCTTTAGAATTAATTAACTGTCATCACTTTTGTTGTTGTTATAAGTTTATATTGTTATAAAGCTTGCAGTAGACATTATTTTATTTTTCCATAGCCAACCCTTCTGTAATTTCTTTTTGAACTCATGGTATTTCGAATTATCTCTACAACTTTAGTTGCTCCAAACCCTGAAAGTAATAAAAAGTATTTAGTAGCTCATATTAAAATTTTTGTAAACACTTCGCCCTCCATCGGCATTGTACCATTAGAGAAAATACGAGTTCTACAAATTGGTATAGAGAGTATTTTTCCAACTGTTTTGGCAATTCGAGAAAAACTAACGTTTAAATAATGCAAACAAACTCAATTTAAAAAATTAACTGATAAGCAAGAAAAAATTTCATATTAAAAAAAATATATATTTAGAACTATAGAAGTCAGAGTCCGGAAATAGACAACAAAACCGGAGTCTCCGGATGAAAACCGAAGTGGAGGCAAGCGTGATTAACTCATTAATTTATTTATTTATTTATTTATTTATTTATTTATTTATTTATTTATTTATTTATTTATTTATTTATTTATTTATTTATTTGAGATAGGACAGCCAACAGATTTACTTGAACAAATCCAATTACAGGTTGTCACAAAAGTATTACAAACAAGAATCATTACAAAGTATTACAAATTACAGAAATTTACACCATAGCAGAAACATTTTACACACATTTTTACAAAAATGAAAAAAAAATAGATACAATTCCTTTAAGATTTAATTATGTAGTTAATTATTTCTTTATTTATTATTATTATTATTATTATTATTTTGTTTTTTTACAATGTTATTTAATATTTGTAAATCTATTAACAGCAAATTCAGGCCAATAATTGGAGGTAGAAGAAACAATCATTTGAGGACAAAATTTATTTTTTCTAACCAAATACATATATATATATATATATATATATTAAGATATAACTAAAAAAATAATATTTTTTTTTATAACCACTAATGGCACACAAAATGTTGCGTTTACGTAACTTTGGGATTTGCGACTTATGTAAAGTTTGTTAACCTGTATGGAATACTTCGAAACAGTCTGTATGGATGGATCTGGTGGATTGTTACTTTTGCACTGCCTACATCTTCTCCTTACTTTATTCTCTTGTTCTTCAGATGATAACACTCTTTAGGATCGCCTTCCGTAGTTCGCAGACATACCTTGTAGTCCACTAGGTCCTGGACTATCAATTTGTGAGCAAATATTTCCTTCGGCATGATCTTTAGTTTTCATAAGAGAAACAGTCAAATGTGATTTGAAGTCTAGCTGTGATATTATCAGAATAATTTTCTTAGCTTTGCTTTAACATGTTTTAGTAGAAATCTTTATCATTTTTGTCAGAGTAGTTCCTTCTTTAATAAATTGTTCTAAATCTAAAGTTTACTCAGGAAGATTCAAGTTGAAGTTCAATCAAAACTTCATATGTTCCAGTTATGTGCGGCAAATCTTTCTCAATCTCACACATATCTTCATCAATATTTTCTTCGTCTGTGATTTCATCCACAGGTGGTGGTATGTATACCGCGTCAATTTTTTCAGTTAATTGCAATTCTTCGTCCTCGACACTGAGCCCACGACATAACTAACAAAAAATTGACGAGAAGTGTGAATTTTCACACATTTCTGGGTTTTGCAGGTTTTTCTTATTTAGTAACTGAATGATGATTAATTGGGATGCCAAAACAAATGTTATGTCAAAATATTTTTTTATGAATTTTATTTTGAATGCCTAATACTATTATCTATGTTTCTAAATATGTGCAGTATTTTTTTTTATATAGCAAGGTTCATTACTATTTTGAAAATTGCGCCTATGGCTTCCATTGGTTGCTTAAATCATAAGCCCCGCCCTCTTATTTCGTCAAACAATTAAATTATAATTTCAACATTTCCCACTGGTTATTAAATTTACGCTTTTAAAAATTAAATGCAACATTTACCAAAAAAATATAACTAGAATTTTGACAAAATAATTTAAACAAAATATAAATGCAAAAAAAACAGAAAAAATAAAATTAACAGGATTCGAACTCTAGTTTGCAAATTAAGTTACATTATTAAGCGCACGACAAAACCAACTACGCTACTAGAGCTACTGATCTGGTGTGTTACATACCGAATTAAATATTTAACATATTTTAGTTAAAAACACAAAAAATGCGTTATTTTCCAAAAACATAATCTGATCCAAAATTCCTGTTGTACTATTCCGGTTCACATAAATGTACATTACTTAGAATTTTTTCAGATTTTACTTTAAACTATCTGGGCTACAGGGTGTGGGACAATTTTTTTTTTGCACAATTTTGGTAAAAATCGCATCAAAATAATTTATTTTGCAAAAATAAAATTTTGATCGTTAATTCACGTACTAAGGGCTTTCATTCGATACCCTACTCAGAATTAAAAAAATATCTTTTTTTTTTCGATGAGCACATATTTGTTTATATTTTTAGGGGGGTGTGTTTTTTAGATGTTTTAGTATTTTTCCTATGTGCGGGTCAAAGAGTTGTATAAGCATGCCAAATTTCAACTCTCTAGGTTTAGCCGTTTGGCTACAATTTTTACCGAACAGACAGACAGACGACAAAATGACGGTATAAGGGTTTTTTGGTCATACCTACAAAACCCTAAAAATGGGGACCCCGTTTAGTAAAAATATAAATAATAAATATTTGTATAAAATTTCATCAAGATAAATACTCACTTGACTTAAATATTTCAATATATGATAACAATTGTATCACTAATATACCAACATGATTAATTTAGAATGAAAACATAAGTAAACTAATTGTATTATCAGTGAAAATGCTATAACGGTTTCGCTCGAAAAAGTCTGGATACAGAAATATGAACATATTCTGTAATCCCAAAGTTGCGTAAACGCAACATTACAAGTATCAACAATATATTGCGCTTAACATATTAACATTTCCCTGTGTATATATTTTACAATCTTGATACATGCTCACCGCCAGTTTGAAGATTATCACCATCATGCGGAGATAATAAATAATATACATCCTGATTTTACTCAACTAACAAAATCTAGAAATAGCAACAATAATTATGCTATAATTTTTTTTAATGTTTTACCCTTCAACCTCAGATAAAAACCAGCTAGCAATTTTCAAACAACTATGAAGAAGTATCTTATTGCTAAAGCATTTTATTCTATTGACGACTACCTGTCCAATAACTTTCATGATCTCGTGAACGCTGTCTAAACAAGTTTGAAATATTTGTCTTTGTGTATTGATGTATATTTGTAAATTTATTTAATTATGTATTATATTTATTTTAAATTATTCTAATTATTTTTTAATTCAATTTTTAAACCATTTTTTAAATATGTTATTTGTATTGTACGATATTATTTTATTTTTTGACTCACTGTATTTTTTTTAATTATTTTTTTATTCTTTGACTTGTGTAAACATTCTTTGTGAAGTAAGAAAACACCAATAAAGATTATTATTATTATTATAACCGCTCATTATACAAAAACTAGTAAAAATTGAACTACTGGCTGAAGACGTTATTCGAAATAAAATTTATGCAAAGCCATTTTGATATATAATTGAGACATTTTTTTTTTTTTTTTTTCTATACGTATATATATTATTTCTCCATCAAGTCGGGACAGATTAGTTACACTGAATTGATATATTTTTGGTATGTGTCATAATAAGGTTTTTATTTTATATGAATTGCATTTCGCGGCATATTATGCAAAACAATGTTGTTAAGACATATATTGGCTTAAAATATTATGTTTGTAGTACTAGATATAATATAAAAAATTATTTGTAAAATGTTTCGAAATGGGTTAAGGCGGCGCACAACCCTATAGTCCTGAATAGTTTTTTATACAAAACTAATAATCGGAAATAAAATTAATAATAATCTATATATCAAAATTTGCAGCGAATTTTTATCTATCTAATAGGATATTTTTAATTGTAGAAAAAACTGTTAGGTAGTTGTAAATAAGCAAATTGTATTATAGACGCCGTCTTGTAAAGCTTCATTCTACAAATATGATTTTAGCTATTTTGTTGTATTGTGAAAATTACTTATAGTTATTGTACTTGGTAATCTATTTTTGCCGCCCTCTTGAATCTGCCGCGGTTTTCAAAATTGGTGTTACGGGTAAAAATGATTTATTTTTCGTGAAGAATACGTGTAGCAAGTGGCATTCTATTATCTTGAAGTATAATATTTTTCGACGAAGTCTCTAAACTATAAGTAATCAAGTCGAAAAAAAATTGACGTATAATTTGAACATTTCTACACAAAACTATATAAATATAAAAGTTATTCGAAACCTACAAATAGATTTAAAAAATTACAGAACAATATCGCTGATGTCTATTTTGAAGTTATTGAGCGATAATATTTTTACTATAAATGTTTCTACAATTAAAACTATCATATTAGATAGATACAAATTCGGTACAAAATTTGATGTATAGGTTGATACTAATTTTATTTCAGATTGTTAGTTTTATATAAGAAACTAGTAACCTCCGGGGGTTATACGCAGCCTTAAGCAGTAAATTCAGATGAAAAGCAGATGCTGCATAGTACCCCGTGTATTATGCAGCATCTTTACAAAAATATAAGTATGGCTGCATAATCACTAGAGTAAATATAATTGGTGTAGGCAATAAATATTTGTATCTCAGTGAGTATTTTATATTTATTAATAAATATTAATACACAATAAATTATAATTCTAATTCTAAATTAAATTTATTGTTAAGTATGTTTTGTAAATCGGAATTACATTGTTTGTGTAAGAAAATCGATTCCTAGTGATGTGTTTTCTACTCATAATAAATGCACGCCGAAAGAAAGAACGCATTCAGAAAATATGCAATAAACTCTGTCTCTATACGCACTAACTGTTCTAATAACAGAAGTTAAAGGTCAAAGTCAAAGTCATGCTGTTGACATGTATTTGCTTGTAACATTTGTAAAATTTATGTTTCTTTTGAATTTTTTACACACATGCACATATAAAATCAGAATAAAGAAGACTTCAAATTATCTATTTGTCTCACCTTAAGTAAGCTTATGTTTTAGAACAGCTACTTGCTACTTGTTGCTATACAATAGAAACAACGATATAAATGATACAATTAAATTTTGTCCCGTCCATCATATGCATTCTTTCCTTCAGCGTACAGTAGAAATGATGAAAATTATATTTTCTGCAACCGGGTACCCGACACAATAGCCCGGATAGTACCCGCTACCTATTAAGTACCCACTACCCGTTAATATCCGTATCCGTTAGATACCATCTACCCGTTATTTATCCGCTACTCGTCAGTTACCCGCTATCCGTTAATTACCCGCTACACGTTAATAGTACATAAAAATGAAAAGTAGTGTAGAAAAATAAACGCAGGTGCTTGTGTAGGTGACTGGCTCACCGGATCACCGAGAAACTTCTGGGTCCCAATGGTTCCGGTTCCTGAATCAATGAGGCCGATCCTTGAACCCCTTAATTCCAATTTTCCAGGGCTGGTAAAATTTCCCAGTCCTCTACTGATCTCTACTACTGTAACAGCTATCCGTTAATTACCTGCTACCAGTTAGTTATCTGATACCCGTATATTACCCGTTAATTACCCGGTACCCGTTAATTACCCGGTACCCGTTAATTTGCCGTTAGTTAACGGATAATGGGTATATAATGGGTAGCGGGTATTCAACATTGGAACCGAGTACAATATTAACGGGTTCAGTAGCGGGTACCGGGTACCCGTCGTCATTCCTACTCACAAGGAACAAAACTCTTCTATAATTATTCTACGTTATCGATATTTATTCATTAATTCTAAAACTTGATCGTACAGCAGTGTCTTTACATCAATGCCGAACAAAAAGCTTATGTGGTTAAAATAAGGTATCCTATTGATCCCAACTACATTTGGTAACATACTAGCCAGTTTTTCAGTATCCTGAAATGATAAAAGATATACAGTTAGTAACCGAAAATAAAATATATTTATATAAATTCTAAATAATATGCCGACTATGGATTATGGTAAGGGCCACTTAAAAAAGCATAACTAGTTATTTTTCGACAAAATGTATATGGTATATGTCTGTCTAAGCAAACAAAACCCCGACAAAATATATGAACAATTTGAAAAATTTAAGACGGGTTTCGGATCGACCAATCAACGACCATCGTACCCATTGAGATATATAACAAAGATACTGAATGCAACTGAATGTTGGGCGGCGAACGGGAGGCTGCCCCTTTTAGTAGTGCGGGTTGCTTACTTCAATATTATACCAACAAGATTTCTAAGTAAAATTGTATCTTTTTTAATATATTAAACGGAAATTTTAATAGGAATAAAATAAATTTCATAAACAATATTAATTATTTTCTTTTATATACGCGCGCGCGCATTCATCTGGGCGGTCGCTAATTGTGTAGGGGAAGGGGATTACGTGTTCGATGCATTCTTGTTTTTGAAGACAAGCGTGTCAAGTGAAACAAATTGTATCTCGTTCTCTCTTTCTAGCTCTATCTGTGAACAAATGATATATCTCTATTCAAAAATGGAAATATTATTGCTATAGTTCTCTCCCAGTGAACCATATACTTTAATTAATCGTCATCTGTCATCTAAATTCTCCTTTACTATACCAGGTTAATTCATCTACTAAAATATATAAATACTAGCAGACCCGTTGCCAACAACGTTGGCAAACTGATATCGAATAAAAATCAATATAAGCAGAAATCAATTATTAAAATTTGCATGATTCTGCGTATATTAACAAAACAAAAACGTTTCTTGATTATACCTAGGAAATCCTAAAAAGCTGCTTAATGCGTGTCATTTAAAAATTAATATCGGGCCGGGCACGGCCCGCGGGCCATATGCTGGACATCAATGGTATAGCTGTTTCTGATTATACCTAGGAAATCCTAAAAAGTCGCTCAATGCATGTCGTTTAAAAATTAGTATCGGACCAGATACGGTCCGCGGGCCATATGCTGGACATGAATGGTATAGCTGTTTCTGTATATACCTAGGAAATCCTAAAAAGTCGCTCAATGCATGTCGTTTAAAAATTAGTATCGGACCAGATACGGTCCGCAGGCCATATGTTGGACATCAATAGTATAGCTGTTTCTGATTATATCTAGGAAATCCTAAAAAGTCGCTCAATGCATGTCGTTTAAAAATTAGTATCGGACCAGATACGGTCCGCGGGCCATATAATGGACATGAATGGTATAGCTGTTTCTGATTATACCTAGGAAATCCTAAAAAGCAACTCAATGCGTGTAGTTTAAAAATAAGTATCGGGCCAGATACGGCCCGCGGGCATAACGTTCATTGACACATTAAGCCAAGGTATATACTGACTGGAGAGCTAAGAGCTATATTCTCGCTAAAGCGAAACACATAGTGAAGCAGAGAGCAAAGCAGTGATGAAAACGGCGAAATTAAATAAATTAATTCCTGGTGACACGCGCATAGTGGAGCGTACTGCAGCGAGGTTATATCGCTGTTATAGTCGAGCAAAGCGACGCGTTCAAACAATTTTGATTTCTCTGCTATCATCGTTGCTAAAATAGTTGTTTAAATTGGATATTGAGGCATTTACAAGTAGTTCTCATTTATAACAGGTATTAATAGTAGGTTACGATTGAAATTTGTCCATTTTTTACCAATTTACGTTGAATTTTTTCCAAAATATAATCAAACGTTGGAATACTCATCCGAAAATAAAAATACAACTTTTCTGGATGTTCGCGGAGTTGCATATAGAAATGATGAAATTCACCATGTATATGTCTACTTTTATTTATTCTGTGAACATTGCACCTTCTAGTGTGATTATTCTTATTTTTTGGTAAATACCATTTAAAATACAAATTTTCAGGGACGAGTTTTCTGTTAGTAAAAAATCCATTATAATTTTGTGAACTTTCTGTCGATTTTAAACGCGTCACTATGTGTAGACACTCTTTTATAAGCGCGACATTCTTTCGCTGTTTTACTCTCCGCTTTCATCGCTGCTTTGCTCTCTGCTTCACTATGTGCTTAGCCTAAGTGAGCTGCTGTCGGAGAACGTCGCTCCCCACCCGTCAGTTCGTGACTGACCACACACCCAAAGCCCCGCTAGCACTTAGGAACTTAGCGTTACTGTAGGATACACAGGAATTAGGGCTTTTATATATATATATAATATATATAATTTCAATTTGAATATAATAAACTTGTGTAATTAGACTTCGTTCAACTCAAGCTCAACACAGGCGGATGTTACCGACTCCCATGCGCAAGAACCAAATTTTATTATATTCAAATTGAAATATTTATACAGGTTATTGTATAATCTAGCAAACAGTCAGCACTTCTTCTATTTTAAAAAGTAATACATGTAATCAATTTTTTTTTTTTTTATTAAGATTTATGTTTATATGGAAAAGCCCATTTTGAATGGGTTTGTTTAATTGGCTCTGTATAAATAAATATTTTTGATTATAATGCAAGCATTTTTTTTTTTTTAAATATTGGTTTGTTGCATTAAAGATTTAATATTTTGTTTGTAGTTATTTATATATGTAGCTGGTTTAGGCATACTATGGTAGAAGGCTTTTATATATATATATATATATATATATATATATGTATAGTAGTAAAAGTTATTGGAACGGAATATTAGAAATACAAATATATATATATATATATATATATCATATATAGATAGATATATAATCATATATATATATATATATATATATATATATATATATGATTGAATGATCTTGACGAGTCGGGATAATAATTGTGTTTCTTCTTTAATCGTCAATTAGGTAGGAAAATTAATAAATTAGTTTAATTCATAGGGACGTTTCGCATATATATTAGTTTTATGCATCTTCAGCCTGTGATATGCAGTTAATCATCAGTGGCTGATGTAATGTACGTACATTATAAAATACGGTGGTGTGTAATAAAAACTTAGTATAAAAATAAAATAAAATTAAAAAATATAAAAAATCACTAATGTTTGTCAAACTCATGAAAAAACGTAAATAACTGTTTACGTGTCAGTAGTTTAAAATCAAGTGTAAAGTAAAAGTAAACTACTGACACGTAAACAGTTATTTACGTTTTTTCATGAGTTTGACAAACATTAGTGATTTTTTATATTTTTTAATTTTATTTTATTTTTATACTAAGTTTTTATTACACACCACCGTATTTTATAATGTACGTACATTACATCAGCCACTGATGATTAACTGCATATCACAGGCTGAAGATGCATAAAACTAATATATATGCGAAACGTCCCTATGAATTAAACTAATTTATTAATTTTCCTACCTAATTGACGATTAAAGAAGAAACACAATTATTATATATATATATGCAATTGTAAATTGTATACATTTAATTTTATTCACATTATAACTGAATGTATACAAAATGTCGTAGACGTAAAGTCAATAGACGAGTTGTTGTAACCCTCTCAATCAGTGGCGCACCAAGGAATTTGGAGGGGGGGGGCAGACAATATTATTTAAATTATGAATAAGGTTCCCACTTCTAAATTTCAAGTGATGATCTAAAAAAAAGGTCCTCTTTTCAGAAATACAAGTGATGACCTAAAAAAAGACTATTTTTAAATACATATATATACTAAGACGATGGTGCCAAATTTTTCTAGTGTGTTTTTCCGTTTTTCCTTCTTTCTTAGGGTGGGCCCGGGCCGAATTCATAAAAAGAGTATATTTTGATGAAATTAAATAGAAACATGCTATAGTTTGTATTAAGTTTTTTTTTTTTCTGGTGGGTAAAATATTTTTTTATAATATTATTATGTTATCCATTATTTGTTTATATACACTGCTAGAAATATATTTAAAATGACTAAATGACATAAATAGTACTATAATTCATACTGAATAGACAGTAAACTATAAAAAAAGCACTATTTAATGCACACAGTTAAATTTTTATAACATCTCAACTCTTGTAGTTCTTTATTATTGGAAAGAGATAGTTATTAGCACAAAAAGTGTTTTAAAAAATATCTATAAGCACGTAAATTCACAGCAGTCAGCGAAAATAACATAACAAAGCATAGGAAAACATTTGTGTTATCC
Source organism: Liopterus haemorrhoidalis (assembly GCA_963971575.1). Lineage (NCBI taxonomy): Eukaryota > Metazoa > Arthropoda > Insecta > Coleoptera > Dytiscidae > Liopterus > Liopterus haemorrhoidalis. Next base: position 90,692,357 of record OZ020611.1, read on the forward strand.
CTCCAAGATGTGAAATCACATGACGAGCAATGTCAGCTTAAACTGATCTGTTGGCTGCCATCAGTGTTGCCAACTGATGGGGATTTTCCCGTTTTGCGGTAAAATTTGAATATTGGAGAGAAAAATGGAAGGTACTATTCTACTAGCAAACCCACCAGGTAGTGTTGCCAACTATAGTAAAATTAAAACAAGTAAATTTAAAATAAAATCACAATAGAATTAAAATTATTTATATAATAATGCTTAACTTTCAGTTAAATAAATCTAATTAAATAAATATGCCGGTATTTAATAATATTAATAATAACAATAAATAATAATATTACTTCCACAGCTGATTAAAGAGTAAAAAAGGGGGACCATAATTTGGCATCCTACATCACTTCTTTATAATAAATGCATGAACAATGATATACAATTTTAATTGGACTAATATGGGGAAAAATAAAGTACTGTGTACCTAAAAACTGGGTAGTTAGGTTAAGTTTAGTTAGTAAAAGTCTAGGACAGCAGAAACCGAAAAGCTCGCAGTAATCTTCATGTTTTGGTTGTTTTATTTTGTAAAGTGTATACATTCTTTATATATATATATATATATATATATATATATATATATATATATATATATATATATATATATATAAACTAAGGTTTCAATAATTTTAAGGAACGGTTCGCGCGAACCGGTAGGATGCCATCACTGTATATATATATATATATATACATATTTTTCCCACGAATTCCTTTAACTTTACTTTGAGCCTTTCGGCTTCTGCTTTCCTAGATTTTTACTAACTAAACTTAACCTAATTACCTTATTTTTAGGTGCACAGTACTTTATTTTCCCTCACATTAGTCCAATTAAAATTGTGTATCTTTGTGCATGCATTTATAACATGATCTTGTAGGGTGCCATTTCATTGTCCACCTGAATTAAAATTTAAAAAAATATCGATACAATGGATGATAAATAACTACAACAGAAAAAAGCGGAAATAAATAATATTATATTAAATTTAAACTACATTTATATATTAGAACTATGATCACAGTAGAAATTAAATTCATATTTCTTATTTCTATAATTCTTATAAAAAAACTCATTTAATAAATTGATATTAAATTTAAATGATTAAAATTGATATATTACATTTTACTATTGCCAACACTTTGGTGAAGCTGAAAGAATATTTTCTATGGTCACCAACATTAAAACAAAAACAAAAAGATTCGAATTGGTGAAAATACACTCAATTCAATGTGTATTCTCCGTAGCAGTTTACAAAAGGAAAATAACACTTGTGTAAACTATCCCGTTACAGACCAATATATACAATTACATAAGAAGAGTATGTATTCCTTTAAAAATTAGCATTTGCAGTCTATTCCGAAGGATTAGGCGGAACTAACCGGAATTTTCATTTTTGTAAGTTATTAAAGTTGGATTTTTCTGAACAAAATGCTCAAAAGTTTCATCAATCGGTAAAAGTAACTAGAATTGAAAATCTAACTCCACCTAAACCAAAGGCATAGACTATATTTATTGTTCTTTAATTAAATAATTTATGTAATAATATGGTCAATAAAAAAAAAATTTTGAGGAGGGAATTTTTCATTGAAAACGGGAATTTTTAACCTGTAGTACGGGAAAAAGGTGATGAAAAGGTTGGCAACACTGGCTGCCATCAATTACTAGTAGAGCCGTGCGCAAGGAGGAGCGAAGGTGGGTCCGGTACCGGGCGCCTAATCTAAGGGCGCGAATATATTGAAAGTTTCGGGGGTTCAGAGGGGTAAATATTGAGAGTTAGGATGGGCGCCAAATACAGGCTTTGCCCCGGGCATAGATTTCCCTTCGCACGGTCCTGCTTACTAGATACCTTCACATCAAATTTTATATAAGATATTAATAATATCATGTATTTGTCTCACTGGAACAGGCGCGCACGCAAGAGGGTGGTCGTCGGGTCCGGACCCCTCCCAGGAATGGAAAAATCATACTTATTAAATAAAATCGAAGCAATTGTAAATTAAAATCACCTTTTTTATTAATAAAAATTAATTTATATTCAAAATTAAAATAATATATAAGCCCACCCATCTTCGTATAAAAACAAAAATAAATTTATATTATTTGTATTATTTTACGGATATTTTTTCGAAATGAGGGGATCCATTTCGAAAAAATATCCATAATAGATCAATTTTCTTGGTGCGTTCCTGCACTGGAGTGTACTATAATAGTAAATATATACCTTTTTGTTTGTTAAGTTATCATTTGCTCCATAATATAAAGCAACTGGAATTGTAACTTTGCTCAGGTTGTAAGCTGGTGGTTCTGTGTGCTTATATTTTCTTAAATTTATTTTCTTTCCAAAATCGACTTGACGAAAATCTCCTACATAAAGTTATTAATTAATATTTTTACCAACCGCCAACATATACAGGATGTTAGGTAAATGTCCGGCACAATTTAAAAGACAGCATGGTGACGTAGAATGCAATCGATTTTTCCTTTGCCAATTTTCTCGAGAAAAATATTTTAATTGTAGTTCAGTAATAGAATATCAAGAATAGCATCTTTTTGTTTGTTTATTTTTGGACGAAATTCACATTTTAGAGAAAATTGGCAAAGGAAAAATCGATTGCATTCTACGTCACTTTTAAATTGTGTCGGACATTTACCTAACACCCTGTATAAGGGAGGTATTGTGATCATACCGATTTTGACATTTCGAGATTTCGATGGATCTCCCCGAATTGAGGTTCTTACATAACGTTATGACTATTTTTAGCATGATGTCTGTCGGTCTGTCTGTCCGTCTGTCTGTCCGTCTGTCTGTCCGTCTGTCTGTCCGTCTGTCTGTCTGTCTGTGTACACGTGCAGAGCAAATTCGGGTAAAAGGATTTTTATGAAACTTATTTAAGCTTTTGACATCAATGGCACGAGTTGATCAACTTTTGGTAAAAATCGGTTGATTAGAAATGGGAGTTTACTCGTGTCGATTTTAAGATTTTTGCGAATATTTAACAAAAGAAAAATATTTCGAAAAAATGTATTTAAAAAAAGTTGCTATAAAAGCAATAACTAACAACTTTTATTTGATCAAAAACAGGATTGAAGATTGAAATTGAACTTAATTTCACACTCGACCCTCTATACCAGTATTCGCCAACAGTATTGGAATGTATCTAGTTACAAGTATCTAGATACAGTAACTAAATACGTTTTCAAGTATTTAGATACAAATTAGATACTTTTTGAAATATGTATCTGTATCTGTATCTGTATCTAGATATTTAAATTTAAGTATCTTGTATCTGTATTTCAGATACATACTTTGCTCGTTACTTTATTTTGATATTGTGATACGGAGCTGATATAATAGTTTAATTATAAATTGTCTTTTAAATATTTTATTTTTGCTATAAACAAAATTCAAAAAATAATTTAAATTCTGACGTTTACAAATTAAATTTATATGAAATGTCAAAATATATATATATATATATATATATATATATATATATACATTCTCGCTCTTTTTTTATAGCTTTTGAACGGCCATAAAAATAGTAGATATTTAGGTACCATAATAGTAGATACAACACTTAAGGAAAATGGGTCATTATTAATGAAAACTAAGTTTTTGAATAACTATTGTTGCTATTTTGATGAGCAATTTACTAAAAACATATGAAAAATTATATCCACAAAAGTGGTTTGGGCGAACGCATGCAAAAGTGCATTGATCTTCATGGAGAATATTTTGAAAAACAATAAAGCCACTTTTGTTGCTAAATTATTGTTTTTGATCTCAAATCCCGAAATATAAAAGGCAATCCTTGTATTTATGGATTATTGTTTTATGGCAGGTCCTGTCCCCAATAATAACAATAATAGTATGGTGTGTCACAAAATATTTTACTAGTTCAAAAGTGTGTAAATTGTATTATTAGTGGCGTGGTTTATAAATTTAGATAAAAATCCTTCATTGTTTTGTCAAGATACTAGGAAAATAAATTAAATGCGAAAGGGTTAAACTATATAATAAATAAAATATTTAATAAATAATCTTCATTACTTTTAATTATTCCTTGTAGATAATGAGCAAGTTGATAAATTGAAGCACCGGTCGGGTAGTGATCCATCAGAATAGGTATCAGTGTCTGAAACAATAGTACAATAAGTTCAGTATTATCTTTGAAATCCTTTCTAAGCAGTGTTCTATGACTTGCTTGTGATGCGAGGGTTATTTTTTTGTGCAGTTTTAAATTAATTGTGCAACTCTAAATTCTAAATATACAGCTCAAATTCAGATTTTGCGATGTTGGGGGGCTCTTTTAGTGATGGTTCGAGCCCTGCGCGAATACGTTTTGTTGTATCCGCATCCGCAGCCTTTGTAAATATAAAATCCGCATCCGATCCGCATCCTCAAAAATATCCGCACAGGATTTGTTCTCTGTTTGGAAATATCTAACATGTTTCGCCTTATTTGGCATATTGCTGCTTTAAAACTAATTTAGAAATAATTAAACAGAATAATTTATCTCATTTATGACCAATAAATAACAAGGAAAGTCCTATCAGCAAATTAAAAGAAAATAAGTTCTAAATAATGAAACTAAATTCTTAAATTCAGAGCCTGTGATGCACAGCATGCAAGGTATGCGGTGCATGCGGGCGCCGCTCCGAGTGGGGCGCTGACGTGAGATTCAAAAGGGCGTCAAATGAGAAAGGAATGTAAAAGTAATTTAGTGAAATGTAATTTTAGAAGTGAGGACCTTTTTTTAGGTCTTCACTTGAAATTTAGAGGTGAAGACCTTTTTTTTGGGCTTCACGTGAAATTTAGAAGTGAGGACCTTTTTTTTAGGTCTTCACTTGAAATTTAAAAGGGAAGACCTCGAAAAAAGCTAGTTGCGACCTACTTAGGGGCGCTCAGTTAAATCTTGCCTACGGGCACCGCAGACCCTCACGCCGGCTCTGCTTAAATTCATCATATTATTAAGAGATAAAAGTTACTTATATGACGATTTCAAGAATTTTAAGATATTTATATTTTTTTTAAATTGGATATGAGCTTATATGTTTTTAAATTTGAAATTACCATGGTTAATTTTTACAAATATTTCCAAAAATGCAAAATAAGGCGATACATAATTATTTTTAAATTAATAAACGCAATAAATCCAAAGAAATTGTTGTATCTACGACTGTTGTTATATAAACTCTACTATATTTAACTATTTAAGTAAGCGTAAAAAAAGTAAAAAGTGCCGTACCTATCGTATTATTATTTCACCTTTGCCATAAACACAATAAAAATGCCAGCGATACATTTTTGTGGTTCAAAACGCGACTTGCAGGGCTCTAGTGATGGTTTAATCTCGGAATTGCTCCTTTTATGAATTTTAAAGGCTCTCATCTTAAAATTGCGTCTGGGCGCCAGGACTCCAGAGCCGGCAACAGGATTTGGTCACTTGCAACTCACTTAGTTTTATCACAACCGAGAACAATAACGTTCTTGTTCCCTCTATCTGCAGGTACTCGAATACAATACCAGGTATCCTGTACTTAAGGACCGTTTTTTCGACCAAGCTTATTTTATTGTATTATTAGCGAATGCATAATTTTAGCAACGCTGTTAAATTTTAACTTCGTTGTTAAGTACAGTTTGGCGTTCCATAAAGCAATGTTCAATTTAGCAAAGAATTAAACCCTCTGTTATATTAACATAGGACTGAGGCTGTGTTAAATATTTAACATTGCACTGTTTTACATACAAAATTTCATATATTGAAAGACATAGGTTTTATTAATATTTAATTATATCATAAAACATAACCTCTTTAAATTGTTTTTATTTTCTAGCAAATTGTTATCCGACTTATCAGATGAATTTTTAGATATTTAGTTCACTTGATTTCACGCGGACGTGGAATCAAGTTCACTGAAATCAAATATCCATTCACAAGGACAGTCGCAGGTGAAAATTTCAATAAAATGGAGTGTTCAAGAGAAGCCATGCAAATAACCATAAAAAAAAAAGGTTCCAAGAGACTGATACTTATGAAAACAGACCAAAAACCGGAAGAAAACGTGCAACCACTTCCAGAGATGATCATTTTATTAAGAGAAGTGCTCTTAAAGTTTCTTCTAGAACAGTTAGAAGACGTCTAGTAAAATATAATTTGCATGGAAGAAGAGCTCGCCAAAAACAACTGTTGATCGAGCGACACAAAATACTTCGCCTTGAGTGGGCCAAAAGAGATTTAAATTGGACACCTGATGAATGAGCGAAAATCATTTGATGTGATGAGTTGAATATAGAATTAAGCATTGTAATGGTTTAATGTAGTTACGAATTTAACAGAAAAATAAATTTCTAAGCAATTATTGCACTAACAATATTAAATTTAATTTACTATAAATTTACGAAATTAAGGTTTGTTTTTTTCTTTTGTGGATCAGCTTTTTGGGAAACCTGGATCCATCTTTGTAAGACGTAGGCCGGGTGAAGCTTTTCATCCTGGCAGCATCATCCCTACGGTCAAATTGGTAGGTGGTAGCATCATGATCTGGGAGGGGGGTGCATGTCCGCCAGTGGTTTTGGTGAAATATTTTTGTGTGAGGGACGCATTATTTTGCTCGTTATATTACCATGCTTAATGAAGTTTTCGAGCCATCAATATTAAAATTATTTGATGAAGACTATCCAGAATATGTTTTTCAACAAAATAATGCCCCCTGTCACAAAGCCAAATCAACAAATGAATGGTTTTCCAAAAACAATGTACCACTTTTTGCATGACCCCTCAATCATAAGATTTCTTGCAAATTGAAAATTTATGGTCGATTCTTATAAACAAGGTATCTCTTTACAAATGTAAATCCAGAGATGAATTGAAGAAAATTATTGTGGACGAATGGTTCAATGTACAATCCGATGTAAAGTCTGTTCCTTTGGTTTAGGCGGAACTAGATTTTCAATACTAGGTACTTTTACAGATTGATTAAAGCTTTTGATCATTTTATTCAGCAAAAGCCAACTTCAATATATAAAAAAATAGCTAATGACAACTTTCAAAAATAAAAATTCCGGTTAGTTCCGCCTAATCGTTTGGAATAGACTTCACGTAAAAAACTTGTGGATAGTATGCCAAAAAGGGGAGGTTCCACAAAATAATAATTTTGAGTAGTCATTATAAGCTGTATGTATTATTTTATTTACCATTTTTCTTGTAATAGTCCTAAAATTCAATAAAGCGTAGGGTGCTCCATACATTTTTCCAAGGCTATATGTTACGTCCATTTGATGTGAGCTTTGATATGTAGACCTAAGATTTTTATTGTCCTTCTTTGAAGATGTTCAAAGTAATAATACATGTAGAGTAATAAAGGCCGATTCCGGGGTATGATTGAACAAATGTTACGTCCCAAGATATGTTAACAGACATGACAAGTGATTTGAACAGGATAGAACTCTTTTCTATATTAGTGCAGCCTGTTACCTTCTTGTAGACTACTCGTACGACAGAGAACCGATAAACATATATATATATATATGGAAATAAAAATTCTTGAATACTCGTCAAAAGTTTATTTATAAAACATCAAGAGACGTTTCGACTGGTAAATCCACATACAATGACACATACTCCATTGTAAAAAGGTGGTTTAACAACAAATCTATTAATGACCAAACTAAACATTCTCTTCTTATCACCAATGCTAATGCCCCACGTATTTATTTTTTACCCAAAATACATAAACTCAATGTATTTTCCAACATATAAAATGTCCAAATTTCTAGCCAAAATTGTATCGAATATTGTAGGCCAAACTGACAGAAACATTGAAAATAGTTTTGAGTTTGTAAAAAAGTTTAGGAATGTCAAAATTCCAAACAACCACATTATGCTGTCATTGGATGTAGAATCTCTATATACCAATGTACCAACAGACCTTGCACTCAAAACTATTGGCGAAAAATGGGACCAAATAAAACCTTTCACCACCCTTTCCAAAAATGAATTTCTTAGTGGGACTGAATTTTGCCTTAATAATACATATTTCAAAGCTTTTGACAACTTTTATACCCAGACACATGGGTGCGCTATGGGTAGCCCCATTTCTAGCGTTGTTACAAATTTAGTAATGGAAGAAGTCGAATCCAATTGTTTAAATAAATTACCAGAAACCCCAGTTATCTATTACAGATATTTAGACGATATCATTTTAATTTATCATAAAAACTTACTCAACACTTTGCTTGAGGTTGTTAACTCTTTCCATCCACGTTTAAATTTCACTTGTGAGAAAGAAGAGAATAATAGTATTGCATTCATGGATGTTTCTTTGATAAGATCGGATGACAACCTAATAGTTACTAATTGGTATCAAAAAAATACTCATAGTTGGAGATACCTAAACTACTTATCAAACCACCCTTTATCATTGAAAATTAACGCCCTGAACAACACTATAGATAGAGCCATCAAGTTAGCCCATCCTAATTTTAGATCTGATAACCTTAAAAACATTAAAAAAGCCTTTATTGCCAATAATTACCCCACTCATCTCATTGTGAGATGTATCAGAAAAAGAACATTGTCAGCTTTTAACAGCAATCCTGATAATATAAATATAAATAACAACCAGTACATTAGTTTTCCTAATTGTACAGCATTAGCGGTTCATTCTAACACTACTGGTCATATTTTTGACTTGAAAATGTCAAGATCTTAGATAAAGAAGCACATTTTCACAAAAGAATGATATCGGAGATGTTGTGCATACACACAGCTAAAGATAAATGTGTTAATAAAAAAACAGACACGATTGGTTTAACTAAATCATATTTTAAACTTTTGCCTTAAAATCAGCTGTGCGCTTATCTACTTGTCATATTACGTTCACCTACTTAATATGTTGTGACGTCTAGGTGTCTATGAGTAATATCACAAACGACCAGACAATCTCGAGCCGTCCTGTTCCATACTGCCATGTCTACTCTGAATGTGTTTGGGATGGTTTTTTCATTTCCGTATATTTTTTTATAAGAATATACTTTTGTAAAATATTGACAACGTACTCTAGGTAAGAAGCTGTCTAGTTAAGAACACTTATTTTCTATAACTTTTTATAATTATTTGCTTAATTTTGATTAATGTTTGTATTTTCTTAATATCTCTGTAATAAATTTAGTTTCACAAAATGGCGCTTCACGCCATTTTGATAATTTTCAATTAATAGGTTTAATTTATTTTCTATTTTACTATTTTATCAATTTTCAAATGTACTTATTTATGTTTTGTTAAAATAATACTTTTCTTTTTTACTATTTTTGTATTTTACAATTGTAATTTTATTTATAGACTGAGGATGACTGGATTTACCAGTCGAAACGTCTCTTGATATTTTATAAATAAACTTTTGACGAGTATTCAAGAATTTTTATTTCCTCCTACATTTTTCGTCAAGAACAACAATCTAACTATATATATTTATATATATATATATATATATATATATAAATAAAACAATATTCTCTTGGTATTCGTCAGTTTATACAATATAAACTGACGAATACCAAGAGAATATTGTTTTATTTATATACCAATCGTCAAGAAACCTATACTTTATATATATATATATATATATATATATATATATATATATATATTTGTTTTACCGCTTATGCAAGCCAATTCTATGTACTCAATGGACGGTGTCAAACCAAAATTGACGTTTTCAGACCAGGGGAATGGTCTGAAAACGTTTTTCATGTTTTTTGGAGCTCTTGCACCCTGATTATATAGCAGCGATGACAGAGAAAATTTCACAAATGGTCTGAATACGAGGGTAGATCGTATATTTATATACAAATTTAGTTCACTGATTTGTCGTGAAGAGCGCGCGCCAGTAGTTTTTGTATATAACTTTTTATACAAAAAATGTACGATTCCGACTTTGTCAGACCAGCACAATTCAGTCGACGTTGTCAAGCCTTAAATCTGGCAACACTGTATAGAATGAGCTAGATAAACATTCCAGTCATGATAATTTTAGTTCATTGTAAGAACTTAAATATTTTCTTTCAATTTGTCTTACAGAAAAACTTTAAACTCAAATTTAGTTTTGGCAGACTCGTAGATACTTGAAAACAATGCATATAACCGATTTGTATCAAATTTGTTCAAATTAAAATTTTGGTATTTGCGCCATGAAATTCTTCTTTTTTTTTCCAATTTAGAAATAATTACATTTTTATAGTTTATAGATTTTTTAAAGCGTGCTGAATGTTACTGCTTCAAATGAGACGTTAAATTTATTTAATATTTTTATTAGAATCCCAAATAAATGTACATTTTAATAAGTTTGTTCATATATTTCACAGAAAATTATTCTAATACGGATATCAATGTCCATAATTTATTCTTAATTCCAAAGAAGAACACAAAAGGTTTCAAATTACAAATAACTCGTTTGAACAATTACTTTTCTTAATTGTAAAAAATAAAAATAATTGTAAAAAACAAAAGTTCCCATTTCATTTTGAGTATTGAACATTTATGTATACGTTTAAGAGCGTACTGTACCTGGGTTACGCTCAACGGATACGTGCATTTGAAAGGGCCAAAGAATTTGAACCAAATGTTGTCGGATCAATTTGATTTTTTTTTTAATTTGAAGATAGAGATTGGCTCCGTTGGATTTAAGAGTTAAAATTTGGTTTTATTTTTAATTTTCAGTTTTACATTGTCCTAAACTTTGTCTAACTTCACATCACTGTTCCTCCGTAAATCAATAACAATTGCAAATTCCATAGCTAGAATCCTATAGATTGTACTTTTATCTTTAAAATGAGCCCTTATTTATGAAAATTAATTAATATTTAGCACCAATTCTTTGGCCCACACCGAAACACTATTTATATGAAATACTGGCATTTACAAGCATCGAGAGATGTATCCATCTGGTAGCGTGGTTTTAAACTAATCTAATCATAGTAGAGGGAGTCTTAAGCTCCGCCTTCGTTTCCTACACATATCTTTGAATTCGGTTGAAATGGGTAACAGAAGGTCTTTGGAATAAAACAGTTTGTGACGTCAAATTTACCTGTTTTATTTTAGACTTTCCGTGGTAGAATACAAATTCATATTGACACAAAAAAATGGTCCCAAAAATTAAGTTAAATAATTATGGCCGGCTTCTGAAAGCTTAGTTAACTATAACCAAATGGTGAGAACATGGTTGTTATGGTAACGTATGGGATTGTTATACTGTAATCGAGTTTAACCAAAAGGTTAAATCAACCCCTAAAGGAGTGAATCTATGATTATTAACATAACTTTTTGATGCTAAAAAAAAGAAAACTATTATTTCTACAAAATTATCTGTAAAATCAGAATTGGTAATAAATATTAATCACTTTTCACATACAAGAGCTTATTTTAAAGATAAAATTACAATATAGAGTGGTTAAGTGTTAACATTTGTAATTTTTATTCATTTACTGAGTAACAGTCATGTGAAATTGAAAAAAGTATAGCACTGTAAAATTGAAAATTAAAAATAAATCAAAATACAAATTTAAACTTATTGAAATATTTAATTTATTTACTTTATTTTTTATTAAAATTTATTTACTTATTAAAATTTGGATATTTTCTTTCATATCTTGAAATTAAAAAAAAAAAAAATCAAATTGATTCGAATATATTTAATCTATATTTTATGATTCCCAAAAATACAGGTTGATTTATGAATATTAGCACTTTTCCCTCTCCCTGTAAGCTACTTCCACTTTGATCACTCCCCCAATGACGTAATACGACTTCTCGCCACCGCACCCCGCGTGCAACGATGGACTTTGGAGGAGGCTACATTCGCCTCTTAACTTCAAATTTAAAGATGCCATATCATAGGCTCGAAACCTGGTTTCACTCTGTCATGACATTAAATTACGAGAAAATATATATAGCTCTTGTTTTTTGAATGTCAGATAAATAAACCCATAGAAAAAAAGCATGTCAGACAGACAGAGAGATTTTTTTTGCGAATTTTGTCTTACATTCACTTGGAACATGTAGAAACGAAAAACGGGTACCAAGAAAAAATTATGTGAAGGTTTCGTAGGTATTTAGTGAATGATGATTATTTGGGAAGCCAAAACAAATTTTATGTTAAAATATGTTTTTATTAATTTTAATTCGAATGCCTAATACCATTATTTGGGTTTCTAAAAATTTGCAGTATTTTTTTTTATATAGCAAGGTTCATTACTATTTTGAAAATTGCGCCTACGGCTTCCATTGGTTGTTTAAGTCATAAACTCCGCCCCTCTGATTTCGTATACATTCAAACATAGAATTAAATTATAATATCAACTCTTCCCACTGGTTATTAAATTTACGCTTTTAAAAATTAAATGCAACATTTGCCAAAATATAACTAGAATTTTGACAAAATAATTTAAACAAAATAAAAATGCAAAAAAAAAACAGAAAAAATAAAAATTGACGGGAGTTGAACAGTAGTTTGCAACTTACGAAGCGAGAACGTTACCACTGATCTACGAACGTTCACTCCTTTACTGTGTTAAATAGCGGATTAAATATTTTACATATTTTAGTTAAAAACACAAAAAATGCGTTATTTTCCGAAAACATAATCTGATCAAAAATTCCTGTTTTACTATTCCGGTTCACACCAATGTACATTACTTAGAATTTTTTCAGATTTTTAGTTTAAACCATCTGGGCTACAGGGTGTGGGACAAAATTTTGCACAATTCTCGCAAAAATCGCGTAAAAATAATTTATTTTGCAAAAATAAAATTTTGATCGGTAATCCACATACTAAGGGCTTTCATTTGATACCCTACTCAGAATTGTAAAAAAATATATATATTTTTTTTTCGATGAGCAAATATTTTTTTATATTTTTAGGGGGATATGTTTTCCAGATGTTTTAGTATTTTTCCTATGCGCGGGTCAAAGAGTTGTATAAGCATGTCAAATTTCAATTCTCTAGGTTTAGCCGTTTGGCTACAATTTTTACCGAACACACAGACAGACAGACAGACGACAAAATGACGGTATAAGGGTTTTACAAAACCCTAAAAAAGAACAGATTTAACCTCCAATTTTATTTATATATGTAAATTATCCACAACTTTGTAAATTTCACTTAGAAGATAAAAGGTTGTTAAATGATGCTTGTTGTTACGTTTCACAGATTAGTTCACTGACTGTAGTTTCGGCTCACCGTAAATTTTAGAATTGCCAGAGCCGAAACTGCACTCAAAAAAAAAAAAAAAAACAGTGAGATATAACAAAAAGGTCTAATTAAACAACCTTTTACAAATATTATTTTTTTCTCGTTTATGATCCACCTGACACGCATACTTCTTTTTGGTGTATAGAATTTCGTTTATCGGTGATTCTAAGGATCTTGCTTAATTTTACTTATCACAAGCAAGCCTGTGGCTGCCAGCAATAAATCGTTTGTGCTTGCCGTTGACCGCTCGCAAGTAGATAATAATTAAATTGTTAAAATAATTTGTGTAAAAAATATTTAGACAAATTACGGGCTCTGCTTAGCAACCAGCTATAAGCTGTACGGGCATTTCTGTGTGCGCTAAAAAATAGACGTAATCCTGTCTATATTACTCCTACATGTACACAGATTGAAAATGTGGTCACAAAACTTGAAATCAAGAGATCTAGACTCATCTCGCGCTGTCGCGTCAATGATGATGATGATGACTTCTCTTTATTTTTCATATGAGAAATATAATTGTAAATATTACCTTTTATTATCACGACAGTAATAGTTTACTGAATTTATACAGTAATAAATGTCCTTAATAACAAAATACGTAAATAATACGCCAATATAATTAAAACCAAGATACAATTTGTAAAAATATATTTTAATGCGCAGTACAACCTAGTGGCTGTGCTTTTCGGGTCAGGTATGCGACAGTATTGACTAATATTTCTTCATTTTATTGAGTAACAAAATTATTTAATTTGAAGTGTAATCATTTTCAAAAACGCGTGAAAAAAACAGCACAGGAGGATCCCCCGAATATATTTTATGTATAAAATAATAATCGGCATATATTAAATGTAATTACTAACTTATGATCAAAAAGTCTTTCAGTCTCAGATGGCTTATGTATTATAAATCGCAGATCTTCTTTTGTTAATTGAGTTTTCATAATGCACGTGTCATTTGTCGAAAAAAAAGGAGATTTTCTTATATAAAACATAGCCGCCCGAAGATAGGACATTTTGATCCATGCAAATACGTATATGAATTATCAACAAGTGTTTTTTCACATATAATATTATTATTATTTATTTAAAATGCACTCTTGAGTGTAAACATACTCCTGAACAATAGGACTGAATGAGTCGGTTTGAATGTTTTCAACTTTACAAATCATATTATACACTATGATAAAATTGGCAACGTCGCAAGGCCTGACAATGTCGATTGAACAACACTATTTTATACAGGTGATACTGAAAAAGCGGTTCCATATACTGGGTCTAATAATGTTTATTAAACATAGCGAATTTTTTTTTTGAGATTTTCTTACCCCTCTCAGTGTGCCCTGAGAGTTATAACTGGTAGATTCTATATCTGGCATATATACACGCGAAATCCTTTAAATAACGGTAGGTCTTAGGTCGCCTGTTGGATATCATTGGTCTGACCACGTCGGTTGTATCAATATATATATATATATATATATATATATATAATATGTTTCTTCTTCAATCGTCATGCAGGTAGGAAAAAAATAAGTTAATTTAACTCATTAGGATCGTTTCGCATTTATTAGTTAATGCATCTTCAGCCTGTGATATGCAGTTATCAGCAGCGGCTGATGTAATGGACAGCCATGTTAAATACGGTGGTCGTGGTAGTAAAGTATAAAAATAAAAATATATGACAAACTTATATGTAACTTTCATACTGTTTTATGTAAAATACAATGACATCTGTGAACTTCTTATACCCAACGTACGTCTGTAGTTTTTATCTTCGTTTGAATCGAAATATTGGTCATAACTTTGAGATCTCCTTAATTAATTCCTTTACTTACGTTATTAAATTGTTCATGGTCAGTTCCGAAGAGTAGGGATGCAAGTGATATACACAGGAGTTGTGTAACAGATTCTTCACTACACATAACTCTACCTATTCGTCCGCTTACTTCTCTCAGTGGAAAAAGTTCGTAATAGCCTTGAGAAAGCATTAATTTCTGAAACATATGGAATAAGTTAATGATTAGGTAAATAATAGTGAAATGTACAAATGAATTAAAAATTGATAACATATGAGAATTTTCATCCAGTTCAATATATCGTAGGTATCTAATAAGAAATAACAATATTTTCAAAAAATTATTTTTGTCTGACACTTGATAAGGCGAAACGCTGATATTATGATCAAACTGATATTATGGAAGTTACTTGTCATAACTTCTAAATGACGCATCATATGTTTAAAACTAATGCAAGAAAATTACACAGCGCTCACCGAACTTGCATATCACTTCCAACCGATTCACGGTAAGTTCATCGAAAATCAATTCATCGAAAATCAATTCATCGAATGATCAATTCATCGAATGATCAATTCATCGAAAAAAAAATATTTTGTAAATATTTTGGAGGAATGCCGAGGGGATCGGAAAGCCAAAAAAGCAGTGGTCAATAAAATTTGACAGACTACACTTATTAAATAACTATCATACTTGGTCTATTAATAATTTTTTAATTTTCCGTTCAGAAAATACGCCAGGTAAAAGATACCTGTTGGATTATTTTGAAATCGAACAGGGCTCCTTAGATCAGAAAAACCCGGTTAATGGGATCATAAATGTACTTAATACACCCATTCTTAAAGGATTATAAAAATGGTATTTCCCCATCTGTTAAGTCTTAAGGGTTTTGTGTTATGTACATAGTTTTACTATTCATATTTACTATACCACACATGATTTGTTCAATGTATGGTGATTCTAAACAGGTGGCATTGTTATGTTAGTGTGAGTTTGTTTTGTCATTAAACTAGATGATGGGTAGCTCGCTTCGCACGGCTTCTTCTAACCAAACCCTTACTAACCTAACCTAACCTAAGATAGTGTTTTGACATTAAACTAGAAGATGGGTAGCTCGCTTCGCTCGGCTTCTTCTAACAAAACCTTTACTAACCTAACCTAACCTAAAATAGTGCTTTGTCCTTAAACTAGAAGATGGGTAACTCGCTCCGCTCGGTTTTAGACTTTTACTAACTAAACCTAACCTAATTACCTTATTTTTAGGCGCATAGTACTTTATTTTCCCCCATATTAGCCCAATTAAAATGCGTATCATTGTGCATGAATTTATAAATATTATTTGCGTGCAATTGCCCATAACCTGTCTTATTAAACCTTAAGAATTGATCATTCGATGAATTGATCATTCGATGAATTGATTTTCGATGAATTGATTTTCGATGAATTGATTTTCGATGAATTGATTTTCGATTAATTGATTTTCGATAAATTGATTTTCGATGAATTGATATTCGATGAATTGATTTTAGATGAACTCGTCGGTTACCATTCCGATTTTACATTTCTATTACTTATTGTTTTAAGTTTTGTCATGTCTACAAAATAACTCATGCTTCATTTTTGTCAGCATCATTTAGGTGTCAGCTTGTAACATTATGAGAGATGATCACGATTTTATATTCATTTAGTTTCTCCAGTTAAGAAACAATAGTATATTATTTAACAAGGATGTAATGGGAGCTATATTTCACCACCCGAGCCTTAGGAGAGAACTTAGGTTGCAATCATCCGAGTGAAATACATCCATCATCCATTATATGTTAGTCAATAACAATATTGTAACTACAACATATAGATTTATCATTAAAAAAATTAAATATTAGTAAATTTAATTTAAAAACTTCTAAGTGTGAAATTCTAAGTGTCAACTGTTTAACTTCAGTACCCACGTAATCAAGATGGCTGCCGAACCATCAGCTGATTGTATTATACAATTAAAATATTATTATTTATTGTTTTATCTATTCTAACTTATAAATAATATTCTAGTCATAAAAATGGGCTGTATGAGGCGCTAATAGTCATTGCCCTTTATAGCTCGCTACCGATCTCGGATCCGAATAATCTACCAATCGAACTTTAGTAAGATTGCTATTACTGTCTCGCTTAGTGCAGATTACATAATAAAACCTGTATTTGATTAATATTGTTTATTTAAAACAATTTAAAAATAAAAAATAGACAGCTACAAGGAGGGCTAATTATAATGCGTATCACAGGACTAAATCTTTTTTTTGTACCATTTTGAAAATAAATATCGCCAAAGTGAATATTTCAGCTTATACCGAAATATAAAGTTTGGTAATGTTTTTCTAAATATTTGACATTACTGGACCTGTTCACAAGGAAAATCAATAAATATTAACTCCGGAAGGCTGGAAAATAGGCAATATTGTTTCATATACTTGGAAAAAGCAGAAAGACAGAATTGAAAGAAGAGATGTGTGGATAGCTCTAGAGCTGTGAGTAAAGAGCTTATGCGGCGGTACGAAGAATTATATACGCGCAAGAAATGTCAGATCCGAGGAAATCAATACAAAAAAGGTCTTCAACAAGGCTATATTATAGGCCCTCTGTTTTTCACCATTGTAATAGATATAGCCATAAAAGAAATTGAAAACATGGTAAAACTGTTCGAAGTTGGTCACTTGTGTCACTTGTGTACGCTGACGATATAGTAATACTAGCAGAAAATGAAATAAGGTTGCAAGAAAACCTAGAAAAGTTCAACAAGGGGTTAAATGCGACAAGCATGAAAATAAACATAGAAACATCTAAAACCATAGTCAGAAGCAGAAACAACTTAAAACATAGCTTAGAGAACTATCTTCTCACTAGATGGAAAGTTAGAGGCTGAAATATCGGAGCGAGTAGGTACTAGAAATTACTAAAGAAGCAAAGGTACAAATCTCATACATACGGCTCGGAGACACGGCCAACCACGGAAGCAATGCAAAGCAGAGTAAAAAGCACTGAAATTATATTTTGGCCGACTGGAAAGCAGGACAGCTACGGTGATATGAATGTGAATAGGATGAATAATGACACGGAAGCAAAAAGAGTCATGGAAGCAAAACTAGTCAGGAGGAAGGCCAAGGAAAGCATAGAGTGAAGAACTACGGTTGAAAAAAGAGGAGGAATAGTTTGGAAGAACGGTAAAGCCATGACGAAGACAGAAATAAATGGAAAGAGTTATAGAAAAAATCACCTTTTATCAGAAACTCAAACTCCCACATAGCCTGACACTTAACGGTAACAAAGGCTAAAGCGTGTTCTACATTATACAATTCTCGTCAAATTTTCATACTTATTTCTTTGACTAGAACTTGTACTAGAAATAAATCAGTGAAATTGTACAGTGTAGAACACTTTTTGTAGTCAAGGTCAACTTTATTCAAAACTAGATTTGTACAAACTTTTCTTGAAAATATTTTCAAGTTTACCAACAGTACCAACATTAAAATTACGCTTGTAAATATTTTGTACTACCACGTGTTTAATAGTGTTTTGTTGATCATTGGTTTGAATAGGTGAATATATAAATTGTGTTTTGTACGTAAATCACTAATTTTACAAATCTAATAGCTAGGTTATAAACACTTGACAAGATAAGAATTATATATTTATGTTGGTTCTTTAAATGAACTGAAACACGTGTAAGAATTTCATTCTCTACCAAAAAATTGAAAAATAAATTGTACTAAAACTTTGACAACTTCTAGTTCAAAGAAAAAAGTTTAGAAAATTGACGAATAAAGTATAATGTAGAACACGCTTAAAGTATTCAGTTTTTTAAGTTTACAAATATATAGTAACGCCTACCTACACAAATGCTCTTACAGAATAGCATTTTTCGAAAAATGCGTTAAACATGGTGTTAAAACTAAATTTTTAACAATACACTAATTTTAAGAGAATACACCCGCGTGAGTGGTGAAATTATAGGAAAGCGTTTATTCAAAGAAGGTGAAATGAACGCTAGAATTTCTGGATACTCTTTGATAATAGCTCTTCTAGGAATTACAATATAAATTATTATCAATCAATTGTCATTAAATACTATGACATAGTACTAAACGATAATAAATGACTTAAGCTAGTTGCTATATAAAAATTTAAATAAATTATTTTTTAAGTGAATATCCTTGCTTCTGTAATAATTATTGGTATTCATTTGGATTTTTTTATGGTAAACGTATTTCATATATAAAAACCAGAAATAACTATGTAAAATTAAATGTTATCAATTGAACATTGAATTGACATGTCTTTAACACAGAATTAATACAGAATGGCCAAGGACGGACTAGGACCTAAACTTTTTCTAGGAGATTTCCGAAACTATCGGCCCATCTAAATTAATAAATTTTACACTTTTCAGATGATCATAAGACGATTTCATGTGAATAAATAAACTAATTTTTATTTTTTAATAATCGATTTTTGTTGCGGGTTTCGCAAAAAATGCGTCAATAATGTACACTGATGGGAACCGGAATAGTTCAACAAAACTTTACGATCAGATTAGTTTTTCGAAAAATAACATCCTTTTGTGGCGTTGAAAACTATAATTATTTTGTTTTTTCAAATTTGTTGTATGGTATCAAAAGAGAGCTTAGGAGTAGATTAAGGAATTGAAATTCGTTTTTTTTTTCTTTTCAAAAACGTACTCTTCAGCCCTCTTTAACCCAAAGGGGTTGAACTAATCATCTGAAAAAAAGATCTAAGTAATATACATTGAAATTGCGTTTTTGGAAAATATTGCTGTTTTTGTGTTTTTGACGAAATTATTGTCATTATTATTTTTATTCATAGCTAAAAATGGCTGATAATGTTATGAATTTTTTGAATTTATGGCTAAGGTAGTGTATGCCTTCTTTCGAAATTAAAAATATAATAAAAAAAATTAACAGATGAGAACTGACTTCATGTGTGTAATCTCTACCTACTACGTCTGGTTCAACTTATTGTTTAAATTGTTTTAGTTTATTGTTTTTCATCAAAGAGGAATAAATCATTTATAGCAGTAAAATACTTATAAGCAGAGCCGCAGTAAGGAAAACTTACGCTAGGAGCACAGCCGTGTTTTGGCGCCCTTGGTAAATAAAAACAAGGTTCGGTTCTTACCTCTCAAAATTTAAGTGAGAAAAAAAAAGGTTCTCACCTCCCAAAATCCTAATGACGAGCAAAACTAAAAGGACCTTATCAATATATTTCTTATTAATTTAATTAAGAATTAGATAGGAAACAAGCGCAGAAATTCGCTGGGATTTTTTAATTTAAATTTTGTGACGAATATTTCGCAGATTACTAAAATTTTATTTTAAAAAATTAAATGAAAGCTCTTAATACTCAAAAAACGAAAAAAAAAAACGATTATCAAAAAATTGTTGATTTTGATGTGACTATTGAAGAAATATTGTTCTAGACATCAAGCATTCTGTTGGCTTCTTACATTTATTAAATACCTACAAAATCCTGAAATGTGTTAAAATTCACACTTAACATTAATTTTTATACTTACAAAAATTGAATTTCCATTTTTGATAATAAAATCTATTTCGTCAAGCGAATGTGTAAAGAAAACTGCTGGAGCCAATCCAACCATGAGGCGTATTTTGGAATTATACTTTGGTTTCATTGAAGTCATGATGAAAAATACATTGTTTCCCATTGAATGTCCCACGTACATTAAGTCTTTCTGGTTCGTCACATTCAAAATATAATCGATAGATGCGGGTATGTCGTAAATTCCAATTTCATGCATACTACAGACAATAAAACAATAAATTAAGTATGGCAACATTTCCCAAATACAGTCCGAGGCCTAGTACCGGTCCGCAGAAAATATTAGAATAACTGTCCTATGAAACGTAAAAATCTTGATAAACGGGAAAATAGTAGTGGAGTATCGGCAAATGATAAAATTGTATATTTTTCATTTAAAAATATTAATTTAAAAAGTTACATGTAAAAAAAAGTGACATCTTTGTAAAGAACAAGAAAAGTATACATTAAGAAACAAATTTGACACAAAAAAAAAAAATAGCTAAAATAATTATTTGTACCAGTTTTAATTCTAATCGCATATCATTATTTTCAATAGAATTTTCTATAACATTCTCATAAAAGTTAGATTTTGAAAGCCATTCAAATACTTAATAATATTGTAGTGTGTATATATACGAGGAAAGTTTTTAAAACGAACTAAAAGACAAAGTTGCGCGTGCATGTCGTTTAACAAAAACAATCAATCAATCAATCGATCAATCAATAATATCTTTATTCTTGCCTTTCGGCCTCGACATTCTAAAATATGTGTATAACCTAAATATCCCAATTAAATCTACTTCCTAATTAACAAAAATATAAATCACTAAATAACTAACAAGAAATCTTATAAATACGAAAATAAACTATTAAAAATGGCTAAGCAGTATTTTATTTCCTCTGGAACGTCCAGTCTTTCTTTGCGTTTGGTCGAGTTCGGCTTCTTTTGACTCTCGTCATCCATTCTATACCGCTTCCTGCCACCTCCAAGATTTTTTCCAACCTTGCTGGCTCTTCCCCTATTTCTGGACAGCATCTTAAGTGGTTCATGGTTTCTGGTTCTTCTATACATGTCTGGCATTTCTTCTCTTCTTCATCCCTCCAAAATTGATTGGCTGCCGCCTCGTTCCCGCATCTGAATCTGGCAATCGTCTTCTGGTGTCTGTTATTGTCTCTCAAGTATCTTGGTAATGTTTCGGTAGTCTTCATTGTATATTGTTTTGTCTATTCTGTTCTGTCTTTCTTGGTCCTGTACTTCCGTGTCTCTGTCCACCATCCTTTGCAGGTAATCCTCGCCTTCTTCCTGCATTCTCCTTACTTCCTCCAGGTCATATCCATTTCTTTCATAGTACTTTCTTCCTTCTGTTCCCCAAATTGTTTACGTGTTCTTTTCCTTTTCCTTCTTGCATTGTCTTGCGAATTTCGTTGCAGCTTAGTCTGATCTTATGATCGAATTTCGCTGCTCTGGTGTAACAAAAACAAAAAATATATTATCTATTTATGCTAATATATATATATATATATATATATATATATATATATATATATATATATATATATCAGCTGTTATGTTACTATATTGCCAGATAGTAACATAACAGCTGATTAGATTTGACTAATAAAAAATGGCGTAAAATGAAAAGAAATGGCTGTGACACAAAAGATGCATATTTACTAATACAAACATGTGCGATTCTGGGAACAAATTGACTAGCTGTTGAATATGAGAAACTAATCTCTAGGGGCTGGGATGCATCTGACGCACAGCCTAAGGGGTAAATATAGAGAGGGCGCCACAAGCTTAGAGGTACGCCAAAATGTCCGGTTGTAAGCCTGAACAATTTTCCAGAAATTCGCTAAATGCTGGTTAATATACAGATTCCTGAGGGAAAGGAAAAAGGAATGTTGACTCATATAAACAAATAAATTATTTACTATTGATAACGATTTAATACTATATTAAATTATACAAATATGTACAAATGATCATAACTATAACAACTAAGGTTACCCTTTTTGACAAAACTATCTTATATCATACTATACATAACATGAATTAACTACAAGTGGTTATATACAAGTGTGATATGGTCGGGCGTACTGAATAGCATGTTCAAAAATTGAGGAAGACTGGGAAGGATGGGCTTAGCTAACCAGCGAGGTTACTGATCAGTGAAATTTAAATTCACCTCTCTCCAAACGGATATCTTTAACTAACCAGCAAGATTACTGATAAGTGAAATTTAAACTTTGAAAAATCATTCAAAAGATAAATACATATCAACGGGGAACATCCCTACAGTTCGGTGTAAACGTTTAATAAGACTGGACTTTAGTAAGTCAATCGAAAGTTGTAAACTTAACATTAACTTGTAAGTATATAAATTACATATCAAAAAGAAAAACATTCATAAGCTCAGATACTCACTGACTACGATGTGTAATACTAGACTTCGATAAGTCACTCGAAAAATGAAAACTTTACATAAACTTGTAAATATATTAAATAAATATGCATGGGAAAACACTCAAAAGTTTATGATACATATGGGAAAACACACAGAAATACCAGAATGGCAATAAAATATATAACGTACTAATTAATTAATATGTTGATGAATTATGTCCGTACATATATAGTAATTGAGTTTTTGGGAGTCGGACAGGTTTAGAAATAAATTAAAAAAAAGTTTATTTAACTAAGCTTACGTTTCGATTTTTATTAAAATCTTCCTCAGAGCTGAAAAAAACACGTATGGACACGTATATCAATATATTTTATTATTTAACGTTTTATTTCAAATTTAGTGACTTTAACTAGGTATAGTAAAATTTTATTTATGTATTTATTTATTTAATTTATTTATTTATCTATTTTAACTTAAATTTTACGTAACTTATATTTTATTATTTGACTTTATTAATTTTAATATTTAACTAGATTATCATCTACAGCAGCGTCCCGCAACCATTGGGGCGCGACCCAATTTTAGGTCGTGGAAATTTAAAACTGGGTCGTGACTAGCGACCACTTATGTATATGAAAAGCCATTGCATTCATAACTTATTTAAGCAAAAAGGCAATCACCTCCTACTACCATTTGCAACAACACACTTAGCAGAACCTGCCTTTACAGCTCTGACTGCAATAAAAAATAAAAATAGAAATCGACTTCAAAGCATTGACACAACGTTGAGGATTGCATTAACTAAATCAATTGAAGCAAGAATAGACAATTTGGTGAACGAGAATCAGGAGCAGAAGAGCCATTAGTATGTACTGGTATAAAATTATTAATGTTTATAAAATAAAATTATTGTCCTGCACTTGCATCATATTTTTCCAACGCACATGGGTCGCCTTATAATTTTGTTATTATTTTTGGGTTGATAGACACCAAAGGTTGCGGAACGCTGATCTATAGCCTATCAATAACTATTAATTTATTTATGTATACTTAGTACCTAATCCATTCTACTGTAGTTTTATCAATGTATTTTTATAAAACAATAATTAATTATGTAATTTTTAAACTAATTTATATTCAAAATCTTTTCAGCTTTGAGGAAGATTTTAATAAAAATCGAAACGTAAGCTTAGTTAAATATTTTTTTTTTATTTATTTCTACACCTGTCCAACTCCCATAAACTCAATTACTACTGTACTTATTAATCATACTGTCAAATAATAAATTCACTGCCCTAAGTTCATTGAAACTAATTACAATACTAAATAGGATTGTTCTGCATGTAGACGAGAAACTTAATCCCCGTCAGGCGCGCATACTAGGGGGTGGTCTTCGGGTCCAGACCCCTCCCAGGAATGGAAAAATCATATACTTATTTAATACAAACTAAGCAAATTAAAATAAAAAATCACCTTTTTTATTAATAAAAATTAAATTATAATCAAAATTAAAATATATATGAGCCAACTCATCTCCGTAAAAAAAAACAATATATTTGTATTATTTTACTGATATTTTTTCGAAATTTTATGAGTGCGCGCCTAATCTCCGTTACTGTTTCCAGATAAGAAATATCAAAATTTACTCTACGTAATACAAAGTAAGAGTAACCTGAAGTAAATCCAATCTCATATACATAGAAAAACAAGTAATAAAATAACAAATCGTTTCCGAAAGTTCTACAGTTCGGTGTAGGTTGACCTCAGACAAGTCCTGACTTCGACATTAAATGGCTTGAAGGCTCAAATATGAATGATGGGTCGTATAAATTCTACAAGTCGAGGTAAACTATCGGTCCATATGGTAGCTCGGATCCCAGTAATCCACATGAATGAGGTTATAGTCGAATTCGAGATGAAACGACTTCCAAAAATATATATATATATTTTCCAATATAGTAGTATAATATATCGAGGTGTTCAATTCAATAATGAGAACGATTGAATATCGTACCCGACCCAACAGAAGAAGGCTATAATAGATTATTTAAGACTATTAGAATATGTGACAAATTAACCAAAGATTTCAACTTTCTCGGCAAAATCCCTTTAGTTTATAAAAACATGAAGTTAGTATGTTCCATATTGGTTTTATAGCTTAGACATTTATTGATTTTCAATAAATACATGGTACAGATCGCCGATTGAATCGAATAAGTGTTGCTCTGTACAGTGGCTGGCCCGGAAGGGACTCAAAATGGCCTCTTTCTTTGTTACGAGAAACAGCGTAGAGAAGAAAACTGAGCGTAATAAAATATAGTTCCAAAACTTCGTTCAAACGTGCGCCACTGCTTTATCATGAATAAAATAGAGTTCCGTGCAGTGATAAAACATTTTTTTGTAAAAGGCTTAAATGCTAAAGATATTAAAACGGAGGTAGATGGAGTTCATGGTGAGTCTGCTCCTTCATATGCAACAGTTGCAAACTGGATTGGATAATTTAAACGTGGTCGATCAAGCGCAGAGGATGAACCACGTTCTGGTAGGCCGAAAACAGCTACCGACGAAGCAATGGTTAAAAAAGTCCACGGAATCGTGATGAACGATTGCCAACTAAAATTGCGAGAGATAGCAGAGGCTGTAGGCATTTCATTTAACCGCGCACATTTTACGCCAACATTTGGACATGAAAAAGCTCACTGTAAGATGGGTGCCACGTTTCCTAACAAACGACTAAAAGCAAGTGTGAATTACTGAAACATTTATCATCAATGTGTAGACATGTTCAAGCGCAATACAAAAGATTTTTTGCGACTTTTTGTAATTGTCGACGAAACGTGGATACATCCTTATAATCCGGAGACTAAAGAACAATCAAAACAGCTCCAAAGAAGACCAAGATGAAGAGGATGATATAAATAATAAAATAGGACAAGGAAAACGTGTCATCAGGCAGTTAAACCCGGTAATGTGGAACGGCAATCTAATAAAGAAGACGAAGACGATTATCTACAAAACTATTGTCGAAATTATCTGTACGTACGTTTCAGAAACATGGGAGCTCACAAAAAGAAATAAATCCCGACTGAGCGTCGTGGAAATGGACTTTTGGAGAAGTAGTTGCGATATCTCAAAAATTGTGCACGTTCGTAAGGATACCATGAGAGCAACTATAAACATTGAAAATACTATAATAGAGACGATATAGAACCAATGGCATAGGCACCTTCAGCGTATGCAAGATGATCGATGGCTCAAGAAGACTTGGGAGAGGATTCCTACGCGCAGAAGGAGACCAGGGCGAGCAGCAAGGTCCTTGCTGCAAGGAGCTGGGCTAAGGATGTACGGGAGACGATAGAGGCAAGAGATCTCCAAGGTGGCGACTGGATGGACAGAGTCGCCTGGCGAAAAGGAAGCGAGAATAAACTACTCGCTATATATATTGTGCCAATTCGGCTTAAGTGCAGAGTTATTCCTGTATTTTTGATGAGTGAAAACGGGTAGAGTCAAATATTGTACGACGTATACACGCGAGTAACGTGAGCTAATTTTAAAACTGTTAAAATCTGATAAAACGTATACATTTATTCAAAATATGCCAGTCTGTTCTGCTAAAATAGTTTATAACGCTAAAAAGTTAGCCAAATAATCTGAAACGGAGCGGGTAATTTAAAAATTCACCGGAAACAGAACGTAGAGTCGTTAGATTTACAAACATTATAAATTAATAATTTTAAAATAAAAAATATACAATTTTATCATTGGCAATACTTCACTCATATGTATAAATGTATACCTGTAATTCCAAAATTTTTCATCTCGATCTGGATCTAGAGTTACATGTTTTCTTGAATAAAATGACCCTCTACAGTTAGTCAGCCATACATCGTAACCATTGTCAGCCAATATAAAAACTAGACATACATTTATAAGACATAATAAAAACGTAAGACAATGTATAATATAATATTTCAAAATGAGGAGGAAACATTCAAACTGTGATTTATCACAGTAGTGGAATTTTCAGATAATTGCTAAAAAAAAAAAAAAAAAACATTATAATCCAGTTTGCAATGAATTGGGGATCTAATTTCTCGACCCAGTTCTTTCAATGGTCCGAAACATTGAATTCAAATGTGCCAGTAAAATTGTATGATCGAAATACAAGAAATCGATTATTTAAATTTGGATAAATCACGTTTTAAATGTACTTAAGGTGCGTTCGGCATAAATGCTCTGTTATTGAATATGCAGAGAGTACTGTTCCAAACATGACAAATTAATTAAAAATACAGTTCCACTTGTTACCAGTAAATTTTGAGTCTTTTTGAGTGTATTTACATGTTCCATCATGAAGTTCATATCTGTACTATTTATTTTGCAAATGCTGCAGGCATAAACAATTATATCTTGACTGTTTTCACTCATATTATTTTGTGGAAATAATAACTTGTATTTTACCGCGAAAAACAGTATTGCACATATTGCACGATCTGAACTTTTGACTACTGTGCAACACAAACTGCACTACACGGTATTTGCCGAACAATCTTCGTTCAGCACAGAGCACACAGAAACTTTATGCTGAACGTATCTTGTGTAAATTATGCAGATTATTAGCTTATGCCGAACACACCTTTAGTAGTCAAAAATGTGTTTAAATAGCAAAAACAAGGATAAAATCTGACAGGAATGAGATTCTGACAAAAATAGTTTTATATTATATTATTTGTATTTTTTTTTATCATTTTTAGTGTTTTGTAGGTATGACCAAAAAACCCTTATACCGTCATTTTGTCGTCTGTCTGTCTGTCTGTCTGTTCGGTAAAAATTGTAGCCAAACGGCTAAACCTAGAGAGTTGAAATTTGGCATGCTTATACAACTCTTTGACCCGCACATAGGAAAAATACTAAAACATCTAAAAAACATACCCCCCTAAAAATATAAACAAATACGTGCTCATCGAAAACAAAAATATTTTTTTTTAAATTATGAGTAGGGTATCAAATGAAAGCCCTTAGTACGTGGATTAACGATCAAATTTTTATTTTTGAAAAATAAATTATTTTGATGCGATTTTTGCCAAAATTGTGCAAAAAAATTTTTGTCCCACACCCTGTAGCCCAGATGATTTAAACTAAAAATCTAAAAAAATTCTAAGTAATGTATATTGGTGTGAACCGAAATAGTACAACAGGAATTTTTGATCAGATTATGTTTTCGGAAACTAACGCATTTTTTGTGGTTTTTGGTTCACAAAGTACAAAAGTTATACCAATGTAAGACACTCACATGCAAGGCGTACGATGGCGCAACGTGTTAGAGCGTTGGTGTCGGAAGCTAAAATTCTCTGGAAAACGACGGGTTTCGAGTTCGAGTACACGGAGTGAATTTTATTTTATTTTTTGCATTTTTATTATGTTGAAATTATTTTGTCAAAATTCTAGTTATATTTTGACAAATGTTGTATTTAATTTTTAAGAGCGTAAATTTAATAACCAGTCTTATATGATTAACAGACGATAAATTATTTTAAACATATCGTTCATTTTGCCGTGATTACTACAAAGTAAAATTTGTCCTACACAGTCAGCATACCGCCTTCACTTATTATATACCTGCGAAACCCTGAAATGTGTGAATATTCACACTTCACATCAATTTTTTGATATAATTATGCAAATCACAACTTTAATTTTCCAAATAATCTTACATAAAACCTCTTATTGAGGAACTTCTATACATGGAATTTCTCAGTTAATTGATTGTACCATTTTATAATTTCATCAAAAAATTTAAGAAAACATTTTCCATTTTTTTATTTATTTTTTATTTTATTTTATTTTTTATTCTACGCTTTTAATATTAACGTCTAGAATTGGAAAATTAAGGATTTTGCATTCGAAACAAAGTCATTTGTGTAGTATGAAATCAACCAAGGTTTTAAAGACTAAGCAAATGGAACATGATTCAATGCCTGTCTTTCTATCCAGGTTTTTCAAAAAGTGCGTGCGCCAGCTTGTGTTCTCACGTTCTCAGCTGTTTCGTCTTTGTCTTTTGTTTACGTTGAGGTTAGTTTGTTGTATAATTGTTATTTTCGAATATAATATTTTTAAAAAAATGATTTTGGAAAAACAACTAAATAATTTAGTGAAACCCCGAAAATAAACTATTCAAAGTAAACCTTAGTAAAGCCAAAGTAAACCAAAGTAAAAATTTATGAGAGTGCCTCATAATAACACAATGTACGCATGCGCAAACAAAAATTTTCAAGTCTTAAATAATATTCAAATACTGTGTGATCAAAGTGTGTCAAAAACTAAAGACTTGAATCCTGAAAAAAACCTACAAAAGTAAAACTTGGATAGCCTTCTAATGTGATACGCCATTTAGATGGTACAAAACACGTTTTAGATTAATTTAATTATTTTATTTTATGTATTTAACAAAAAGGAAGACACTGATATCAGTATCTCAATTTTGAATTTTTGTGATAAATCACGTTTTAAATGTTACCTCCTCAAATATTAACAACACTAGTCTAATACAGTGTTTCTCAACCTTTTCTGGCACGGGACTCCCCGGAATTACGTAAATATTGTATGTGGTCAACTATATGCACTAATGGCCATAAGTAGAGAAACATTTTAAAAATTATAATATTTTTTACTGAATGAAAAATTTGATAATACAAATTTGGTTTTTTTGTATCCTTGTAAAGTCGTTTAGTCGTTTAGAAAAAAAAAAAAAATACCGGAATATTGCAAAATGCAGCCCTGTTGGGAACAACACGAATTTTGCGAAAATATCTTTGTGACTCTTAGGTCCTTGGCTAGGACCCGAATCGTAAAGAGAACTTTTTTCTCCCAGTGTAACAATAACTAAAATGTGTAAAATAATAATAATAATAGTCCTGATAGTTGGTGTTCTGGGTGGTATGAAAATCTCCTACCGAAGGGAAATCGAGACAATTCCCGCTTGAAGATTTTCTGCAACATCATTGATCTTAAGGATTCAGAAGGCAGTATTGTTCGGGTCACCCCCAGTGATGGGCGCGTAAGTTACATGATGTAAGTTACCTCATTGTTGACGCGTAAACAATTGATGTAAAGTAAACACAAAAACTCTTGTAAACAATGTAAACAACGTAAACAATGTAAACAATGATTGAGACATGCGCACTTGTTTTGAATTACAGAACCTCATTTTCAATACATTTTTATAAATAATAAAATTTTAATGAAACGATTTTAAATGAAAAAGTAAGTATATAAAATTAGGACAAGCCAATATACATATTAATAAAAATCGAATTTGCATCATTATACAGGTGTTACATACAAATTAGTAAATATGAACATGAAAAATAAAAAACTTTTTTCTTTAAAAAATTCAATCTAATTTTTTTTTTAACAAAATACATTAAATTTCAGCATTAAGAAAATCAGCCTATATTTTTTAATAACGAAAAGATTCATTGTAAATTTTGCATAACGCCCTATATTTTCTTTCATTTTTATTTTCTTTAATTAAAACAAAAACTAGTTCTTCAGAACTATTCCTTCGGTTTCTTCCCACCATTTTTTTAATAAATTTATTTTTTTGAACTGAATATACTTGTTCATTAACTCTCTATTATTCGTATTAAATAACTAAACCTAACCTCATTATTTCACAGTTGACAAAGTTTACATTGTTTACATTGTTGACAAGTTTACCAATTGTTTACATAAGTTTACACGTAAACGTAAACAATTAAAGTTTACGTGTAAACGCCCATCACTGGTCACCCCGCATTGAACGGGCACTGGATGTGACGTAAAATCTGCATCTGCATATCGCCAGGATTTGGGATGCAGCCGTATATATTTAGCTCCTAGTCTCTAGTATGACGAAGCTCAAAAGGTTACTGAAGTTTGCAACTGGTGGACACTTGTCTTCATTTTTATTTAGAGTTGCCTTGGCTCCATTGTAAGACGGTTGCCTACGGAGAACAGGCACGAGGGTTCAAATCCCCCACCTCCTTCGGATTTTTATATTTAATACTTAAAATTGGTACCTGTTTATACAGGGATAATTGGACCAGCCAAAACTTCACACTGACCACGTGACTTTCACATCTATGGCCGGCGGTCTAGACGCGTAGAAATTACCTTCTCTGCCCCAATACTCCTATCTAGGCGTTGGGAACCTATTATTTATAAATATAAATATAATATAATTATGAATATGAATATAATTTATAATTTGCAAAATTAGCCGCATTTGTATTACATTACCATACTTTCAACTTATATGAATTCGCGGCCCCCGTAATGCTTACACTTTCCTGGTTGAGAAACGCTAGTCTAATAAATAATTCATAATTTTATGAATTATCTTACCTAAAGTTTTATCATATCTCGTAACTAGAAACAAATCAGCTGATGCACCTAAACCATGGTGTATTAAAACAACAGGTCTTTCTGCAACAGGTTGTTCACGGCCGTACGGTATCCTGTGCAAAGTCAGGAGGTATCCATCTTCCGTCTGGACTTCATGAACTTCTGCAGGATAACCATTTCCTTGTATTAAATCAATCTACAAGCAAAATTAAAAAAAAAAAAAAAAACAGTATGATTTAAGTTTACACCATAAATTAAAATATTTTACTTGAACATCAGGCATTAAATGAAAGCCTAGAATAAAGAACAAAAAGTGATTTTTTAAAAACTTTTTGTTGCATTTTTTTGGTCTAATATGCCTTGTTACCCAGCAGGATTTATCTAAAAATCTGACAAAATTTGGAATATCAAGATTATACATTAAAACAGGGGTCGGCAATAGTGGCGTGCGGTTAATTTTTGAACGGGTATGCGCTATCTTTTAACTACATTTTGTTGAATTGAAATTTTTTAAATTGTTTTTTAAATTTTTTTAAAGATTTTTCTTTTTACCTTTTATACACTAACTTTAATCATTTTTGTAAATTATTTTCGTCATTTTTGATACTTCTAATAATAAAATATTAATGACTTTTTGAACAAAATTAATTCCATATTTGAAACCATTAAATTTACTTATGAAATTGAAAAATATGGCAAGCTTCTTTTCTTGACACTATAATAATAAGAAATAGTTACAAATTAGTATTTGATGTTAATCTTAAACAAACTAACACTAAAAAATTTATTACATTTGAATCGGATCATTGTTTTCTAAACAAAAGTGCGGTTTTTCATTCTATGATTCAAAATTTTGCAGTGAAGAAAGAATAAAGAAAGGCTCTAGAAGTTAAGTATTTCCAAGAAGTGTCTGAATTCAATGCCTTTTTTAATGCTTCATAATTTAGCAAGAAAACAAAAATCTATTAATATAAACAATTATTTAAACATAACTCCTAGTCTTGTTTTCTTTTTGCTATAATTACCATAGAATTCAAATTATCTTCGTTTTGTAATGCAGATACATAGATCTGTTGCTCTGCTGTTGGTTAGCGGCCTAATGGCATTAATTAGATAGACGAATATTTAAATGGACAAATTTTATTGATAGTTTAAGTTTTTTTTTAGAGGTAATTCAATATCACCCCATGATGAACAACGCTTGATGATGATGATAATAATATAATAATAATAATAATAATGTTTATTGACTAAGATACTATACAGAGTAGGTATTGTTTTTAGTCAGTC
This sequence comes from Liopterus haemorrhoidalis, assembly GCA_963971575.1. NCBI lineage: Eukaryota > Metazoa > Arthropoda > Insecta > Coleoptera > Dytiscidae > Liopterus > Liopterus haemorrhoidalis. The sequence goes on from OZ020611.1 coordinate 90,725,133, forward strand.
AATACATAAAATACAAAATACAAATTTCACAATTATACACTATTAAAATTTACATGTTCTAATTCCTCAAAGCTGTATAATGGATTTTGACACAAGATTACTTTGAGTTTTGCCTGGAATTTTTGAAAAGGTAGCTTTCTAACCTCCTCAGGTAAAAGATTAAAAAATTTAATTGAATAATAACTGCAGCAGTTTCTGGATATATTTAGGCGTAGAAAATTGGAGCGGATATTGTTTCTCGAACGAGTATAATGGCTGTGTGTTTCGCTGTTGGTTGGAATATTTTGCAAATTTTTAAAGATATGCAACAGGCAGTGATAGATATATAAGGATGGCAAGGACATTATATGGAATTTCACAAAAAGATCCCGGCAGTCAGCTTGGAAAGGAGCCGAGGCCATTATTCTCACAACTTTACGTTGTAGGGCGAAGATTCTCTTGGCAGCTGGCGAATGTCCCCAGATTAGTAAGCCATAGCTTAGTTGGGAATGAAAAAGAGAGAAATAGGCTTTTAGAACCACGTCAGTATTAACTTCTCGTTTTAAGTTTCTAATTAAATAGGTAGAAGATCTTAGTTTACGACTAAGAAATTCCGTATGCTGGTCCCAGCGAAGATGGGGATCAACATGAATGCCAAGGAATGTTACATGTGCGGGATTGTCGTAGTCATGTGGTCTAGTTGTTACAAGAAGGTTCTGGGATTTGCTTGCATTCAAGCATAATTTATTGCTGGTAAACCATAAGTTGGCATTGTTGATGAGGGGTTCATTTTCAGATAGAAGTAAGTTTAAGTCTGAATTTGCAGTTAACAGAGTTGTATCATCAGCGTAAAGGATTGTTTTGGACTCCATGAAAAGGGAGAAGTCATTGATATAAATTAAAAATAGTAGTGGGCCGAGAACTGAACCTTGGGGGACACCGAGAAGAAGAGGAAGAGGTTCAGATTTGTGGCCGTCAATTTGGGTGAATTGTTGTCGATTGGATAAAAAAGACTTAAGCATAGAACAGCTATTATCGTCAAAGCCATAAAAGGGGAGTTTATTAAGTAAAATGCTGTGTGAAATACAATCAAAAGCTTTGCTTAAGTCCAGAAAAGTGCTGAGACAGTACTCGCCAGATTCAAGTGCTTCCGTGGCATAAGCAATATAATCTAGGAGTGCGTGAGTCGTGTTTAGGTTGTTTCTGAAACCAAATTGACTATTGGAGAATAAGTTATATTTAGTGAAATGCTGCATTATCTGCTTGTGAAGAATTTTTTCTAATATCTTGGAAAAGATCGGAAGAATTGATATGGGTCTGTAGTTGTTAAGGTTATTTAAATCTCCTTTCTTGAATATTGGCAAAACTTTGGCCCGTTTTAATACGTCAGGAAAGCAATTATTCTGTATACAGTCGTTAAACACCTTGGTTAAGATCGGAATTAAGGGATCTTTGACAGATTTTATGACCTTTGAAGATAGGTCGTAGACGTCACGAGTATTGCTGTTTTTTAGCGAAGAGATAATGTCCCGGACTGTAATTTCACTAACTTGTTCAAATGAAAAGTTTGGGAAGGAAGAATTAAGGCGAGACCGTAAGAAGAATTCAGGCGATACATCAGAGGGAGGTAGTTTTTCAATTAATGTTTTGGCAATTGTGGAGAAATATTCATTAAATTGTTCTGCTGAAAATGGAGGGTCGGAGTTTTTTGAATTCTTTCTACGCTTGTTAATGATTTTCCACGCGGCTTTGTTTAAATTACTAGACTCCGCAATGAATTTAGAGTGTGCTGCTATCTTAGTTTCAGAAATTTCTTTTCGGTAAAGAACTTTATATTTGATGAGTGCGAGCTTGTTTATCCTATTTTGGTTTTCCTGGAAAGATTGTTCTAGAATACGAAGAGTATTTCTCATATTCCGAAGATGGACATTAAACCAATTCACTTGGCAGTGGTTGGCTTTATTAGAAATTTTGGATTTCTTAAGAGGAAATGTTTTGTCGAAGATGGAGAGAAATAATTGAAAGAATTTGTCGAACTTATCTGTTAAGTCAGAGGTAGAGATTAATAAATCCCATGAAAGCGAGTCCAATTTGACGAAAAAATTTTGTATGCTTGAGTCGGAGATCATTCTGTGATAAATGGAGGTAGGCGTAGTGGATTTAGAAGGAACGCTAATGCAGTCAAGGGGGAAAGTTGCTAGGATACAATCGTGGTCTGAAAAACCAGGAATTTTGTGCATGTTATTTTCATTGATATTCATGTTGTGAAAGATGTTATCTATTCTGTTATTCAGACGAGTGTTAAAATTTACTGAGGAAATTAGATTAAAGCTACCAAACAAATCTAAGATAGTATTAACATCAGTAGTATTAGTATTAAAATTAACATTGAAATCACCACATATAATGATATTCCTTGAACTATCCAAGGCATTCAATATTTTGTTAAGATTGCGGATAAAGATGGGCAAATTAGAAGATGGAGATCTGTATATACATAATATTATTAAATTATACAAACTTAAAAACGCAGCACTAACTTCACAGTGAGAATCAATGCCGAAATTGTTAATCTGTATAAGGGGAATAGCGTTACTGTTGGTCCTATTTAATATCATTGTACCTCCGCCGCCCATTGACTTTCGACAGTTAGAGGCTGCACATTTATAATCGAGAAGACGAAAAGAGTCCAGTTCTTCTTCCTTAAGCCAATGCTCCGTGATACACACAAAGTTGATGTTTTTATCTGTCAAATATGCTTCTAAGATTTCGGTTTTGTTCCTGATGGATCTTAAATTTAGATATAGAAGGTTGGCTGAAGGGGGTTGGTTACTGACGAAAAAACTGTTGTGGTTGTCTTCCTTTAGATCTGTTTTTAAGAGATGGCAGTAAATAACGATATTTAATGTGTTCTAACAGTTGCGTTTTGCCAACGATGTTGAGGTGAAGTCCGTGTCGGGTGAAATCAGTACTGTTAAGAATCGAGCAGGGGTTTATGACTATAGATGCTTTATCGAAAACAGAAAACAAGAGCAGATTGTTTTGTAGGGCAGATGAATTAAAGTTGTAGTGATTATCCCAGAAAGGTGTTGCCAATATGGTCAGATTTGTGTTGACAAGCTTACACTTCAAATCTGTTAGAAATTCCCGTGAAATTGAAGTATTCCGAAGCGCATTATTGGTGCCGGCAAACAAGATGACTAAGTCATTTTTGTCAAAGTTATGACTTAGTTTGCAGGCGGTATTAGCGACGTCTTCGAAACAGGCATTTGGTAGCAAGTAACATAATGGTTCGAAAATGTTAATGTCCAGTATGTCATGCAGGACTGAACCGCAGTGTCGTCCTTGGCTATCAGCTACGAATAGTATTTTACGTTTTTTCGTGGCTTTCGGAATATTCATGGGAGCTGCAGTGACGGGACGTTGGGAAATTTGAGCATTGGTCAATTCGCTGATCTCAGTTCTTAATTTTTGCATTTCCTGGACTTGATTTGCTTGTTCGAATATACGAATTTCAATATTTCTATTTAATTCGGCAATAGTTTGCTCATAGTCTATGCAATTGATACAGCTGGATGTTGCCTTCGAGATATTAGAGATTTTTGCTTTTAAATTGTTTATGATTACGGTATGCTCCTCAAGTTTCTGGATCAGAGTATCTTCTTCTTCGACTGCCAATGATTTGTAAGATTCGTATTCCTCTTTGGTTCTTTGCAGGTGGATAGTTTTATCGTTGAGGTCAGATTCAAGTTCATTGATGCGTTCCTGAAGAAGTACAATTTCGTTCTCTATATCTGTGATGTCAAAAATTGGGTGGACAATGATATGACCAAAATCCAACTGATTTAATAAGGTTACGAGAAGCGATTTCCTTAGATTTGTGACGGTTAAACCTTTAGTGCGCAACAAATTTTTAAGTTCAATTGAGTTCAAGTAATCGTAGTTGGCCATGATTTGAATTAAAGTTGATAGAAGTAAATAATAAAGCAGTGAAAATAAAGGAAGATAAAATGGGCAGCCTTAATAAGTGTGTAAAAAATATATAAACACCCTAGACAAATCAAAGAATTATAATAACAAATAAAGCGAAAAAATTTAAATGTGAGAATAAAAAATAAATAAATAAATATAATAAATAAATAAAATAAAATAAAATAAAATAAAAATTAAAAATTAAAAATGACAAATTAAATGATAAATGAAAACATAAAATAAATTAAAAATGAGATTTCAATGTTAATTCAAATGTACAGTGCAAAATAAACAGACATTAGTTAACAAGTTAAAACCACAGTCAACAGAATACAGCTGAGTTACAAACAAAAAAATAAATAAAATAAAAGGAAAAATGAGAAATTTAAGTTTATAAATAATGTTTTTTTTTATTAAATAATGAAGAATTGAGTTTATAGAGGAATAAAAATATTTTTATGAGAAAAAAATATTTTAGTGAACTCCTCAGGGTTCGAACACAGGTCACTAGTATGCTTCTAGATTGTCAAGTATTTAAACCTCGCGACCACTGCACTGACAAGTTTGTAAAAGGTTTATGCAAATTAAGTCAATTGGTTTATTGTTATAATTTCACAAATAAACTCATAAAATAATATTTAAAATTCTTGGTTATGTCGTAATTTAGTAAATATCAATTATACTCAGTTTTTATTATTATTATTTTACACTTTTCCGCGTAAATGTTTGTTAATCCGTTGTTATTTCTTTATTTTATAACTTACTGTTAATTTTTTTGTTACAAGAATAACTTTAACCCTAATTTTGGCAATAATAACACTATATATTATAAAACAAAATTACATTTCACAAATTACATTTCACAAATGATGATGATGGTGAATTAATAACTTACCGCGCTTTTCTTAAATGAAAATGAATCTGAGTTCATTGTTCCATTTCCATCGGGATCCAGTCGATTCGCAACCCAATCTAACATGTTTCCATTAACACAAGCACATATTAAAATTAACTTATTAATTATAGCAAACATTGAGGGAGAGAGAGAAGAAAGCGCAGAACAATTTTCAGAATTAATAATATTTACTTGTTTAAGAAGTCACTAATCTACTTTTGACTTAACACATTTATCATTTATCACACAACGGATACTAAAATAAATTATTATCAGTATAGTTGATTAGTTTTCTTAAACTTGCTTAGAGTTTTGAGTTATATAACTATTGTTTGTTAAATTACAACAGCAGAACAAAGCGATGCAATACTTATACCTGCAGTAAGTTGTCTTTACAGTACTTTTTTTTATTAAATTCTTTGGTCCTTGAAAATTCACATATGATAAACCCTTGGTTTTACGATGACATGTTACTATCACATTTTGAATAATCTACTATGATGTACTAGGAATAATTGCTTGCAGTAACATCACTAAACGTCCATTAATAGTAAAATAAAGTACATTACATTATACAAAATAAGTACATAGTAAGTAATTTTTAAAATAAATAAAGCAGAAAAATAAAATGCGCCAGTGGAAGTGAATTGATCGTATCCTTAGACGAGAACCAAACAGCACTGCGAAAGGAACATTGACCCGTACAGGAGCAAAAGCACAATATTACAGAACGAAGGAAAAAAGATTTGGAAAACTAAAACAGACATGGCAATGCACCGTCATAATAAAAGGTCATAACTTATGACAAGACAAACAAAGCATTAGCCTAAGGCCCGTATATTTTATAGGCGTGTGATGCAAATAGTTGGTACAAATTAGGTCTGCAGTGACTAATCGGTAGATAATCAGTAATCGGCCATATCGATTTGGCCTATTAATCGGTATTGGCTTATACAGGTTGTTTACGGTCTTCTTTTGTGTTTGTCAGTGCAAGATTTCTTTTATTGAGTATGCGTATTTTTAATGATTTTATTTTTTTATTTATTGTCTAATATATTGTTTTTAATATATATTCTAGTCATTTAGATGGGCTCCGTTAGGCGCAAATAGCCTTTGTTGGTGTGCGCCAAAAATTTTAACTAACTAACTAACGTTACGGTCTTCTTATTTGTTTTTTAATGGGTGATACTTAGAGCCCTGCAAATCCTCGGGTATCCGCGGATTATTCGCGACAAGACAATTGTCCATGATCGAGATTGTGTTGAGACAATTAAATTTCTTTTATTATTTTATATAGAAAATAATATTTTGAACAAAAGTTACTTGGTAAACTTTCGATATAATTCTTTCTACATCTGCTCTAATTCTGGCTTTTAAATCTAGTAAACGCTTTTTTTACATAAAACTGATAAATAAGTTTTATTTAAATACCAAAATTTACCTATATACATTTTTCTCGAAAATTTTATTATGTAACCTGCCAATTGTTTTATACTACCCGAAGTAAAAAGTCTTGCTAATTCCAAAAATTGAAATTGACAATAATTGAAAAATGACACATGTTGCTATTTGAAAAAAAAAAAAATATATGAAGCACCTTCTACTAAGTAACTTTTCTCTTTTTTTTTATTCGGTAATTAAAACATATATAGCCATGTTGCATTACTTTTTCCTCACCTTGAAAAAGGTAAAACTGACGTGAGATGTTAGTTAACATAAATATGAAACTTGACAGTACTATCAACACGTATTTCATGAGCAACACGCCATCTGCTCTCTACGAAAAAGGACGCTTAGGCTCCCCAAAATTTTTGTCTCTCTCTAGGTTTCAAAATTATTAGCGCATCTAGGCCCCAAAACTTTTGGCGTCCCTTTGGTTAGTTTCAGTTTAAATCCAAAAATTTTCAGTAGTGTTTCAGAGCAGCGATTACCAAATAAGGCGAAACATATTAGTTTTTTCGTAACTGACAGCAAAACCTGTTGTGCGGATTGTGCGGATATTTTTGCGGATGCGGATCGGATGTGGATTTATTCACTGTAAAAAATTGTTGTAAAATTTACAATAATTATTACAGTGATATTTACAGAAAAGTGAATGTAAAGTCACATTTTACATGTTTTATTGTAATTTTCACCCTAGAAGTACATTTTTTGAGAAATTTTTACAATAAATAAATGTAAAAAGTTCTTTTACAATGATATACGTTGTAAATTTTACCACGAATATTTAAATTTTACATAGAAATTTGTAGAATTTACATTAACGGCTGTAAATTTTAGTTTGCAATTTGGTCGTTCGTTATGTTACGGGACCTATTTTCAAAGGAAGGCGTCATAATGGCGTGTTTTGTTTGCATAGTGCAGTTGTGTGATAAAGCAATCTGTTGTTGTGAATAGTTTGAGGGTGAATAGCACAGTTTTGAGGTAAGTATTAACATATTTAAGAATATAAGTACATATTTTGTTGTTTTTAGTTTATGATTAATCATATTATGATTGTGTATTACAATTTCTTTTACGCCTTGGCTGCCATGTGCGTTACCGGTTATTAGGGACTTTTTTCTTTTATCTATGCATGGGGACGAGTCAAGGACAAGTGCGACAGTAAGTTGATAATATAAATAAAACGATTTTTGCAACTGGGTGAAACAATGGTGGTAGCGAACGTTAGATTAGGTTAGGTTATTTACTTACTTAGTCTTAACTGTGTCTAAACCAGCGTTGTCACATCATTATTTTACCTAATCGGGATTTTTATCACGTGAAATAATATATATCAGCGGTTCCCAAACTTGTTTGACCGCGACCCGGTACGAGGTTTTAACATTTTTCGCGACCCACCTTATGAAAAAAACATTTATTTACAAAACAAATTTTATTTTAAAGCAGTAGCTTTATAGTAATAAAGAGTAATAAATAGTAATAAATAGTATAGTAATATAGAATATAGTATAGTAATAAAGAGCACAAATACACACTATTCTAGTGATTAACTAACGTAAAAAAATATAATATGTACAAAAAAAATCTGTTTTGTGTTTTTACAATTTTTTTCGCGACCCGGCGAAATTTTTCTGCAGACCGGTGCCGGGTCGCGACCCACACTTTGGGAAACGCGGGACGCACGATTTCAATATCATTAATTTTTTTTTTTTTTTGTGTTTTTCAGGTGAAGATAATCCCTTGTACTTATTAAGTGTTTGCCAAATAATTATAAATGATGGAACAAGAAGTTTCGAGGAAGCATTCCAGCAAGTTTTTGCTCTGTATTATAATTTTGATATCCAGTATCCAAAAGAAGTAGAATGTACTTTAGAGTTTATTCAAAGGTATATTCTAAAAATTTGCCCGGACAGTGGTTCGAAAGGGCAGGGAAAGAGAAAGGTTTTAAATCTTGAAACCAAATTAAGCAAATTTTCAGCTATATAAACTTATACAGTGTACTTTAAAAGTGATTGAATGTAAAAATTATTAATTGCAAGTATTTGCTCCCTTCCAGTGATGAGAAGTATTTCTGAAAAATACTTGAAGTACAGTATACAATACATAATAGTATATTTAATAATTGTACAAATACAATGATTTTTGATATTAAATTGATACAATTTATTGAAAGAAAGAGTTTCATTTTTCCCCGTTTATTGTTTATTTTAAAATTTGGAAACTTTGCGGCTGCACGTTATAATTTTATAACCAAAAAATTTGTGTCATTATAAAAATGTATAAATAGTACCTACTACGTAATTATATATGTAATGTTTTAAGACAGAATATTAATAATAACTATAAGTACTTATATAGTGTATTATTATTATAATTATTCTTTCATATCTGTTGTCAAATGTAAAATATTACATTCAGGTGTGTAAAAAACAAAAATTATTGTGTTCAAAATTTTACATTTTTGTATGTAAAAACTGTACAAATTTTTACATTCCGGAATGTAAAAGTGCACAAAATTTTACACTTAGGTATGTAAAAAAGTACACGTGCAGCTGTAAAAAATTACATTATTGTATGTAATTATTACAATAATGAAAGTAAAATTTACAAATTAAATTGTATATTTTTACATTTATGTATGTAAAAAAAGTACAACTGTAGCTGTAAAAAAAATACATTATTGTATGTAATTATTACAATAACTAAAGTAAAAATTACAAATTACAGTGTAAAAAAAAATTACAACAAAAAACGTAGGTAATAAATTTTCCAACGATTTTTGTTGTAAAAATTTTTTACAGTGTTGTTTAAAAAAGCTGCAGATGCGGATCATGAATATGCGGATGCGGATCATGGATATGCTGCTCGGATGCGGATCATGGATATGCTGCTCGGATGCGGATACAGAAAAGCTTATCCGCGCAGGGCTCTAGTGATATTACATGTCAAAAGAAGGCGAAAAACCTTAAAACACCTTAGTAAAAGTTTTATAATGAAAGAGATTAATTTTTTAAAAACTTTTAGAGCAGATGTTCGAAGTTATCATCCTGCTGTTGTATACAAAGTTTTGCTCGGCGTATCCATGAATCAGCGAATACTACAAGGCCCATGCCTTGTCGAATTTCCGTCACTGCTGCTTCCACCCGGTTACGGAGATCCTCCAGGTCCATAATTTCGGTGGTGGTCTTCAAATGCCCCCACAAATAAAAGTCTAATGGTGTTAAGTCTGGTGATCGGGGAGGCTAAGGAACAAGACCACCCCGACCAATCCACTTATTTTCAAATACATTGTTTAAGTGTTGATGAACGAAACGGCTGAAATGCGCGGGTTTACCGTCTTGAAGAAACCACATTTCTTGACGTACATTTAATGGAATATCTTCTAAAAGTTCTGGCAAATTGAAAAAAAAAAAAAATGAAATTTGTTCGCATGTTACTACAAGTTTTTCTAAGATTAATTTATCGCTTCCCAATAAACACTTATAAAATAAATATCTCTTTTGTTATAAAACTTTTGCCAAGATGTTTTAAGGTTTTTGTCTTCTTTTGACCTGTAGTATCACCCATTGAAAAAGAAATAAAAAGACCGTAAACACCCTGTATTGTTAGAATGCTGGGTTACGACAACCATAGGTGATAGAGAATTTTAAAAAACATTGTATTCAACATGTAATACATCTATTGTTTTATTAATGAATTGTTTTAGTAATAAATTGTTTTAATAATGAAATCTTTTTATCCTCTGTTTAATGTTTTCGGCCGGTTATTGCTATCAAAAAGCGCAAGTACAAAGTCCACTTTTATCGTAAACTTATGCTTGTACACATGTAACATTATACTTAAACGAGTTTTGCTCATTTGTTCATATGTTCTAAAACATGCAGATTATTTATTTAATTTATCATATTTGTTAATATAGTCAGGAAAGTTTTCCACGTGTTTTTTTTTTCCACATGTGTGCTAACCGTTGTTTTCCCACCCCTGATGGGGAAACATACATGTACCTACATGTGGAAGATTCCATAAACATGTATTGCTAGCCGGCAGATTTCATAAACATTATAAATAATCGGTGGCTGAATAATCGGTATCGGCCGATAAGGCAAGGCCGTCTAATCGATAATTGATAATCTACTAATATGCTTATCGGTGCAACCCTAGTACAAATACGTTAATAGTTCAGTGGTGGTCAATACCGTTCACTTTTTTTTGTCAATTGGTCATTATAAAATACTTCTTTCCATTTTTAGGGTTTTGTAGGTATGACCAAAAAACCCTTATATGTACCGTCATTTTGTCGTCTGTCTGTCCGTGTGTCTGTCTGTCGGTCTGTCGGTCTGTCGGTCTGTCGGTCTGTCGGTCTGTCGGTCTGTCGGTCTGTCGGTCTGTCGGTCTGTCGGTCTGTCGGTCTGTCGGTCTGTCGGTCTGTCGGTCTGTCGGTCTGTCGGTCTGTCGGTCTGTCGGTCTGTCTGTCTGTCGGTCTGTCGGTCTGTCGGTCTGTCGGTCTGTCGGTCTGTCGGTCTGTCGGTCTGTCGGTCTGTCGGTCTGACGGTCTGTCGGTCTGTCGGTCTGTCTGTCTGTTGGTCTGTCTGTCTGTTTGTCTGTCTGTCTGTTTGTCTATCTGTCTGTCTGTCTGTTTGTCTGTTCGGTAAAAATTGCAGCCAAACGGCTAAACCTTGAGAGTTGAAATTTGACATGCTTCTACAACGTTTGACTCGCACATATGAAAAATATTAAAACATCTAAAAAACATATCCCCCTAAAAATGTAAACAAATATGTGCTCATCAAAAAAAAAATATATATTTTTTTAAAATTCTGAGCAGGGTATCAAATGAAAGCTCTTAGTACGTGGATTAACGATCAAAATTTTATTTTTGCAAAATAAATTATTATGACGCGATTTTTGCTAAAATTGTACAAAAAATGGTTTAAACTAAAAATCTGAAAAAATTAGTAATGTACATTGGTGTGAACCGGAATAGTACAATAGAAATTTTTGATCAGATTGTTTTTTCGGAAAATAACGCATATTTTGTGTTTTTAACTAAAATATGTAAAATATTTAATTCGCTATATAACACAGTAATGGTCAGCTTTCTCGCTTCCTAAGTTGCATTTAATTTTTAAAAGCGTAAATTTAATAACCAGTGGGAAGTTTGATATTATAATTTAATTCTATGTTTGAATGTATACGAAATCAGAGGGGCGGAGCTTATGAATTAAACAACCAATAGAAGCCATAGGCGCAATTTTCAAAATTCTAATGTTCATTAAGATTCAAAAATCTTAATGAACCTTGCTATATAAAAAAAATACTGCACATATTTAGAAACCTAAATAATGGTATTAGGCATTCGAATTAAAATTAACAAAAATATATTTTAACATAAAATTTGTTTTGGCATCTCAAATGATCATCATTCACTTACTAAATACCTGCGAAATCCTGAAATGTGTGAAAATTCACACTTCACATCATATTTTTTTTTTCTTTTGTCGCTTGGTTTTTCAGAATTTAATACATTTCCCCTTTTTTTGTTGCTTGGTCTTTCAGAATATTAGAAAAAATAAAAAAGGGTCCTAAAATTGGCTGAGAATTGGGCCATGAGCCGTATCAGATATCAGATATCAGCATTTCTTTTTCTATCCGAGAAGATATCTATAACAGTGTTTCTCAACCTTTTCTGGCATGGGGCCCCCCAAAATAACGTAAATATTGTCTGCGGCCCCCCTATATATATTGAGCGAGAGAGAGAGGGAGGGATCACAGGGTGTATCAAGATAGAGGAAACACGATTATTCTCGAAAAGACGATGTGTGAAAAAAATTTGGTAACCAGAGTTTACCCAAATAGTATTTAAATTTTCCGGAATAAATCGGAAGTACAGGATATCAAGGACAACTCGATTTTTTATATAGAAATGTGTGGCATGTTGGGTATATTTGGATAAAGCTTTTGAAAAGAAATTTTTTTTACATAAACATGTTATTAATATCTGTATACCTATAATGGCTTGCAAGTATTTTTATTTAAGTGTTCAAAGTTGCTTTCCATTTTGAACACTTTCGCATCCTTATTTACCAGTAGCTCGGAGCATAACAAAAAATATTGCACGTTCAAGTCGTACCTACTTGATTGTTTTAATTAGTTTAAATTAGTTATCAAAATTAGTATAATTTATTTTATTTATGTTTAAAAGATATATTTTAATGAATATAAATGTCATATATTTATGAATATATCTTACAAAATTGAACGTTTTTCTATTATTATTTCATGCGTCGGTTTTATATGACTTCGCGGCCCCCCGACGAAGCTTTAACAGCCCCCCAGGGGGCCACGGCCCCCCGGTTGAGAAACGCTGATCTATAATACAAGGCTCACGAAAGTATGATAAACTCTGTTTTTCACTATGCAGTATGTGCAATATCTCATCTCCGATGACTAAATGCCTACGTGAATACGCGCAAGAAATACAAGTCGCGATATAATGAAAAAAGAGGCCATTTATGGATCTCTAAATAGATGTAAATAAAATAAAATACAGTTTTCATATTACATAACGTTTATTGATAATGGAACAAGAATATAATTCGGCCAAATGATTAACGTAATACCTCAATCATATTTTACAAGATTTTTTTTTGTTTTATTTTTCATTTGTTCGCTCCAGCCTTTATTCCAGAATACAATGTCACCAATATTCTCCTTCAGCTGTTAATTTTCTATGATGTGTTGACTAAGAACTTGCTCTATACGTAGCACTTTGCCCCGAAAACATCTCCAGCCCATATTTCGCACCAAACAGACATTCTACGTGGATGTAAATATCATAGGTGTATCATTTTTGAATTCTTGGTAGCCATATGCTGAATATGTCTTTTATTGTCCTTTGAACCTAGTATTTACAATTTTAGTTACTGGTGGTATATACCCTCGTCTCTTTAGTTTTCCCGATACTGATGTTCCAACCAATCTTGTTTGCAATTGTGCATAGTGCATTGATTTTTTCTTGAGCATCGTGAAAAGTTCGGGCTATCAGACAGATAATGACCGAGTAATCGAAGTCTTCCAGTTGATTGGTAAGTCCCTATGGTAGTCCTCGGTTGCAGTTATTAACAGCTCGCATAACTGCATCAACTTTAAGCAGAAATAGTAGAGGTGACAGCACGCAACCTTGTTTGACACAAGTAAGTATCGGGATTTAGTTACTGACTCTACCTTTATGGACTACTCTACTGGTAGAATATCTGTGCATCTCGTACATTATCCGAACAAGCTTATTAAGTACGTCGTTTCGCTCTAGGATTTTCCAAAGGACTCGCCTATCTAAGTGACCAAATGCCTTTTCAAGTCGACGAAGAACAAAAAAACTGGTAACTTATGTTCGGCATATTGTTCTATTGTTATCTTAATTATGTTATTTGATCTAAACACTTTAGAATTTTGTTAAACACCTAGAATTATGCTAGGGACATTTAAGAGAAAAATCCTTCTGTAGTTGCTGCATTACAATCTTGGGGTAGATCAGTGGGATTTAACACTTCTCTAAAGTGCTCGTGCCAACCTATTTTTACCAATCCTATTTTTAACAGTCTGGTTTTTGATGTAATATTTATAATACGATATTTATATTTAGTTACAATTCAATGAACCCGTTTTTGAGTAATTGTATTCAGTTAAATCATATACAGATACCGTTATATTCTCTCTTTAAATTTTGTATATTTTAAAAAATTGATGTGAAGTGTGAATATTCACACATTTCAGGGTTTCGCAGGTATATAATAAGTGAAGGCGGTATGCTGAGTGTGTAGGACAAATTTTACTTTGTAGTAATCACGGCAAAATGAACGATATTTTTAAAATAATTTATCGTCTGTTAATCATATAATAAGATAATTATTAAATTTACGCTCTTAAAAATTAAATACAACATTTGTCAAAATATAACTAGAATTTTGACAAAATAATCTCAACATAATAAAAATGCAAAAAAAAAACAGAAAAAATAAAATTCACTCACACAGTACTCGAACTCGAAACCCTTCGTTTACTAGCGAGTTTTAGCTTACGACACCAGTGCTCTAACCAATAACGCCATCGTACGCCTTGCATGTGAGTGTCTTACATTGGTATAACTTTTGTACTTTGTGAACCAAAAACCACAAAAAATGCGTTATTTTCCGAAAACATAATCTGATCAAAAATTCCTGTTGTACTATTTCGGTTCACACCAATATACATTACTTAGAATTTTTTTAGATTTTTAATTTAAACCATCTGGGCTACAGGGTGTGGGACAAAAATTTTTTTGCACAATTTTGGCAAAAATCACATCAAAATAATTTATTTTTCTAAAATAAAAATTTGATCGTTAATCCACGTACTAAGGGCTTCCATTTTATACCCTACTCATAATTTAAAAAAAATATTTTTGTTTTCGATGAGCACATATTTGTTTATATTTTTAGGGGGGTATGTTTTTTAGATGTTTTAGTATTTTTCCTATGTGCGGGTCAAAGAGTTGTATAAGCATGCCAAATTTCAACTCTCTAGGTTTAGCCGTTTGGCTATAATTTTTACCGAACAGACGACAAAATGACGGTATAAGGGTTTTTTGGTCATACCTACAAAACCCTAAAAACGGATTAAACTGAAATATAACAATCTCATAACATTTACCGCCTCTTAAAATTTCCGCCCTAGGCTACAGTCTACGAAGCCTTATGATAAATACGCCACTGCACCAAATCATCATTATGAAATAGGGTTTTTCCTTATAATTTTACCGTTTTCGCTTTATTGTAATTGTTTGAAAGAATCCGGGTGCCCTAAGTTGACACGCTGTTGTTTTTTTTCTATTTATTCAATTTAGGCGCTTTTTAGTTTCAAGGTAACATACATAAACACACACGAACTAATTTATACATAACTATAAATTTTCTACGTGTGAAGAATAATAAAAATATTAACAGCTAATCTAAAAATAATAAGAACGAAGAAATTTTCGCGTTTAAAACGTATAATACCTTTGCCAGCTATAATATGCTATAGGTACTTACCCATTTTGTGAAATTTATGAATTAATGTCGTACGTTATCCTCACCATAAATGTACCATCTCAGCTTCCAACATATTTGCATGGTTGCATCGGACGCTTTGTGTTGCGGGCAAGGGTTCCATGATCCGTAAAAAATTGCCTAAGGGTTCCACAAGAAAAAAAGTTTGGGAAACCCTGGTGTAGAGATACACATGTGTGTATTATAAATCGGGTGAATAGCTGATCGCCGTTTCAAGTCCAAACTTGTTTGTTTTCTTCGCGTGAGTATGCGTTTTACGTACTGTTACAATCTCCGTGCAGTCCACTTGTTTTACTTGCTCTGTGGTGCAGTATGTGTATACAAAATGAATATTGAGAAATTAATATTTTTAGTTTTTGATCGAAGATCGATATGAGATCAAAAATGTAAAACTTACCATACCTTTAATTCTTACCTTAAAGTTATGATTAACTTTTCAGATGGTGAAATACATTCCCTAAAATAACATTGTCTTTTTATTTCATGCTCTGTAGAATTTAATATATATGAGTATGTGTCGTGACTCATTCGATAATATTCAAAAAAATTAATGGTAGTTTCTTAAGCGCTTCAAAACGTTGAAAATATTCACTAAAATGACGTTTAACGAATATGCTGTTAACCCAATACTGCCGCTGTTTTTTTTTTTTTTTTTTTTGTTCCAATATAAACGATTTTAGTAATGAATTTACGGTTAAATAAAATTCTTCGTCGCTATCCATGTTTATAAATAATATATCACACCCACTTCGTTTATGTACAATCGCGCGAAACTGCTAGAATTAAAGACCACCTATCTACTCGCTCGAATACGCGCGAATATGCCCAAAGAGTACTTCGCGCGAACACGCTTCCACTGTAACTTCAGCCTTAAGACAACAATCTCTTGCCACCTCTACGAATTATTTTTAGGACAACCTGCTCTATAGAGCCGGTGCGAGCCCATAGCAGCACATCACTGCATACCTACACACAAACAGACTAATTTATATATTAGTAGAGATTTGTTAATAACCTTGTACTAGGCATATTAAGCACCCATATACAATCAAAGTTGCATAATATTAGAAATAAGAACAAGTAAATAAATAAACCTAAACTTTATTATAATTTTATAGTAATTATTATCAATATCTTTTCATTATATCTAAAATATGGTCATATAAAATACTGTTCGCATCATTGGCCAATAAAAAGTCCACATGGTTAAAATATGGTACACTAAAAACTCCAACTAGATTTGGTAGCTTTTGACCTAATTTTACTGTATCCTGAAAAAAAAGAATTAAATTATTATAATAATTAGTCATAGAGCGGATGTAATACGAAATGTGAGCCATAGGCATTGAACATGGGAAGTAAATTATTCCTAACGAAAAAGTGGTATTATTTTACAATAATCAAGATTGGACGAGGACATAAATTTTTACCAGGATATTATCGACCCAACCGAGTCGGTACTACAAATGAATCATTTGTAGTATAGTATTTCCAAAATGAAATGGCCGTTCTTGTTAAGAAGCGTAACAAGGCGGTAATGGGTTTATGGCAGTAATCCCAAGACTTATTGCAGTAAAAAGAATATAAGATTAATACCTCTTATATTCTTTTAAAAGGAATTTTAAATTTTAATTGAATAGATGTAACACTAGTTCAATTGAAGTTTCTTAAAAACAATTAAGTATATTTTCCAAATTTATAATCCTATTGTTTCTAAATTTTAGGAGTTGTTATACTTGTTTGTTTGTTAATTTTCAACGTTCATAGCGTGCATACATTAACAACATGGCTCGTTGGCGACCATTTGATTTTGAAGAAATTCCTTATTTCTGTAGTGAAAATAGTGAATCTTTGTAAGGTGATTTGGAGTGCGAAAATGTGGACGTTAACGTGGAATGCGAAAATCTGGACGTAGCTACTAAAGAAAAGAGAACAAATCTATACTTAGAACTGCGGAATTAACTAGTATTCCATACAGTTGTTATGTATGGAACGTTCAAAGTATCATTGTTCGTGGCAAAAATCAGCAGGAAAAACGACCCGATTTACAAGTTTTCAAGAAAATAAATAGTTTTATGTCTAAAACAATAAAAAATAAAATATACGACTTTTATTTGAAAAATATAGTGCCGACTGTTTAATATGTATAATTATTTGAAGTTACTAGGATTTAATTTTGTTGCAAAAAAAGAATAATTTTGTTTATGCAAATTGGAAGTATTTAATATAGACTATAAAGACTTTAAAACAAAACGATTTTTAAACATGCCTATATTTATAATTCAAATATAGCCAGTCCTAAGCCTGATAAAAATGTGAAGGAATACCATGTGAGTATATACAGTTCATTCTAAATAACATATAAGAAAACACGTTCATTTTAAATAATTATTACGGTCCTGTCAACTACTATTAACAGAACCATATACTCAGCAGGTATAATGGTTATACTATCAGTCATTATTGGAATCAATAAGTAAGGGTGGCAATTTTATTTTGGAAATACAATAAATTCTACACTGATCGACCCCAAAATCCTTCCAGCTCACCGGGAATTTTCCCAAACTTCAGATAGTCAGTCCATCCCTGAGAGTAATGAACTGTTGCTCAACCAGCGAGTCGTGGCGAACGAAATTTGGATGCACATGGGACTGCCAGAAAAATAGTTGTAGGGACACTTTAAGTAACGCATTTCTAGTCTATCTCTTTCGGTTTATCGTTATTGTACTCTGTAGCTTTATCTCTCTGGGCAGACATTATCCGCATCCGCCACGGGTCGCTGGTTGAGGTATATTTTATATATGCTTAGGGGTTGGTTGTCATCTAACTGAGATAAAATATTTATAATTAATGAAAGAAATAATAGGTAAAGAAAAAAAAAAAAAAAAAAAACATTAAAATATCATATTCATTGTCTTTTTACTCACTGTTATTCCGCATCAATAACTATTTAGAAGAGCCAAAATGGATATAACCAGTGATGTATTGGAGCCGGCTCGCCCAGTTCGCGCGAGCCGGTTTTTCATGTATTTCATGAATTTTGCGAACCGGTTGATAAACTCATTATTAAGAATAAAAATTTCATAAAATTGCAATTAAATATTAAAATTAAACATTTTAATTACTTTAAACAAAATATTATGCAATATTTTACATTGAATCGTTATTTTAAGATATAGATATTTAGGTACACTAACACAACCTGTATTTAATTTATTGCTTTTGCAGTTATGATTCGAATTGGATAGTTTGTTGTTCAAAAGGAATAATGTGCTCCTGCGTCGTATTATTAGCTGTCTGGAATTTTAAGTTGGTTGATAAACATACTCATTATTCAAAATTACATTAAACTACAATTAAGTATTAAAATCAAACATGCTAATTACATATATATATAAGCTATTGTGCACAAATACATGCATTGGATAGAACTCGCAAAAATGCAAAGGAAATATGACAGCACATATTTCGAATAAAATTGGATAAAACTAGATTCTCGAGCGACTTGATACTTAAAATACGTTTGTATGCCGTTTTATTTCGTGTTCCAAAGTTTCCATCCAAATACAAATTTATAATTTTTTTTTTTAATTTTTCCTCACCTCTTCCGTTATAGTGATGTCTTGTTGTCCAGAGTATAGGGCTGCTGGAGCTGTAACTTTGTTCATGTCATAAGCTGGTGATTGGGTTTGGTTGTATTTTATTAAATTTATTTTAGTTCCATAATCTAGCTGACGAAAATCATCTGCAAAAAATAATTACCGGAGTAAGCTGTAAAATCTTAAAATGAAAAATTCAATAATTAAAACATGCAGTGCCGTAACTAGACAGGTGCAACAGGTGCATAGGCACTGGACCCCGGACAAAAAAGGACCGGAATGTTGTCAATAGAGCCGAAATGAAACTATGGATTTTCTTTTTGTTTTGCTCATCATACTAGTGGCATATCCAGGGCGGGCACTGAGGGCACGTACCCCATTTTAAAGTCCAATGCAATGAAAATTTAATAAATATAAAACAAGGTAACGTATCGTAAAATTGCTTATGCATTTTACAGCAAATAATATATTCTTTATTATGATCAGTAGAGTTGCCGTGACTCCGTGGTAAGACAGTTATCTACGGATAACAGGGACATGGGTTTGAATCTCCTGAACCTCCTTTGGGTTTTTATCTTCCGAAATTGTGCAATCAGTTCTGGGGTCGACTCAGGCTTAAATATTTAATACCTACTTAACATGAGTCCCTGTTTATACAGGCATAATAAGACCGGTCGAACCGTCACACTAACCACGTGGCATTCATATCTATGGCCAGCGGTCTAGAAACGGAGAGCTTACCATCTCTGCCCGTTATACGCCTATTTTCTTCTTGGTTTTGCTTATCAACCTTTGTTCATTTACTCTTTTTTTCATCTTATTTCTTATTTTCATCTTATTTCTTTTCACTGTGGATTAGTGAAGAACCGGATGTCATTTTGGCCAGATATTTGATGCAGTGTAATTCGGCCTATCGGCCGGACTGGATTATGGTGCCCGGCCGAATGTCGCTACATATTTTATCGACTGTTACTGTTTTTTTATTCGACTGAACTTGACATGCGCCAATGTTTCTAAACATGGAATTTGAGTAACTTAACATCTAAAAAGTAAAAAGTGACCAGTGTTTTGTGTGTGATGGTAAAATAAAAACGAAATGACGATCAATGTTTCATTTCAGAATCCTGACGGCAATATAGATTAATTATATTTGTGACATAATAAATTTTATTATAGTACGATTTTTCAAATAAAATAATTACTTGCAAATATACAGGCTGAGGCAACACTTACATATGTTCAACTTGATTATTTCCTTAATGGGGGTCCAACAATGGTGGTATCAAAAAAAAAAAAAATTATGTGAAGTGTGAATATTCACACATTTCAGGGTTTCGCAGGTAAATAATAAGTGAAGGCGGTATGCTGAGTGTGTAGGACAAATTTTACTTTGTAGTAATCACGGCAAAATGAACGATATTTTTAAAATAATTTATCGTCTGTTAATTATATAATAAGACTGGTTATTAAATTTACGCTCTTAAAAATTAAATACAACATTTGTCAAAATATAACTAGAATTTTGACAAAATAATTTCAACATAATAAAAATGCAAAAAAAAAAAACAGAAGAAATAAAATTCACTCCGTACTCGAACTCGAAACCCTTCGTTTCCAGCGCATTTTAGCTTACGACACCAGTGCTCTAACCCATTGCGTTATCGCACGCCTTGCATGTGAGTGTCTTACATTGATATAACTTTTGTACTTTGTGAACCAAAAACCACAAAAAGTGCGTTATTTTCCAAAAACATAATCTGATCAAAAATTCCTGTTGTACTATTTCGGTTCACACCAATATACATTACTTAGAATTTTTTTAGATTTTTAGATTAAACCATCTGGGCTACAGGGTGTGGGACAAAATTATTTTTGCACAATTTTGGCAAAAATCGCTTCTAAATAATTTATTTTGCAAAAATAAAAATTTGATCGTTAATCCACGTACTAAGGGCTTTCATTTGATACACTACTCAAAATTTAAAAAAAATATTTTTGTTTTCGATGAGCACATATTTGTTTATATTTTTAGGGGGGTATGTTTTTTAGATGTTTTAGTATTTTTCATGTACAGGTCAAAGAGTTGTATAAGCATGCCAAATTTCAACTCTCTAGGTTTAGCCGTTTGGCTACAATTTTTACCGAACAGACAGACAGACAGACAGACAGACAGACAAAGAGACAGACAGACAGACAGACAGACAGACAGACAGACAGACAGACAGACAGACAGACAGACAGACAGACAGACAGACAGACAGACAGACAGACAGACAGACAGACAGACAGACAGACAGACAGACAGACAGACAGACAGACAGACAGACAGACAGACAGACAGACAGACAGACGGACAGACAGACAGACAGACAGACGACAAAATGACGGTATAAGGGTTTTTTGGTCATACCTAGAAAACCCTAAAAATGCATTTGTTTTGCAAGAGGCACGGCAGTTAATAACTAATTTTTAAATTATGCAACACATAGTCATACAAAGTCAACGGTGTAAAATTTTTATATCATTACATAACAAAATTTTTGAGAAAAGCGACTTTTTGTGGTCTTAACAATAATTTGATTAGTGACTCATAACAGTAATCTATCTATTAGAAACAATTGCATGCATTTGTTTCCATTATTTACTAACAAATAAGTTGTCATTATGAAGGCCACAAATTGCGATTTTCTCAAAAATGTTGTTATGGAAGTATATACAAATTTTACATGGTAATAATGATGATAATAATAATAATAATAATAAATTTATTTAAATTTAAGGTACAGAAAAATATACATAATTTACGTCACTATTACATACATGTAGGTACTACAAAGAAATGTTTATTTTTAATAATAATATTTGTGGTCTGTGAGTATTCTTCAATGCTATAGTAAACTTTCTTTACGAAGTGATTTCTCAAAACATTTTTGTATTGTTTTGCAGACAATTCTTTTATAGTTTTCGGAAATTTAGTAAATAACTTTGCCCCAATGTGATATGGCAATTTTTTGGATATATTATATGTGACCCAGGAGAGTTTGAGGTTATCTCGTCCTCTGGTTTCATATCCATTTAAACATATTTAAACATAAAAATATTAATGCAATTTAAAATTTTAATTTTCATAAAAAAAAAAATACATAATATTAAAGTGATATTAATAATTAATGCGATATTTGACAATGAAAATTCGCGACCAATTCGTTGTAATGTGGGACATAATTAGAATTTCCAGTTCTCAGGCATTGGTCCAAATGAGCGTCAGTGAGGCCTGTTCGGTATTTTGACTTTAAGTATTTTCTATTAAAAAACATACATTCACAAGCATATATCTCCGCGAGATAACTGGAACAATAATATTAACATTATTGCTTTCTTTCATATTGGATCTATATTGGGAATAGTTTTAAAATTTAGTTTTACAATAAAATTTAATGAATATTAAATTATATTTATTTATAAAACTATAACACTTCTAGTCTTTTTGACAGTACTTTTATTACTAAAAGCGGCTCGGAAATAGAATTTCGCATGGTTAGGCGGGCACTTAGAAATTGCTTCGCGGGCACCGCGTTGCCTTCCCCTGATATAGAGTATAAAGAGCAACGGGCTCAAAATTGAACCTTGAGAAACTACAAAGTCCGTTCTTTGAACCGTTGAAAAGGTATTATTCACGCAAACATGTTCAGTTCTCTCTGACAAGAAACTCATTAGAAGTTTTTTAGCAACTCCTCTAATGCCATAGTAGTCTAATTTATTGCACAATATAGAATGGGAGACACAATGAAATACTTTAGTTAAGTCACAAAAAGTGGCAGCAGTATGGAATCCATTTTCTAAATTTTCCATTATTTGAATTATCAGATTTTCGGTTGCTTTAGTAGTGGATAATTTCCGCCTAAAGCCAAACTGACGATCAGATAGCAGCATATTTTTTTCGAGAAAGTTTGTTAATCGATTTTTAGGGTGGTTTCAAATATTTTTGATAAAACCGGCGTTAATGATATAGGTCGGTAGTTTGAAGGCATATTTTTATCCCCTTTTTTGTAAATTGGTACAACTTTTGAACATTTTAATTGTTCCGGATAGATTCCCGATTCAAGTGAACTATTTATCAAATAGACAAGAGGTTTAGTTATAATATCAACAGACAGTTTACACAATTTACTAGTCATATATCACAAGAGCTACTGTTCGAGAGTTTTAATATAATGTCTTTAATTTCATATTTGTCGATCGGTGTAAGAAAAAAAGGTTAAATAGAGAGAAAAAAAGTTCTATAACAATATGTAAAATAATATGTGTAGTGTAATTTGAAGAAAAGTTACCATTGGCCCCAAATGAATTTTATTTGAACAATATTTTTCTAAAACAATATTTTTCTGCAACTCTTTTTATTAAGGAAATAATTGAGGTGAACTAAGTGCTGTCTCACCTGTATACGTTTCTTATTTCTAACATAATAAAAAATAAATCCGGCCGAACTCCCAAAATAGCCGGACCAGTACATCCGGTAAACTGGCCGGATATGACGGAAGTAGTATATCGGTTAGACGTCTGTCCCATCACTACTGTGGATATCTTTTTCTTTTGCTTATCACGCTGTGATTTTTATTTTTTTAATTCGTTTTTCGACCAATACGTTGTTCAGTCTGTCCCAGGGCCAAAAGTTAAAACTATACAGAGAGCACATGAAAAGCTAATTGCAGCTCTGAGAATACTTACCCAGAATAATCCCTTGTAAATAATGTATGAGTTGATAAATTGATGTACCAGCAGGAAAATAATTGAAGAACGTTTCTATTAATGTCTGTAACAATTTATTAAAATAAAAAATTATGTGATGTGAGAGTTTCTACGCATTTCAGGGTTTCGTAACAATCTAATAAGCGATGCCTACTTTTCCCAGGAGAACTGGCCAGTGATGTGATAGCATATCTTTATGTCTCTTTATTTAACATAATACAGAGGTATAAATTGGTACATTTATAAAGTAGATGCAATAAGAGATTAAACCCCAAATAGAAAAAGCACAAAATTTAAACAGAAATATTAATTTAATAAATAATAGCTGTAAAGCTAAAACAATTTAGTAGATATACCACTTATTACTATGCAGGGTAAACACCACATATACCACAAAGGTATGTGCGTGGTATCAATGAATATGGATTTTAAGTAGTGAGCGATCCTATGTATATATTATATATTAGTTATTTTAACTTTTATACACTTGCTAAAGTAAAAATAAAATATGTGCAATGTATTTACAAGATATTAACAGTTGTTAAAGATTGAATCTAGTTCAATTTTTGTTAGCTGGTTTATCCATTTTTTGGAAATTTTGATTAAATCATTTTGATGAATATTAATCTGATGTCGTGAAGCGAAATTATGCAATTTATTGTAGATTTTTGGTACAAAATAATTAAAACTCCTCTGCCCTATCGTTTTAATTGCTTTGTAAGGCAATGCTTGCCCAGAATATCTAGTAGCATAGGGATGTTGTATATGTAAGATATGAGCCTTGCTTTTATTAATATGTCTTATTATTGATAGCGCAAACAACTGTTGTATATTCATTAATTTAGATTCAGAAAATAACCTTTCTGTAGGAAAATATATTGGTTTTTTCAGTATTATTTTAATTATCATTTTCTGAATTATTGCTAATCTTAACATATGACAGTTTGCCGCTCCACCCCAAGCTATTAGCCCATAAGTAATTATTGACTGAACAAGACTGTAGTAAAAACTAGACAGTATTCTCAGTGTATGCGCCAAGTAATGGCGTCAAACTAATTGTAATACGACTTGCAGTCGGTTCTGCGTCTATTGCTTAGCAACAAAATGCCTATACAAATTCTAGTTTCTGCACTTGTGACGTCACTGGGCAGTTCTCGTGGGAAATTCACTCTCCCTTCGCTTATGCTACTAAATATCTGGGACCTTTTTACGTCAAAATAAATAATGAAGAGTTTTTATTTAACACTCTACAGGCTGTTCCAAATAACTTGTTAAGCATGGGGATATCGAGAACGGTAAGAGATACGAGGTCGCTTAAATTAGACCAAAGTTGCCGCATTAAGGGACCATTTTAATGATGTCGTTGTTCTAAAAAAATACATAGGTTATTAGATATGAACGAAAATTAATTTTTTTAAATAATTTTTGCTCATAACTTTAAATAAAAATTAATATATTAAGTGGTTTTGGTATCCACTTTCTGGAGACACTTTTTCATGGTGAATTGACAGAGGTTCTCAAATTTTTTTTTATTGCTTACCGTTTTCAAGTTATCTGTGTCATTTTTAACTTTTTATATAGAGCTTATAGTAGGTTATGATAATTTTTAATAGAGTTTTTTTGCTGTTCAACCATGTACAGAAATCCTATTTTATTTTTGTAAATAATATGAAAAATTAAGAAAAACGTTTCTTGTCTATCAAAATAATCGCTTAAGGTCCGCTTTTACAAACCTCGGATAATAATAATAATAATAATAATTTATTGACCATAATACAAAATAAAACATTGTTTTAGTCAGTCAAGCAATACAATACAAAGTACAAATACATGTTAATAAGGAGCAAAAATAAGGGGCAGTACATAAATCAATTTAAAATTTAACATTAAAAAATTCGTCAGTCGAGCAAAATGGGTTTCTAATTAAAAATTCTTTTACAGTTTTCTTGAAATTCAGAAAACGCAGAACTTTATATTCCTTTGGCAGAATATTGAAAAATTTTATGCTGTAATAATTAGAGGCATTGCGTGATTTAGTTAAACGTAAAAAGTTTGGATATATATGGTCTTTATTCCTAGTAGCATACGAGTGCATTCTGTCACCAGATGGCCATATATTTCTATTTTTATATGCATACAATACACACTAATAAATATAGAGGGAAGGTAATATCATTATTTCTAATTCTTTAAATGCATTCTTACAGTCAGCTCTATAGTTAATTTTTGCTAAAATTCTAATAGCACGTCGTTGAAGGGAAAAAATAAGTAAAATAAGGAAAGGATAAGTAGCGGTATAACTATCTGAGGTATATGTTTATTCCGATGTTTATTCCAACGTTCGCTTTTACAGTGCATTTTTTATTCTCGGATAGTTATCCATGGTTTTATTGTAAATAAAATAAAGTTGGTATTGTTTGACACATTAACTGACATAAAGTCTGTTCCAAACGGTTAGGCGGAACTAGATTTTGCAATCTAGTTACTTTCATCGTTTAAATCATGCTTTTCGACCGTTTTGTTTAAGCTTTGTAAATCATAATTACAATAAGCAGTTTTTGGTTAAGGTTAATATCATTTTAAAATGTCATTTTCTTTATATTTTGATTTTTGTGTCATTCGTAATACAAATTTCCCATTTATTTATTTTTTGTCATTGAAATATGTAAAAAAAAATAATATAATTATGACATATGTCATTTGTTTCCATGGTTTCATTGTTGGGTATTTAAATTTTGACATTCCAACGTGATAAATATAATAACCCAAGCAAGGTCCCTTCTCGTGACAACCTAAAAGAACGAAATTCCCATTTAGTTCCGCCTAACCGTTTGGAACAGACTGTATTAGAAAAATCATATTTTAAATTGACATTACTGTTAACAACATCTTTGAGCATGTTTGTGGAAATATTGGGAGATGTCGAAATATTCGACTCAGAATTATTTTATTATGTTATATTTGCCGCGTAAATGTCAGCTTATCATGTGCAAATATTCATAAAACCGCCCTCTAATAGAATCGAGTCCAAATACCACCCATGTGTAAATTTTCATAAGATCACCCTCTACTAGTAGAATTCTACTAGAATCTATATCAAATACCGTCCCTTTGATGAGCCGCTCGTGTGCGGTGCAGACTATGTATAACCGACTATTTATAGCGTTGGATCTGATTGTAGTTCATATTTATATGTTGCAATCCCTTGTCACCGCGGTGCTTACGTTCCACTAACATACTGTGGACAAAAAAAACATAAGTAATAAAACTAAGCGTATACTTATTATGCCAGGAAGAAAATTTCACTGGTTAATAACAGGAGTATTTTTTCACTGTATAACAACATTAACAACCAGTTCGCATTTTGAAAAATATATAAATAAATAACCGGTTCAATTGAACCGGCTCCAGCCCAGTACTGCATATGTACATATACAAAAACAAGCATTAAGTATACATTGTGCGGAAGGGATGATAGTGGCCAGTTAGATTCAAAGCGCTTAAAGTGCTAGGAACATGTTCCAGCTGTAATCGGCTACTACTGTTAATTGCTAAGCTATTAAAAAATAAATAAAATTATTATTTCACAACTGCGTGTAATTAAAACTGCTGAGCAAATACATGGATAACGAGGGATTACTATACTAGCGTCAGCGAATCAATGCAGTTACGTCACACGACGTAACAAACGATTGTATTCTCTGGAACAATGCAATTGTTTGTTACGTCGTGTGACGTAACTGCGTTTATTCGCCGACGATAGTATATTATTATTTCTTATGGCAATGTCTAGGTTTTAGATATTTTCAGGTCGCGATTAGCGCCTCTGACATGATTTAACGATGATTACTTATTACATTAGCCGATACCACCGTGCCCTGTGAAGCATGTCCCATATTTCCGAAAATTAATTCAGAGATACAGGCAATCATTGTAAAGAATATGAGCCTATGATTGCAATAGCCAAGTGTTTTTTTAAATCTTTTTGCCCATACTAGATTGATCTCATGATTCCACACTTTCAAAGCAAGTGAGCTAACCACTACGCTGCTGCAATCACAATTATATAACTGTAATAAAAATTTAAATAAAACTTTATAATGTGACATTTATCATATGTCAATTTAACTTTTTTACCGTTGCTGGGTAACAAATACTTATTTACCAATCGCAGCAAGGGATTATTTGCTTATACTGCCCTTATACTGCCTTTATCTGAAGTGTCGTTGGCCAGATAAGATATTCTGGTGTTTATTCCGATGTTTATCCTATCCGAGCCTTATCCGAGCATTGTAAGAGCTATTTTTTGACTTTATACCGGGAATAGCGTTATCCGAGCTTTATCGAACGATTGTAAAAGCGGCCCTAAGTTAAATTTAATCGTAAATAAGTTAAATTTAAGTCTAATCGACTAGAGAAATCTCTAGATGGAAGACGAGGAATAAATCCTTCAAATATTATAGAAATTTACGATTTTTAATAGGTACCCACAATTTGTTATCACTCACTAAATACCTATAGAACTCAATCACATCAATTTTCTTTATATAATATTTATTAATTAAATAGAAACATTCTTTACCCTGTTCAGTAGTTCATAATCAGGTCCAGAGATATAGAAAATGGCTTCGATGCACATGGGTTGTGTACTAGATTTAATACTACACAAAGTTTGGCCCAGTTGTCCATGGATTGCTTTCAGTGGAAAAAATTCATAGTAACCTCCAGACTGTAGATAATGCTGCAATGAAATAGTTATTAGTTTACTGAAAATATCAGAGAAATGCGAACGAACATAAATCTTCCAATTCTGGAAATTATTAAATAAACTGAGGATCAAACTGAGTCAAAATGAGTGATGCAGTAAGAAGATGTTAATGAGAAGTTAGACTTGTGGTACGATTTATTAGTTGCTTTCGGTGAGGACATCCTTGTCATTTTAGCTGTAGTATTTGCTCAATCTGTATTGGTCAAAAAGGACTTGGTCGACGACGTATACGAGGAGTGGTTGAAAATTAATCGCCCTAGGCAAGAAAACACAACTTTTTCGGCAAAACTCAATTTATTTCTCAACATAGTCTCCTTTTAGAACTATACACTTCGTCCAACGATTCTCCAATTTTTCAATGCCCTCCGAATAATACGATTTCGAAACCCTCAAAATAGGCCTCTCTTACAACGATGACCTCCTCATTCGACCCAAATCTTTTACCACCGAGCTGTTTCTTCAAGTTTGGAAATAAATAATATTCACAGCCCCCCTGCGAATCTGGCGAATATTGTTGATGAGGGACCAATTCGTAGCGCAATTCATGGAGCTTTGTCATTGCGACTGCGCACTTGTGGATCGCTGCGTTGTTCTGGTGGAACAGCATTTTTTCTTTGCCAAATGCGGCCGCTTTTGCTTTATATCGGCGTCAAATCGGTCCAAAAGCTCTGCATAATATACGCCCGTGATGGTTTTGCCCTTTTCTAGGTAGTCGATGTGAATAATACCGTGCGCATTACAAAAAACTGTGGCCATGACTTTGTTGGTCGACAAATCCACTTTGGCCTTCTTCGGCTTCGGTTTGCCCTGGCAGTGCCCTGGAATTTGCGCGGTCGAAACAATAGACTGCTCCTGATCAGTCCACTGTTTCGACTGTTTCTTGGTCTCTGATGTGTTGTGATTGATCCATGTTTCGTCCACGGTTACGAAACGGTACAAAAAGTCTGAAAATATCACGGTTGAACATCGCCAAACATTCCTTCGAAATGGTCAGACGATTACGTTTGTTGTCGACTGAGAGCAAATGCGGCACCCATCTGGTAGAGAGCTTCCTCATTTCCAAATATTCATGCAAAATGTTGAGCAATACTTCGGTTGTAATGCCCGCAACCTCAACTGTCTCGCGCTTAGTCATTCGTCGATCGTCGATTATCATTCCATGAATTTTATCGACCATTTCTGGCGTGGTGACTTCTTAACCGCGTTTAAATTCAGTTGTCCAATATTTAAATGTTGATATCGAAGGTGAAGAGTCCCCATAAATATCGTTCAATTCGGTGTTGATCGCATCGTTCGTTTTCGTTTTCAAAAACAAGTATCTAATCACTGCACGATATTCGATTTTATTCATTTTTGTAAAAATGCACAATTTGTTCGCTTTCAATGACAGTCAAGCACAAACTAAATAACACAGCTGGTTGAAAATTTTACAGAGGTCATTTAAAGGTTAGGATTTACGAAAAATAACATTTATTTGTAACTGGTGGCGCCATCTCTTGCCTATGCCGATTACTTTTCAACCGCCCCTCGTATAATGGTTGAAGAATACTTCACTATTGTTAACAACCGGTAAATCTGTTCCGGACAGCTGTAAACAAAGTAAAAATTGCTAACATGGCAGCAAATCAGCGGACTGGGCCGGCGTGGCGTCAGAAGTTTTTTGCCGGATTTAAAACGCGATGGATCGAGTTCGCAAAAAATGCTCGCGTGTGTAGTCCAGTTCCTTCATATTTGCCCATGTACATAAATAGCAACGATCTAGAACGACTGATTTAGCTCGTATACTTTTCCATACCAGATAAACAATTCCAGAAGAAGGAAAAGAGGAAGAAGAACGGAAACAAGATTGTCTCCATTATCCAGCCGCACCATGACATCATAAAAAAAAATCTTACTTAGAGAGTATCCAATTAAAGTTGTTTACATAACACCTTTTTAAAATTATATTCCAGTAAGTACAGGTAACTTCATTTACTTCATATAATGTTGTATTCTCATGCCATGATACACAATCGACCATGACGGTATGACTGTATAAAACTTCGAGCGTCAATCCTCGTTTATAATAGATGTACTATATATCCATTTTATAAAAATCGCAGCACTCTCTTTGTTCTGTTTATTAGAAACAGATATTCAGAACAGTCAAAGCCTTTGTCCCATCCTTTTGGATATGAAAACGTTAGTTTGAAAAATAGGAGAGAACTATTAGATCTAAAACATCTGTATAAGATAATTCATAACTCTTAGGATTCTACTATTTTTCTAAATTATATTAATTTCAACGTACCGAATTATCATACCAGGTATCATTTAGTCTTTCGCCCGGGATTTGCGTACACAAACCTGTCTAGAAACTCACCATTTTTCCGTATGTGTAATAATTTTAACAACTTCACACTAAATGTCGATGTTGACATTAATTTTCTGTTTCTGTAAAACGGTTGACTCATATTTGCAACAGTTATTGGCTTGAATTGCTGTCAATAGGTTTATAAATATTTAATAACATTGTAAAAAAATAGGCCCCCACTAAGAAGGTAGGAAATAAAAATAAAAAATAAAAATTTAAAATAGTGATTACCCTTTTTTTTTAGGTGGTCACTTGTATTTTAGAAGTGAGTAGTTTTTATTTATTAAAATTCTTATTTTATACATTATAATTTAATATGTCATTATTTTCGCAGAACAATATTATTTTGCTGATTAATTTTGAAAATTTTACGTTAATAATAGTTATTATGGCAAGTAACATAGCAATAAGTTTGTGTGCCATACCTAAATAGTTTGAAGGAACGATATGTTTTTATCCATTATTGTTTTTCATTTTTATCTGTCAAAAAACGAAAAAATGTGCAATTAAGAATGTGGTTGTAATGGTTTCAATTTGGAGCAAAACAATACACCATTATGCATTCTAAAGCAAAATATTAATGATTGCTTAGTTTTAATTAAATAAATACTAAATATATTTCGATTTTCATATTATTATTTACTATAAATATATCTTCAAATCCTTATTTATATGATTATAAAAACATTATTCTATAATATAAAGTATCTCGACTGTATATATTAGTTTATACTTATCAAAAATGCATATTTTTTGCTCTAAAATTGAAAATATTCATAAAATTAAGGTATCAAAAGTAATGTCACATGTATTTTAAACCAGCCAAAAACTTCCAAAGGAAACCGCTGTCAGATAGCGGCAGATGTATGTGCCGTCACACTAATATGGTGTTTTCTAAGGTAATAGACGAATTTAGCAAAAAGAAAAGAATACTAGAAGTTACGTTTAAATAATTTTTTATGTTAATAGATTTTAGTTTTCTTGGAAAATTTATGAACCATATAAACCAAAGTACAATGAATTCAGACACTTCTTCGAAATACTTAACTTCTAGATTAAACCTTATAAAGTGGAAAATTAAGAATCACTGAATGAAATCTCGCAATTTTGTTTTTAAAATTACTATCCGAGTTAAATATAATATTTTCTAAGTGCTAGTTTGTTTAAGATTAACTTTAAATACTAATTTGTTACTATTTCTTATTATAGTGAGAAGAAAAGGGGCTTGCCATCTTTTCAATTTCGTGGGTGAATTTAATGCCGTCAATTATGGAATTAATTTCATTCAAAAAGTCATTAATATTTTACTACTAGAAGTATCAAAATAGGCGAAAATAATTTTCAAAAATGTTTAAAGTTATTGTATAACAGGTAAATGGAAAAAACTTTAAAAAATTAAATTTCACAAAATGTAGGTATAATTTATAAAAAGAGCGCATACCCATTTAAAAATTCACCGCACGCCACTGGTGTTATGTAACACTCACCTTTATTCGAATACTTTGTACTAACACCTCCTAAAATATTGACTATTGTTTCTGAATCACCTTCCATATTCGACACTGCTTTGTTATTTATTGAAAACCTAATATTTCTTCTAGCAATTATTGACATGCATGAACAGTTTATTTATAATCACAATCTGAAGTGGACTCTTCATGCCTGTCATAACAACATAAATTACTAATTGTTAACAAATAATTATCAGATACGTTACTCTAACATGATGCCATATCCATAATTATAAGTTATTAATGCAAATAACCAAGCTATTTAAAATCTTCATAGCTTGTTATCTAAGTAGAGATCCTTGTTTGTGAATACTTTTTCCAGTGAAAAAATTGTTTATGAATCCTATCAGTGCATTGTTAAAATATAAAGTTTATAAATTATCATTTTCGTATATATACTTTTTGGTATCAGGACACTTACCCCCGGGACATTAACCCCCCGTCAATAACCCCCGGGACATTAACCCCCATGTCAATAACCCCCCGTGCCATTAACCCCCTGGACAATAACCCCCGGGACATTAACCCCCTGTCAATAACCTCCGGGACATTAACCCCCCGTACCAATAACCCCCCGACCATTAACCCCCTGGCAATTGATTAATATTTTAAATATTTATTTTTATTTAAAATTTGAACATTTGAAATTAGAACAAAATTGAACAAATGTAATCGTACATATAACGGGTGTTTTTTTTAGAGGTATAGAACTTTAAATTGCAATAAAACAACGATGTATTCGATTGACATGAATTTTTTTTTATTCGAAAGATAATCTTGTGGCATTACATTAAATCATACCAACAAGACGGCGCAACATGTCACACAGCTCGTGCCACAATCGATTTATTGAAAGACACGTTTGGTGACCGCCTAATTTCACGTTTTGGACCTGTCAATTGGCCTCCAAGATCTTGTGATTTAACACCGCTGGACTACTTTCTGTGGGGCTATGTAAAGTCATTGGTCTATGCGGATAAGCCACAAACGCTTGACCATTTGGAAGACAACATTCGCCGTGTTATTGCCGATATACGGCCACAAATGTTGGAAAAAGTCATCGAAAATCAGAAATCATATTTAAAATGTAATGCCACAAGATTATCTTTCGAATAAAAAAAAATTCATGTCAATCGAATAATCCATCGTTGTTTTATTGCAATTTAAAGTTCTATACCTCTAAAAAAAACACCCATTATAATTAGCTAACGTGTGTTAGTGATCTGGGTAACACTGTGACGTCAATTTTCCTAAGGTTCTCGTGATTGGCTAACTGGGGACTATTCAGGTCTCTTGATTGACAAGTATTTTGCAGATTTGTTCTCTAAGAATCTACGAATATAATTACATATAGAAATGTGTAGGATTTCGTAGGCATAAACAAGAAACTCTAGATACTTATATATCCTTTGACTGATATGAACAATATTTTGCAGTTTTATTCTCTAACAATCTACCAATATAATTACATACAGAAATGTCTAGGGTTTCGTAGGAATATCTTAGGTTAGTAAGGGTTTGGTTAGAAGAAGCCGAGCGAAGAGAGATACCCATCTTTTAGTTTAATGTCAAAACACTATCTTAGGTTAGGTTAGGTTAGTAAAAGTTTGGTTAGAAGAAGCCGAGCGAAGCGAGCTACTCATCTTCTAGTTTAATGACAAAACACTATCTTAGGTTAGGTTAGGTTAGTAAGGGTTTGGTTAGAAGAAGCCGAGCGAAGCGAGCTACATATCTCAAATTTTTAAATTTTAAATAAAAATAAACATTTAAAAATATAAATCAATTGCCATTGAATTTTTTATGACCTAGAAACTTCTCAAAAATCTAAATAACTTGAAAATGGCAACTAAAAAATTACAATGGCCCAAAAAAAGCACATTTTTCAATAAAAAAAAAGTTCTACTGTGAATTTGGCACATATTATTGCTTCAGTTAACCCGCATTCATACAAAAAAATTAACAAAAACGCTACAGGCATTTTTGAGAAAATTTTATTTTTCTAGTTTGGTCTTCATATGACCTCTATATGAACATCAACTTTAAGGCCTAGTATAACTAAAAAAATACATCTAGATATTCACAAAAAAACTTTAAATCACAGATCAATCAAATCCGTCGAGTAGTTTAGGCCCAAGGCTTGGCGGAACAATTACACTACAAACCGACAGACATTTTTCCAAAAACATGTTTTTCGGGTTCCCAGGTATGTGAAACGTGGAGAAACATCAAAATCCGGGGGGGGGGTCAATATCTGACTCATCTATACCCTACTCTCTATACATACGAGGAAGTAAAAATTATTCTAATATTATAATAATAATTTCAAATGTTCAAATTTTAAATAAAAATAAACATTTAAAATATTAATCAATTGCCACGGGGTAAATGGTCGGGGGGTTATTGGTACGGGGGGTTAATGTCCCGGGGGTTATTGACGGGGGGTTAATGCCTCGGGGGTTAGTGTCCCGGGGGTTATTGTTCAGGGGGTTAATGGCACGGGGGGTTATTGACATGGGGGGTTAATATCCCGGGGGTTATTGACTGGGGGTTAATGTCCCAGGGGTTAGTGTCCCGGGGGTTAGTGTCCTAGAATCATTATATGGGAATACGAACTAGGGTTAAACACAATAGGCCATAAAAATTTGACTCTAAAATTTTGAGGAAAAAGATGGTCACGGGGTGTTTTTAATGATATGATAAATATTTTGATAAATGATTTGATGAACAAATGCCTTGATTAGAAAAAAATATTGACTTGATCAGAAAAATGTTGTTTGTCAGAAAATAAAATTAAAGAAATATTTCTTATTTTCTAGGATTTCATAGATATGGTCAAGAATAACCTATACCAGGGGTCGGCAAACTTTAGAGGCTAAAGAGCCAGATTTACCCTTTACGGCATCTGGAAACATTTGTAAGAGCATCTGGAAGAGCCAAAATTTTGTTTTAATACACGACTTTAGGAATATTTGCTAAATTTTATTCCTTATGAACTTAATTTGAATAGCCACACGAATATCCCCAAAGAACTGTATGCTCGCGGCTGCCGACCCCTGACCTATACAAATGTTTTTCAACATATGGCCCGCGAACCGTATCTGGCCGAAGTTTTAAGAGCTTAAGTCAAGATTAAGACAGTTTAGTTCAAAGGACATTTTAAGCTAAATTCGAGCCAATCGGGTTCTTCTTTAATAACTTTACTAACAAACTCATCTCTAAAGAAATGGTTGCGACGTGTCCGGTACAACCGAAGAAACAAGCGATCTTTTTCTTGGAAGTGCTTCGTGAAAGAACAACTTTTGTGGGTTTCGGTTCATCTTGGAAGACCCAAACAGTGGATTGTTGCTTAGTTTCCGGTTCATATGAATAAATCCAAGTTTCGTCACTTGTAACGATGTTGTATACGGATTTTTCAGTGCCGAGATTGAATTTTGTTAGCATTCCCTTACACCAGCGATATTCAAACTGTGTTCCATGGAATCCTGGGGTTCCACGAGCTTTTTCTTAAACTTAATACAAATTACTTGGGCGTCGGATTATACTTTTTCCCCCTCGCGTAGTTTAGAGGTGAGGACTTTTTTTGCTCCTCACTTAGATTTAGGAGGTGTGGACCTTTTTTTTGCTCATCACTTATATTTTAGAGGTGAGTAAAATTTTATAAAATATACTGTATTTCGAATTATTTTTTTTTCAATCTTAGGGTTTACCTCAACTAAAATCTGGTCACCCTGCATAGATATCAACCTTATCTTTTTTTTTTTTTTTGGGTTTCCATGGAATATTGTTAGACTGTAAATGGTTCCACGACTCGAAAAAGTTTGAAGACCACTGTTTTACACCAATCAACACGAGATTTTTTTGAGCTTCGAATTATGCGGAATCCATCGGGAACAGATCTTTTTCACAGCTAAATATTCATGCAAAATCGAATGTATTGTAATCTGCGATATGCCAAAGGATGCCTCTATCTCACGGTAAGTCACATGCCGATCTTCTTAAATCATTTTGCGCACAGTATCGATGATTTTTTGAATCACAACCGATTTTGGTTGACCTTCACGAGATTCATCACTGACGGACGCACGACCACGACGAAATTCTGCAAACCAATTGTAAACAGTCTTTTCTGATGGTGCTTCATTACCAAAAGTTGAACGAAGCGAATCTATGCATTGTTGTTGAGTTAGGCCTTTACTAAAATCGTAAAAAATCATCCAATGAAAACCTTCACGAGTAATATCCATTTTTCACAAACTTGTGTTTTTTATACGCTCACTGTCCACCAACAACTTGGTCAATTTATAAGCTGCCACTGATTTCACAATAACTAATGTCAAATTTTACGAATATAGTAAGGACACATTTCAATATTGCCATCTAGTGGTCGTTTGTAAAAACATAAAAGATAAACTCGTACTAAGCAATGTGAGAAGTATTTTTGACTTACCACAATGGCATTTCCATTTTCGAGGAAATAGTCTATAAGGCTTTGCGTAATATCGCGTTGCCTATGTGTAATATAAGCTGCTGGAGCCAATCCAACCATGAGACGTATTTTGTAATTATATTCTGGTTTCATTGAAGTCAAGATAAAAAATACACCACCTCCCATTGAGTGCCCCATGTAAAATAAATCTTTCTGTTTTGTTAGGTTTAAAATATAATCGATAGTTGCTGGTAGATCGTAAATTCCAATCTCATGTAAACTGAAAAATACATAAAACAAGTTTATTTAAAATTAGATAACCATTAGAACCATAAAAAACAGATATGCTAACCATTCAGCAATATACACATGTACAACAAAATTGATGTGATGTGGATATTCACTCATTTCGTTGGTATTTTGTTAAGGTGATCAACAGAAAGCCCAAATTCTGGATGTCTAAACCAGAGCGCTCATTAAAGTAACACTTATAGTGATATAACAATTATTTGACAATGATTTAACGAAGATATGACTTAGAAGTTACATGATTTAAACATATGACACGTTATTTAGGAGTTACTTTTCATATTATCTATCATACAGTCTGTTCCAAACGGTTAAGCGGAACTAAATGGGAATTTCGTTCTTTTAGGTTGTCACGAGAAGGAACCTTGCTTGGGTTATTTCATTTTTCACGTTGGGATGTCAAAATTTAAAATTCCAACAATAAAACTATGGAAACGAATGACATGTCAAAATTAAATATTTTTTTTAGATATTTTAATGACATAAAAATAAATAAATGGTAAATTTGTATTAAGAATGACACAAAAAATCAAAATATAAAGAAAATGACATTTTAAAATGATATTAACCTTAACCAAAAAATGTTTATTGTAAGTATGATTTACAAAGCTTAAACAAAACGGCCGAAAGGCACGATTTAAACGATGAAAATAACTAGATTGCAAAATCTAGTTCCGCTTAACCGTTTGGAACAGACTGTATCATATGTATATATTTAATATTAGTTTGATGAGCGCAGTTTGAAGACAACATTTTTGGGCACTTTTTGTTGTAATTGTATCAAAACCTTACAAATCATTTTTCGTTTGTCAATTTAAGTATTCATTACCTATCTGTGTTAACGGTAAAAACTCTAAGGGCTGAGAGTTTCAGTTCCTAATAAACTCCCTAATAGTTATTAGACACATAATATGTTTATGAAGCTAATAAATTTATTGGTGATTTCCAACTTACAAAATCCTTCTAATAGTTTATTAGCAACATAATTTTTTGTTTTTGTATTGGTAGTTTTTATGAAGATAGTAACACGGTGCAAGAGGGATAGAACTATACGTAAATTTGTAGAGCTAAAGTGAGATGAAATTTTGACACTGAATATTTTGACATTAAATATTTTGACAATAAATAGTTTGACTTTACATTCAATGACATTACGTATATTTTTTGTGTTACTGTTAAATGAATTAAACTGCGTTCAACAAATTTTATCACAGAAAAAGAGGACAATATAGATAGAAGAGAAGTTAATAAAAATAGCATTTTATAATACAAAAGTGAATGAAAATAAAAAGACAGCCATATTTTTCTTTATTTTACATTCCTTAAACAATATGAATTAAACTTATCAGCAATTTTCAGCCACACATCT
This sequence comes from Liopterus haemorrhoidalis, assembly GCA_963971575.1. Classification (NCBI taxonomy): domain Eukaryota; kingdom Metazoa; phylum Arthropoda; class Insecta; order Coleoptera; family Dytiscidae; genus Liopterus; species Liopterus haemorrhoidalis. Next base: position 90,763,592 of record OZ020611.1, read on the forward strand.
TTATTATTCTACCAATAATTGCGTCTGTCTTCTTAGTTTCTATCATTTTTATATAAATAGTAATGCTTAAAGTATTGTTTGTAACGTGTTGTAATCGTAATTGAAATAAATACATACGTATATAAAAATAAAAGACAATGTTTATTAAAAAATATATATTTATATATTGTTCTTTATATATCACATTTACAATAAATGCCCAAAATATTCTAAAAACGGTTGTCCATAATTTATAAATTCATCCAAACAGATCGTCGATTTCGTCAAAATACAACTAAAATGTATATAAAACACTAAAATCACCATTATGGAAATGTTTAAAAAGTACATTCGTATATTCTTTTAAAATTATACTGTTTTTCAATTAAAATTGAAATATTAACACATTTTGCGAACTTGTTTTTGGTTATATGTCACTTTATTAAGCACTTCATGTTGCCTATAAGTTATTAGACAAATAAGCCTATTTATTAGCAACCTAATAACTATTTCGAGGTGGAACTCTCGGAAAAAAAATTATGTTGCTAATAAACTTATTGGACAGTTTATTAGCAACTGGAACTCTTGGCCCTAAATGACTGGACGTATAGAGTTAAAATATGGTGTGCATACACAATTCTTTGATTCGCTTATAGAAAAAATACAAAGACTTCGAAAAAACATTTTACACTAATATATACATACAAGGTGTTCATTTTAATTGTAATTTGACTCACTGAGCGCTCTGAACAGTATCCCAGATCCAGATCCAGTGCATCCTCTTGTAATAAAGATTCGGTTGCTACTCCACAATCTGAATGCTCAGAATGTGATGGTAGAGCTGTTTTGGATACCGGGACATGTTGGTATTAAAGGTAATGAAGCGGCTGATGTCGCTGCAAAAGCCGCCATTTACAGATCAGTGATTGATGTGAGTTCATATTTCCAGATGACGCAAACAGCACACAGTTACAGTGCTATGTAACTGTGTGCTGCAGTACACATGTTAAATTGAGAATTAAAGCAGACGTTAAATCACGGGGTTCTTCCTGCAGGATTAACCGCAGGGAGAAATCTGCCATCACACGTCTCCGTATACGTTGGTGGACCCATGGACACCTCCTTCGAGGTGAAGAATCTCCTATATGTGAGACGTGTAACACAGATTTGTCTGTGTTACACATTTTAACTTAGTGTGTACAGTTCGAGGATGTCAGGGAGAGGTTAGGCCTGCAAGTTGCTTTAGGTGATGATAGATTACTCAGTCTGATACTCTTCCTGAAAGAATCGAACTTACTGTTTTATTTGTGAAATGTTGCACCTTATTTTAATGTGTTCTATTTCTAGACCATGATATTCGATGGCAATTAGCTCCTTTACGGCCTCTTAACATTACCCTGCGTCTGTTAAATTTTTCGAACAGATTTTTTATCTTATTTATTTGTATTTGACCGTGCAAGATTTCTTTTATTGAGTGTGCATATAAGATTTTACTTATTTATTTATTGTTTTTAATATCTAGTGTAGTTATTTAGATGGGCTGCGTTAGGCTCAAATAGCCATCGTTGCTTTGCGCCAAAAATACTAACTAACTTCATTTTAACTGTCCAATATTGTTATTTCGAGGACTATTAAAGCTACGAGGTTGGTTAAATTTAACAACAATCGCCATTTTATGATTGCCATATCAATGAGCAAAGCAATTTTTTGTTTCGACCAGTGGTTCTCAAAATAAACTATACAACTTTCTTATTTTAATTGGGAACACAATTATTTTCTGCTTATTAGAAAGAGTATTTTTTTTATCTGAATTCAAAGATATAGCAAATCATTTTCAAACTGTATAAAATAATTGAGAAAATTGTAATATAAATATAATTACAACATAAATTTATATTCATTTTATTGAAATTCTTGTTGTAATTAATTTTCTTTCTTTCGAATAAACAAAAAACAATTGGGTGTTACCATTTAAAATAAGAAAGTTGCACGACATATTTTGAGAACAACTTGTCTAAACAAAAAATTGCTTAGCTAATTGATATATTCCTATAAAATGGAAATTGTTGTCTTATTTAACTAACCTTGTAGTTCTTATAGTTCTCAAGATAGCAATAATGGACAAATAAATGAACACATTGTATATATGTGTAAAATTTAAGTTCTTATAACATGCACATCTGGTCAGATTTCTAACATAACATCTTTAAATATACATTTTGGTACAGAATAGGCAGAGTCCGATTTAGGGGGCGCAAGCAGGGCAACTGCCCATAGCAGCAAATTTAGGGGCGGCAAAACTGGTATACAAAAAATTAAAATCATAAAAACCAATAAAAAAGTAAATGTTTTAAAAACACGGGTAAAGAAGTAAGTAATACCTGTTTGAATTTAGTATTATATTTATAAATTGTTTTTAAATCACATATATAATCACTATTATACGAGGGAAATGCGTACCTATATTAAAAATCTTAGATTTTTCCCGTTTTCATCTTTGGCCAAAATTTGTTACTATATTTTACATATTTTCGCCTATTTAATAAATAGTTTCAAACCTATATTTAAAACAGTTCCACCAAGTCCGTAATATTGTTTATTAACGCTATGTATAACCTCCAGAGATTACAAGTTTCTTATACAAATCTAAAATAAAATTAGTAATAATCTAGACATTAAATTGTGCACTGATTTTTATCTATCTAATAGGATATTTTTAACTGTAAAAAAATTGTTGTATAATGTTATCGCTCAATAACTTAATAAGCAAAATATATTTCTGGGTTTCAAATAATACGTCATAATTGTTTATAGCTTAGAACCTTCACCGAAAAATATTATACTTGATGATAATAGTATGCCACTTGACACACGTGTTCTTTACGAAACTAAATCATTTTTACTCGTAGCACCTATATTGAGATCTGCGGCAGATTCAAGATAGCAGCAAAAATAGACTACCAAGTACAATAACTATAAGTAGTTTTCACAATATATAGAACAAAATAGCTACATACATATTTGTAGAATGATGCTTTATCTACGATTTCCCGTATCGTACGTAAATCTACATCGATTGGTTTACAAGATAGCGTGTATAATGCATTTTTTTATTTACAATTACATAATAGTTTAAGAAACTTTAGCTCTGAAGATATATTGTTTGTGTTATTGTTTTATTTTATAATTATCTTGTTTACTTTAATACTAATTAATTAATAAATTTAATAATAATTAATAAATTTGTTCCTAAAAAATACAAGAGTAAAAAGTCGTATCCTTATTGGTATAGTGTCAATTTAATTAAATTAATTCAAGAGAAGCATAAAGCACACGTAAGATATAAACGCTTTAAACTGCAGTCTTGCTATAATGATTTCTCTGTATTACGGAAACGTGTTAAAACTTTAATGAAAAATTGTCATAATGAATATATATAGCGTATTGAGAAACAAATATCTTCAAAGTCGAAAAAGTTTTGGCACTATGTTTCTAATACTAAAAAACAAAATGTTCCAAATAGTATGATTTATAAAAATCAAATTTCGAATAATGGTTATACGATTGCAGCTTATTTTTCTGACTATTTTAAATCGGTGTATACTCCTCCATCTACTATAACATATATTGATGAACAATCTGTAACAATTAACCTTTCTAATTTGTCATTCAGCAGTGATCAGGTATTTGAATGTATTATGCAACTTGATATTAATAAAGGAGCTGGTTCAGATAATATACCATCTCTCTTTATAAAAAGATGCGGACAGTCACTATCGGAACCCTTATCAATCATTTTTAATAAATCTATATGTGAATCCGTTGTTCCTAGTATGTGGAAAAGAGCTCTGATAGTGCCTGTATTTAAAAACGGTAAAAAAAATATTATCGAGAATTATAGACCAATTTCAAAGCTATCGATATTCGAGAAAGTTTTTGAAAAATTAGTGTACAAATCTTTATTTTCTTTTGTGAAACCACGTATTATTAATGAAAAACATGGTTTTTTTCCCAAACGCTCAGTCAACAGCAATTTAATTTTATATACTGATTATATACTTAAATCTATGGATAATCGCTTGCAGGTAGATTCTATTTACACTGATTTCAGCAAGGCATTTGATACTATTGACCATAATATTTTATTACATAAACTTGCTGGATTCGGTGTGGGTGGATTTTTGCTTGCTTGGTTTAGATCTTATCTCACAGACCGTGAACAATGTGTAACAATTAATGGATTTACTTCAAATTATAACAAAATTTCATCTGGAGTTCCCCAGGGTTCGCACCTAGGGCCTTTACTATTCAACATTTTTATAAATGATATTTACTTCTGTTTTCAATATTCAAAATTCCTCTTATATGCTGATGATTTAAAAATTTTCAAACAGATTACATCACACAATGATTGTGTTAAAATACAAGAGGATGTCAACCGGTTAATTAAATATTGTAAAGAAAATAAACTTAAATTAAACATATCTAAATGTTTTCATATAACTTTTTCGCGTAATAGATACATATTTGAATTTAATTATAATATTAATGATAAAACCCTGGTTAAAGTTAATACAATTAAAGACTTAGGCGTCACTATCGATTCGAAATTAATATTTGATGTTCATATTAATAATATCATTCAAAAATCTTATAAGATGCTCGGATTTCTAATTAGAACTGGTAGGATATTTACTAATCCAAAGACGCTTCTATTACTATATTTTTCTTTAATTAGAAGTCAACTTGAATATGCTTCATCCTGTTGGAACCCTCAGTATTATGTATATATAAAACGTATGGAAAGTATTCAAAATAAGTTTACTAATTTTATCAGTTACAAATTTCCAGATACTGAATTTAATTTAAAAACATTGGAGCACAGAAGACGTGTCATTGACTGTATGTTCTTATATAAAATTTTGAATAATGAAGTAGGTTGTCTTGACCTGTTGTCTAAGTTTGGTATTCGCACACCCAACTATAATACCAGAATCAATGACATATTTTATTTATCACATATTAATACTAATTCTGCCATGAATTCTCCGGTTGTGTGAATGTCTTTGTTATACAACAGTGTATGTAAAAATGTACATACACCGGATATTTTTTGTAATAACTTAACTACATTCAAAAATATTATCAACGATGTAATTTAAATTATTGTTTTAATCTTAAGTTACCCTCTTTTCATGAACTATTTATGTTGTTATTATTATTAATGATATTACTATTATTTTTGTAATTATTTGTATTATTTTTCATTTTTTTTAAAATTATTATTTTGATGCTTTTTGTTATTTGTTACTGCTACTTTAAATTAATGTAATTATTCTTTATAACGGGTGTTTTTTTTTAGAGGTATAGAACTTTAAATTGCAATAAAACAACGATGGATTATTCGATTGACATGAATTTTTTTTTATTCGAAAGATAATCTTGTGGCATTACATTAAATCATACCAACAAGACGGCGCAACATGTCACACAGCTCGTGCCACAATCGATTTATTGAAAGACACGTTTGGTGACCGCCTAATTTCACGTTTTGGACCTGTGAATTGGCCTCCAAGATCTTGTGATTTAACACCGCTGGACTACTTTCTGTGGGGCTATGTAAAGTCATTGGTCTATGCGGATAAGCCACAAACGCTTGACCATTTGGAAGACAACATTCGCCGTGTTATTGCCGATATACGGCCACAAATGTTGGAAAAAGTCATCGAAAATTGGACGTCCAGATTGGACTACATCCGAGCCAGCCGTGGCGCTCATATGCCAGAAATCATATTTAAAATGTAATGCCACAAGATTATCTTTCGAATAAAAAAAAAATCATGTCAATCGAATAATCCATCGTTGTTTTATTGCAATTTAAAGTTCTATACCTCTAAAAAAAACACCCATTATTTGTGCCGCACTATTATTGGGCAGTTGCCTGTTGTGTGGCCCTATTGTAATAAATAAATAAATAAAAATAAATAAATAAAATACCTTAACAACCAATTCCTTTTTTAAATTAAACAAATCACTGGCTAACCTAGTTAGTACGCCCATATCCTAGTTGTTACTTTTTTTAAATGCCCCGCTATAGTGTATTTGTCCTGTGTAAATCGTACTCGGTTCGCAGCGCTATCTATTCACTACTTATTTGACGGAGACTTTAAGAGCATAAAGTGGTTTGTCTAAAAATTTGAGAAGGAAATTAAATAATTTTCATAGATGTGTAGCAGAATAGAAAGAGTAATATTGGATTTTTTGTATTTTGGAAAAAAGGTATTAAATGTGCCCTTTTAATACTTATATTAATAAACGAAAAACATTTTTAATAATTATTGATCTTGATACTATTACGAAAACGAAAATGTGGCCCAATGCTAATTTCATAGGGCTGCGAAGGTTGGACGCTTTTAATAGATAAGTCGTGATAATGCTAGAATAGTATATTCTGTAACAATGTTGGAATGAGAAAATTCGATGCGAGTGGAACATTCCGAGCGCGAGCCGCAGGCGAGCGTGAGGAACCACGAGCATCGAATTTTCTCTTCCAACCGAGTCACAGACCCTATTTTCTCCACGACCACCAGAAAGAAAAAAAAAATTAACAAATAATTATTTTAACAAACATTTTATCTTATAAAATAATTTATATTACATAACAAATTATTCAATTAATTAAACTATTTTTATTTATTTATTATTTGTTTAATTTTAATTTAATTTGCCGCACATCGGCCACTATTTTAGTTTAGGAAGTTATGTTGCATTTATTTAATGTAAAGGTTGCATATATCTTAATGTAACCTAACAAAAACAAAAGACAACAAGCATGGAATAGTTATTCCATAACAAGTGATGGAACAAAATGCATAAGAAGATAAGTGCTTTAGAATAACATTCCAACTCTTGTATTAGAATATTAACTTTCTGTAGTCAAAATTGGTTTTAGAATTGGTAAATTCTATAATGGTCGTGGAGATTTTTTTTTTTGCCACACTTTAATTTTTTTTACCGTCTTATTATAACTCATATTTACTTAGGGCCGAAGGTAAATATTGCAGTTGTCTTAAGCTTCATATAAATAAACAATGAGTATAACATGTAAACACTTACACATCAAAAGTGTTCAGTGATAAAAATCACATTCATCCGATAACGTCAAAACAACCATGCATTCATAATAGTTAAGCAGGACACAAGAAAAAGGTTAAAAGGCGTGCTTTTCTCCCTGAGTAGTGTTAATAGTAAGTAAATAATTAAGAATTGCCTTTATCATAAAAAAATCTCCATATTTTATCTTGTTTTATATTGAAGTAATAAAAAAGTTTATTGTTAATAAAATTAAGAGATTCACTTTACTTTATCTAAAAATATTATCCATGATATATTCTTTTGAGGATTACAAAAAAACTAGACGTGCTGAAGAAAAAATTAAACTTGATATGAAATCAGGATTCGCCATTCTACCTAACTCAGGGGTGATATAGGTAGAATCAAAAGAATCAAAAGCGGCGGACATTTTATTTTTTTCGCAGCCCTGTTAATCTACATAATATTAAAATGTGTTAAACTTCAATATTAAAAATTAAATACTCGATTCCTAAATTGACTTCCACTCTGTGCTTCCTAGTCAACCTTTTACCACGGATCCACGGGAACTTTGTTTATAAATTGTTTACCTATATTTCCAAAATTGTTTGTCTCGATCGGGATTCAGGGTTATATGCTTTCTTGAATAAAATGATCCTCTGCAATTGCTCATCCATACATCGTAACCACTGTCTGCCAATATATAAGCTGAAACAAAACAAAAATATTACGAAAATGCACAAAGTAGAGTGTAAGCTATACACAAAAAGAGAAAAATTCAAAACTGAGACATTGGTATCAATATCTTTCTCTTTATTAGAAATATTAAATCATTAAATTAATCTAAAAAGTGTTTTGTACCACCCAAAATGCGCAAACAAGAACAAAAACATTTTTTTTACTAAGAAAGTTTTTTTTTTTTTTTGACTCTTCTGTTTATTTACAATCTTTAACTTAATCTTAGTAACAATAAGTAAATAGTTTATACATACACATACAGCTTGAATGGATATTGTCCAGTAACAATAACCAAAAGATATTTAACTTACATATTTACATATGTACATTTACTTATGTTAGGATGGACATGAAATGATATGATGAAGATGATTATGATGATAAATCTAATTAAATCTAAACGGTAGATCGAGAGGGGTATATCTCTGTAGTCTCTGTACTGCGTTACTGTTGTCTAAGAGTTGAATAGCGTTGATGTTTCGATGTTGTTCCAGTTTATCCAGATGTTTGATGTTCCTCTTTTCTATTTCTTCACGTACAGTGCTGACTTGGAGGTCTTGGTGTATATTGTGGTTTGTTACATACTACGGGGCGTCGACAATTGTTCGCAGAGATTTAGACTGGAATCTTTGGATTATATCTAAATTCGAATTGCTAGCTGTTCCCCATAACTGGATGCCATAAGACCAGATTGGTTTCAAAATTACTTTATACAGAAACAACTTGTTTTTAAGGGATAACTGAGATCTTCTCCCGATAAGCCAGTATAATTTTTTAATTTTCATCCCAAGCTGAGTTCTTTTGGCTTTTATGTGTTTTAGCCATGTCAGTCTTCTGTCTAGATATAATCCCAAATATTTTGCATTGTCTGCTTGGGGAATAACCTGAATGTTAAGTGTAACACTTGAGCATGTTTCTCTAATGTTTGTAAAGGTAACTTGAACGGATTATTGTTCAAGTGAAAAAACATCACTTTCCAAATATGCTCCAACGAATTATATGAAGGGGAGCGTTGATCCTTTTTCCCCCTGACACATCGATTATATCATTCGCCCAGTCAAATGATAAAACTGTTTTAAACAAATAATTACTCGATTCAGATAAGATAAAGTGGAAATCTTACTTCAGTATAACCTTCAGATTGTAATTTTAAAATGACACCTCAAACGTGAAATAGAGTAGAAATAGTAGAAATATAATAAAGAGTGTAGTTTTGGAGACAATCGCGCTCTTAAAATCGGTATTTGGTTTTATTTTGTAGATAAATGTGAATATCAGTATCTTCTTAGGTATTTTTAAAATTATGATGTTTTACACACAAAAAGGACTGATATAAATTGTACTGAACAACAGTGGCGTATTCAGAGGGGGGGGGGTCACAACCCCCATCTGAAGGTCCAATTAAATGAAAATTTTACAAATTTATCATAATCCTACAGCAAAATAATTTATGTATTTTACAATAATAATAAGCTATATTTTATTATGATTAGTGTTGAAATTAACAGAAAATGCATATTTACATGTTATTTTTAGGTTTTCGTAGGTATAATCAAGAAATCCTTATTCCGTCACATGAGTCTGTTCGTTCGGTACAAATTATGGCTAAGCGGCTAATTTAGAGAACTGAACATAAGTAAGAGAAATATAAATAAATATGTATTTATCGAAGAAAAAACCATGTGAAAGTTTTTGATATATGGATTAACAATTACATTTTTACTTGCCCGACCTTAATATATAAGGGGCAAGTATTGTAATCGCGAAAATTTTCGATGTCGAGATTTTGACTGATGACCACGTTTCCTGGTCCAGGGATCCAAAAAAACTATTTTCGAAGTGCCATCCGTATGTGTGTGTGTCTGTGTGTGTGTATACGATAACTCAAAAACGGTTTAACTCAAAGAGTTCGTTCTGGTACTAAAAAATTCTCCTAATAATTGGGAAGAACCTTATTGTTTTTTATTAAAATCCGAAACCGGAAACGGAAGTTATTAAACTTTAAAATTTAAAAAAATTCGTTACTAGTAAACCAAGCATTGGACAAAAATTTGTATAGGACATAATTTGATGTATTTTTGAAGATTTACCTAAATCTTCTTTTAATTTTTTTTTTTAATTTTATTTTTTTTATTATTTTTGTTTTTATGGGAGGGCAAGTCTAGCGGAGGTCTCCCTTCACCACTGGTTTTATCAACAAATAATGGAATTATTATTTGATATAAACATCAATATCCAACAGCAGGGGTGTCGAACTGATTTGGGTCGTAGTCTATTTTACATACAAAATGATAAGCAGTGACGGAACTTTAAATATCCCGAAGGGTTTCTTGACATTTTTTTATAAACAGAAAAGGGGAAGAGAGTATATTTTACATTTTTAAATATATTTTTCCCTAAATAAACTCAAGTGATTTTGATTACCGCTTCAGGGGCCACAAAAAATGAGGTTGAGGGCCATATGCGGCCCGCGTGCCCTCGAAATTTAATTCGGCCCTTCCCAAGACAAAATCCTGGCTGCGCCACTGACCTATATAAATATAAAAGTAATTTCAAACCCCACAAATACATTCAAAAACTACAGAACATTGTAGTCTGCTATCTATTATTCCGATACAGAGCCGTAACATAAAAAAAAAAAAAATTACAGGTAAAATCATCCAGTTAGATATAAATACATTTAAATTGTTATACTAACTTGCCCTCGAAATTTGATTCGGCCCTCCCCAAGACAAAATCGTGGCTGCGCCACTGGCGTCAATATACTACTTGTCCTATCTCTGCCATTTTTAAATGCTCGTTTGCAACAGTTGTGACGTCATATTAAAAGGATCTATAAAATTTCTTCAATAAGAGGTTTTATGAAATTATTTACAGGGGTGTAGTGGTGCCAGGGCGCCGCCCTGATACTTTTTTTAAATTAAAACAATACATTTATTTTACGTAAAACATAAATAGTATTGTTTGTTTTCTATTTTGTATGTGTAAACTTTTATTATATAATTTATTAGTAACCATTATTTCTTTCCTTGGTTTATATAAAATATACTTGCAGTTCGATTCACATTAGATTCTATGTTCTCGTGGCTTTAACTATCTAGTCAGGGGAATCGTGCTGTAAATAATAAATAATTTATTTTTGTCATTTTGACATAATTTTGTCGATTGTTATATTGTAAGGAATATTTCTGAAGATTTGTGTAGTTTGGTTAAATATGTAAGTACATTTAAATACTTTCAAATAAATATTTCAAGATTTTGAATTTTATTGTTCTTTTTTTGTTTACCGTAAGCGCCCTGCCACTTTTTTTTTAGGACTTCACCCCTGATTATTTAGAAAATTAAAGTTGTGGTTTGCATATTTAAAAAATGATAAATAAATAATAATATTTAAAAAAGGAATAAAATAATGTAAACCTATGTTTGCTAAGAAACATTCATTCAAATAAGATTTTATACTTGTTTTATCCATTTAAACCATTATTTGTCAACTAAGTTCATGTAAAACGTGACTTGTCCAAATTTAAATCATCAATTTTCCGCATTTTTGCCATTAAACTTTTAAGTACACTTTTGAATTCAATGTTTGGAGTCTTAAAATTAAGAGGGTCCAAAAATTAGGTTCACAACTTGAACATTGGAAACAGGATTATAATGTTTTTTTGCATGTTTTGAATGTTATCTCCTCAAGTATATTCAATCTTTTTTTTATGCAATACTTTTATAAGCCTTTTTTGTTACGTTTGGCAATATTTTTAGTTTCTTTTTTACGTTATTTATTTAAGTGTAACTATATTTAATAATGTACTACTCTTTGGTGTACTGTTTTTTAGTATTATTATTATAATTAAAACGGTCACTAATGCAGCGAACCGGTTGATAACCGTTTGAGTATAAGGTAGATCTAAAGCGGACCTCACACTATCAATAATAATGTCAGTATTAAAAAATAATGACAGTAATATTGACGACCTAATGCAAGTACTGATGGAATGATGGAGTGAACTGACGAAATCTAGATTTCTTGAAATACAGACTTCAGTAACGTAGGTAGTGGGAGGCACTGTCAGTTTTAGTGATAGCCATTCGCAGGGTATCAGTATTACTGTCAGTATTGATCTTCAGTTTTTAGTTGTTGTTTGTCTCGTGTCAAGTTAGTAATAGTTAGTATCGTAATCAATGGATTTAATAGATGATTTTACTATACACGATGCTGTGGATGATGATGAAATTGAAGTTGAAATGTCAGAATGTCTGCTGCTACAAACCTTTATTGAAACGTATGAGTCAATGCCACAGCTCCGGGATACTCGTCGGCCTGACTACATGAACAAAGTGAAGCGGAATGAAGGACTTTTAAAATTGTTAGAAGTGTATAAAAAATAAGTCCAAATGCAAAAAAGATGACGTTCGAAAAAAATTAAAAACTTTGCGCTCTAAGTATAGGGAAGAGTTGAAGAAAATCAAATCTTCTAAACGATCAGGAGCAAGTGCCGACGATGTTAACAGTCCAACATCCTGAGTATTTTACGCACTAAAATTTCATGGCTACACTGAATGTCCACTTAACCTAACTGAGCCACAGAATTTAAAACAGGTAGTTAGATGGGCTGCTACCAAATTCTCAAGAGAGTTGTAGGTGTCCGCATCCATCCGAAAGTAATTGTGGTAGTCATTTGGATCGATGAGATGAATTTCTTTTAATAAATTAATATGAGTATATTCTGTACGTTTTTTAAGCCACTCCTTCATCCATCGTTTTCGATTTACGAATCGATTTGTACCAAAATACAACACTAAAGCCAAGCAGGCTTTTTGCTTATGACTCTTCATAATAATAATATTCACTTGTTTGATGTTCTCCACATAACTTTTAGTGATTACTGACTAAAATACTGTCAGTAATACTGCTAGTGCAAGGTAATTTTTTGCAACTGGCAATAATACTAGTAATGTCATTATTATTGACTCAGTATTACTGACATTATTATTGATAGTGTAAGGTCAGCTTAAGACCCAAGGGTAGATCGATTACCAGATGGAACAAGTAACAGTTTAAAGGCAAGAAACAGCAGCAAGTATAAGGCGAAGAGTACAATACCCAACACACAGGAATATAGGAAATTTGTGAGGACGGTTCTATACACTCAAAACTTGGTACCATTCATGGTAAAAGAGAACGGATTAATCCTACCTAAATCTTTATCAGGTCCTCTAAGCAGCCAGGGATCCGACGAAGCCATAAGACCATGATGAAGTAGTACAACAGGTCTATTTTTAACAGATCCATCACGAATACCATGCGGTATCCTGTGCAAAGTTAGGAGGTATCCATCTTCTGTTTGGACCTCATGAGCTTGCCCATGATATCCATACTCTAGTATTAAATCTAGCTGTAACAAAATATTATTTTAATATTGGAAGCATGATAACGTAAAAACTATTTGATTTACGTGAATTCTATTATAATTTACAAGTATATTTATATCAAAATATAAGAATATAAAAAACAATAACTAAACCTATATGTACGGATCAGTGCCATTAAAATGAGATATAATAGTAACATCCCAGCAAACATTGAACTAACGGCCGAACGCCGGCAAACTGCTTTTACGCTGGTACATTGCTGGCACCAAAAGTGAGTGCAACGCCAGTATTAATAATGTACTTCACATTTGTATTTCGCACTCCGCCTATACGAAGTACTTTACCAGCATTTTATAAGCATTCCTTATTTGTATTAATCCAAGATTATTTCTAGCGGGCCAGTGCTTATGTTTATAACTTTTTTTGAATGTAATAATTTGAAAAGTCTGACCGTTCTTAGTCATAAAACACCCTAATGGCGTGGCCTTCGAGGGTCGGTACAAGTGATATTCTCTGAGTACAAGTTGGGACGTGTTGGTGAACAGTTTTTAAAGATGTGTATTTGAATAGTTATTGATTGTGAGCATTATACAGTTTTTTATTGTGATTTGTGTGTGTTTTGTTAGATTTAAGGACGTAGTTTACACAAACTATTTCATATTAAATTGTTTAATTTTTAGTTTAGTTCAATCATAGTTTTTTTCATGTAATAAAATTTTCAATTATTAATAAATCTGATACAAGATTATAAATATGTCATTTAAAAAATATAATTTGTCATATTTCATTTTGAATAGTGACATCTTAAATATTTTGTAAATATAATACTAACCTAAAATAATACAAACTTAATCCAAAACTGTAAAGCTTTTTTTACAATATAACCAAGTTTCTAAAAGTCAGTAATACACTATAAAAATCACCAAAATAACCAGATCTAGTTTGTTCTTACAAAAGTGAACAGCTTATAGCATTAATGCTTATAAAATTTGTTTATTGAATTTATTTTAACAAGTATGATTTCTTTAGGTTGGCACTCTTCAAGTCAGGGGGAAAAGATGTGGTAGATAATACAAGACGAATATTGGCGAAAATTATTAGTCACCCCTTATCTTTAGGATGCAATTGGTTTGACCGAAATGGCAGAAAACCATTTTCTTAAAATTCTTCATTAAATTAATAAATTAAATAAACTAATTCCTGTTATTCCTGAAATTATATTTATTTAATATTTATAAATAAATCAATAAATTATAACTGTTAATTCAATTTACAATCGGCCAGTTTTACCATCGTTCAATAAATTTATTTAACAACTTAAGTTAACAATATCGCATCATTCTATTGACAGCAATGTTAATTTCTTCATTAATAGTTTAAAACCGATGTGATATTGTCAACTTTACTTGTTAAATAAATTTATTCAACGATGGTGAAAATGGCCAAATGAGTATTTATTTTGCACCTAACCATTAATTTATTTTAATACTGGGTAAGTACACATATATTACATTTGAAACACTAGAGAGTGGGTATAATATAAGCACTAGTCTGTCAGAAATAAATCTTGCAACTAATGCGATTATTTTGCACTTTACCGTTGCTGGGCCAGCAACTGATACATCAATGGGCCAGCTAACGGCCACGGGGACACCGGGGTACTGGCCCAGTGCAAAATGCCAGCACTGGACCAATGCGAAATGCCAGCACTGGCCCAGTGCGAAATGCCAGCACTGTCCCATTACTTTCAATGCACTTTACCGTTGCTGGGCCAGCAACTGATACATCAATGGACCAGCTAAGGGCCACGGGACACCGGGGTACTGGCCCAGTACGAAATGCCAGCACTGGCCCATTACTTTCAATGCCGGCGAGTATGTGCTTTACCAGTACTGGTCCGGATAAAAATGTTTGCTGGGATACGTTACTCTGACACATACCATTATATATATAAAAGTCCTAATTTCTGTGTGTCATTGTAACGCTAAGTTCCTGGGTGCTAGCGGGGTGAGGTGTGTGGTCGGTCACGAACTAACGGGTGGGGGAGCGACGTTCTCCGACAACCGCTGACTTAAGTGGGAAACAGAATGCAAAGAGTTCTACGGCGCGTTGACGGTGTTCGAACGGCGCTATCTGTCAGAAGAAAGTTAAAACCAAGCTGTCGTACGCAAGTGCACAGAATGTATAACGTCCTAGCGGCGTCGAACGCCGTTGATACTGAATGTTCGTCAACTTCCAACTTTTGACGCCGTTGAACGTTGACGCAGAACACCTAACCTCAGTTTTTACTGAATGGTAAAGTGTTTGTATGTATAAATAACTTGCATAGAACATAAATAACATCACACTCAAGTCTTCATCATCCATTATACTTTTAATAAAAGAAAGCGCACGTATATACACAGATATAGGTTGTCACGTCACACTTGACGGCGTTAAAAATTATTGCATTGTGTGCAGGCAAAAATCTCAACGGCGCTAACGCAACGCCGTCGCAAATGACGGCGCGTTGACGGCGTAGCGCGCTGTGCATTCTCTTCCAGGCTTTAGGCTAAGCCCATAGTGAAGCAGAGGCAAAGCAGCGATGAAAGCGGAGAGTAAAACAGCGAAAGAATGTCGTGCTTATAAAAGAGTGTCTACACATAGTGACGCCTTTAAAATCGAGCAGAAAGTTCACAAAATTATAATGGATTTTTTACTAACAGAAAACTCTTCCCTGAAAATTTGGTATTTACTAAAAAATAAAAATAAACACACTAGAAGGTGCAATGTTCACAGAATAAATAAAAGTAGACATATACATGGTGAATTCTTATTTTCGCATGAGTAATTCAACGTTTGATTATATTTTGGAAAAAATTCAACATAAATTGGTAAAAAATTGACAAATTTCAATCGGAACCTACTATAAATACTTCTTATAAATGAGAACTACTTGTAAATGCCTCAATATCCATTTTAAACAACTATTTTAGCAACGATGATAGCAGAGAAATCAAAATTGTTTGAACGCGTCGCTTTGCTCGACTATAACAACGATATAATCTCGCTGCAGTACGCTCCACTATGCGCGTGTTAACAGGAATTCATTTATTTAATTTCGCCGCTTTGCTCTCTGCTTCACTATGTGTTTAGCCTTAGCGAGAATATAGCTCTTAGCTCTCCAGTCAGTATATACCTTGGCTTAATTAAAGAATGTTGTGTGAATTAATGTTATGCCCGCGGGCCGTGTCTGGCCCGATACTTATTTTTAAACGACACGCATTGAGCGGCTTTTTAGGATTTCCTAGGTATAATTAGAAACAGCTATACCATTGAGGTCCAGCATATGGCCCACGGGCCGTACCCGGCCCGATATTAATTTTTAAACGACACGAATTAATCAGCTTTTTAGGATTTCCTAGGTATAATCAGAAACAACTAGCGGCTTTTTAGGATTTCTCAGGTATAATCAGAAACAGCTATACCATTGAGGTCCAGCATATGGCCCACGGGCCGTACCCGGCCCGATATTAATTTTTAAACGACACGCATTAAGCAGCTTTTTAGAATTTCCTAGGTATAATCAAGAAACGTTTTTGTTTTGTTAATATACGCAGAATCATGCAAATTTTAATAATTGATTCCTGCTTATACTGATTTTTATTCGATATTAGTTTGCCAACGTTGTTGGCTACGGGTCTGCTAGTACATTTGAGATTATTTTGCAGTTTTTGTGTGGTTGTGCTGTCAGCGCTACCTACCACACGTGTACCACAGTGATCGCTTGAAGTATTGATACCGCAAGCTTACTACTAAAATGGATTTCGAAGTGGAAACACTGTTGTGGCTTTTATTAGGTCGTAAAGTCGTAAGAACAGAATTTTTGGGGTTTATTTGCTTTATTACGAGGACTACCTTTTAAGTTTTTACAAAAACTAAGAAAGAAAAAAAAAATTTTTTTAACAAACTGTTTTAATTCTTTTCAAAATATTTGCCTTTAAGATTTATACCTTTTGCATGCGTTCAAACCAATTCTCGAAAAAAAATTTCCACTCTGAAGTTGGTATCTCAAAAACATAGTTTTCAAAGTCTTCAACAGTTTCGTGAGGTGATGAAAATCGCTGTCCACACATTTTTTGTTTGACATTGGGTATCAAAAAAAGTCGTTAGGGGATAAATCAGGTGAATACGGGCAATGAGACAATAATGCGATGTTTTTCTCCTTCAAATAATCAATTGTTTGAAATGCTGTGTGGGAGCTTGCATTGTCATGATGAAGAATGATGCGACATTTTTGGTTGTTTGGGAACAGATCTTTTTCGCAGCTAAATGTTAATGCAAAATCGAATCTATTGCAGTCTTGCCATGATGAAGAATTATGATTGCAAAATTTACTTTAATTTTTTTTTTTTTTTTTTTTTAAATATTTAGATAAATTTTCAAAAATACATCAAATTATGTTCTATACAAATTTTTGTCCAAGGCTAGGTTTACTTGTTACGAATTAATTATCATGACCATGGAAACGTTATATTTAAATATGAAAAAATTCAGACTTGGAAAAATTTTAAATAATTTTACAAAAAATTTTCAAAATTTTTCGTTTTATCAAAAAACGTCTCAAATAAAAGTTATTAGTTATTGCATTTATAGTAACTTTTGTTCAATAAAATTTTTCGAAATATTTTTCTGTTGCTAAATATTCGCAAAAATCTTAAAATCGACACGAGTAAACTCCCATTTCTATTCAAACGATCTTTATAAAAAAACAATAGGGTTCTTCCCATTTAGTAGGAGAATTTTTTAGTACCAAAACGAATTCTCTAAGTTGAACCGTTCTTGAGTTATCGTGTATACATACAGACACACACACAGACACACACACTTACGGACGGCACTTCGAAAATAGGTTTTTTGGATTCCCTGGACCATGAAACGTGGTCATCAGTCCAAATCTCGACATCGAAAATTTTCGCGATTACAATACTTGCCCCTTATATATTCAGGTCGGGCAAGTAAAAAGAAATCTTTGCAGATTTCAGCAATTTTGGGACGAATAAATGATAAAGCCACTCGCATCTCCTCTTCTAAATTTCCGACGATATGACGTGGAAAATATCAATAACGCGTTATGTGCTTTTTTTTGCTAGACATCTTTATTAGTATTCATTCGGGTATTCATCTTTAACAAAGATCCAGAATTTTTCAGGATTATTTCCAATGAACTCCAATTTTAATCTACGATCTAAAGAGAGTGACGTCAGTTCTTCTTCTTCATTCAGAATAAAACTGGAGAAGTCGGAAAAAACAAACGGATTTCTGATCTAATCAAATTGTTCAGTTTAACAATAGAAAATAATTATCAAAATTATTTTACATTGTATTGATTTTTATTTCAACAATTTTTAATTGTTTATTTGATTTTTTCGCGGAACACTTGAAGTGGCTTCACGGAGCACCAGTGTTCCGCGGACCACGGATTGAGAACAACTGCCCTAGATACGCCTCTGCTGTTGTTATATATTTATAAACATTTTTACATTTATTATTATGCCTCAGTTGCAGAGATTATTGGCCATAATTAATAAACTTATATTTATTATAAAAGTATAAATAAAACGTTGTAGGTATTAATAAAAATAAATGTCACACTTACACTACATCTATATTTACCGTGGGTCTATTAGACCCTTGTTTACATTTCGCATTACATGGCTGTGTACGGTTATTACAGATAATTAGAATATGTAATTTGATTTCAACTATAAAAAATACCTCTAGATTTTTTATTTACTAACACACCATTAGTTGAACATTTATTATCTATCGGAATTCCTGTTGTTGAAACATTACGCAACAATAAAAGGGAAATTTCACAACATTCAAACCATATAAAAGTTAAGTATATTCTAACTTTTTGCTTTCCATAACTATTGTAAGTTATGTTCCAAAGAAAAATCAGTCCGTAATACGAGGAGTCGTACGAAAGTTTTTAGAACTAAAATACCAAGTTCATAAGTATTTCTTTCATATGTTTTGAAAGGCTTAAAATCTTATATGTAACTGCAGGCTAATTTCCAGACCGATCACCAACATTTGGACATGACAAAGCTTCCCGGTGTGTGTGTGTGGGGGGGTTAATGTAAATTCAGTTAATTTCTTTTGTTTAACTGCATTAAAACACTCATAATTTTGATTAATAGCAGATTTATTTTTAGTATCAATAAAAATTAATAACTTATCTTTGGTACACCTATGAACAAAATATTCTATGTATATGTTTCGAAATTAAGTTAACTAATTGAGTTTACTAAACATGTTTTAAATTAAATTTAATGTGATGGGCGAGCTTGCTTATTTCAGCACGATAAATTAAACCTGGGTTTAATATCAGTCTGTGCAGGTCTCATAGCGATTTCTGTGTTGCTACGACGAGAGCGCTGCTATGTTTTGATATTGGTCATTACTGAAAATGCCCTTTCGCATAAATAAGTGGTTGCAAATGGTAAGAGAACTGCCATTGCTACTTCAGCAAGTAGTGGATACTCTGTTTTCACACTAAGCCAAAAAGAATTCAATGTTTGCTTACTAAACTCGGTTTTAAGTTTTGTATCACAACTAAATTTGGTAAATTCTTCTTTGGACACTTAATGGGAGATGTTTCACTTGTTCCTTTTCTACAGGGAATGGTTTTTGCACCCAGATAAACTGTTCAGTATTTAAATCTGATAAAAAATATTTTTTAAATAGTTCTTCCATACATGACAAATGATCAATTATGATTTTCTTAATTAAAATATCCAAATTATTTTCAGTGATAAAATCATATGTACTTGAAAACATTACGAACGAGCCATTTTCTACACTTGATTTCGTTTATCTTCTTCATAAAGGCATGAATTTTATCATACAAAATTAATATGTTCGCGTTCTCACCTTGCAGGGACATATTCAGTTCATTTAGTTTCTCGAATATGTCTGAACACAATTTGCAGAACCAAGTTTCATTGTGTGCCGACCAGCGTAGCGTAGTGGTAACACATCTGCTCTGCGTTGCGAAGGTCTCGGGTTCGAATCCCGTTAAGACATGGAAATTTTCTCACATAAAAATCGTCCTGGCTAATTGCCAAAGTAGCAAAGGCCATAAATATAAAAAAAAAAAAAAAGTTTCATTGTGGAAGAGATTAGAAAAATCGGACTTTGTTTCTGATAAAAATATCATTATCTCATCTTTCAACCCTATTATGCGTTTTAAAGCTCATCTCAAGCAAATTGATCTGTCATCAATTTTCCTGCGATCCCCCAAATATTTTCCTCGACCCCCACTTTGAGAATCACTGGTTTAACCGATAAAAACTAATAGTTGTCAAAATCTAGTTCCGCTTAAACGAAAAACAGGCTGCACTTATTTCTTTTTACTTCTCCAGGGCGCATTGCTCCGCTGCGTACCTATAGTCCCTTCAAACGTTAAAATGCAGTATTGCTCGTATAACTTACAAATAACGCGGTATAAATATGAGTAAGTATTTGTAAAATACCGTTTCTTTACAGATCAGCGTGTTTTACAGCTGGCAACGTCGCCAAGACAGGGCAGGACAGAGTTACTGGGAGAACCCATTAAAGAGTATAAAAAAGAACTACTCAATTTGCCCTCTACTGCATTCTAACGTTTAAACGGAATATAGTATCGTATTGTGGCATACTGGTGTGCCGCAGTATACCGATTGCGGAGCACTGGATTAGATAATGGATTTTCTATAATAGTCCAAAAACTTATCTATTCAGCCATTTAAAACCCAATTTTGAGAAGTCTTTATAAGTCTTTATTTATAAAATAAAACAAAACACACAATGTCCAAAAAATTAATCTTATGGTTTTATTGTTCATTTTGTTTACATTTTTAGTAATAATCAGTAAAAATGAAAGATGTAGACATCCGTTTCACTTTTAATGAACGGAAGAAACTTCTATTCAGTCTTATTGAACAAATGTTCTAAGGTTCATTGCATGTTCATTTTCAATGCGTCATTGAAAATGAACCACTGACTTTTTCTGAGTACATTTATTTCTAAAAGATTAAACTCTAGATTGTTTGTGAAACTATTCTCAATTATCCATAACTGATTTTTGTACTAAATTAAAATAACTTACCGCGCTCTTTTTATATGGAGATGGTTTTGATCTCACAGAATTACCATTGGGATCCAATCGATTTGTAAATAAGTTTAAATAGGCATACGCCGTGAACAATATAAAATCTATTAAATTCATTGATTGAAAGACAAGTTAACTATTACAAAAGTATAAATTTACTGGAAAATATAACGACGTATATTATAAAACAATAAATCAATATTCAAAATATAATTTCACACTGATTTTTAGTATGTTCATAATTTTTATTTTATAACTATTAACAAGACAATCGATGCAAAAGATGTATTTACACTAAGCTGCATTTTCAATGCTTCTTTATACTATTGTCTGGTCCTTGAGAGTCCGCTGCAAATGAACCCCTGTTTAGACGTGTCATGTAGTAAATTCCTAGCTATAGTTACAAACACGCTTTTATTACCTATAATAAATATATAAACATATTTTAAAACATATAATAAATAAAGTTAAACAAACAACTTCGGTAAGTGTTATTAATAAATTAAAAACCACTTGCAAGAACAATTTAAAACTATTGTTATAGACTTTTTATAAGTCTTCGAAGCAAACAATTTCAACCTTTGAAGCTAGTGGCGGTTTGTTAGAATTTCTAATGGAGGGATTGAAATCAGAAGAGTAAAAAAAAAAGGTTTTGGCATGTACTTACCTAGTAAGTGTTAAGTATCATTCACAGCTCATGTTTTAATAGATAGTACGTAATTCATAGTGCATAATGTTAATGGATAATGTTAGTGGCTAGTCACAACACTTTGGTACCATTCATAGCTCATGTTTTAATAGATAAATCGATCTAGCTGCCATCTACACGCAATAGAAATTACTAAACAATTTATAATAAAAATATCTTGTTATTAAATATATGTACAGTCTGTTTCAAACGCTTAGGCGGAACTAGATTTTGCAATTTAGTTACTTTCATCGCTTAAATCGTGCTTATCGGCCGTTTTGTTTAAGCTTTGTAAATCATACTTACAATAAACATTTTTTGGTTAAGGTTAATATAATTTTAAAATGTCATTTTCTTTATATTTTGATTTTTTGTGTAATTCTTAATACAAATTTCCCATTTATTTATTTTTTTGTCATTAAAATATATAAAAAAATAATTTAATTTTGACATAGGTCATTCGTTTCCATGGTTTCATTGTTGTAATTTTAAATTTTGACATTCCAACATCAAAAATGAAATAACCCAAGAAAGGTCCCTTGTCGTGACAACCTAAAAGAACGAAATTCCCATTTAGTTCCGCCTAAGCGTTTGAAACAGACTGTATTGTTTTTTTTATTAATGTACTTCTAAAAAGAACCAAAATAATATTTATTAAGTCAATTATTACATAAAATAACTATAATGTTTCTGAAGCTACTCACTCTAACCTAACTTTTTGATTTCACAAAAAAAGTTAACTTTTGTTTCCACCCTGTTTCCCAGAAGTGTTGGTCTAAAAATCTGGAAAAAATCTCAATAATGTACATTGATGGAAACCAATATAGTTCAAAAGGAATTTTTGTCAGATTAATTTTTTATTGTTGAAAAAATACATATTTTATTTTAAAAGTTCATGTAGTATTTTAAGGAAAAGCTCTTTGTACATAGAATAACAAACGGTACATTATTTTCAAAATATTGTTCATTTTGACTTGATTACCGCAAAAAAAAAGAAATGTTCCACACATATAGCTGCTTTAACTTGGGTATTAGATACCTGAAAAACACTAAAATATGCGAAAATTCACACTTCACATCAATTTTTT
Source organism: Liopterus haemorrhoidalis (assembly GCA_963971575.1). Lineage (NCBI taxonomy): Eukaryota > Metazoa > Arthropoda > Insecta > Coleoptera > Dytiscidae > Liopterus > Liopterus haemorrhoidalis. The sequence continues at coordinate 90,786,684 of OZ020611.1, forward strand.
ATTAGATTCAACACATTTATTAATTAGTACATCATAAACTGCAGCCACAAGTCTTTTAAGAATTTCCTGTATAATATATTCGTCTATTTTGAAATGTATACCTGCGAAATCCTGAAATATGTAAAAATTCTCACTTCACATCTATTTTTCAATATTAGATTCAACATTTTTACTAATAAGTATGTCACAAGCTGCATCCACAAGTCTTATTCGAATTTCAAGTATAATATATTCCTTCATTTTGACAGTTGTCAGTGTTTTAATGTTAATGTTAATGTCAGAAGAAGTTTGAGATATACAAACTTTTAACATTATGCGTTAAATATTTTCTTACGCTTATCCACTAAATTGGAGCTATGAATGCTTATACAGATTTGTGTAGAACTAACATTCTTATGCGTTAACATTAACACTATGAATTACGTACTATCTATTAAAACATGAGCTGTGAATGATACTTAAGGCCAACAGAATATTGGATGTTTAGGACAATATGTTTTTCTATAATCACCACAACATCTACAGTTTTTAGATTTTTGTAGGTGACCACTAGAGATGGCCACGATTAATCGAATGATTGAAATAATCGATTATTTTGTTTCAGTTAATCGATTAATCATATGATATTTTTGGTTTCGATTACTTAATAATTAATCGATTAATTTATTATTAATCGATAACTTTATTTTATTTTCAAGCAATTACTTAGTTGTATTGTTGAAGCACTGGACGGTAGATAACTTTGCTCTTTTCGTTTAAATAAAGTCCCTAGATTACTAGACCTTCAGAACACTCGTTCTCGCCCACTGCAAAATTAAACTCAATCGCTACTAATTTCTGCACAATATACTGCTATAATCTGCGTCCAGTCAGTTAAAAACTCACGAGCGAAACATAATCTTCCATCTCGATAATTTGCGAGAAAAGACTGGCAAGTTACAGGTCTTCTGGATACAAGCCCTTGTTTCCTTAGTCGTCTTTGGACAGTTCGTGATGAAATTCGATCTTCGAAATGATGTGCGAAAAAACAAATATATTTACCAAATCACAAAAAATTGTATGATATCTATTATAGTTTTTGATTGTTAACATTTTTCTTACAATTAAAAATATAGAATTAGATAGATAAAAATTCGTTGCAAATTTTGATGTATAGTTTGTTACTAATTTTATTTCAGATTGTTAGTTTTGTATAAAAATCTTATAATCTGTGGAGAGTATATGTATCGTTAAAAGTTTTCATTTCATAAAAAAAATCCCAATGATTTTTCTGTAATTTGCTTCGTATCTAATGCCAACGGAGTGGCCGTGCTCGTTAAATCGTGCTGTTCTAACTGGTGAAATCAGTCTGAATTGTGAGGTTGTTGGTTCGATTCTTCATTGGTGATATTATTCGGGCGAGATTTATATGCTTACATTGCTCCCATTTTCACAATCATTCACCCCTCATCCAGGTGTAGGACCTCACCCCCTGGCATCGGTGATTAGCCTCGTTGCAGAAATAGACCCTGGTAAAATAAATAAAATAATGATAATAATGCTTCATATCTAAGTCAGCATTAAATGGGAAATACAAATATTTTAAATGTCTTCAATTTATTTAAAATCTCTTAATCTGGTTTCAAAATCATCCACAATTAAGTTTCAGAAACATATTTCTTACTGTTAACAATGTGTTATTTGATTTATTCACTACTATAAATGATTTATTCCTGTTTGATACCATAAAAAATAAAAATAATTTATGCAATAGATTAGCAACAATATGTTAATGGAATCATGTTATTAGTAAACCGAAATCGTCAGCACGTAAGATAATCAAGCACAGTGTTTTTCAACCTTTTTCTAATAGTGGTACCCCTTGGTAATTATTTCTGGCGGCCCTCCTACTTCTTTATATACTTTTTTACATACGTATGTAGGAGAAACTATTTTACCTTGAGCATAATGTACCTTGGAACACTTTTAAGTTCCTGACCTTCTTTAACATCTAGGGGCCTCTATGTGATATATGTAGTGTATCTATTTTGTTAGATAGTAGCCTGTTGGTTTCTTTTATTATCAGTTCGCTTGCTATTAAGTTATTTGAAAAAGAGTTAAAAGTAAATATTTTAACATTTTGATATTCTTGTATCGTGTTTTTTTTTTTTTTTTTTTTTATTTAAATTATAGTGCTTCAACTGTGGTGTCATTAGCACTTCTTAATTCTAATTACAGTATTTACATATTGAGTATTTCTATAGTATTTACATGATATATATGTATAAAATATGGTAACAAGTATTTAAATTTAGATTTGCTGGTACAGGTTAATGTCTTTAAGATAGTTTAATGTGTTTGTGATAGTTGTGATGTTGTTTTGGAGAGCAGTTTTAATATCGTTAGGTATATTGTGTTTTATTCTTTCTTGTCTGTATTTGATGCATTGGGTGATGAGATGTTCAACAGTTATTTGAGTGTGGCATGTATCACATGTTGGAGCGGTTTCTTTATCAAATAAATGTTTGTGTGTGTAGATGGTGTGTCCTATACGTGCCCTCGTTATGACAATCTGGTCCCGTCTTGCACCGATTGTTGGCCATTTTCCAATGTCTGGTTTCGTGATTTTTAATTTGTTTCCAGTAGTTTTCTCCCATATGTTGCTCCAATAGTTTCTGATTTTCTGTTTTACTATGGTTTTGAAGTCATCTGCTGCGATGGTGTTCTCTGTGATGGGAAGTTGCAGAGCTGATTTCGCCGCTTCATCAGCTTTCTCGTTGCCGGTTATGTCTTTGTGGGACGGTATCCAGACAATTTGAACCTTGGTTTTCTTCTCGATGGCTTTGTGCAGGTTTTCTTGGGTTTTCTGAATTAATGGATTCCTTCTGTATTGTTTTTTGAGGTCTTGTATTGCACTGAGGGAGTCGGTGCAAATGACTATTTGTTTACCTTCTCTAGCCTCTTCCTTCGCTATGTCAGATGCCTTCCATAAACCATAAATTTCTGCGGTGTAGATCGTTGCCATATTCGGCAGATGGTATTTGTGGCTGTTGTTGTCCACAATGATAGCTGCGCCGGTGCCATTTTCACTTTTGGAACCATCAGTGAAAATTTTTACTGCATCTTTATAATTGTCGCATATCTGCAGGAAAGCTTTCTGGTATAGTTCGGAACAAGTATCGTTTTTTGTATATCGGGTAAGGTCTGTGTTGAATTGTGGCGGGATAATTTGCCAGGGAGGAATTTCATATTGGTAGTTTGGTGTGATATCTGGGTACTTTAGGTTTAATTTTTTTAATGTTTCGGTAATATTTTTTTGTAGAGGAGTTATGCTAAGAGGGATTTGGTAGTTTTCTGTTGTTTGGAAATAGACATGGAATGCTGGGTTGTTCGTATTTCGGGTTAGATTAGTTATGTAATTTAGAGTAATTTGGGTTCTTCGGAGGGTTAGTGGTGGTATTCCACTTTCAATCTGGAGGCTATCTGTTGGGCTAGTTCTCAGTGCTCCTGTTGCAATTCTGATTGCAGCATTTTGTATCACCTCTAATTTGTTTAAATGTGTTTTTTTTGCAGTTGAATAGGCTATGCATCCATAGTCTAGTTTCGATCTGATTAGGGTCGTATATAGATATAGTAATATGTCTGACTGTGCTCCCCATTTGTTGTGTGCTAATATTTTTAATATATTTAAGCGCTGTGTGCATTCTTTTTTCAAGCTCTCTATGTGTGGCATCCATGTTAGTTTTTTATCAAATGTTATTCCCAGAAATTTTACGTTATCTACAAATTTTATTTTTATATTATTTATTTTTATATTGTAATTTAAGTACGGTATCTGTTTTCTGGTGAAGTGTACACCCTTAGTTTTTTCAGGTGAAAATTTAAAACCGGTAGTTTCTGTCCAAAGCTCTAAGTTATTTATTGTCTCCTGAAGCAAGCTTTCCAATTTTGTTAGGTTTTTATGTTTGTAGTAGATAACAAGGTCGTCGGCAAATAGTAGAATTTTTATTTGTTTTGGGATATGCTTTATGATAGTATTTATGGCGATCAGAAATAGAGTGACACTGATGATTTCTCCTTGTGGGATTCCATTTTCTTGGATGTGTTGTTTTGATAGGCAGCCATTAGTTTTCACTCTGAAGAGTCTATTTTGCAGGAAATTGTTTGTGTATTGTAATATGTTGCCGTCAAGTCCGTATTGTGTCATCGTCTTTATTATATGATGTCTCCAGGTTGTGTCATAAGCTTTGCAGATGTCGAAGAATATCGCTATTAGATGCTGTTTATTGTTTCTGGCGTAATTTATTTCCGTTTCTAATAGGGATATGAGGTCCATGGTTGATCTGCCTTTTCTAAAGCCACATTGGGAATTACTTAGTATGTTATTTGTCTCTAGATACCATAGTAGTCTGTTGTTTATTATTTTTTGGAGAATTTTGCTCATGCAATTGGAGAGTGAGATTGGGCGGTAGTTTTCTGGGTTAGTTTTTGGTTTGTCTGGTTTTAAAATCGGTATTATGTTAACTTCTCGCCATCTTTGTGGATATGTGTTTTTAGTCCATATCTGATTGTAGATTTTGAGCAAATATTCTAAGGAACTTTGAGGTAGGTGCTTGATAATTTCGTAAGTAATTCCGTCTGGGCCTGGACTGCTTTTATTTTTGAGCGTCTGGTGTATATGCAGTAGTTCTGTCATGTTTATCGGGTCGTTAATTGGGTTGTTGTCTTCCTGTATTTGGATGCCTTGTCTTTCTGATTTTTCTTTGGTAAGCTTGAAGTTGTTTGAGTAGTGGTTGTTGCTTGAATTATACTTAAATTGTTCAGCAAAAGTTTCCGATATTTTTTGGGGTGCTGTGATTATATTGTTATTTTTTATAAGTATGGAGGTCTGGAATGCTTTTTTATTTCCATTTATTTTTCTGATTTTATTCCATACTTCAGAGGTTGGTGTACTTTTTGTTAGCGTCGATACATAATTTATCCAGGATTTTTTCTTACTTTCTAGGATCGTTCTTCTTGCTATCGCTTTTGATTTTTTAAATTCTATGAAATTTTCAAGGGTGTTATGTTTTTTGTATTTATTTAGATGTTTTTTGTGAAGTTTATCGGCTTTCTGGCAATCTGCATTCCACCACGGTACACTTTTTCTGGTATGTGTTGTATTTTGGACACCTATTGCTTCTTTTGCTGCTTGTTGTATCAGTCCTATAAGGTAGTCTACATGTTGGTCAATGTCGTCTGTGTCTGGTACAATCAGGTTTCCCTCTATTATGTCGGCGAAAAGTTTCCAGTTGGCTATTTTAGTGTTCCATTTTAAATTTGGTGAGGATGGATGAGCTGTGTTAGGAAAGGATATTTTTATCGGGAAGTGGCCGCTACCGTAGGTATGGGAAATGACATCCCAGGTTATACTAGGGGCTAGTTTGGTATCAGCAAAGGACAGATCTATGGCTGAGAAACTTCCTGTTCTTGTACAAATATGTGTTTCCGTACCATCATTAATGAGAACCAAGTTGTTATTGTTGTCTAATATTTTTTCTATCATTTTTCCACGGCTGTCGTTCGATTTAGAGCCCCATATTGTGTTGTGACTGTTAAAGTCACCGACCAGTAGATAGGGTGAAGGTAATTGCGTTATCAGATCTTCCATTGTTTTTTCTTGTATAGTTTGATTTGGCGGAAGGTACACGTTGCAGATTGTGATTTTTTTAGGGATGTAAGTTATGATCGCTATTGCTTCAAGTTCAGTTTGTAAATTTAGTATTTCAGCATGCCTGTCATTTTCCACTAATATGGCAACACCACCACTGGCGTTGTTGTGGTTGGTTCTGTCTTTTCTGAACGTTGAATATCCGGAAAAACTCGTGGTGTGGTGTGCATGAAGTCGGGTTTCCTGAATGCATATGTATTTTGGGTGAATGTCTTGTACAAGTTTTTGGAGTTCGCCTTTGTGTGCGTTAAGTCCGTTGCAGTTCCACTGAATCAGATCCATGCTGGTGATGTAGTTTTATTATTTAAGTTGTCGGTGTCGTCTTGATGTTCTATGTCTTGGCGTTCTGAGTTTTGTTGGTCTGTGTCCTGTCGTCCTGAGTATTGTTGTTCTGCGTCTTGTCGTTCTGAGTCTTGTTGTTCTGCGTCTTGTCGTTCTATTTGTTGTTTGAGTTTATTTGTTATTCTTGTCATTTTACTTTTCATAGTTCTTGTACAGTTTTGTTTAAGTTCGTCTATCATATCTATCAATCTATGAGGTTCATTTGTGTAGTCTTTTGAAACAGTTAGAGGGTCGGGGACGCCTTGCGAGTTTTCATAGAAATCCGACAGTTCTTCATAGGTTAGTACGAAATGATCGGGGTTGTCGTTTATTTGTTGTTTCAGCTGTTTGTCCAAGGTTCCTGTTGGAACTCTGTATTTAGGGCTCAAAGACCTGGCTTTCTTCAGTTGCCTCGATTTTCTGAGATTTGTTCCTTTAGGTCTGTTTTTTGTTTCCAAGTCTTGGTCGCTCAAATCTGAAAGCGATGTCTGGTTTAAGGGCCTTTTATTCGAATCTTGGGATTGGTTATTTGTTCCTGATGTTGAGGGTTTTGTGCTGCTTGTTTGGAGAGAGATCGGTGTTTGTGTTTGTGAAGTTGGTTGATTGATATTAATTTGTGGTGTTGCGTTTACCTTTGCAACAATCTCTAAACTATTTGTTGGTCCGTTTGAGATCTCTTTCTGCTGTTCCACGTTTTGGGTGGTTTGATTTTGTGGTTGTTTGTTGAGGCTGGCTTCTTCTTTATTCTGTGTTGTGGTTTGGATTGGCATATGACAATGGGTTAATGTATGGCCATGTTTCTTGCAACGGGCGCAGGTTGGAATGTCTTCATTTAGAAAAATTTTATATTCTGTATCTTCAAACTGGATAAGGATTGATTCGGGAATTGCAGTTTCGTCAGGTTGTATGTAGACCTGTCTTCTAAAACTGAGAATATGTTCTAGTTCTGGTTCTCGAAGTCCTGCTCGTAGGAAGTTTATAGGAGATACTGTTTTTATGTCTAGTTTTTGCAGTTCATATTCTAAGGTTTTGTGGGGGATTGAGGGGCATACATTGGATAGAATGAGCCTCTTTGCTGGGTTGACTAGTCTTCTAATCTCGAAGTTATTGTCTCCAATTCTGATGTGGCGATGGTTTGTGATTATTTGGTTTACTTCTTTTTCGGAATTTAGATAAATGCAGATTCTGTTTCTGGATAATCTGGATGCGAAGGTGATATTTTTTGGTTCTGTTAATTTTGTTAGGGTGTTGATGTAAGTTTTTAGTGGTATTTGTTCGATTCCATTGATTATTATGGCTTGTTTTTTTGTAGGGAAATTTGTTGCAGTAACTTTGCTGGCAAAAGTTTGGGAGTCATTATTTAAATTTGGCGGTTTTGGTGGTTTTTCTTTTTCTTCCATGGATGCCAGCACAGTGACGAAATTCGAAATTTCGCCGCTAGATGGCAGCACAGTAGAGTTCAAAAATGCACCACTAGATGGCAGCACAGTGGTTAAGTTTAATATTTTGCTACCTGCTACTAGATGGCCGTGTTTCACAACAGTTTACAGGTGGATCTCGAGTACGTGAAAAGTTAGGTTATGTACCTATGATATAGGTTAACATCTAAATTATTTATGAGGAGGTGCAGAATAAGGAAAAAAATTATTGAAAATCTGTGGCAGGAAAAGCTATTCCTATCAATATAATAAGATGCAATATTTGAAAGTTTTTAAATACCTTTTTCTGAATATTTGTTTTCGGTTTGCGACTTGCAACAGTATGCTGTGAAGTTCGAACGGAAGAGGGGGTGTATCGTGTTTCCAATGTAGTTATTGTCTATCATCTGTAATTACCATCTTATGCGATAGACTTTAGTGAATATTTCTACATTATTATCTACTCCAGACATAACATGTTCAGTTTTCGCCATTGTCAAAATTTTACGCACCCTCTTGTATCTTGGACAAGAAGCCTTGTACCTGGATTTGAGTTCCTACAATCTAAAATACAGTGGAACCCCGCCATTCGTCCTCCTCTCTACTCGTACAACTCGATATTCGTCCAACTTATTCAAGTAAAATTCAACTCGTTATTCGTACGCTTGCCCGCTATTTGGACAGCGTGCCGCCATCAGCTCACCTAAGTACGAGTAAAGTGCAGTTAAATTTTCATTTATGTATTTCATGTACAGTACTGTATATTTATTGTTTTTATAGGTTTAAATAAACGATCATCTATGGATCTAGGTCTGATTAATCCAATTTACATTATATCTTATGTGAAAAAATGATTCGTCATTCGCACAAATCGCCATTCGAACTACCTTCTGGAACGAATAGTGTACGAATGGCGGAGTTCCACTGTAGTTATATTTATCATACTTTTGTAAACTACTGTAAAATGTGTTCGAAATTATTTTCTTAGAAATTATCTACTGAAAATGAGTCATGTTTTTTCATGAAAATATTACTCGTCGGACTTGGTAGCGTAGAGGTAGCGCTCCAGCTTCACGAGCCAAAGGTCCCGGGTTTGATTCCCAGTCAGGGCATGGATGTTTGTGAGCCACAGTGTAATTGGGACATTTAGTCCTGTTCTGTGGTTTTTAATAAAAAAAAAAAGAATGTGCAAGAGGGTATGTTCCAAAGTACATGACCATTTGTATCATGAAACGCTTGCCCGGGTTTAGATTTTTTTTTTTTTAATATATAAAAGAAATAGTAATATAAAAATTGCACCAGTTAATAGAAGAAAACTCAAAGTTTATTTTACATTAACATTAAATTTGAAAATAATTATATACAGTAAGAAAATTTAGTAAATGTAAAAAGTGTTCTCATCAGGTACAATAGTCTCCCCTGTATAATTCGTTGTGATAATATATTTATTGAATTAGTTGACATGGATTAAGTTTTAGGTCAGTCAAGACAAACATTTAATTACACAATTATTATTTCTAGATTAACATTACATTTTTAAAATTTATACAGCCTTGGACAAATGTATGGAGCACCCATGCAGTTATAATATAACATCTAAATTTATGTACATTGTAACTTGTACATATATGACAAAATGTTTTTAAAATATCATTGACACATTCTAAAAGACGTACGTCTAATCAGGTAACCGAAAATGTAAACAGAGTTATGATAAATCTTGAAATACAAATAAACATAGGCTCAGATCTGTTACGTTTTGTTTACATAAAAATAAACAACTAGGGCTTGGATCATTATTACACATGCGTTTGAAGTGAAAACCGTATTTTTCATGTTTTATTGAGTTCAAGTGAATATTTTTAATTATATTATGGCTAAAAAACGTGAACTCACTGTGGCAGAAAGGAGTAAAGTTGTATTGTTTTATTCACAAGGACAGTCGCACGTGATAATTTAAAAAAAAAATGGAGTGTTCAAGAAAAGCCGTGCAAATTACCATCAAAAGGTTCCAAGAGACTGATACTTATGAAAACAGACCAAAAACTGGAAGAAAACGTACAATCACTTCCAGAGATGATCGTAAAGAGAAGTGCTCTTCGTAAACGCTCAATATAATAAAAGAGGTGGCTGGTGATCTGTGGGAGAATGGAAAAGTTAAAGTTTCTTCTAGAACAATAAGAAGACGTCTAGTTGAATCTAATTTGCATGGAAGACGAGCTCGCCAAAAACAACTGTTGACCGAGCGACACAAAAAACTTCGCCTTGAGTGTGCCAAAAGACATTTAAATTGGACACCTGATGAATGAGCGAAAATCATTTGATCTGATGAGTCCCTATAGAAGTAAGCATTGCAATGGTTTAATGTACTTACGAATTTAGCTTAAAAATAAATTTCTAAGCAATTATTGCACTAACAATATAAAATTTAATTTACTATAAATTTACGAAATTAAGTTTTTTTAAAAGAAGTAGAAAAATAATGTTATTTTCACTCGTTTTTTTTACCGACCGCCAACATATATAAGGAAGATATTGTGATCATACCGATTTTGACATTTCGAGATTTCGATGGATCTCCACGAATTGAGGTCCCTACATAACGTTTTGACTATTTTTAGCATGACGTCTGTCGGTCTGTCTGTCCGTCCTTCTGTCCGTCTCTCTGTCTGTGTACACGTGCAGAGCAAATTCGGCTCAAAGGATTTTTATGAAATTTCATATTTAGGCATCTTCCATCAATGGCACAAGTTGATCAACTTTTGGTAAAAATCGGTTGACTAAAAATGGGAGTTTACTCGAGTCAATTTTACGATTTTTGTGAATATTTCACAACAGAAAAATATTTCGAAAAATTTATTGAACAAAAGTTGCTATAAAAGCAATAACTAACAACTTTTATTTGAGACATTTTTTGATAAAACGAAAAAAATTTGAAAATTTTTTTGAAATATTTTCCAAGTCTTAAATTTTTTATACTTATGTGTAACGTTTTCATGGACGGAGGGGGCGACGGCCCTGGGCGCACTAGGGAAAAGGGCGCTGACGGGCTTGATTAAGGTTCACCATTGTGAAGGTGAGGACTTTTTTTTGCTCATCACTTAGGTTTTGGGAGGTGAGGACATTTTTTTTTTGCTCGTCACTTGGATTTTGGGAGAGGAGGACCTTTTTTTTGCGCATCATTTAAATTTTAAGAGGTGAGAACCTTGTTTTTATTTGCTAAGGGCGCCAAAACACGGCTCTGCCCCTAGCGCAAGTTTTCCTTATTGCGGCTCTGATGATAAATATTATCTCTGTTAATAAATATTAGGCCAAATTATTTCTACTCTGCTGCTAGAATGTATTTTATACAAGTACTTTATGATAACGGTCGGTCCTGTGGTGGCCACAGCTGATTTTTTTTTTAGTATTAGCTGTACAGATATTAGAGTCATTTTTAATTAAAACTATGTCTTTGAATAAATATTATAATAATCTGATGACCAATTTATTTAAAAAAATATGAAAATTCATATCCACAAGTATTTCCTAACTAAAATGATGACCAATTTATTTTAAAAAATATGAAAATTCATATCCACAAGTTAAGTCTAACACAGAGAAATATTAAAAATTTTAATTTTATAGTGTTTAAAAATAACAAAGGCGCACCTATAGGGTGTTGCCAGTATCAAAAATGATTAACGATGGCAAACGGAGTGCAGATCATCTTTCGCCACCAATAACGGAAGTTCAAAAACGCTACTTATGGGAACCAGAAGATATACTGAAGACAAACCCGTACTATCTACTTCATCAACCAGCAGGGCAGGTAAGCGATGCAAATCCTGCTCCTCAACCCTCAACCTCAACAACCGTAACCCCTCCAACACCCCCACAAACTGGACCTAAAATACCTCCAATCTTCGTACCGCCTCTAAAATATACCGAATTATTAGCAGATCTCAAAAAAATAACTAAGAACGACTTCGAAACAATTCCTACCAACGACCGCATTAGAATAAATCTATCTGACATAGAAGATTTTAGGCAAGTCACAAAATTCTATTCCGACAATTGCGTAAATTATCACACGTATCAAGATCTGCCTCAAGACCACTGTCAATTGTAATAAAAAATATTCGCGCATCGTTGACCCAAGAAAATATTAAAACCGAATTAACCATCCTAAAACTGCCTCATCTTCTCCTCCTGAAACATCATCATCAATAGAACAAATAATAAACATCGTACTGAATTTTATCACTCCCTACCTAGAAACAATTAAAAAATTCTTTTTTGACAATATTATCCCCCATCTTTTCAATGTCACAAAATAATAGATTATTGCAGCAAATATCAATCCTAAACTGGAATGCTGATGGGATAAAACAACAACGGACCTTATTCATAGATTTTTTATATAGATACCAAATTACTATTGCATGCATAACACAAACACATTTAATAACAAATGAAACTCTTAAAATACCGGGATACAGAGTCTACAGAACAGACAGAAAAACAGAACATGCATCTGGAGGAGTTGCAATTATAATCAAACAGAAAATTAAGCATAATGAACTGCCCATGCTAAGATGTCAAAACTTAGAAACTATTGGAATCCAAATTCAATTGTCCGACATGAAATTAGTAAATATTTTCAGTGTATTCAGACAACCGAATAAAAAATTATTACGACAAGATATAACAAAAATTTTCTCAGGCACAGATCCCACATTATTAATTGGAGATCTCAACAGTAAAAATGTCATGTGGGGCTGTAGATGTAATAATCCAAATGGCATTTTGATAAATAAGCTGGTCTCCGAAAATGCCCTAAATATTGAAGCACCACCAGAGTACACATATTATCCCACAAGGCGCGACCATCAGCCAGACATCTTAGACATATTAGTAAGTAAACAATTTTCAAAAACAACAACACAGACAGTTATTACCGAACTAAATTCTGATCACGTACCAGTGATTATATCATGGAATAGCACACCAAGAGTTGTACCCCAAAAAGTCAAACTCATAAAGGGCACAGTTGACTGGAACAAATTTAGAACTACTCTGGATAGCAAAATATTGCCACCCAAAACAAAAAATAATGAAGAAATAGACAACCAAGGGCATATATACTCGAACGACATAACCGAAAGCATAAAAATAGCTACAACGAAAGAAAGTGCCAACGAAAACAACAAGGAACAATCAAGATACCGATATATATATATTAAATCTAATCAAAGCTAAACCAGACTGAGACGACAATACAATAAATCTAGAAACCATATACTTAAAAATCAAATTAACAATATTACGCATAGAATTCAAAGAGAACTTGACAAAATAAGAATCGAAACATATAATCGACAAATAGAAGAATTGCAACCTAATGACCCTGGAATGTGGAAGACGACAAAAAAAATATTACTTTAACCCAACATCATATCACCTTTAAAAGTAGATAATACTTTACTGATGATAGCAAATGTGAGATATTTACAAATCATTTACAGAAAGTTTTTACTCCAGCCAACACTACTACTACTAGACACAGAAATATGGTAATTAACTATATAGAAAGTCATATGCCACATCCAGAAAACATAGAATATACTTCACCTAAAGAGCTGAAAGAAATTATTCAAACTCTTTCTACCAAGAAATCACCCGGTCCCGATTTAATTCCGAACATTATTTTGAAAAACCTTTCTCGTAACTTCCTAGCTTTCATTGCATCGTTTTTTAATGCTTGTTTTTCTCTAGGCTATTTTCCTAAGCAATGTAAAACTGCTCACATTATATTGTTTCACAAACCAAGAAAGAATAAAAGTCAACCATCGAGCTACAGACCAATCAGCCTCCTAAACACTTTCTCAAAACTGTTTGAGAAAATTATCAGCAAATGACTAGTGAAAGAGTTGGATCACATTGAAGCTTTGCCCCCATTCCAATTTGGATTCAAAAAGAGACACAGTACAATACAGCAGCTCTTGAGGATAACTGAACTCGAAACAGGATTTGAAAACAAACAATACACAACCGTATTATTTTTGGATATCGCTCAAGCATTTGATAAAGTCTGGTTAGAAGGATTAAAATACAAATTATTACGCTTAAATATGCCATCATACATCATCTCAATTCTGTTTTCATTTCTGGAAGAAATAACATTCTCAGTAAAAATTAATCACGAAACATCGTCCCTAAGACATATGAAGGCAGGAGTCCGACAAGGAAGCATTTTAGGCTCAGTCCTATTTAATATATTTGTTAGCGATATACCGCCCAGTCCAGCCGCATTAGCCATGTTCGCAGATGATACGGCCCTATTAACACAGCATTCTGAACTAGAAATAGCTATAGAAGATCTTCAGATAGCTATAGATACAGTATGGAAAATGCGAAACAAAGATATTTAGCCTTAGAAGAGTGAGAAATCCGCAATATATAATAATTAATAACCAGCAACTCGAATGAAATCAAAAAAATGAGACGGTTAAATATCTAGGAATTCACCTCGATACTCGCCTAACCTGGAGCCAACACATAAATAAAAAACTGCAATAGCTTACGCCAGGTTACAACAATTATTCCCCTTAATCAACAAAAAATCTAAATTCAAAGTTAAATGTGCCACATTGCTCTACAAATCCCTACTTAGACCTCTTCTGATGTACGCATGTGAAGTATGGGGAAACACGACACCAACCAACTTAAAAAAAATCCAAACCTTCCAAAATAAAGTTCTTAGAATTGCCCTCAACGCTCCCTGGTTCATTCGAAACGAACAGATTCACAACGAACTATCAGTGCCAAACATAAACAATTTTATCAAAAAAGTTACCCAAAAATTCATAAGAAACATAAACAATTGTGAAAGTGCAGCTATTTACAACATAGGAAAAAAAGGCATCCATAACAGACTCAAAAGACGATTACCCCAAGACATTTACGTATCGGATGAAAATAGCGATTAGCATTGTTAGTGTAAGCAAAAATTAAAAATATATGTATATAAAAATAGATAATTATGTAAATCTAGGGTAGTTATGTTAACCTGTAAATAGTAACTGTTATTTTTTTGTAAGTAGATCACAGCTGTGAATAACAAATATAATTTGTTTAACCGGCAATAAACAATAAAAAAATATGAGTTAAGTAGGTAAGCTGGCTTCCTAACCACCGTAGAAAAATGTTTTATCATTATTATTTTCTTTATTTTTAATGACTGTGAGCGTATATTGTAAATTTACCCCGGACCTAATTTTTTGTAAATTAGGCAAATTGTAATTCAGAAAAATTATCCTTACTACATACGAAGATACCACTTTTACTTGAAGAGTATGCGACAAAGTTTTCGGAACCGTAATTATAATTGCATATTAACAGGGGCAAAATTGTCAATGAGACAGAGTACAAAATGCAAACTAATACAAACTATTTTTATTTTATTGCAATCAAAGAAACAAAATTTAACATCTGTTCCTGTTCTTGTAAGTGTATTTATAGTTTTTATCATACATTAAATTAAACAATTTATTCAAACTACAAGTTTATTTCTTTATTTCATAATTTACAGATTTTTTAATATCTGAAAAAATACAACATTGCCTAGAAAAGCACTTATATAAAATACAGTATGTAATATATAACTTGTAAATTACTTATAGATGAAGTTAAGTTTATTAAAAGTCCTTCAATATATCCACACGATATAAAAAATTAATTCCTTTTTATAGGATACATATTATTTTTTTTTATATAAACATTGTTTGATTTTAAAATTAAACTTTTTGAAAATTGTTTTCAAGTTGGTATCGTGTAAGATTGTGAATGAAAAAGAATAAATTATTATAAAAAATTATTTCTTTATGTTATTAAAGTAATATAATTCAAATTTTATTTTATTAATCTTGGATTATGACAAGATAAGTTGACAATAAATTTAACTTTTTGGAATTTCGGGTGTGGTTCTTCTTCATACGTGGTAGCTATCTCTTATTATCCTTGCTTGCCTGCAATGCCAATTTAGTTAAAGTTGTTTTTCGAACAGGTTTGTTTAAACTTGTGACGTGCTGAGCTTTTATACAATTTTCTTTAAAACAATTTAATAATGTCTCATTTTGCATCCCCTATGCCATCGCGTGAATTTTTATGGGACGTATTTCAAAAGTAAGTAAATGTGAATTAATTAGAGCGTAACATGGAACTCTAAAAATTCGTATTTTAGGGTTGACAGGGACCGTAGTGGAGCTATAAACGCCGATGAATTGCAGACGGCACTATCTAATGGTACTTGGTCACCGTTTAATAAAGAAACAACTAGATTAATGATTGGTATGATTACATATTGTGCAACTTAACCTAGTTTTTAATTTGAATGTTTAACAGGTATGTTTGATAGACAAAATAGAGGTACCGTTTCATTTGAAGATTTCGGAGCATTGTGGAAATACGTAACTGACTGGCAAAATTGTTTCCGATCATTTGATAGGGATAGTTCAGGGAATATTGATCGTAATGAGATGAAAACTGCTCTTACATCATTCGGATACAGATTATCAGACAATACTATTGATGTTTTGATAAGAAAGTTTGATCGATTTGGTAGAGGAACTATTTTATTCGATGATTTTATCCAGTGCTGCATCGTTTTATATGTAAGTACATTTATATTCAACAAAAAGTTACTGTAGATATTTTAAAATTATTCCTGAAAATATGTGGTGTAGCATGTTATATTATGTATACATACATACGAGGGCTACCTTTTAAGTTTTTACAAAAACTAAGAATGAAATATTATTTTTTCAGAACAAACTGTTTTATTGCTTTTTAAAATAGTCGCCTCTAAGATTTATACACTTTTGTATGTGTTCAAAACAATTCTCAAATATTTTTCCACTCTAAAGTTGGTGTCTCAAAAACATGGTTTTCGAAGTCTTCAACAGCTTCTTGAGGTGATGAAAATCGTCCACGCATTTTTCGTTTGACATTGGGAACAAAAAAAAGTCATTAAGGGATAAATCAGGTGAATACAGGCAATGATAGATTAATTCGATGTTTGTCTCCTTCAAATAATCAATTGTTTGACGTGCTGTGTGGGAGCTTGCATTGTCATGATGAAGTATGATGCGACGTTTTTGGTTGTTTTTCCTGATTTTGTCGATGACTTCGGGCAAACAAATTGTTATATACCATTCAGCATTAACTGTTCTCCAATCCTCTAAGGGAATGGTTGCGACATGTCCAGTACAACCGAAGAAACAAGCTATCTTTTTTCTTGGAAGTGCTTCGTGAACGAACAACTTTTGTGGGTTTCGGTTCATCTTGGAAGACCCAAACAGTGGATTGTTGCTTAGTTTCCAGTGGTATGAATAAATCCAAGTTTCGTCACCTGTAACGATGTGCCTAGCTTGAATTTTGTTAGCATTCACTTACACCAATCAACAAGAGCCTTTGTTTGAGCCTCGGTCTAATTATGCGGAATTCATCGGGAACAGATCTTTTTCACAGTTAAATGTTCATGCAAAATCGAATGTATTGCAGTCTGCGATATGCCAAAGGCTGCCTCTATATCACGGTAAGTCACAACCGATTTTGGTCGACCTTCACGAGATTCATCACTGACGGACGCACGACCACGACGAAATTCTGCAAACCAAGTCTTTTCTGATGGTGCTTCATTACCAAAAGTTGAACGAAGCGAATCTATGCATTGTTGTTGAGTTAGGCCTTTACTAAAATCGTAAAAAATCATCCAACGAAAGCTTTCACGAGTAATATCCATTTTTTCACAAACTTTTTTAAACGCACACTATCAACAAACTACTCAGTCAATTTATAAGCTGCCACTGATTTCACAATAACAAATGTCAAATTTTACGAATATAGTAATGACACATTTCAATATTGCCATCTAGTGGTCGTATGTAAAAACATAAAAGGTAACCCTCGTATATACGTTGACTGCCACTACCAATAATGTAAAATAAAATATTATTAAAAATGTATTATTAAAAAAATATTATTTTTAATTTTAATGGTGGGTATCAAATGAAAGGCATTGAAGATATGAACGTTCAAAAAATAATTTTTAATTTATTTTATTTTGGTATAATACTTAGTGATTTATGGTGCGATTTACGTGCCATTTTTTGTATAATACT
Organism: Liopterus haemorrhoidalis; assembly: GCA_963971575.1. Taxonomy (NCBI): domain Eukaryota; kingdom Metazoa; phylum Arthropoda; class Insecta; order Coleoptera; family Dytiscidae; genus Liopterus; species Liopterus haemorrhoidalis. The sequence continues at coordinate 90,804,275 of OZ020611.1, forward strand.
ACCGCACGATATCATATAATTGTTAAATTATTATAGTTATTATTAGTTTATTGATTATACAACATAGATAAAACAAGAGAAGCACAAATTCAAAGAGTATTTTTTTATAATAAAAATTATGTAGGCAATGCGGACGATGTTTAAGACGCAGATCTCTGTCTTCAACATCGCTTGTATTTAGACGAGGTCATACGTTTTCGCATTAGCGTTTAAAGACACATTCACTTTAACATCCGATCTTAAACATCTGATGTGAAAAGGGTATTACAAACGTTTAAGCGGAACTAAACCGGAGTTAAATTTTCTTACGTTGTTACAAACTAACTTTTCAATGATTGAGTTAGGCTTTTGTTAAATAAAATGGAAAAGCCTCATTCAACTACAGAAAAAAGATGTTAATACAAAATTTTGACGTGTAAAAAGGATATTTAATAAAGTACACTAGCGTACCAAGTTCCAAGAAGATTATTAATATATTTGGGTTAATATGTCATCTCTTTAGTGCGTCACAGTTGTTTGGAGAGTAATTATCAAAAACCTTCACACAAATTTAAATAGTCGTGTAAAATACACAATTAATAAAATATCATAAAGCATATTCTACAAAAAATATTTTTGATACCTGCAAAACCGTGTAAACACAATTCGTATAAATTTTTTCCTCTATGTTTTTAAAATCTACGCAAATTTTTTATTTTTTGATTGTTTTCCTTCATTTTTTTTCAAGAATTCTTGAGATATTTCTTTCATTTTATCCCTTGACTCATTTTTTCTTGCCTGTGAATACTATGTCTTTCATTCTGCCAAATTTATTGAATGTACGAGAGTTACTTTACGCAAAAAGAGAATAATAAGGTTTAAAGATAATTAATAAATGGTGTAATGTGAACGAAAGAACAGTATTATTACATTCTAAACATCTCTAGTTCGAATCCATGTCATAAATGTAAAAGTATTTGTGGTTATGTAAGATTTTCCAGTGATTCATTATTTTAATTATTATTGAATTTTTTAAATGCAAATCACTTAACGCAATGATTCATTATGTTATCTTTGTTGACAAGGTTTTTTTTCCAAAATGTGATACCCTACGTTAACACGTTGACTACCACGTTATGTTCGGTGACGTGGTGTTTTTCATTATAGGCTTCGTCATTAAATATTGGTGACAAGCTTTTTAACACGTTCGCGGACAGTTTTGTACAATGAGATGTACCCAAAATGTCACATTTTTAGATTTTTGTTTATAATAGGACATTTACTGTGTTTGGTATGTTCCTGATAGGACAGTTTATACTAGTTTTCATATACTAAAATGGAATTAAAACCTGCCCCAGCCGTCATTTGTATATTTGACTAAAAAAGTAGGACGGTTTAGACCGTCATGACCTGAGCTAGGAAAAATATTCGACGGCTATAGCCGTACTGTCCGCGAACGTGTTAATAGTTTGTAGATATGTCGCCACTATTTGTTTGAGATTTAAGCTCTCTGGCTTCCAGATAAACCTTTTTTGGGATACGTTGTTCTAATTGGAATCCTTATTGGTGTATTGGGCTTCAATGAGATTTCTACTTTTTTTTTATGTTTTTGTAGCATCTCTTTTAGCATTGTTCCTTTTCATATCATGAACAGTTTTTTATGCTTGAAGATCCCAGTCCACGAATCTTCTGCAACGTTCGAATCTGTCACAATTATTAGTATTAAATTTATATATGCACATTGTTAATTATTTATAAGAAATTTAACTCATAATTTTCGACTTCCCAATTTTTACTCTTCAACGAACTACGTCCGTTTTTAGGGTTTGTAGCTATGACCACCAAAAAAGCCTTATAACGTCACTCATGTGTAGTCTGTACGGTAGATATTGTAGCCAAATGGCCGAACATAGAATATTGAAATTTGGTATGCTTGTACAACTCTTTGACCCACATATAGCAAAAATATAGAGTTCAAAAAAAAAACATAGGGTATCAAATGAAATCTCTTAATGTATGGATAAACATTTTTTTTTTTTTAATTTTTATGCGATTTTCGCCAAAACTATGTCAAGAAATTTAATGATAAAATTAATTATTAAAAAAAAATATTGTATGGTATCAAAAGGAAACTCTTAAAACGTAAAATAATGAACAATAAGTAGTTTTTTAAAATTCGTTTCTTTTAACACGATTTTAGACAAAAATGTGCTAAAAATGTTCTTGTCCCGCTAAGGGGAGCGGGGAGCCAAAGGGGTTAAACTAAAAATCTAAAAAAATTATAGGTAATGTACATTGATCTGAACCGGAAATGTACGAGAGGAATTTTTGATCAGGTTACGATTTTTGAAAATATTGCAGTTTTTGTGTTTTTGACAAATTAAATAATTTTTTTAATTTATGGCTAATAATGTTGTGGATTTTTTGTATTTATGGCTAAGGTAGTATAGTGCTGAGTTCATGTATGTAAGGAGCCAACAGCCACGCCTACTGTTATACGACATGATTCAACCTATTGTTTGAATTACTTTAATTTATTGTTTTTAAGGTATCAAACAAGAATAAATAATTTTTAATAAATAACACATTGTTAATAGTGAGAAATAAGATTTTTTACTTGAAAAAAAGCCATTTATCAATATATTTCTTATGAATTTAATGATAACTTAGATACGAAGCAAATACAAAAATCCGTGGAATTTATTAATTTAAATTTTATTGTGATGAAATTGTCGCAAATTATTTAAATTTAGTTAAAAAATAAAAATAAATTAAAGCTCTTAGTACTCAAATAACGAATTAAAGTAATCAAAAAACTGTTTATAAAAAAGCTAATCTTAGACATCCAGCATTCTGTTTGCTTTTTACATTTATTAAATACCTACCAAACCCTAAAATGTGTGAAAATTCACACTTTACAGCAATTTGTTATTATTAATATTAATATTATTTTTTTTATTTTCAATAATATCCGTATAATACACAACCATAATAGCAACAAAACTATAATCCTACCTATTGCTTAGTTACCTACCTTTTATGGTGTTTAATTATTAAACGTGAATTTTTTTAAATGGTAGAAATAAACAGCACCTTTTCTTCACTAATCATTTATTTATTTATATATAATTTTTTTTTGTACATTTCTAATGCGATGTTTTCATCATCAGGAAACGTACTAAATATTAAAAATTAAAACTAACCCTTATATATGAAAAAGTCTACAATTAGATTTTTTTTTTAAATTTTAACTTACAATAAATATTGGGTAGGATTAGTCCTGTAGTAAAAATTAACCAGAGGGATTCTTGGGATTTATGAGGGCTAACAAATTGTTATTGTTTAAGGGACTTAAATCGTTATTCATTTATGTTTTTAGAGTTTTGTAGGTATGACCAAAAAACCCTTATACCGTCATTTTGTCGTCTGTCTGTCTGTCTGTCTGTCTGTTCGGTAAAAATTGTAGCCAAAAGGCTAAACCTAGAAAGTTGAAATTTGGCATGCTTATACAACTCTTTGACCCGCACATAGAAAAAATACTAAAACATCTAAAAAATATATCCCCCTAAAAATATAAACATATGTGCTCATTGAAAAAAAAAAAACATTATCTTTACATAGATTAACGATCAAAATTTTATTTTTGCAAAACAAATTATTTTGACGCGATATTTGTCAAAATTGTGCAAAAAATAATTTGTCTCACACCCTGTAGCCCAGATGGTTTAAACTAAAAATCTGAAAAAATTCTGAGTAATGTACATTGATGTGAACTGGAATAGTACAACAGGAATTTTTATCAGATTATGTTTTCAGAAAATAACGCATTTTTTGTGTTTTTTTGTTGACGATGTAAGTATTTAATATGTTATGTACACAGTAAACCAGTATGTTTTCATGGTGTAGTGGTTAGACATCTCGCTTTCTAAATTACAAACTATGGTTCGCTTCCAGACTGGACACAATTTTATTTTTTGTTTTTTTTTCCCTTTTTATTTTGTTTAATTTTTTTTTCAAAATTCTAGTTATATTGGCAAATGTAGCATTTAATTTTTAAAAGAGTAAATTTAATAACCAGTTGGGGCGCATTTAGTTTCGCATTTCGAGTCTTTCTCTTTCGCTTTCTTTCTCTGTACAGACCTTCTGCCATCAGCCACGGGTCACCGGTTGAGGTATATGTGTTCACATCATCTGTGTGTAGGTGAAGTAGTATGTAATATTACAATAGTACCATTACAAATGACCTCGACCATACAGTTTTTCTAGTACACTCCCTATTTGCGAAACGGAACATGTATATCGTGAATTATCTTCGTGATTTATTATATTCTTGGTTTTCTATTCTTAAACTTGTTATGTTTATATTTTATATGTTTTGTGTTTTAGATTAATTGTTTTGTTTTTTGTTGTAGACTCTCACAAATTCTTTCCGTGCATACGACACTGATCAAGATGGTGTAATTACAATCCATTATGAACAATTTTTGATGATGGTATTCAGCTTAAACCTTTAAAAATCATACTATATTGTTGTATTTGCATATTGTATGTTTATAAATGTTTCATATATGTACTCAGTGGGGCACAATCTTATCATATTCATTCGTGCCAATCTATTGAAATCTAATTAAACATTGTATTTTCTGTACTTTTTTCTTTATTTTATATATTTTATTATGCAGTTATTTTTTAAAATATAACATGTTATTTGCAAAGTTTAAATATTAAGATAAATAATAAGAAAATGCCTATTACTTAAAGTATTATGTGTCATTCAGTGATGTATACAGGTACGATTGAAAGGTTAGGTTAAGTTATTCACAAAAGGCTAAAATATAATATGTTTTTTGATAATTAAAACTTCAAGTAGAGTACTATAGTATATTTTTTATATGAGATAGTAGCACAGTAGGGCATCAATTTTGCCGTTCTGCTATTACGCCAGTTTAGAATTATATATACATGTTCATTATGTTGATTAAATCGGATTTTTTCACAAAATAAAATTGACAATTTGTGACTCAAGGAGTTTATAGGGAGATAACAAGATATGTCGCTACGTGACGTTGTAGTAGAATATCAAGGGTTATCTTAAGGTACCCATAACATTGTGTTCATGCTGTATTTTGTATACTGAAATTTGAGTATTATTTCGTGCTATAAGTGTTTTGTTTTTTTTTTACAAATTGTGCATATAAATAGTTGCGTACAATATCAGTTCAGTTTATTGTTATCAAATAAGTGAGACTGGAATCGTAATTTTGTAACAATAGTGGAAATAGAGCTGGGGCAAATGTTATTTGTGTTTTGAAAGAGGATTCTTAATATTTAGTTTTATTTCTTAACCCCTTAACGCCGAACAGTGCAAATTCGCGACGTACCTTTTCTACTACTGTATACGCGACAGGAGGATATTTTTCGTGTGATGATCGGGTGCAGTGTATTTAATACATTCCTCTCTTAAGATATAACAGTAAAAAATTAAAGTTGCCATAATATCTATACTTATATATTTATGTGTTTTTATAGAAAAATAATCTTTAAATTAATTCAGGCGTTTATTTACAAATAAGTGTTTATAGTATAGTATTTCCAAAATGAAATGGCTACCCTCACTTTCTGATTCCAATAATGACTGACAGTATAACCATTATACCTGCTGAGTTTATGGTTCTGTTAAAAGTAGTTGCCAGGACCGTAATAATTATTTTAAATAAACGTGTTTTCTTATATGCTGTTTAGAATGAACTGTATATACTCACATTCCTTCACATTTTTATCAGGTTTAGTATTGGCTATATTTAAATTATAAATATAGGCATGTTTAAAAATCGTTTTGTTTTAAAGTCTTTATAGTCTATATTAAATACTTCATGTTTGCACAAACAAAAATCATGAAGATTTTTACAGTTTTGAGTACAATTCGACAGTAGTCGACAAGTATTCAGGAAAAGTGTGAGCTGTTAATTACATTCTTACATGAACATTTATTACTTTAATGTCTACCTATACTGGCTTATTAATTATGTGTGAAACTTGAAATTTTACTCATATTTTTTCAAATAAATGTCAGACTGGATGCCATTTTAGGGTACCCACAACATTCTTTTACCTCGTCGTACTCGGTGACAATTTATCTCGCCGTTATACACAGCTTACCTTTTCTCCCTATAAACTCCTTGTAGCTACTTTAACAGACAGACTGCTATGAAAAATAAAACACAGTCTGATTTATTATTTAAACAATATAATAGACTAAAAATAATTTATTAATAAATTGCCGTTAACTGCTAGGCAATGGCCTAATCTATAACCCCTTACGAATGACACTTAATTGTCTTTTCGTAATTTTGTTACAGTCTCGTGTAATTATATTTCTTAATGATGCTATGTATTTGGATGTTGGTATTATATGTTTTATTTCTAATGGCAATCTGTCTGCAAGTAGCCACAACGTTTTATTTTGTGTCTATTTTGTGAAAAAAACCGAATTGATCAACAAATTCTGAACATTTTGGAACATTTTTTGTAGTTACACTTTTTGCTCTAAAATTAATATGTAAAGAAATATCGTTAAATGAAAATTTTAACATTGTATTTCCCATGTTCAATAACAAAGTTGAGAGCCAGTAAATAGTTAAAATTGTAATTTTTATAAATATATACCTTTATTAATATTTTTTATTTTATATAATAATGCGGAAAATTGATCCTTATGTTGTTATGTATAGCAAACCAAATATTTAACAATCAACTGGACAACACAAGTTTATGACTCGTACATTATCCTGGTTGCAACCTACGATCTGGAAACCTGGAGTTTAACTACTAAATGTATCAGTCAACTAAAGATCACTCCGCCAGCTACGGAATGTATAAAAAGCTTAAAAATTTAAACTGAGAAACAAAGATACTAGCAAAAAACAATATTGGATAAAAATTTTTATTCCTAAAATGAAACTGGGTTGTTCATGTAGCTAGACAAGACGCTAACCTATGGACGAACAAATAGTTCACTGGAGAATTTCTAAATGTAGTGTTGGCACACACACAAAAAAAGCAAACTGTTTGGATGATATAAAAAATGACAGGTAGAAATTGGCATCGACTGGCTAAGGACAAGGTAGTATAGAAGAAAGAAAGGGAGGCCTATGTTCAGTAGTGGACAAAATTTTAAGTCTGAAAAAAGATATATAGGGAATATAATATATTAAAGTCAAAGTTTTTCATTAATATTAAAATGGAAAATAATTAAGGTTTTTTGCACCACTGCACAATCTTATGCATGCACTTGATGACACGCGTGGCATAAGTTGTTCTTTAACTTAGGATGATACAATAATTTATCATTCTAGATTGCTATTTCTGTTCTAGGTACGCAAAAATAAAAATAATTCATGGAAGAAAGCGCAATTTAATTATCTAAATTCTCTGCTGAATACACCACTTTGAATAGTTCTCGCTATTTAGTCATCCGAACCCCGGATACGGTTCAAGATACATTCCTAGAAATTAGAACACTAAACAGGGTCATTATTACATCGTGTGTAAATATTTTGCAACGACAATACATTATTTCTATAATAAGCGTGTTCTACATTATACAATTCTCATCAAATTTTCATACTTATTTCTTTGACTAGAACTTGTACTAGAAATAAATCAGTGAAATTGTACAGTGTAGAACACGGTATGTAGTCAAGGTCAACTTTATTCAAAACTAGATTTGATCCAACTATTCTTGAAAACACATCCAACTTGGAACTCGGTGCATGCGCAGTAGACAGTTTTAACAATAGTACCAACATTAAAATTACGCTTGTAAATATTTTGTATTACCACGTGTTTAATAGTGTTTTGTTGATCATTGGTTTGAATAAGCGAATATATAAATTGTGTTTTGTACGTAAATCAGTAATTTTACAAATCTAATAGCTAGGTTATAAACATTTGACAAGATATGAATTATATTTTTATGTTGGTACTTTAAATGAACTGAAATACGTGTAAGAATTTCATTCTCTACCAAAAAATTGAAAAATAAATTGTATTAAAACTTTGACAACTTCTAGTTCAAAGAAAAAAGTTTAGAAAATTGATGAATAAAGTATAATGTAGAACACGCTATACCCCGTTTAGCTTAGAGCCTCTGCTCATAATTTGGGTAATTTTCAGTGGCAGCTGGTACATAAGAGTTGCAGCACCACCATAACTAAATGAATTTAAATATTACAGTCGTTTATGATTCTCTCTCTGTCTCTTTAAGTTTACTTAATTTTACATTAAAAATCGTCACTACTGTTTTGCGTCGTGCGTAAAACAAATAAACTCAATTCACGGTAAATATGAGATGACGTCACAGTTGAAAAACTTGATGTGTTGCCATTTCGCTAATTGTCAAAAACTAGTTATATCGAACAATTTCTAAAACGAGATTGAAAACCCATATTTCCTATGGAGGAAAGGAGTTAATTTGAATTATGATGCAGAGCAGTTCTTCCAACCGATTTGTAAAATTTTTGGTTTAAATTATATGAAGTGTGTTATCTAATGTTAAATATCATATATGTATTATCAAAAACAATTGTTAGAAATGTTTCGTGTTCTTTTCATGCTTTTTGTACAATATATTTTAGTTTTTCGCCCGATGTGTGACAAACAAAAAGATCAGAAAGCAGTAATAAAGTGTAAAAAAAAAATATTCGAAATGTTTGATATAATTTTACTTCGAATAAAGAATATTCAAATATAGTTACCAGTGATAATTGCATTTCTTGGTAAATTTGTACTAACCGGTCCGCTCAAACTTCATTAATACTTACATCTTTTACACATTTCAGATCTATTAAAGGCCCACCATTATCTCATTGTTATGTGGGTGCGGCTACTAAGAGCTTTCAGCATTTTTATTATAATAATATTTGATAAAATTCAAAATAAAACGTAAGCATAACCTCATTAGTTCTAACGTCAAACAAATGCGACAAAAGACGGTTTGAAATGTGACAACGTCGGAAAGGGATACTAATCTATAGACGACAAATTTAACAACTGAGTATTGCTAAAAATTTGGGTATATTTCATTTTGACATTGGCAATTTAATTAACCAAGTATGACGTCATCTAATTCTTATTTTAAATGGACTTTATATCGTTTACAAGTTATGATATACATTGACCCGATGTGGTGAATGTTTTGGCAGCATTAATTGCTTATTGTATTGTGGCGATTGGCACTGCGTGGGAGTAACAGCGTAATACAGGAAGTAGATCTCCTATTGGAGCTGCACATTTTTGCAGTTAAAACCTTACGAAGTATATGTCTGATTAAAATCATAAAATGTAATATTTCTATATTTTATACGATTTTATTTGTAAATGTGTATGTAGTTAAAAAAAAATATGTCCATTTTAGTAATTATTTTCTTTCCGAAAAGAATATCTGAATACTTCAGGTTGCAACACCTTCTTTAGAGGTTTCCTCGAGTTTTACGCTTAGTTATTAAGAGTATCCTGCAGTGCTGTTCACGCAACAAAATCACAGTATTTGTAAATATTTATAAAGAGTAAAGAATTAAAAGAAATAATACAATTATATCAACGAACATACTATGCCTTTACATACATATATTTTTGTTAGATTTTGATCAAGTGAATAGCATGAGTAAAATCTACTAATTATTAAATTTGTCGTAAAGGCAATTGCCCGTACCTAGTCGGCGTCTATAGTAGGTATTATATTTTTAATTCGTTACTCTTAATGAATTACCAATGCATTTAAAAGCACTGTGATTTCGTTATGTAAACAGTGCAGGGTCTTCTTAATTTGGATCATTATTTAGGACGTTAGTAGTTGTCAAAAACGCATTACAACAAAACGGCATTAAACGGGGTAACATTATCCGGGGTTAGTGGCGCAGCATGAGGAGGAGTTGTGCCTCCCCCCCTCCCAAGGTGACTTGAATCCCAAAAATTAACAACCATACTATTTTGTTACCAATTATTGTACGGTATTCGGAATCTGAATACGTTCATATAGTCCGTTCAAATATTAGAATAATAGTCAATAAACCCAAAATGTTACTAACTTTGACTAGTATGATTTGCAAAAATCAGGTGACACGGAACAAAATGAATATCCATTTGTAGAATACCGGGTTTTCGCAAATCAGCGCATTTTACAGGTGGCAACGTCGTCAAGAAAGGAAAGGATAGCGTTAATGGGAGAATCCATTAGAGAGTACGAAAAACACCTATTTTTTTTTTTACTCCATTTGCTCTATAGGTACTGCCACTTGGTGATCTGTGGGTACTGCATTCTAACGTTTGAACGGACTATAGATATTTTTGAGAATTTATTTCACATTCTTAATCATTATTATTCGCATGGAATATGGCTAAAGTTTTCCCCCTAAAAAATATGTCCCCCTAATACATAGTCCTGGCTGTGCCACTGATTGGGGTCTTTCGTAATTCATTCATGGTTTTAATTCAAAAGATAATTTTGTTTTGGAAAATACCTAATAACTTTTTAATTCATGGCGCTATCTATTCATAGTTTTGACGCACGCTGAATCAGTCAATATTCAGAATTCTTAAAATATATTTAACAAATAATTAAACTACAATAATTAGTCATCCAAATAATTCAAAATGTTATAATTATATATGACGTTATCCTCAAACGAATTTTAACGAAAATAAAGACGAATATTATCGAAGATGTATAAATCCTACAGGGCAGTGCTAAGAAATATAAAAGTTTTTATATAAAAATATGCTTGTTTTATATATTGCTACAATTGTAAAAATTGTTTTTCTACCTACAATCAAAAGATTTAATGTGTGTAAAGACAATATTGTAACTTATATACATTAAAATATGTTTTAATGTCATGTGTAAGAATTTTTAGTACCCTCCTGTATTTTTATTACATAATTATTGTTGCCAACTTTTCAAATTTACCGTATGCAGGTAAGTTTACAGACTAAACTTTCCTATTAAATGTTGTTTATACTTCTTGTTAATAAGTAGTGTCGGACGTGATTTATTAATTTATTCAGTTAATTAGTGAAGTGTACATCAAGAAATTCACCATGGATTTGGTGAATATGGTATAAATATCTTATTATGTGAATGACCGTACTTATTAACGTATGCCGATAGTTCGATTTTAACACATTTTTTTTATTAATAACTCGTTAAATTTAAACTGTTATAAATTTGACAGTTAATAATTTTAGTAAACCGTGTTTCTAACCAAAAACTTGGGCTGATGTTTTGATTTAAGCTCGCTATACATTATTAAAATTTGACAGCTGCATTTGTTTAAAATAATTGGTTTTATTGTTTTAAAATTGTCAAATTTTTGTTTTTTATAAGTAGGTCGAAAGTAGATCATTATTAATCTAAAATCAATTTGCTCCCATTAAGATTTGCAATAATTTGCAGTCATTTTATCTTATAATTTTCCACTTTCTCGACTGTAAAATATTTATGAAATTAATTATAATTTGACGAAAGATAAAATATAATTTGCATAATTCTAGTATATTTATTTTAGTTTCAATATGAAGTACATAGATGTTTCGACAATTAAAAGTATAAATAATATTAATTGAATTCGTTGTAGGCACTCGTTGAAATATGGTGAATAGGAAATAATAAAAACACTTGGTTATTGTTCCAAAAAATATTTAATAAAATTTATGATATATGTATTTCGGCTTTCTAGGCCATCATTATAATAAAAATATTAACATGTTTTACTGAAATATATAGTATCCAGGTAGTATGTACAACAAACAGGATTATGAAAAACCTAAAAGATTAAAATGGTGTCAGAAGAGAAGAACTTATTAACTTGAGTATTTAATGAATTAACAATTCGAGTTAGTAAGTTCTTCGCTTCTAACCAGTGATGGGATTCAATTTGCTCAACAACCGGTTCGCAGAGGAATTAGTTTAAAAACACAAAATTTTCACGAAATTCAAAATAGTATATTTATTTAAATTAAACATTAAGATATGTGATTATTTTAAATATTGTTAAATAGCCCTCTGGTTTTCAGTCACTTCTACGTCCGTTTTTGTTTTTACACGAGGATCATCCGAACTGTGGTTGCTTCTTAACCAATTTAACACAATCGGTATTGGATCCTAATCTATTAAAGGCAAACTATTTAAATTAATAACCATTATATTCTTTAAAAAATAAACGTGAATAATGATTATTTAAGTGATGAAAAATTAAGTGCCGCTGCAGCTAAAATATTGGTAGAAAGAGACAGTCAAGATGTATTTGAATTAGAAAAGCCCCAAAAACTACTCTAGAATTTATAGTTTAAGATACAGAAATTTGTTACATATATTAGAGAAGCAACAGTTATTGCATTTAGTTCAAGGGGTAATAGTTGGGAGATATGAAGAGAAAAGAATTATATTGTTTCTGGGCAATAGCCTTATTTATTATCATGTTAGAAAATAAAAAAAATAATGATTACTAGAAACCTACATTTCTTCCCGCTATGCCTACTTTCTTCCATTTAACTGCTCTAGACGTACATTTGCGCACAACCAAGCTAATTGCGTTCTGTACATGTATATTTTCTTAAATGCGCAGTTAAAGATAGTATTTACAAACATAATACAAACATATCCCTTTTGGCATGATACAATGATGCAAGATTTGGCTTATCTATATTAATAAAATTAGAGGTTGTATTTGTTTTTTTATTGTTTAGGCCTCTTATTTGGTTTCTACACGTTTCAGATGATAAGGCAATATACGCAAAAATATCAATTTTTGTCTGTCAGTATGTCTGTCCGTCCCGTCCCGTCCCGTCCCGTCCGTTCGTTCGTCCGTCCGTTCGTTCGTCCGTCCGTCCGTCCGTCCGTTCGTCCGTCCGTCCGTCCGTCTGTCTGTCTGTCAGTCAGTCTGTCTGTCTGTCTCTCTGTGCGAGATTCACGCAAAAATGGCTGTATATATTTTTACGAAATTTGGTACGATGATAGAGTAAAGCCAGTATTCGAACATAGGCTATAAGCACAAGTAGGGTCGTTACGGTCGGTCAACCGGGCATATGCCCGGGGCTAGTGGGGCCCCCACCGAGCTACCTTATTCTAATCATCAATACCACAATATATATCTTACATATTAACAAATAAAAAACTGAGAAAACGTCATTTGATTGATCCTAAAATAATAAGCGAATCAATATCATTGTACGAAAACGAAATAAATTTTGAATTTGTGATGTCAATTATCATATGATATGACATATCGTTGAACGTAAATGCCGTTACTAAAAGCTTAAAAAACCCAAAAACCGATCTTTCGACAGCAGTTACTCTTTTGAAGGGCTGGAAAACTTTTTGAAACACTTTAGAAATGTTGGTTTTGCGTAATCAAAAGTCGAAGCTGAAGAATTATGTGAAAAAATTAATATTCCTCCAGAACTTAAGAAAAATAGAATTAGAAAAACGAACACCTATTTGATTATGAAGGAGAGGATTCTCGAGTTAACGATCCTGAAATTAACTTTTATCTAGAATACTTTTTACAAATAGTAGACCAAGGTATAATTTCAATTCAGGAGGGATTTAAACAACTAGAGAAACATAATAACTTATTTGGCTTTCTATATAATGTACCAAATTTAAAACATGAAGAAAATGACAAAGTAAGAAAATGTTGTATGGATTTGCATCTAACACTAAAATATGATGACAACAATGGTGACATTAACGGAAATGATCTCTATGAGGAAATAAAAGTGTTCTGTAATATTTTCTGTGAAGACATATGTGATTGGTCACCATTAGAATGCCTTAAAAAAAATCACCAAACAGGAAATGCCTTTCCCAATTTAAGTATAACCTTAAGAATTTTATTAACAATTCCGATAACCACTGCTGAGTCCGAACGTAGATTTTCAAAGCTTAAGATAATAAAAAACAATTTAAGATCCACAATGGTACAAGAGAGACTATCCAACCTAACATTGCTTTCTATAGAAAATAAATTATGCGAAGACTTAAATTTAAGTGAGATGATAGACAAATTTGCGGAAATTAAAGCAAGGAAAATAAAGTTACGTTAATTTTGTTTTTCTTTATATGTCAAGTATTATGACTTAGATACGAATAAATGCTATGTTCCTTTCTTGTATTAAGAATTTAAAAAAATATTTATTTTTTCTCTTTTTTATTTACTGGGGGCCTACTCCATATTTGTGCCCGGGGCCTCAAAATCCAAACGACGGCCCTGATCTCCCTTATTATTGACTTAACAGAAAAATGTATGTAACAAAAATTGTTTATAGTAATATAATAAATATTTTTTGCTCAATGGATTTTTTCAATTAGATGAATATTTGGGAAGTTATGGGGGGACACCCTAAAACTAAAATCTACATATATCTTCCTTATTATTGACAACAGCCAAATCATGTATGCCAAAAATAGTTTAAAGTGAGAAAATTTATCTTTTATTTCTATGCATTTTTTCATTTAAATCAGGTGTGTCAAACTCAAAAAAGGCCTAGGGAGAACACTGTATTTATTTACTTAAAATAAAATATGCGTCACAATAAAATACACTCCAATATTATACAAATTAGTTAAATAAAAATATTTTTCAAAAACAGTGGTTTCAGAGCCATTGTTTCAGATATTGTCTTTGGCTTCTTGTGATCTGGCCTCTTTATAAGTGAGAAACTTCTGCTACCTTTTAGACATTGATGTAACTTCAAAACTAATATTTAGATAAAGCCAATGGATCGGGCTAAGCGTGAAGGGGTTAAAATTTTGGTTAAAACTTGTCACATCAAATGTCAAAACATTTTTGTTTCACAATTGTGCAGCACTTTGATATAACATGAAATTGAGTTGATTAAACAACATTGCACAAAGTTTAATTAGTAACTTTAATGGAAAAATATGTTTTGTCATTTTTCTTAATTTGTAACCACATTTTTTGTGTTGTTTAATACAAGTCATCATTTGATAAAAGCCGGCACCAATTAAACTGGAAACAATGACAGTAATCAAGTGTTGGGATTGACATGGTATGACATTATTCAGAACATGGTGGTATATATTGGCAGGTTGCATTGAAGTCGTTGTTTTTCTTGTGTTTTTTGAGTATTTATTTCAATAATAAAATGCGTAAATACAATAATCAAAGTATTTGTCGTCGGAAGCTATGACTTTTTATCACTTTTCTGGCAGAAGTTGAATTTCGCCACGAAAGAATGGTCTATATTTTGACCCAATCCATTCAGAAACCCAATTTTCGACTTTCTTGTATCTTCCAAGGCGTGTTGCATCTGTCGGAAGAGATGGTAATTGCTTGGGGCCAGGTCCGGAGAATTTACAGGATGCAAGAGAACCTCCCATTAGAGCTCAGTGTTTGTTTCACAGCTATAGCAACATGGGGCCGAGCATTGTCATGGAGAAAAAACACTTTTCGGCGATTTGATGCAATTGATGGTCGTTTTCGCATCAAATTATCATTCAGACGCACCAATTGCTCATAATACACGACACCCACCATATCCCACCAAATAGAGAGCATTGCTTTATGACTGTAGATATTTGTTTTACTTTTTGGTGGAAATAGATGTCGAAATAGATCCATTTTTTTTCGCCGGTCACGATACACCAAAAGAAACTCTCCTTTTTATGCCTTGCAAGCAAAAAAAAAAAAAAACAAAAATGAAATCTTTAAACGATTAGCAATGCTCTTTTCTAACAATTTTCGGTAAATTCATGTGGCAGACATCTCCCTTCTTTCTGGATTTTTCCCATGGCTTGTAAACGTTGTGAAATGGTTGATTTATCGAGCTGTTAAGCCAATTCTTTGAGTGTTTGAGCAGGGTTTTCTTCCAAAAGAGCTTGCAGTTATTCATCTTCGAACTTTTTCAATTGACCTGGCCGTTGTTTGCCGTTATCGAATCACCACTTTTAAATCGTCAAAACCAATATCTAAACACTGTTATCGATGGAGCACAATCACCATAAGTTTTCACAAGCAGTCGATGAACTTCAGCTGCACTTTTTTAAAATCAAAGTAGTGTTACATATCGGAAAAACAACTTATTGTGTTCCAATTGAATTCAGTTATAGAAAAGGACTTGTGCAGACGCTGTCCTTCGTCTGATGACGCTATCCTTATTTTGAATTTTTGGATCCTATCTGCTACGTATTTTAGTATACTAGCGTCGGCGAATCAATGCAGTTACGTCACACGACGTAACAAACGACTGTATTGTCAGGAACAATGCAATTGTTTGTTACGTCGTGTGACGTAACTACGCGGATTCGCCGACGCTAGTATAGGAAACGTTCACGCTTCAAAATGACATAAGAGACATCTGTCACTGCCCACAGCATACGCGCCTAGAGTAATCTACACGTTAACAGCGGCTTTCAGTGCAATCTTCTATTATATTCTTATTTTTTTATTAAATTTTAAGCAGCCTATAACTAATTTTTTGTACACAATTCGGCCTTTACTATCACAATTTTCAAGCAATTGCGTCCGTCCGTTATCCATGCATTGCCCATTAGAGAAAATATGGAAATTCGAAAAAATAAACATTTCAAAAATATGAATTTTGTGAATTTAAAATTTTGATGAATAAGCAAGGAAAAAATAGATGCTGTCAAAAAAAAAACAGATTAAGAACTAAAGCAAAAAGGAGAGGTGGCACGCATAAAAAATACAGTCATTGGCAAAAATGTTAACAAACAACAATTAAGAATTGATAGCAGTGAATATAGATAATTAAGTAAGTTAAGTCTATATTCTTTAAGTCTGCGTATAACCCCTAGAGGTTACCAATTTCTTATACAAAACTAACAATCTGAAATAAAATTAGTATCAATCTATACATCAAATTTTGCACTGAATTTTTATCTATCTAATAGGATATTTTTAATTGTAGAAACATTTATTGCAAAAATATTATTGCCCAATAATTGACATCAGCAAAATTGTTCAGTAATTTTTTAAACCTATTTATGGGTTTCAAATAACTTTTATATTTATATAGTTTTATGTAGAAATGTTCAAATAATACGTCAACATCTTTTTCGACTTGATTACTTATAGTTTAGAACCCTCGTCGAAAAATATTATACTTGATGATAATGTAATGCCACTTGGTACACGTATTTTTCACAAAAATTAAATCATTTTTACCCGTAACACCTATTTTGAGAATCGCGGCAGATTCAAGATGATGGCAAATATAGATTACCAAGTACAATAACTATAAGTAGTTTTCACAATAGAACAAAATAGCTAAAAGCCTTTTTGAAGAATGAAGCTTTAGCTACTATTTGCCGCATCGGACGCAAATATGCGTCGATTGGTTTACAAGATGGCGTTTATAATGCAATTTGCTTATTTACAATTACATAACAGATTTTTCTACAATATAAAATATCCTATTAGGTAGATAAAAATTCGCTGTAAATTTTGAAATATAGATTGTTATTAATTTTATTTCCGATTATTAGGTTTGTATATGAAACTATTGAGAACTATTGGGTTGTACGCCGCCTTAATCACATCACCGATACAAAATATTTAGTATGACTAAACACTTTATTACTCTTACTTGTCACGTAAGAATTAGTATAAAGTTTCTGATAACTGATAAGCTCATATTTCAAAAATGTTAATGTTTGCTCGAGTAGCCAACATATACAGATAAGCTATGTTGCAGCCGTTGTATAATGTTGTTTAGGACAGCGGTTTTCAACCCTTTTCATTCGCGTACCGGTAAAAGACAAATATTTTAGCAAACCGGGAAAGTGGAAAGTGTAATAAAATCATTCGCCACTCATCTTGGATCACGACTTACTGGTTGAGAAACATCAAAATTTACCTGTTTTACATATGTGAGTCTCTATTTTTAGGGCTTCGTAGGTATACCGTCACTTACTTACCAGTACTTACCAACCCTTATACCGTCACTCTTGTGTTTGTCTGTTGCCTAGAAATAGTGAAAATACACCTAGTTCTAGAAATATAAATAGCAGCGGTAGTAACGACAGGATCTAACGCATTGTAATTTGACAAACTCTTTGACATATAGGAAAAATATTAATACTTAAAAAAAAGTAATCCTGTCAGAAATGGGCCATTCCGCAAGTGGAACTGGTTCCGGGCTTACCCGGTTGCGAATACCGGAACTCCGGAACCGAATATTCGCAAATAAAGTGATGAACAAAAATTATGTGAAGTGTGAATTTTCACACATTTCAGGGTTTCGCAGGTATTTAGTAAGTGAATAATGATTATTTGGAATGCCAAAACAAATTTTATGTTAAAATATTTTTTTTTTATAATTTTAATTCGAATGCCTAATATCATTATGTAAGTTTCTAAATATGTGCAGTATTTTTTTTTATATAGCAAGGTTCAATAAAATTTTGAAAAAATTCCTCTTAGATAGATATACAATCTAAAAATATTAAGTGAAGGCGAAATGCTGAGTGTGTAGGACATATTTTGCTTTGTAGTATTCACTCTAAAATGAACAATATTTTAAAAATAATTTATCATCTCTTAATCTAAGAGCTTTAAAAACAAATTTTATGTTAAAATATTTTTATGTTAATTTTAATTCTAGTGCCTAATACCATTATTTAGGTTTCTTAATATGTGCAGTATTTTTTTTATATAGCAAGGTTCATTATGGTTTTGAAAATTGCGCCTATGGCTTCATTGGTTGTTTCTAGTCATAGTTCCTCCCTTTGATTTCGTGTACATTCAAACAGAATTAAATTATAATTTCAACAATTTCCACTGGTTATTAAATTTACGCTTTTAAAAATTAAATGCAACAATTGCCAAAATATAACTAGAATTTTGAAAAAATAATTTAAACAAAATAAAAATGCAAAATAAAAAATAATATTGTCTCTTCTCGTGGGATTCGAACTCATTTTCTTGGGCAGAACGCTAGTACCGTGACCATTGCACCAAGACACATGTTACAGTTTAGTGTGTTATCTATATATATAAAATCGTAACTAAGCTACCTACTCATAATCAACGCCCAGCCCAAACCACTGAACCTACAATCATGAAATTCGGCGAGTATATTCCCTCCATGACGTAAGCACCCACTAAGAACGGATTTTTCGAAACTCATCCTCTAAGTGGGTGAAAAGGGGGTTAAAAGAGGTAAAATGTGGCTTCACAGTTTCCTTAATATCTCTTAGGTCCAATAAGATATCGACTTGGTTTTGGCTTACAAAGATTACTCATGTAAATATTAAAAAACTTATTTCAGGATTTTGTTCTAAACGACCTCTAAAGGGGTGAATCTACAATCAGGGTGAATTATAGAACCCTTCGCATCTTCTATGTTTATTGTGTTATAACATTCCTTTTTGGCATATAGGTGTCTTTTTAAAATATTTAGAAAGTATTTTGACCGTTTTTTTAAATTCCACCCCTAAAGGGGTAAATTGGTATTTTTTATTCGATAGAATTTCGTCTAGACAAAGAAACATAAAATTCGGGGAGTATATCCCTTTTATGACTTAAGAACCCCCTAAGAAATAATTTTTTGAAATTCAACCCCTAAGGAGTGGAATGGGGTAAAATGTGTTTTGACGGATTCCTCAATATCTCACAGGTCCAATAATATATCGCCTTCATTTTTGCTTATAAATATTATCCATATAAATGTTGAAAAACTTATTTCAGGATTTTGTCCTATTCATCCCCTAATATGGTGAATCTACAATCAGGGAGAATTATAGAACCCGACGTATTTCCTGTGTTTGTTGAGTTATTAAATTCCTATTTAGCATATAGATTGTCTTTTTAAAATATGTCGAAATGGTTTTGATAGTTTTTCAAAATTTTTAGGTAAAAGGATATTTTTTATTTGGTAGAACATCCCTTGGACATAGATACATGATATTCGCAAAGTATATTCCCTCTATGAGGTAAGCATACACTAAGACGGGATTTTTCGAAATTCAACCCCTAAGGGGTGAAATGTAATTTCAAGGATTCCTAAATATCTCTACGGACCAATAAGATATTGTCTTGGTTTTTACTTACAAAGATTACCCATATAAATGTTGAAAAACGTATTTCGGGATTTTGTTCTAATCCACCCCTAAAGTGTTGAATTTCTGAACAGGGTTAATTATACAACCCACCATATTCCCTGTGTTTGTTGAGTTATAAAATTCCTTTTGGCATATAGGTGTCTTCAAAATATCTCGAAATGGTATGGACAGTTTTTAAAATTTCACCCTTAAGGGGTAAATGGGAATTTTGTATTCGATTGAACATCCCTTGGACATAGGTAAATAAAATTCGTGAAGTATAGTCCCTCTATGACGTAAGCACCCACTAAGACGGAATTTTTCGAAATTCCACCCCTAAGAAGTGAAAAGGGGTGAAATATGACTTCAAGGATTCCTCAATACCTCTTAGGATCAATAAGATATCGTCTTGGATTTTGCTTACAAAGATTACCCATACAAATGCCGAAAAACTTATTTCAGGATGTTGTCCGAATAGGTTTTTGCTTATAAAAGTTACCCGTGCACATGTTTAGAAACAAACTACGAATTTTACACTAATGAGCTTCTACCGGGGTGAATCTACACCTGAGGAGAGAGTTAGCAATGTGATCTATAAAGAACCATGACTTATAATAATTGCACGATGATGGCAAACCGTCAATAAACCGTAGCGAAGCACGGGTACTCAGCTAGTATAACTATAAGTTTTCAACATTATTAGCAAAAAACACAAAAAATGCTTTTTTTTTCAAAAACATAATCTGATCAAAAATTCCTGTTGTACTATTCCGGTTTACACCAGTGTACATTACTTAGAATTTTTTCAGATTTTTAGTTTAAACCATCTGGGCTACAGGGTGTGGGACAAAATTTTTTTTGCACAATTTTGGCAAAAATCGCTTCAAAATAATTTATTTTGCAAAAATAAAAATTTGATCGTTAATCCACGTACCAAGGGCTTTCATTTGATACTCTACTCAGAATTTTAAAAAATATTTTTTTTTTCAATGAGCACATATTTGTTTATATTTTTAGGGGGATATGTTTTTTAGATGTTTAAGTATTTTTCCTATGTGCGGGTCAAAGAGTTGTATAAGCATGCCAAATTTCAACTCTCTAGCTTTAGCCGTTTGGCTACAAATTTTACCGAACAGACAGACAGACAGACAGACGACAAAATGACGGTATAAGGGTTTTTTTGTCATACCTACAAAACCCTAAAAAAAGGATCGTAACAATGAGCAAAATAACGAAAGGCGGATGGAAGAGATGAGAAAAAAAAAAAAAATTCGGAACCGGGTATCCTGAACCGAATATCTTAAACCGGCTAACAAAAACCAGGTTTCCGGAGCCGCGTTTCCGGAGCTGATTCTCCGAAACCTAGTTCCGGAACCAGGTATCTGGAACCGAGTTACTCCAAAATTAATCGGTTTTCCCCGGAATCGGTTCTCAGCACTAAAAAGAAAAAGTTCACTAGTTCAATTTTTCATCAATAGACGGCACAAGTTAAACAAGATTTTTTCATCAGTATGTTTTATAAAATGATGATTGTAAGGCAAAATCGCTGATGTCACGGCTCCATTTTATAATCACCCTGTTTAAATCAAATAACATATACAGTCTGTTCCAAACGGTTAGGTGGAACTAAATGGGAATTTCGTTCTTTTAGGTTGTCACGAAAAAGGGATCTTGCTTGGGTTATTTCATTTTTCACGTTGGAATGTCAAAATTTAAAATTCCAACAATGAAACCATGGAAACGAATGACATATGTCAAAATTAAATTATTTTTTTTACATATTTTAATGACAAAAAAATAAATAAATGGGAAATTTTTATTAAGAATGACACAAAAAATCTAAATATAAAGAAAATGACATTTTAAAATGATATTAACCTTAACCAAAAAATGTTTATTGTAAGTATGATTTACAAAGCTGAAACAAAACGGCCGAAAAGCACGATTTAAACGATGAAAGTAACTAGATTGTAAAATTTAGTTCCGCCTAACCGTTTGGAACAGACTTTATAGGACAACTTAGAGACGAAGCAAATCGTAGACAAAATCACTTGGATTTTTTTAGATATCAATGTTTATTGTATTCCAGATTTTTTTGTTTTTAATTTACTCTAGGGCATACAGTCTGTTCCAAACGGTTAAGCGGAACTAAATGGGAATTTAGTTCTTTTAGGTTGTCACGAGAAGGGACCTTGCTTGGTTTATTTCATTTTTCACGTTGGGATGTCAAAATTTTAAATTCCAACAATGAAACCATGGAAACGAATGACATATTTCAAAATTAAATATTTTTTTTAGATATTTTAATGACAAAAAAATAAATAAATGGGAAATTTGTATTAAGAATGACTAAAAAATCAAAATATAAAGAAAATGACATTTTAAAATGATATTAACCTTAACCAAAAAATGTTTATTGCAAGTATGATTTACAAAGCTTAAACAAAACGGTCGAAAGGCACGATTTAAACGATGAAAGTAACTAGATTGCAAAATCAACTTCCGCTTAACCGTTTGGAACAGACTGTAGGTCGGCAACCTTTTTTGGCTCCGGATCAAAATCAACCAAAATATTACTATTAAGAAGACGTTTCGGGTCAGTGGATATTTTCATTATAACACAGTATAAAGTCTGTTCCAAACGGTTAGGCGGAACTAGATTTTGCAATCTAGTTACTTTCATCGTTTAAATCGTGCTTTTCGGCCGTTTTGTTTAAGCTTTGTAAATCATACTTACAATAAACATTTTTTTGTTAAGGTTAATATCATTTTAAAATGTCCTTTTTTTATATTTTGATTTTTTGTGTCATTCTTAATACAAATTTCCCATTTATTTATTTTTTTGTTATTAAAATATGTAAAAAAAATAATTTAATTTTGACATATGTCATTCGTTTCCATGGTTTTATTGTTGGAATTTAAAATTTTGACATTCCAACGTGAAAAATGAAATAACCCAAGCAAGGTCCCTTCTCGAGACAACCTAAAAGAAATTCCCATTTAGTTCCGCCTAACCGTTTGGAACAGAGTGTAAGTCTTTTAGTGAATTATAAGATAAATTTTATTGAGAGAATAATAACAATATGCTTTTAAACTTCAAACATAAAAAAAATAATAATTCTAATTATTATAAAAACAAATATAATTGTCAAGTTTTAGTTCATTAATTTATGAACAATGTTCTCGTCGTTATCAATGGCTCCCCTGATGCTGAATTTGTGACGTCAATTTAGCCAAGTCTGGTTTATACTTAGCCACCTTAAGACGGATACAAGCGTCTGAATTTTCGGTAGATAAGCTGCTCCTGTTCTTATTTAAAATAAATTTCATGTGTGAAAATATTTGCTCACATTTATATGTAGAACCGAATGCGGACAAAATGGCAAAGCCAATTTTTTTCAGAGATGAAAACTTCGTAGGAAGTGATGCCCAGCTGATATCATGAGAAGATAATTATCTTCCGTTTTTTCTAAATCCTTCCGCAATGTCTTGAATTTATCCGTCTACAACGTTGAACTTTTAAAATCAATCATTTCTAAACTTAAACTGGCAATTTTAAGATATTCAAAATACTGAAAATCTAAAATATTTTCTTCTATTTCGTCAGGCTTTATTATAAAAGTTTCATGTTTATGTTTTATAATTTATTTTTATTCCCTTATCTGCGGAACTCAAGTGGGTCACTTGAAATTATCAAATGGGTCACTTGGTGTCGACGGTCATAGGTTGCCGTCGCCTGCTCTAGGGTATTAAATGGAAGTACATAAATTAAAAGACAATAATTAATTTTCAAAATATTATTAATTTTGACGTGATTAGAACAAAGCTGGAAATATTTAAAACAGTATTTCAAATATTGTATTTCAAATACTTCAAAAAAATGCTCTTGGTATTTGGATTTGCAAATACTTTCTCAGTGGTATTTGTTTTGACCTTTGTTGTCTGAAAATGTCAGTATTTGAAATACTTTAGAAGTATTTCAAATATTTTCCTAGTATTTCAAATATTTCCTTAGTAAATATTTTCTAATTTTTCAAATATTTCCTTATATTTCAAATAGTTCCTTAGTATTTCAAATGTTTCCTTATTATTTCAAATATTTCCCTAGTACATATTTCAAATATTTCCTAGTATTTCATTTTCCTGGTATTTCAAATATTTCTCTAGTATTTTAAATATTTCCTAGTATTTAACATATTTCCTTATTTCAAATCTTTCCATAGTATATATTTCAAACATATCCTAGTATGTCATATACATTTAAATTATTTGAAATACCTACATTATTTCAAATATTTTGATCGGCATTAGGTATGTATTTGAAATACTTTTATAAATATTTGGCTCAGCTCTGGATAAGAACCAACATTTTTGTCTCCGACGAAGATCACTTACTAGATACCTATTAAATCCTGAAAAGTGTGAAAATTAACACTTCGCATCATTTTTTTGTTATTTATATAATTCACTTAATTATGCCTGTTATAATAATTTCATCTTAAGAATGTTTAATTTTTATTTATTTATTTTTTTTTACCTTGGTATATTTTTATTGGGCTTTTTACTTCTGCATAACTAACTAGTAGACATTATGTATAGAACTGCTAGTGTATTTGTTACTAAATTCTCATTACTAAACTTTTTCTGTACAGCTAACTGGGACAATACTGATACAATATAATGCATGACCTATTTTACATGATTATACACATCAACTGATTACAACAACTTACAAAGTGTAGGTATACTTTTATATTTCTTACAAAAATAAAAACTTTTGAGCACTTTTTGTTTAATTCATTAGCACTTTGTTGTTAATTGTTTATTTTGAAATATGACTTATTTTTCTTAGTACATGATTCATTGCGTAAGTCTATAAATATCTTCATATTATCATGTATTAAAATATTTTTTTAGAAGCTATCTTATAACTACTGTTTTCTCATGATTATTGTTGCTTCCTTAATTAGTTATTATTATAGCTAATTAATTATTACATATTAAACAACATACATTAATTATTTTATGTGAATAATTTTGCTTGCATGTCTATTTTGCTGTGTATTTCGCATGTAGTTTGTATTCTTAAACAATAATATCTCTAGGTACTAATGGCCGGTTGCTAAAGAACGTGTTAAATGTTTTAACTGTATGCCTAACACAGGTCAGAACAACATAAAGCCTGTTTCTTTGGTTTAAGCGGAACTATATTTTGTATTATAGTAACTTTTACCGTTTAAGTGTGTCTTTTGATCATTTTGTTTAGCTAAAGCCCTCTTCAAATCTTAAAAGAAGTGCTCATGACAACTTACAAAAATGAAAATTCCAGGTAGTTCCGCTTAAACGTTTGGAAAGGCCCATACCAAAACATACAGTGAGGTCATTAATTCAGATCCTGAGCGTTATGTAATACATTGCAGAAACATTTAGTTATCAAACTTATTTCCAAACTCATGTACACATAGGCGTAGATTCGATTTTTATTACCTTATACCAATAGGGGAAACTTCCTAAGCGCCTTGACATCTGGTGGCAATTTGCGGAAGGTACGAAAATGACATTGTTTTGTTTTGTTCAATGGAGAAATACGTGTTTTTTTGTTGTTTGTGTTTTAATTTTGTGAATCATGAGGAAAAAACAATCAATTTTGTTGTGTGCCGCAATGTAAATCGTGAATAAGGAAAAATCCCTCTTAAACAATCCATAATTTACCTAAATCGAAAAAAATATCAATTGAAACGACGTTTGGAGGCAGAGAGAAAGTGGATCATAGGTTTTTATGGACCCAAAAACTAAAAATGGGCAAAAATCTAAGCCCATGCATGCACGTTTGCTCGTTGCATTTTATGGAAAGTGATTTTTTAAGTCCAAGAAAAGGTTGAAAAAAAGCACTTACCCCAACCAAAATTTGCCTAAATCATCAGTTGATATATTAAAAGGTCCTTCTACTTTTTCAGGCAGAGATATTAATTTTTACTAATATATCATATTTTTGTTGCTATTATATTGACAGACAGTCAAAAAGAATTAAAAATGCAATGAAAAATTAAAAATTTCCTTGAAATTTCTAATAGTATATTATTACATATCTTGTAAATCGTAGATTACATTTAAATAAAAAAAAAAAAGCTGGGAAAACAGAAAAAATACAACTCGTGTTCATTTTCATCATGTAAACAAATACACGAGTAACAGTTTAATGTCACTTTCGAGTATCCAGTTTTGCCGCATATGGCGTTGCGATCTTAAAACGTTTCTCCTATTAATTATTAAATGAATACTGTTTTTTCTCTACTCGTCAATGAGTTAACAACAAATATGTGTTCGCAACGGATTATCGTTGTTCCTCGGGTGATTCCGGACCAACGAAGTAATCTGATTGGTAATCTTTGTGAAGTTGTTCACTGTTATTGCTCATTGTTTACTGTTATATAACGCTCAGGAATTAATGATCTCTCTGTATAATTTTAACTTGAGTTAGGAATAACTCGAGTTAAAATATTTAACTTGTTCTTTATCAGTCTTTTTTGGAGGGTATTTAGTTATAAATTATTTTTATTAGGTATCGGGTTCTAGAAATTAAACATTTTTTGGGAGTATTTATGTTGACAAATGTATGTAGCGGACCTGTATTCCGTAAGAATGCCTTAAAAGCTAGCGCACATGGGTGCTGTTTATTTGGGATATTTGCTGTTTACACTATTTATTGTGTGAACACGGTAGATTGTTTCCGGTGCTGGTTTGTCGGCGCCTATAAGTACATGTTTTCGGCACTTATTGTTACCGGCACCTATTTATCAAAATTTATTCAGCGGCCTGGTATAGAATTAATGTTCCTGTACCGGCTTGGGACTGTTATATTGGTATTAATAAAATTGGAGGCTATAGAGTCCATTTACTATAACAATGAGATGACCCGGGGGCTCGGCCCCCCCATAAGAAATAAGGAAATAAAAATAAAAACCTACAAACACACTAGAAAATTTTCACCATCGTTTTAGGTAAATATCTATTTAAAAATAGAGATCAGGACTTTTTTTAGGTCATCACTTGTATTTTAGAAGTGAGGACCTTTTTAGGGTTTTGTAGGTACGACCAAAACACCCTTATACTGTCATTTCGTCGTCTGTCTGTCTGTCTGTCTGTTCGGTAAAAATTGTAGCCAAACCTAGAGAGTTGAAATTTGGCATGCTTATACAACTCGTTGACCCGCACATAGGAAAAATACTAAAATATCTAAAAAACAAACCCCCGTAAAAATATAAACAGATATGTGCTCATCGAAAAAAAAAAACATATTTTTTTAAAATTCTGAGTGGGTATCAAATGAAAGCCCATAGCACGTGGATTTACGATTAAAATTTTATTTTTGCAAAATAAATTATTTTGCTGCGATTTTGCCAAAATGCGCAAAAAAAAATTTTTTTTGTTAACGATGTACCAATCTCATAGTTATGTAACACACTATACTAGAAGGCGTATCCTGGTCTAATGGTTAGCTTGCTCGCTTGCTGCACAGCAAACTAGGATATGCTCCCGGGCAGAGGATTCAATTTTATTTTTTGTTTTATTCCATTTTTATTTTAAATTATTTTGTCAAAATTCTAGTTATATTTTGGCAAATTTTTAAGAGCGTAAATTTAATAACCACTTAGAATTGTTGGAATTATATTTTCATTCTATATGTCATGTATACGAAACCAGAGAGGCGGAGCATATGACTTAAAATAACCAATGAAAGCCATTGGCGCATTTTTCAAAATTATAATAAACCTTGCTATATATAAAAAAATACTTGACAGATTTAGAAACCTAAATAATGGTATTAGGTATTCGAATTAAAATTAACAAAAAAATATTTTAACATAAAATAAGTTTTTTAAGCTCTTTAAGGACCTTTTTTTAGATTATCACTTGAAATTTGAAAATGAGAAACTTATACATAGTTTTGTCTTCCGGGCCCCCTCCAAAAAAAAATCCTGGGTGCGCCACTGAACACAATATACAGAATAAGATAAAAGTACGTTATACAAATATCACCCAACATGGAAAATACTTAAATATACAAACAGTTCAAATACTGTAAAAATAAAGTATTTTAAAATTGCAATAGGGCACGTAATTACTTCATAGCATACCTACAGCATATTGTCCATATATTTTGGATTGTGTAAAATCATTAAAAGAATATATTGGATTTTTCAGTAAATTCTTGATAGTTCTGACATCTAATGCAGCAGTAACTTTCTAAAAAGTTAATTAACAATTAATTGCAAAAAAAATATTCAAGTAAAAAGACCATAGATATAAACAAAATTTAATATTTACTTACAATCCAAATTAAAATTCAAATCCATTAAAGGTCCAGCATTATCTCGCTCTCTTTCAAAATAATTAATAAGAAACAAAACCATCCTCTGAGCGCGGCTACTAAGAGCTTTCGGAATTTTTATTACAATAATATTTTATTTAATGTAAAATAAAGTTTAACCTCACTTAAATGTCAAACCTGACTTAAAAATGACTGAATAGTACAATCTAAACCTGACAACGTTTAAAAACGTTACCAAAATTCAGTAAAAAAATGTACCAACTGATTAATGGTCTGGTACTTAGAATAACCAAGTGTGTCGTCATCTCTAAAGTCACTATATTATACAAAGTAGCGCAACGGCGGCCATGCTGGGGCTAAAAATGTCGCCAACACAAATGATGTTCAGTGATTTCAACAATACAAAAATAAGAAACTAGTACTACCAATAATTTTATTTTAAACATTGTAATCACGATTTTTTTAATCAAAGATGCACTATAACTAAATTGTGGTACAATTTCAATTATTTTTTTAATTTTTATTAAATAAAATGGATATATAGTCGGATTGCTGATAAGTGACTGTTCGTTGCTACAAGTATCGATATTCAATACTATATGCTTTCTCTGTCTATATCATTATAATTATTTGCATACCCATAGTAACGTATAGTGACGCAAGTTGACAACTAACCTTCCAAATTATTTGAATAAAAAACAAAACATTAGAAAGAAATGGCAAGATTCGTAGATATCTTTACTAATTAGAGCGCGAAAATAAATTTACAGCAGTACTCAAATAAACAAAATTATTAATTTTAAGGTTATAATTATAAATAAGGAAAAATTTATAAACATACGTAAATTTTGGATTATAATTTGTTGTTTATTCCAGCTGATTTAAAATTAAAGTTTGTGAATTTGATAATTGGCCGCAAGCCGTATTTTAATTAATATTTATTACCAGACACTGACAGTTAACACAAATAACAAAAAACATTTTTAAAATCGCTGAAAAATGGTAACTAGATTATTATATGAAAGCACTACTTGATACATACATGTAACAGTCACCTATCAGCAATCCGACTATAGTATATAAATTTAAATGAAACTTTATTTAAGGTTAAGGTTAAGTTTCAAACCGCTGACAAAGGAGGTTATTAAATTAGAGCGAGAAAGAGAGATGTGACAGCGCAGACGCAAACTTAAGAACGTAAAAATTGCTGCTTTAGTTTGCATAATAGTGGAACCAGTGTTGCCAATCAAACCCTGGGGTCTGTCGGCTTCTTCAAAGGCTTGCGCTACTTTGTATAATATAGTGACTTTAGTCATCTCATATTTATTGTGAATGGAGTTTATCTTTTTTTTCCAGCCCCATGTTTGGTTTCTACATGTTTCAGATGATTATGAGACAATAACCGCAAAAAAATCAATTTTTGTCTGTCAGTCTATCTATCCGGGATTTACTCAAAAACCGCTGTACTATATGGCTTCCCAAATTTTTATTCTAAGGGGGTGTTTCGGGGTTAAAACTGATTACAAAAAAACTTAAAGTATCTCCCTTATTATTGACTTAACAGAAACATGTATATAACAAAAATTGTTTATAGTAAGAAAACAAAGCTTTTATGTTCAATGAATTTTTTCAATTAGATGAATATTTGGGGAGTTATGGGGGAACACTCTAAAACTAAAATCTACATGTATCCCCCTTATTATTGACAACAGCAAAAACGTGTATGACAAAAAATTTTAATAAGAAAAAAAATCTTTTTTGTTGTATTTTTTCTCTATTGTATGAATATTTGGAGAGTTACGGGGGGTCACACAGAAACTAAAATCGTGAAATATCTCATTATTTATTTTACATCAAAAATTTATGAGAAAAAATTTTTCATTGTCATTTTCTTAAGTTACCATGAGTTATCTTTTTAACTACTGAAGTTGACTTTTGCTAAATAAAATGATCAAAAGCCTCACTTAATCGGTAACTATTACTAGAATTCAAAATCTTATTCCGCTAAAACCAAAGAAACATGCTATATGCACCAAACCAGTCTAAAGACTGGCTTGGGTTAAAACCCAATTTGATATGTGCCTGGTCTAAGTCAGCTACAATTGCTTTTTTCCAGTAGCGAAGTAGAAGTTATACTGCTAGTGTTTTGTAAAAAAATTAATATTCTGTTAGTTCCACTAACTTTTATTCAGTCTCACTTATTTTGGCTGTTACGTCATTGCCAAGAGTAAAAACTAGTATCGAGTAAGATTAAATAAAGCTTTGCGGAACTAACCAAATAATTGTTTTATTGTATTTTACTGTAAAATAGCTGATAGTTTTGTTCAAAATATGTTTTACTTTTACTGAGTTTTTCTCTTTTGTTTTTAGTTCTAGTCCCAAAAAATGGATGATGACGATGACATCTTCCAAGACACAATCTCAGTTACCTCATACGCATCAGCAAAACCTCGCAACAGTCACTACATGTCTTTGTCACGTAACACTATATATCATTCAGCGGAGGATATTGAGCTAGCGATGGCCGATTTCAACAGTCCGACACTACAAGACCAGGTCGACTCACCCCGCAGGAACAAGAGTGATAAGGTGCATCATCGTAAAATTGTAACTTATTCACAATGGAAAACTAGGGTATTACGTACAGTGATTATTATATTCTGCTATACTTATTGCAGTAATCACTCGCTAGGGGCTCGTGGGTCGCATGCACGTATGTAATATGTTTGATATTTATTAGAATTTTTATACAGTATTGGAATAAAGAAAAATGTGATCGGCACTTACTAGTTACTAAAATATTCTGTTTCTCGTACAAATAAAATAGGAGAAATTTTTATTTTTTGTAATGCTTAAATTAAAAATGAGAGTAATATATTATAACTTAAGCATTTAGAATTTTTCCGTCATTTTAATGTGTGAAAATTCTGACTTTACATCAATTTTTAACATACTATTTGTACAGGGGTGAAGGTTCTGACAGGTAAAATGCGGTTTGTTAAAAAGACTCGACAATATGTTTGGACTCTTTAAAATATGTTTGCTCAGTATCATTCAGCAGTAAAAAAATGTTTTGGCAATAAAAATTTCAGCAGTAACAGAAATAAATAGTACAAAGAATATATCAGCGATAAAAAAAATTCCAGCAGAAAAAAGAATATTTCGACAGAAAAAAAAATTAACAACTTAGTAAATATTTCAGTATTAAAATAATATATATTATGGCAGTAAAATAAGCGTTTCAGCTGTAAAAAATAGTTCAGCTTCGTATTTTTAATGTCGTTCTCAATTTCATCTATTCCGCTATGTTATACCTATTACATTATTTGCTCGTTTAACACCACAGTCGTTTAAAAAGTTACTGATATGTCTCTGTTGAACCATGTCCAATAAACTTATTTGGAGGGAGTTCACAAACTACTTGAAAATATTTTTTAAATTTGGACATTTTGGTTTCCAAAACAAGAACAGGAAACAGAAGCGCCCAGAAAAAGCCCAAAAAAAACTTACTGTCGGGCTATCTTACGCTGGCCGGTGGAACACTACTGCGCGGAGTATGACATTATTATGAGTGAGTGAGACATAAGTTGTGGCACCCAAGTACAGTCTGAAAAAATGCATGTATACATTGTATACGCACGACCGCTTCCAAATTTATTCTGAAAATTCATTTTTGTTTGACTGTAGCGCACGACTGCTACACGAATACTAACGAATTTCGCTATTGCGCTTAAGTTAACCAGACAATACTTTTAATATGATAAAAAATTAAATAAATGGGGTGTTTCTAAACCTGAAGCACCCAGCAGTGCACTAATTTAATATAATAATTTTAGACCTCAAAATAAGTAAACATTTTCCTCTGGATATACATACACCCGTAAATACTTCATTTGGGAGATATAATGTTTTAATGTTTATACATAGGAAAATAAGTATACATATTAATTAATATAAAGATTGGTTTATTGCCAAATAAGTAATGAAATGTTGCAAAAATGAAGAAAAAAAAAAGAAATACATATGGTGTTCAAAATGTTGATTACGAGCTGGAAGGCAGGCGTGACACCTATCAACTACAAAAGAAGTTGTGGCTCTGCAATGCTCCTCCATTATTCTTTCGTAAACTTGGACAATCATTTATTGTAGTGTTTGAGCATCGCCGGCTCTTCGTTCGTAAACGTTTTGTTTTAGTGTCCCAATTAAAAAATGAAATAAAGTCCGGCAATTAAGGAAGCCATACAATAGGTCTAGCACGACCAATCCGTCGTTGAGAAAAACTGTAGAAAAACCGTTTTTTAGTGGTTTTTCTCGCATAATATGCAGGTCAACCATCTCATTGAAACCACATTTTTAATATTTTAAATTTTTTTACATTGGATTATAAAAATTATGTAAAAACAAATAAAAAAAAAACGTAATCGTGGAGGTAAAAAGTGGGGACCAATAAATGAATTATCCAGAACACCAATTCACACATTTCTTTGTTGAATTATCTTGATTTTTACAAATCGTTCAGAATATATAAACTTTAAAACTTCAATATCTTTGTAACGAAGCATTACGGGTACATGTCCAGACGAAATCTTTTCTTGTTTTGAGGTCTATAATTCATATACTTTAAAGAAGCCTGTGGCCGCAAGCGTTAAATCGTTTGTACCTGCTATTTGTTCGCTAGGCAAGGGCATGGATTCGTGAGTTCAACTCCTGCCTGTGTCAGATAATTTATGTAAAAATATTTATACAAATTACAGGTTCTGCTTGGAAATTCGCAGCCGGTTATAAACTGTATGTGTCTTTCTGTGTACGCTAAAAAAATAGACGTAATACTGATCATATTACTCCTGAATGTACACAGATTGAAAATATGGTTATGAAACCTGGAAACAGAAGGCCTAGGCTCTCCTCGCGCTGTCTCATCAATGATAACGATGAATTCATATTTTAAATTAGTGCACCTAAACCTGAAACACCCTGTGTATTTATTTAATAATTTATACTTTTATATTTATTAGGTGCTAAAATCTGCGATTTATTTAATTTTTTTATACTGATCGTTTTAATTTTTACTACTGCCTACAGTGTTGTAATAGATACATTTAAATAAATATCTAGATACAGATAAATGCCAAAATTTGTGTATCTAGATACAGTTAGATACTAGTTAAACACTGAAAAATGAAAATACCATATAAAAAAAGTTTAAGAAATTAATTTTTACTGAAATACATAGTAAGCTAACAATTAACAATGCTTTATAATTAAACAAAGAGTGCATGTTAATCAGTATTATACAGGCTGTTCAAAAATAATGGTGACATCACAAAAAGCTCACTAAATTCAAAGTAAATCACTATTCTACGGCTTAATTACGGAATAATTTTGTACTAGTAACTAATTTTATATTATGTTAGTCATATGTACTAACGTATAAGACTAATGTTAGTCTTACAGATACGCAGCTATGTTCTTGTTGAGGGGATGTTCCTTCAAATCAAATTTTAGCCCTAATTTTTTATCACGAATAAAAAATTACTGATAAGAAATATGTGATTTTTTTATCGACATTCTGATGCTTACAAATTAAATTTATATGAAATTTCAAAAAAGTAATGTTTTTCTACGTCTTTTAGGAAACACCTACTTATCTTACTACTTTCAATTAGGCAATGAACTTAATATCCACACTAGCATGGCCGGCCATCAAGTGATGAAATTCCTCAAAAAAATTATCAAAGTGTACTTTAAATCACTGGATACTTTTGAAGGGCCTTAGTTTGTCTTGCCCAAGGCTTCACAAAACCACGGTCCACTCTCAAACCACTTCTGTGGATGTAATTTTTTATATGTTTTTAGTAAATTGGTCATTAAAATGGCAACAATATTTATTCAAAAACTTAGTTTTCATTAATAATGACCTATTTTCCTAAGTATTCCATATAAAACCTACTATTTTATGGCCGTTCAAAAGCTACGAAAAACGAAAAGCTGAGAATAACATTTTTTTTTTACATTCCATATAAATTCCATGTAAACTTTTGAATTTCAATTGCTTTCTACTTTGTTTATAGCAAAAATAAAATATTCAAAAAGATAATTTATAATTAAACTATTATGTCAGCTCGGTATCACGGTATAAAATTAAAGTAACGAGCAAAGCATCTGAAATACAGATACAAGATACTTAAATTTAAATATCTAGATACAGAGACATATTTTAAAAAGTATCTAATTTGTATCTAGATACTTGAAAAAGTATCTAGGTACTGTATCTAGATACTTATAACTAGATACATTACAACACTGACTGCCTATAATGTACTGCAGCTTATTTTTTAACAAAATAACGTAAAAAGTGCGAGAAACTTACTTTGTAAAAAATTTTAACAAAAACATGATCTTCATCAGCGTTTTACAAAAAAATCTAAAACAAATTTTAAATTTAAATGCTTTACAACTAATTCCATTGTTGGAACTTTTATAACTTAAACATGACATCCGTTAGATGTTAACCGTTAATTCATCTGTGGAAATTATAGTGCAAAAAACAGATAACATTTTTTTCTATTATAATATGTATAAAAATTCCATATTGGTTTTTTTGGCAAAGGCACAATTTTTATAAAATGCTATTTCTGCGTTAGGGATTGGTATATTTTGATTCTGTTTCTAATTCTTGAAACAAAATTTCTTAAATATATTACTAAAAACAAACTTATTTCTGCTGCACTTTTATTTTCGAATAATTACTGCAAAAATTCTTCTTTTGCATCAAAATATTTCAACCCTTGTTACAGAATTTTCCTGACACAAATAGCATGATTTTTTTAAATGAAAATGATGCTACTAAATTCTACTAGTTTTTATTAGGAAATTTTCATCTACTGAATTTTTCATTAGTCCTAGTTATTACTAGATATTATTAGAGAGGTTCTTGCTATTTACAGTTAAGATATGTTAAAATTAATCTAGGTAAAATAGAAACAATGAAAAAAAAAAACACCCCTGGGGGTCTATACTGTAAGCTTTTCGACAATCGTTTCTACGGTATCTTGTTGAAAGTTCCGATTTTCAACACCTTGTGTTGGCATTCTGTAACTCATTGATAGTGCACTAGTCTCTGGTATACCTCCACGGGTCGAAATCACGTGACGAGTGACGTCAGCTTAGACTGACGATCTATACGCTGAGGATGTTCATCAACATTTTTTTGATATAAATACCCATTTTATTTTTTTATTATTCTGTACAAAATAACGGGAAACAATTGTTGATTGAAAACTTTCTGTGCGCTTTGTTTATTTTCTAAACAGTTAAATTTATTAAATCATTAAAATTAAATTTTAAATCACTAAACTGTTAACCATATTATGTTTTTTTTTTAAACCTTATTAAGTTAAAATAAATAATTGTCTTACGAATATTCCACCTATTATGGTAATATGTTGCATTTTAATTTTACTAAAAATTAGCATTAACTATTTATAAATTTTAAGAAAAACAATATAATTTTATTTAACATCCTGCTGATAATAAATGTCGAAGTGTAATCGATATATGTGAAAGTATTTAAAGATTATTATTAATGTACGCTTTTATGTTGAAAAATTAAAATTATTGAAAATAGCTTTGGTTGCGGTTTCTGTATTTTGTAAATATGTATGTGACTGAAAAATGTTTGGAAGCACTGTCTAAAAACTTTCTGTTTTATTATTATAAATTAAAATGACTCATAAGTTTACTTATAGTGTATATTTAATATAGAGCATTAGCAACTTAGTCTTTTGTAAACAAAGTATTTATCAGTGAGATAATCTGAATTTAACACTGTAATAGAAAGACTTGTTACATATTTTTCTAGTGATTGTTTCTATTTTATTACAATGTGTGTACGTATTAATATATAACATAAATTATTGACCATTAAAAAGTATTGATTTATTATGTTTTTGTTTAAATATAAATTATAACCCATAAAAACTTTAATATGTTATTGTATTTTAAAGTTTTCTAAATCTTGATATAAAATTATTACATCTAGTGTTTTGTGGATGAATGATTAAGCATGCCACAATATGAAGTGTATCGTAATGAAATATTTGGTACTCAGTGCTAGGATGTCCATAATATTACTTATCGTTGGGATATTTAAATTCAACGATTGTTCGATTATAATGTAGATCAAAATGAAATATAATCTTACTTAATCCTTAACCCGTTTTACTATTTACTGGAGTCTGGCTGTTGGAATTTGAGTATTATTCTTGCGCTGTCCTTCTCCATATTTCTTGGCTCTTTTTAGGGTTTTGTAGGTATGACCAAAAAACCCTTATACCGTCATTTTGTCGTCTGTCTGTCTGTCTGTCTGTCTGTTCGGTAAAAATTGTAGCCTAAAATTGTAACGGCTAAACCTAGAGAGTTGAAATTTGGCATGCTTATACAACTCTTTGACCCGCACATAGGAAAAATACTAAAACATCTAAAAAACATACCCCCCTAAAAATATAAACAAATATGTGCTCATCGAAAACAAAAATATTTTTTTTAAATTCTGAGTAGGGTATCAAATGAAAGCCCTTAGTACGTGGATTAACGATCAAATTTTTATTTTTGCAAAATAAATTATTTTGATGCGATTTTTGCCAAAAATGTGCAAAAAAATTTTTGTCCCACACCCTGTAGCCCAGATGGTTTAAACTAAAAATCTAAAAAAATTCTAAGTAATGTATATTGGTGTGAACCGAAATAGTACAACAGGAATTTTTGATCAGATTATGTTTTTGGAAAATAACGCATTTTTTGTGGTTTTTGGTTCACAAAGTACAAAAGTTATACCAATGTAAGACACTCACATGCATAGCGTGCGATGGCTACATGCGTTAGAGCGCTCTTAAACTGGCTGGAAAACGAAGGGTTTCGAGTTCGAGTACGGAGTGAATTTTATTTTTTGTTTTTTTTTTTGCATTTTTATTATGTTGAAATTATTTTGTCAAAATTCTAGTTATATTTTGACAAATGTTGTATTTAATTTTTAAGAGCGTAAATTTAATAACCAGTCTTATTATATGATTAACAGACGATAAATTATTTAAAAAATATCGTTCATTTTGCCGTGATTACTACAAAGTAAAATTTGTCCTACACACTCAGCATACCGCCTTCACTTATTATATACCTGCGAAACCCTGAAATGTGTGAATATTCACACTTCACATCAATTTTTTTATGTATCGTATCATAGTCCTCGTTTCTTCTAGTATCACCCTTTCTCGGTACAGTTCTTTGATTTTTTTGTCATGTTTTTCTTGGTTTTCTTATGATGTTTATTTCTGGTGTACTTGCCTCAAAAACTATTTGCTTTCCTTTTATTGTCCATTCTGCAAACACGCCCATACCACCCTTTCTGATTTTGCTATACGGAAACTGTTCGAAGACTCTCTATGTTGTATTTCTAAGTTTATTCAATTGATCTAATATAATATTTCCACCAGCCAGTGGCGTAGCGTGGTATTCCTGCGCCCGGGGACAAACATCTTTAAAAAAATTGTATGAACTGCTTATATCTTTTCAAAATGCCGTTCATTTTATTATTAATTGTTTACTTAGTTTTAGATATATCAGAGCTTCATAAGGAGCAACCTTGATTTTTATTTTTAAAAGTATTTTAGAATAAATATATATTTTTTTGTGTGAGGGAAAAAGATCGTTCTTATTTTTGACGCCCCCTGAATGCCGGCGCCCAGGTTATTTGTCCCCCCTGCCTCCCCATCGCTACGCCAATGCCACCAGCATGCGGCTGCAAAAACACAGTTATTGTTGTTAACCAGATTTGTCAGAAATAAGGTGCAAGAAATTGTTTGAATTTATAAAAAATATCTGCCTTTTGAAACTTAATATCTGAGGCCTTTGAATTTGTAATGATATATCTTACGTACCCTTGTCTATCTTTTCATGATAACTCCAATGGATTCGCATCGAAAAAACATTGATCGGTAGCATGATACATTGGTTTTTAATACAGATATTTAGAATTGTTCGAGTTAATGCACTAACAAAACCACAGCATAATAGACCGGGAGCTCATGATAGTTTATGGTCTCCGATTTCACACAGCATGCCTTTTGGAGAAAAGAATATGTATAAAGACAACAAAGAAAAGAGGGTACTAAACCCCTGCACGCTTTATGGTTATATGGAAAATTGCATTTCCACTTGCAACGATGTACCAACGTAAAAGTACCGTCGGAAAAGTTTTGTGAAAATTTTAAAAGGATTTTACCTGATCTTAAACAACACCAAATTGCGACCCTTGGGCCAACGAAGGCCGCATGCGAAATTTTTTATAGGGGTCCTATGACGCAAACTTTAATTCTTTTCATTTGCATGCTGCATGAAAACGCGGAAAATCAATTTTATCACGTGATCGTTTAAGCCCTTTGGAACCCTGCGAATCGCATGCCTATAATTTTTAAGACTTTAAATTTGTTTTACCTTTCGTTTGATTAAAGGGCAAGCATTATTAAATCAGAGAAAAACACAAAATTTTTCTGCAAGTGGAAATGCAGTTTTCCATATAACCGGAAAGCGTGCAGGGGTTTAGTACCCTCATTTCTTTGTTATCACAGGGTAAATATTCTCTCCTCCAAAAGGCATGCTGTATGGAATTGTAGACCATAAACTGTCATGAGCTCCCGGTCTATAAGACATTACTGTTTTTGAAGTGGCAATATAATTCGGAATATAAATAACATCATTAGGAAAAAAACAAATGATATGCTTATTTTTTTTTTTTTTTTTATTTAAATATTTATAGGTACATCGACAACTAGGTCATTAGTACCTAGCACTGTTAATATAACACAAATACAATAATATATGGTAGTATAACATTGCTTAATAAAATATTAATATAATACAATAATGTAATGCAAAATGAGATTTTAACTAGATTCGTTCTTTCATATTTATATCTGTTAGAAATTTTAACACTTTATCTGTTTCACTGATGTTATTTTTAAGGGCTTTTTCAATCGAGTTGGGTATGTTATTTACGAGTCTTTCATAACTATATTTAGGGCAGTCTATTAGCAGGTGTTTTACTGTGAGGGTAGTGTTGCACTGTTCACATTGGCTTGGTTCGCAGTTGTTGAATAGATGTTGGTGTGTAAGCAGTGTATGACCTATACGTAGTCGGGTTATAATAATTTGCTCTCTTCTATTCTGTTTTGTTTCCCACGGTTTAGTGTCTTCCTTTATTTCTCGTAGTTTGTTGTTGTTTGTTGTATTTAGCCATTGGTTGTTCCAGGATTTTCTGATTTTTCTTTTTATCAGACGTTTTACGTCGCAAATTGGTATAGTTATATCGGTTATTGGTAGGTTTATAGCTTCCTTTGCTTCGTTATCCACTCTTTCGTTGCCGTTTATACCGACATGAGAGGGTATCCACATTATCGTTATTTGTATATCTTTACAGATGGCTTGGTGTATTGTTTCCTGAAGTTCTTGGATCAATATGTTTCTTGAATATAGGTGTGTTAGTTCCTGTATGGCACTAAGACTATCGGTATAGATTATAAATTTATTTTCTTGCTTTTCGTTAATGAATATGCTTTACAAATTAATTTCTTGCAAATACTACACCAAAACACAGAATCACAATAGCAGATTTTCTTTGGCGATCGTCTCATACTGTGTTTTAAACTGGTTACTCTGTTTCATGAAATGCAGTTTCTGTGCAAACACATGCATAACTTCTGAATGAAAACTTCGATTTAAAAAATAAAATATATTAAAAGGTGCGCTGGAACACAATTAACCCAATTTTGTACAAAACTAATATTTCACCAAAATGTCAATTACTGTGTTTTTGCAAAGGGCAGCTGCAATGTTATAGCTCAGTCGCTGAAACAGTGCAGTTCGTCATTTTGCGTCATAACTTCAATGACAAACTTAGTGGCGAAAAAATAACTAAATCGATTTTTTTTGCATGTGAATTATAGACTAATATTGCTCTTTACTCTTTTATTTTACTAAAACATACTTTTTGAAGTCATATTTAGTTTGCGTTCGATAGTCATTTTGAAGATTTACAAATTTTAAAAATGTTTATTTAATATAGGGACATTTGTATTGGTATCCCTGAATAAAACGATGTTTACATTTGTCATTTAATAATATGTCTGTTGTGTTTTGATACTGACTTGTGTTCAAATACAGTCTGTTAAAACGGTTAAGCGGAACTAGATTTTGCAATCTAGTTACTTTCATCGTTTAAATCGTGCCTTTCGGCCGTTTTGTTTAAGCTTTGTAAATCATACTTACAATAAACATTTTTTGGTTAAGGTTAATATCATTTTAAAATGTCATTTTCTTTATATTTTGATTTTTTGTGTCATTCTTAATACAAATGTCCCATTTATTTATTTTTTTGTCATTAAAATATCTAAAAAAATATTTAATTTTGACATGTCATTCGTTTCCATGGTTTCATTGTTGGAATTTTAAATTTTGACATCCCAACGTGAAAAATGAAATAACCCAAGCAAGGTCCCTTCTCGTGACAACCTAAAAGAACTAAATTCCCATTTAGTTCCGCTTAACCGTTTAAAAAAGCAAAAGCAAAAAAAAAAAAAAATGCGGGACTTTTGCGGGACGTGTCTTAAAGCGAGCACACAATCAAAATGCGGGACGAATGGTCACCCTACCGTTGATGGCCCTTTGGCTCTCTTCTATCTTTAATTAACGGGTAGCAGGTAATAACCGGACAGTGGAATCGCGCACGCAGTTCCAAAAACTTATAATTCTTGTCATTCCTACCAGGAACTATATCTAGGTAATGTTATTCAGGTAAAATGCAAATTATATGAATTCAGTGTAAAATCTGCCTCTGCTTTCTGTACCTGTACTAATGACTTCATGGTTTAAAAAGTCAACTTTCTACTATATATTTTGGACGACTATGCATAGGTGGGACCGCAACTTAATACGTAAACCAAAATGAAAATGTATGCATATTATAGAATATGTTTCGTTTTCTCTAGTACCGCTACCTTCGTTTTCTTCTCCTTGGCATGTATGTTAGGGTAGTATAATAAGATGCATGTACATTACAGTTCTGAGATTGCATATGTGAATCTGGAGCAACTATCGCTTCAACACAAGTTGAGTCTCTTCTGATAACCAGGAACGAAGCGTTTATGACATCCTACTATGAGTACTACTCATTATTTTACTTTTGAATTTTATATCAAGATTATGAATTTAATATTTCTTGCAATAAAACAGTGAAATAACAAAATAAATTAAATAACAAAACTAAACATATTACATTATGTTGACTTAAGTTTTGTTTTGTATTAAAACTAATAAAATATTTTAATTTTCTAGAGTTGGAGGCGCTTTCAAGATGGTGAAAGAACAGTTGACTTTGTTCTTGCTTACGAAGCAAGCGATAATGCACAACACAGGCTCAAACGAGAGATCTATGAACAGAATCTCAAAATGAAGGGACTAGAACTGGAACTGGAACAGACTCAAAAATTTCATTTTGTTAAAATTCACGCACCTAGAGATGTCCTCTGCAGATATTGTGAGTTGATGAAATTAAGAATGCCCATTAAAGATGTAAGTATAATTTAATAAAGCAATCTTTCTCCACTAACAAAAGAACCTTTAATAGAACAATTAATCCGGATATTTATAATAAACATACGTGGATTGTTATGTTAAAAATACTCTTTTTGTTTCCTCTGTTTTTCATAATTTTTTTCTATTTGTTTGAAATAAGGCAGATTGTTGGTGAGTCTGAAAGTTAATTAATTTTCACGCATGTTACGACAGCCTATAAAATTCCTTCCACGTTCGTTGGTTTTACCATGTTGATTTGTTCGTGCTACCATTTTCAGCACTCATTTGACACCTCTTGTGAAAATTTGTACTCCATAAATAAGACCTCGTTTACATACTAACTGCAAAATAGTATATTGTGCAACTAACGTTGAATATGCATTCTGCGCGTATTTCACGCTCTACTTTTCCTTCGATTACAATTTTTCGTTAAAAGATAAAATATAATCCAGAAAATACAATTAAATATTGTTGACAGCCATTAATGTGCACGCAGCCACTAAGGGACTGAAAGTTCTCGCTGCACATGCGCATTCGTGCGAATTCATTCATTGTTGCACACTGCACATGCGCGTTAGTGCGAATTGATTCATTCTAATATAGGATGCGCGCTCATGGTGGTAACACGCGAAATTAAGTCAATTTCCTGTCAGCTAACAATAGGGGAAACTTCTTAAGCGCCCTGACATCTGGTGGCAATTTGCGGAAAATACGAGAGTGACATTTTGTTTTGTTCAATGGAGAAATACGTGTTTTTTTGTTATTTGTGGTTTACTTTTGCGAATCATACACAAATGTTTCTATGGACCCAAAAACTAAAAATGGGCAAAAAGCCATGTCCATGAATGCGTGTTTACGCGATGCATTTTATGCAACGAGCAACTTTTTAAAGTGATTTTTTATGTCCAAGAAAATACTGAAAAAAAGCACTTATCTCACTTAAACTTTGCCTAAATCATCAGTT
Organism: Liopterus haemorrhoidalis; assembly: GCA_963971575.1. NCBI lineage: Eukaryota > Metazoa > Arthropoda > Insecta > Coleoptera > Dytiscidae > Liopterus > Liopterus haemorrhoidalis. The sequence goes on from OZ020611.1 coordinate 90,847,259, forward strand.
GATGTATTAAAAGGCTCTTCCACTTTTTCAGGCAGAGATTTTGATTTTTTACTAATATATTTATCATATTTTTGTTGCAATTATATTGACACAGTAAAAAAAGAAAAAATTAAAAATACAATGAAAAACTAAAAATTTCCATGAAATTTCTTTAGAATAATATATTATTACATATCTTGTAAATCGTAGATTACCTTTAAATAAAAAAAAAATAAAAAAAATCACAAAAAAGCTCGGAAAATAGGAAAAGTACAACTCGTGTTCATTTTCACCATGTAAACAAATACACGAGTAACAGTTTAATGTCACTTTCGGGTGTTCCAGTTTTGCCGCATATGGCGCTGCGATCTTAAAAAGTTTCCCCTATATCGAAATGAGACAATTCTATAGTGTCATAGAAAAATAGCAGTTATCTAATATAATGTATTATTTTCAGATTCCTGGTTCAGAAAATGAAGACGATGGTTCTTTTGATATTATAGTTGGAGTAAAATCAGTAGTTGGAAAAGTTTTAGATCATTTAAATGTTCCTTTAGACAACAAATTATTTCCTGATAAGAAATATAAGTTAACAGCAGAATATTCAAGAGATAAAAGTTATTTGTAAGTTATTATCATTTAAACACGTTATTTGACTTTATTTATTATAATGGAATTGATATTTTTAGATTTGATGATAAGTCTGATGATTTTTTTAATACTTCCATCAAATGTACTGTAGTCAATTTTATATTAGAGAGAGAAATGTTTAACGACAAACCTGAAGCTGTTTACGATGTAGGAATAACAAAATTAATATCTGAGAGAGTATACACAGCCGCATATCCTTTACACGATGTAAGTAACCTATTTGGTATTTATTAACAGTAAAATTGAAACATTTATTGTGCGAACCTATTAAATAATTTAGGTCAGTGGCTGCTATTTTTTCCTTATTCTGATTATTTTACATAATCAAGTTCATGTGATTTTTCACTTTAAAAAATAACCTTATATATTTGAAATAAATTCAATTTTTAGGATATCGTTCAGTGGCACACCAAGGGGGTGGGCCGGCAGCCTGCCTCCCCCCCCCCCCCCAAGAAAGAGGAAAATACCAAATTTTTTATTATCATCGTGGTCAAATATATGTATTTAAAAATAGAGATAAGGACTTTTTTTTTTAGATCATCACTGGAAATTTAAAATGAGAACATTATTTTTAATTTAAATAATTTTGTTTTACGCTCCCCCCCCCCCTCAAATTCTTTGGTGCGCCAGTGATATCGTTAATATATTTATTTTATAATACGTTATTAGGTCTGAAGACTATAGTGACTTTTGTGGAAAAGTTCACACTTCAAAATGCCCTAGGGGAAACTTCCTAAGCGCTCTGACATCTGGTGGCAATTTGCGGAAGATACGAAAGTGACATTGTTTTGTTTTGTTTAACACGTTCCTCGGACAGTACGGCTATAGCCGTCGAATATTTTTCCTAGCTCAGGTCATGACGATCTAAACCGTCCTACTTTTTTATTCAAATATACAAATGACGGCTGGGGCAGGTTTTAATTCCATTTAAGTATATGAAAACTAGTATAAACTGTCCTATTTGGAACATACCAAACACAGTAAATGTCCTATTATAAACAAAAATCTAAAAAAGTGACATTTTGGGTAAATCTCACTGTACAAAACTGTCCGCGAACGTGTTAATAGAGAAATACGTGTTTTTTTTTTTTTGTTGTTTTTGTTTTATTTTTTGTGAATCATGGAAAAAAAAAATGTAAATCGTGAATAAGGAAGAATCCTTCTTAAACATCCCATAATTTACCTAAATCGAAAAAATATCAATTGAAACGACGTTTGGAGGCAGAGAGAAAGTGGATCGTAGGTTTTTATGGACCCAAAAACTAAAAATGGGCAAAAACCCAAGCCCATGCATGCATGTTTGCTCGTTGCATTTTATGGAAAGTGATTTTTTACGTCCAAAAAAAGACTGAAAAAAAGCATTTATCCCATCCAAAATTTGCCTAAATCATCAGTTGATATATTTAAAGAGCCTTCTACTTTTTCAGGCAGATATATTAATTTTTACTAATATATTTACCATATTTTTGTTGTTATTATATTGACAGACAGTCAAAAAGAATTAAAAATACAATGAAAAACTAAAAATTTCCTTCAAATTTCTTTAGAATAGTATATGTATTATTCATATCTTATAAATCGTAGATTACCTTTAAATTAAAAAAAGCTCGGAAAACAGGAAAAATACAACTCGTGTTCATTTTCACCATGAGAACAAATACACGAGTCACAATTTAATGTCACTTTCGAGTGTTCCAGCTTTGCCGCATATAGCGCTGCGATCTTAAAAAGTTTCCCCTATAAGATACATCTGTCACTACCCACAGAATACGCACCTAGAGCAATCCGTGAGTTTATTTTATCATAGAACATAGAGGTTTCATTTCTATAACAACCGTTGATTGACAGCAATGTAAAATGCGTTTATTTTAAAATAGAACATACAGCATAGCTTACTCGATTATAGAAATAAATAAACACATTTTTACTTGCCCGACCTTAATATATAAGGGGCAAGTATTGTAATTGCGAAAATTTTCGATGTCGAGATTTTGACGGATGACCACGTTTCATGGTCCAGGGAATCCAAAAAACCTAATTTCGAAATGCCGTCCGTATGTCTGTGTGTCTGTGTGTGTGTATACACGATAACTCAAAAACGGTTTAACTTAAAGAGTTCGTTCTGGTACTAAAAAATTCTCCTAATAATTGGGAAGAACCCTATTATTTTTTATTAAAATCCGAAACCGGAAACGGAAGTTATTAAACTTTAAAATTTTAAAAATTTCGTAACTAGTAAACCAAGCCTTGGACAAAAAATTGTATAGAACATAATTTGATGTATTTTTGAAGATTTACCTAAATATTCTTTTAAATTAAATATATATATATATATATATTTCTTTTTATATTTTTTTTTATGGGAGGGCAAGTCTAGCGGAGGTGTCCCTTCGCCACTGTTTTTTTTTTTTAAATTTGCTTTTCATATATCCCCAATAAAAAAAAATAATTCAGTGACCTAGCGGGCCATTTTATTTCGCCGTCACGTTGACGTCGATGAAATGTATCCAACATCCAACATCGATGAAATGTATGATTTAAAAATGTTTTATTTATTCTGACATTATGTGCTGTGGCACCGTCGTGTTGAAATCACACTTCAACTGGAATATTAAGTGCATTTAATTCTAATTTCTACCAAATTCAGATATTTTTGGGCAGTAAGGTTTCCGTCTATAAAAACAGGACCAATTATATGCCTTCCTACCAAACCTACTCTAACGTTCACCTTTTCTGGCTATTGTGTTCTGGTAGTATTACATAAATTAAGACTGTTGAAGCACTAGGAGAAGAATGATCATGAAATGTTTCGGTAACTAAATCGGCAACTTGTTTCAAACTAAGGTACCACAGTAAATATACCTTAATGTACCTTAAAGTGGTACATTTCTATTGTACCACTTCACTAATTGTAATTGTCCCTGAGTGCTATACATTTCAAAACTTTTTACTTTTAAGCAAATGTAATTTAAAACTGATACTAAGTATAGTTAACTAGTGACAAGTTGACCTTTTTATTTATTTATTTATTTTTTTTTTTATTTCACGTTTATGTCTTTTGCTACGGAGGCAATTAGCAAGAACAATTCTAATTTTTCTTAATGAAAATTCCATGCCTGAACGGGATTTGAACCCGAGACCTTACCAACGCATAACACGTGTGTTACCACTACGCTACGCCGGTCGGCAAAGTTGACAATAGACCATATTAGTCTGTCGTGACACACATGTGCTGCCATCTGAGAGCTGAGTCCTTTGGAAGTTTTTGACTGATTTAAAATACATGTGACATTACTTTTGTTACCTTAATTTTATGAATATCTTCAATTTTGGAGCAAAAAATATGTATATTTGATGAATATATACTAATATATCCTCTTCGGACCTAACGTACACATGTGTGTACAAACCTTATTTATTTTCTTTTGTGTCCCTGAAATTTGAATATCTCCAAAACCTTTTTTTTTCTACCACTAGCAAGGTTAGTGACAAGCTATCAAATAGGTTGGTAAGCCTGAAACCCAATGTACACATATATGTACAAATTGTAAATAATTAATTAAAATAATTAAAACCGTAAAGTTGTCAAATTTGGTAACAAACAACCTATTTAAGACCCTCAAATACGATTTTACAATTTTTTTTTCAAAAATTAGCTCTCGGGACTGAAGAGGATATACAGTCCAGATACTTTATATTATAGAATAATGATTTTATAAATATACTAGCAGTGTACCCGCTGCTTCGCTACCGAAATAAATTAGTCGTAGCCCGCTTAGATCTGGCCCATTTCGAAATCGGTTCAAGACTGGTTGCTACGAATCGTTTTACATTCAAATATATTTATTTGTTTTAATCTACAATTGTATTAATATGTGCTTCTTATACAAATAATTTAAGTACGAATTTCTTTGTAAACATTGGTAGTACAGACATTTAGTATCAACACGTATAAGTATCCCGATGTGCTAACCCAGGAAAATGCCCATGTGAGAATCATTGCCAAAGGCAGCGCCGGTCACGTAAAGCATTTTATCTTGCACCTTACGAAATTATTTATTATAATTTTTATGATATTTATTATAATTACTTCGTGATTATTCCTGATTTATAAATCGTACCTATATAGATCAGAGCACTTTTTTTCGTTAGTAAATATTCTTGCCACCGAAGTAAGTTTTCTTCGTATTGCTTTAGGGGGTTACAATAATGTTCAATAGCGAATTTAACGTTACAATTGTCGTCTAAAATGAAAATAAAGAAAATTGTGATATATATCCTCGGGAACATTTTTGTTGCAATATTAAACCCAAAATTCGTTAATATAGGTATATTTTGAATATGTGTATCTTTTATAATTTAAATATTTCTTAATTGATTGGAAACCTGGTGTCTTACCGCGATGATATATAGCTTAAAATCTTTCCAGACAAATTTGGAATACGCTGTTGCAAATAGCACTAAAATCGGTTTATCCGTTTTTGAGTTTTAATACATATACCGATTTTAAACAGACGCCTTTGTGCCAAAAAGAAATGAAACAGGTCACTTGAAGGGTTTTATGAATATCCTTGAATCTAGATTTGCCTTGTATGGGTTGATCAGAGCAAAATACTGAACCTCGTTTTTGTACATGTGTATGGGTAATCTTTGTAACCAAAAACCAAGTCGATATCTCATTATAGGTCTGAGATATTGAGGAATCCGTGAAAGAAACATTTCACCACATTAGGGGTCGAATTTAAAAAAAATCTTTCTTAATAGGTGCTCACATCATGGAAGGAACATTCCTTCCTCCACGAATTTCATGTTTCTATGTCCAGGGGGCGTTCTATTGAATAAAAAATACCAATTTACCCTTTTAGGCGTGAAAATTTAAAAGAAAACTGTCAAAAGGTTTCTAAGATTTTAAAAAGACATCTATATGCCAAAATACAATGTTATTACTCAACATACATAGGAAATACGAAGGGTTCTATAATTCACTCCGAATACATAATAAATGTATCCCTTTAAGGGTTGATTAGAACAAAATCCTGAATTTAGTTCTTAACATTTGTATGTGTAACCTTTGTAAGCAAAAACTAAGTCAATATCTCATTGGGCCTAAGAGATATTGAGGAATCCCTGAAATCACTTAACAGCCCCTTAGGGGTCGTATTTCGAAAATTCTCTTCTTAGTGATCGCTTACGACATGGAGGAAATATACTTCTCGAATTTCATGTTTCTAGGTCTAGTGATTTGGGCTGAACGTTGATGAGTCAGTCAGGTCATGTATTTATATACATATATAAGAAAATTTTATAAATGATATACCTATATACAGAAGAAGATTAAACAGAAAAGATTTGTTTATTTATTTATTTATATTATTGATATTGTAACAACTTCTTATATACACATGTTTAATGTTAAGTCAATATTAAGAGATATTTCAAGTTTATAAGTAGCGCTCCTTCTGTCCCCCTAAATATTCAGAAGCTACACTAAACAGAATATAATCGTTCTTCAATCAAAGTCTTTATAAATTATCTTTATAAATTGTTGATGTAAAGTAAATAATAAGCGAGATATTTCCAGTATTTTAGTTTTAGCACCTCCCCCATCTCCCTTCCCCTGCTTCTTAACCAATTGAAAAATTTATAGGATAACATGTATTTGTATTTTTATTTTAAACAGCTTTTCTCATGTGCGTTTTTGCTGTTAAGTCAATAGTAAATGAGATATTTCAAAAGTTTAGTTTTAGGTTGTCCCTTCGTTACTCCCGTAAAACAATCCAATAAAAAAAAAAATCATTAAAAAAAAATATTTGTTTTCTTATTACAGTGAAACCTCTATCTATCGTTTCTTGAATAATAATTTTCCCGTATATATCGTTATTTCTTGCGGTTCCGAATTAATTTCATACAAAACACGCAAAAATAGATCGCATCGATCATTTCTCTCTGTATCATTTTACCGCATTCATCGTTTAAATTACGCAGCAAATTTCGTGTTTTTTCAAATTGAAAACTTTTTTTATGCGCATTCGATAACTGATGCCGAAAAAAATTTAATTTGTAACACCGAAAGAATATTGATTTCTTACGGCAATATAAAAAGCCAAAAAGTAAATGACGATGAAAGATTATATACAATACAAAGTATAATTTTTTTTGTCGGCATGCAGCTTCCTTTTTTATTTAGCTACGATATTTTTTATTTAAAAAAATTGATTTATACCTGAAACATGTATCATTTTTAGAATATATATGTACGTACATATTAAACATTTAAATATGTATTAATGTGTTTTTCATTGTTTTCCCGCATCCATAGTTTATTTCAATAGGTCCCTTCAAAAACGATAGATAGAGGTTTCACTGTATAAGCAATTTTTCTGTTAAGTCTACGTCTTAAGTGATACCATTTTTTTTCTTCTGATTTTCAATTTGCCTCCTTATATTGACTGCATTTCCTACCTATATACCAAATTCCAACTCGGTACACACAGATTTTCTGTTTTATATATATATAAAAGATTTTACTATTATATTTAAACATTTAAATAAAAGAATAGAAAAAAAAAAAAATAAATAAAAATAACAAAGTTCATAAAAATGCCCTAAAATAAAAAAACAGAAAACAGGTGCTCCACTTTAGTCTCGCTCTGCATAAACTAATCAAAAATTTTACTAAATAACAATATATAAATCTTATCAGCTAGAGCAGAGTAATGATGAATCGCGCCGAACGACATTAAACGATGTTTCACGAACTTACTATAGTTGTCCAAACAACCATTGAAACGAAATTCCCGCGATCTCGCTGAACGCATCATACATACTTCGATGGTCCAATATAATTAAAAACAAAATTATTAATTTCTCGTTTCTGATGGGACTTTTTTGAAATTTTCGATTTTTCTAGTTATGATGAAAGCATTCCCTTCCCTTTATGCAAAATTTCAACTCGGTAGCATATCTGGAAGTGGGTTAGAATTTCCGGACATAGCCACAAATATTGTCTTTTATATATAAAGACAGGGCCGCCCCTAGCATTTGCGGGGCCTGGGGCAAAACTGGAGTTGCGGGGCCCCATCTATATACATATTGAATAACGATATTTTCTTTATTATTATTAACTATTAACAAAGTACCTAATACTTATATTCAATGAAAATATAATTTTTTTCCAACTATTTATAATATTTAAATGTATGGAATAATATTTTGAATGTATTTTATTATTTTATTACTTGACGGTAGAAGCGCGGGGCCCTTACAGGCGCGGGGCCTGGGGCAGGTGCCCCACTTGCCCCCGCCTAGGGGCGGCCCTGTATAAAGAAGATAAATAAGGATTCGAAGATATATTTATAGGTTACGTTTTTAAATAATATGAAAATCGAAATATCTTTAGTATTTATTTAATTAACACTAAGTAATCATTAATATTTTGTTAGAATGCATAATGGTTTATTGTTTTGCTCCAAATTGTAACCATTACAGCTACATTCTTAATAGCAAATTTTTTCGTTTTCTTACAGATGAAAATGAAAAACAATAATGGATAAAATAAAACATATTGTTTTTTCATACCATTTAGGTATGGCATACACACTTATTGCTATGTTACTTGCCATAATAACGATTATTAACGTAAAATTTTCAAAATTAACCTGCAAAATAATATTGTTCTGCAAAAAGAATGACATATTAAGTTATAATGTATAAAATAAAAATTTTAATAAATAAATATTGACTTGTAGTTTTGATGTGAAACATTCTCTTACTTTGACAACTTAATTTATATTTCCAAAATACAATTTAACAAAAATACAACATGCTAAATTCAAATAAAAGGAGTCCAACCGCCAGGCAGCAGCACTGAATCCCATTTTGTGACGTAGTTACTAATATGGGCTATTTCTGTTCTATTTTAAAATACACGCATTTTACATTGCTATCAATCAATGATTGTTATAGAAATGAAACCCCTGTGTTCTATGATAAAATAAACTCACGGTATATTTATGGTTTACTGGAAAAATTAATTCATCCAAAATGTTTATGGTGGAAATTATTAATATGTATCAGTTTTCCGTAGATACCAAACTTTAGTTTATTATTATTTCTAATAATAAATACTAAATTATTTTAATTTTAGGGCAGCACAAAGAAACCAGGATCTGAAAGAGCCTTATTACTCCAAGAATGGGCATCTGTAAATAAATGGATAAAATTCCAACCAATAGATTGTATAAAAGACTATTTCGGAGTAAAAATAGCTTTATATTTCGCTTGGTTAGGTTTCTACACACACATGTTGATACCAGCGTCGTTCGTTGGTTTAATATGCATCATATATGGTCTGGCAACTTTATCCTATGATGCGCTAAGTAACGATATATGTGATCCAAAGCTTAACTTTACTATGTGCCCACAATGTGATAAATACTGCGATTATTGGAATCTAATTGATGCCTGTACTTACTCAAAGATTACTCATTTGTTTGATAATTCTGTTACTGTTTACTTTGCTATTTTTATGTCAATTTGGAGTGCACTGTATCTTGAATTTTGGAAGAGATATAGTGCAGAAATAACACATAGGTAAGTACAATTTTGGATTAAAATAGTATAAGCTGTGAGTTTCATTTTTAAGATTTTATAAATATAATTAAAGTGGGTTTTACACAGTTCAATTTATTGAAAACCTTCGAAATAAAATGACCACTTTACACACATCAATTTATTTATCAATATTTTTGAAACTTAGCCAACTTTTAGGGGCGCCAAAACAAACGCTTAAATATACATATTCTAATTTTTTCAATTTTTATTTAGATCAAAATTATAAATCTTTATTTCTATATCAATCTTGTAAAGTCCGTTAACCATAACTATGAAATGACGTCACAGTTGAAAAACTCACCTTGTTGTCAATTCGTAAACTATAAAAAAAAGTTAGGTTATATCGAACAACTTCTAAAAATATATTTTGTGTCTCTTTCTATCCCATAGAAATTGAAGTGAGCTTGAAACAATAATGGGTGTGGCTTTTCATGTTTTTTCTCATTCCAGTTTACAAGTGTTAAAAGAGATGAAAATTACATATTTTGTGTCTCTTTCTATCCCATAGAAATTGAAGTGAGCTCGAAACAATAATGGGTGTGGCCTTTCATGTTTTTTCTCATTCCAATTTACATGTGTTAAAAAGAGATGAAAATTATATATTTTGTGTCTCTTTATATCCCATAGAAATTGAGGTGAGCTCGAAACAATAATGGGTGTGGCCTTCCATGTTTTTTCTCATTCCAATTTACATGTGTTAAAAAGAGAGGAAAATTACACTTTTTTTATGTCTCTTGGGTGGGGCCTTAACAACGATTGAACAACCCAATTTCAAACTGGCAACATTGAAAAAATATACCAATATTAAATAAATAAATGTACTAACTAAGTTATGGATTGATGTTGATTAAAACATATCATAACGTTGGTACTTAAATTAACCAAGTGTGACGTCATCTCATTGTTATCGTAAACCGACTTTACATATTAAATATATAATTGAGTTTAAAGATGTACACGTTTATTGATTGATAATAATATTCAGTCTTCTTTTGGACTGTATTAACTTCTTACACATCAGAAAACATCTATAACTGATTTTGGTGGCACATATAGACATACAATGGCGCCTTGACTTACAAACTTAATTTGTTCCTAACCGCGGTTCGTGTCTTAAAAAGTATGTATCTAGAAACCCAATTTTCCATTATATCTTACGGGAAATTAATTAATCCGTTCCCAGATTAAAAAACATAAAGAAAATCCAAAAAATAATTAAAAAAAACTATTCTCAACTAAATTAAGAAAATGCAAAGATTTATTTATTTATTTATTTTACATCGGCTTATTTCTGAAACGAGGCTAATCGCCGCTGAAAATGCAAAGAAATGAAGAATGAGTGAAAAGGAACATTTTTTTTTACTATAAATATGCATTTTGTATACCATTACATATTAATTTTTATTTATAAAATTTTCTGTTTTACATGATTAGTATAAAAATCATCTTCCATTATATTGTAAAAAAGGACAATTTTCTTGTGTCTGGTTTTGTGGCTGAGGAGTTTTCGATTTGTTGCCTGTAGTAGTAGCTTGTTTCTAGTACTAGGGAAAGAGTTTAAAAAAGTATAATATAAATAGGCTTTAATTCATTTGAAAAGAAAAACATCAGGAGAGAGTTGACATGAGGGGGAGGTCATAAGGGCCAGCTATCGTGTCCCTTTCAATTTAGGAGCCTCATTTTCAATTCAGCTACATAACATGTTAAGTTTGGGGATCTCAAAAATATTGGTTGTCCCGGGCCTCAACCTTTGAGACTTTAAGACGAAAAATTATACCATTTGAAAAATATATTCATATAATTTATGTACTTTTCGAGTTTTTTTTTTTTTTAAAGTTTGAGTGGGATATCATATTAAAGCCCTTATATGTAGATTAACAAATAAAATGTAAATTATAAAAATATTTTTATTATGAGGCGATGTTTTTGACAAAAGTTCTTTTGTCCCACATCTTGTAAAAAGAATTTATTTTTATGTGTAGTATTAAATAAAGAGATATTTGGGGCAATGCAGCATAAGAAGATATCCTATGTGACCTGCACGAAGAATGCGTTTTGGTTTAGACCTAGTCCATTTGATAAAATAGGGGTGTTTTAAATGCCCATGTGTCGTGCAAGATTCACTCAGACAATAGGTGTGTTCGATTTGCACATTTGCAGTTACTGTTTACTGCCGCGTTAAAAAATTCTTTCGTTTGGTCGCAGTAACTGCAAATCTGTTCGATTTGTTGTAATTTACTGCCAGTTTATGACGCTACTGCGAAAAAGCTACAGCTGTTTCTCTTGCGGATTATTTGTTACGGCTGTTACGCTTTAACGCGGCAGTAAACAGTAACTGCAAATGTGCAAATCGAACACACCTAATATATGCCAATTTTTTCACTATCGATAGTAGACTTCGTTCAACTTAACGTCAATACAGGGTATCATAAATTGCGTCATCAACTCTGCGCGAGAAAACAGCGGATCACATAGACGTACATAAGGGTTTTAAACAATTGTTGTGGAAATAAGCTGTTACTTTTACTTTAGTAAAAATAAACTAAGAGGAAATTTTGATTTCAATAGCTTACACCTTTGACATTGTATGTCATGTGGTATTAAAAAATTATAAAAAATGTCACTTTCTTAATAATGATCATAACCAATAAATCTAAAGTCGGTTTTACAGCGTAAGGAATATTTTTAATTGAAATTTAAAGTCCGTAATGTAAACAAAATAATTAAATCTGGTTTGTCTTTATAAAAGTGAACAGCATATACCAAATAAACAAAATCATGTATTTCAAATACATTTTAATCATTTTAGTACACGATATACCTTGAAACATACGAGAAATAAATAATAATAACGGAAATAAACACACAACATCGCACAATACGCGTAGTCAAAAACAAATTAAAGTAAGTGACGCCACTGAAATGTGTTAAACTGTTGATAACGTAATGGACAAAATTTGGTTTCTGCGCAGGGGAGTCGGGAACATCCGCCTGCGATGAAGTTAAGTTGAAGGAAGTCTATTCACGAGCGGGCTCTCGTTCACATATAGGGGATATCTTCTAATATTGTGCCTGCTTTACTACTTAAATTAACGAAGTAAACTTATTAAAACCTTTTTTCTTGTGCACAAAAATGTCTTTTAGTAGATACCTACGAACCTTCCAATGTGTGTAAAGTCATACTTCACATCAATTTTTATAATGTGTTTTCTTGTTGATAGATGGGGACTGACTGGATTTGATTTACAAGCTGAGCATCCAAGACCACAATATTTAGCCAGGTTGGCCAATGCAAAGAAACATAAATACAATGTTGTTACGAATCTAAAGGAGCCAGCAGTGCCTTTTTGGAGAATGAAGTTTCCGTCTATTCTTTTTAGTTTTACATTCGCTATTTTGTGGGTGAGTTATAGATGTATATATCTCAATTTTATTAAGATATTCGGCTTTACTTTTGTCTCTACTGATACAACTCTTCCATCTTAATCAATGTCAGGTCTTCCCAGGATTTTTGTAGACTAATATATGTTCTCGGTTGAACCATATGCCTTTTTTTAGTAGTCATTGGACATCTGAATTATCGCTTAACTAAGGAAACTCGACATTTTCTCTGGGAAATTACATAAGCGGGCGGGCGGGGGGGGGGGTTAGTACATGCCTGGGGTGGAGAAGATTAGACATGTATTATCAGGACGTCAAGGATGAAATTTGTAGTTAATAATATTGCCAACTATAACAGCTTATTATTTGACATAGGCTTAATATTTTACCGTTTAGTTTTTTTTTAGTTGGAATGTTACACATCTCGACTGTTTAAAGAAATCATTGTATGCTCTAAAAAATATCATTTTTTTTTAAAATTAATTTTGTTGAAAATGATTTCTTACGTGGAACTACGGCATCGCAGACCGCGCGAAGCGCTACGTACAACCCCCAGAGATTATTAGTTTCTTATACAAAACTAACAATCTGAAATAAAATTAGTGACAATCTATACATCAAATTTTGCACATAATTTTTATGTATCTAATAGTTTATTTTTGATTGTAGAAAAAATTATTGTAAAAATGTTATTGCTAAATAACTTAATAATAGGTATTACACAACAATGTTCTGTAATTTTTTAAATATATTTATGGGTTTCAAATAATTTTTATATTTATATAATTTTGCGTAGAAATGTTCAAATAATACGTTAACATTTTTTTCGACATAATTGTTTATAGTTTAGAGCCTTCGTCGAAAAATATTATACTTGATGATAATGAAATGCCACTTAGTTAGTACAAGTAATCTTTACATAAAATGAAACATTTTTATCCGCCGCACCTATATTGAAAACCGCGGCAGATTCGAGCTGGCGGCAAAAGTAGATTACCAAGTACAATAACTATAAGTAATTTTCACAATAGAACAAATTATCTCCAAACATATTTGTAAAATGAAGCTTTAGCTACAATTTGCCGCATGGTACACAAATATGCGTCGAATGGTTTACAATTTTGATTATAGATTGTTACTAATTTTATTTCAGGTTGTTAGTCTTGTATATGAGACTGTACGGTTGTGCGCACCCTTAATAGTGTATTTGGCTCTAGTGTTACTACGCAGCAAACAATATCAAATTGGTTCGCCAAATTTCGTACAGGTAACATAAAAACAAACAAAAAAAAAACCTGGCTTATCGGGCACATCAGAAATATACTGCAACCAACTGGACGAAATTATACAAAAACTTTAAGAAAAACAGCCTAGTTTGGTCAACAGATTGACTCCTATCTTATTGCATGTTAAGCTAGACCACACACTGCACAAACGACTGTGGCGAAACTACAGGAATTGGAGTTGGAACTTCTTCATCATCCTCCATACTCACCAGACCTAGCCCCCACTGACTACCACTTCTTCCGCAATTTGGACAACTTTTTAATAGGAAAACAGTTTAATTCCGACAATGTTGTAAAACTGGCCTTCCAGGAATTCATTGACTCTCGTCCGCCAGGGTTTTATACCACCAAGATGCCGCTTAAATGGCAAAAGTGTATAAACAATATGGGTGCATACTTTGATGAATAAAATAATTCTTTATATTTGTAAGTTATCAACAAACTTTGCCTTTTTTTCTACAAATTTCATTTTTGACGACCTAATACAATCTTAGGGGGGGATTTTATGTCACGCGGGTGGAAAAGGGGGGATAGATCGTGCCGACTAATATTTATCGTACTATTCAATACAAATATAATTATGGAACGGACATAATTAGCCCCTGAACTTGAGGCGTGTTCATAGGCGTAGTTATAAAAAATAATTTTGACATTTTTAAAAGTTTAAAACAAACTTGAATAAAAATTAATAACGGCAGTAATGAGTACGGTTAACGTCATGAATAGAAATAATTTATCTCATTAAAATTTTATCTTTATGTATAGGGTGACCAACCGTACTCTTTAAAGAGTACATGTACTCTTTTTGAGCAAATAAAATTATGTACTCTTACTTTTTCTAAAAATTCCATAAAAGTACTCTTTTTTAAAAAAATTGAAGAAATGAAGAATTTTCAAAATTGTCAGCTGATTCAAAATGGATTAATTATTTTGAAGAAAGAAATCAAACAACATCTTCAGAATTCCGAAAGATATGTTCATTTTTTTTTTCGCGATTCCAGCGCACAACGCAAATGCGGAAATGATTTTCAGCATGATGAAGAGTATTTGGACTGCTGAAAGAAACACTTGCCAGAATCAGTAAAAAACTTACTGATGGTACAATTTAATTTTAAAAATTTTAATTATGAACAATTTTTTAAATATTGTGTGGACAATAAAAATTTGTTAAAAGATGTGAGAAGCAAAACCAAATATCTATGATTTTCTGATCGTTCGTGACTAATTACGTTTTGTTCGTCCTATAATATGTTTTGTAATATTTATATAGTTTATTTTTGTTTACATTGTGTATTTGGATTTTTTATTTACACGTATTTTGTATCTTAGGAATTTTTCGTTCGTAAGTTACGTTTTGTTCGTCGTATAATATGTTTTGTAATAAGTATATTGTTTATTTTGATTTTTTAAATACACGTATTTCTTATCTTAGCAATTTTATTATTTATAAAATATATAAATGACTACTGACGAAAATGATAAGACGATAGTTAGTAGATATGTAGGAATTGCTATATAAAATATGGGTACGATTTTTTTTTAAAGAAATGTTCTCTTTTTGAGCTGGGCTGAGTTGGTAACCCTATTTATGTAGACCCGCCTAAGTAGTGAAGCTTTCGACTTTGATGTGTAAACATAGTATTTCTTTGGTCGACTGCACCACAATATACAGCAGAATTTTTAGGGAGCGAATTACACAAAATATTTAAATAGACACAGTAAAATGTATTTGCCGCTTGATATGAATGTTTTCTTTAATGAGGCAGACATATAACACATTGGCTATCCATGTCTATATTGGACGTTCACATTGTATGCCTATATATAACCTAACACAATGTCATCGCGCTGATTACAACAAATCTCGCCCAAAATTACAAAAACTAACGGTAAATATGATCAATTTAGGTAATTTGGTTAGGTTTAGTTAGTAAAAATCTAGGACATCAGAATTAGGAAAACGATAATAGATAATAAACATTGCCACCGTAGTTGATTTAAAGACACACAGATGTCGCACTATTCGTAACTCACTAATTTCCTTAAGCTGTAAACGCTACGTCGAACGTTAAAACAATCTATTAAACATATCCATAACGTAGGGTGACCATTCGTCCCGCATTTTGATTTGTTGTCTCCAGGGCCGAATTTTGCTCTGTACTTATATTTGGGAAGTGAAGACCTTTTTTTTGCTCTTTACTTATATTTGGGAGGTGAGGACCTTTTTTTTGTTTGCTCTTCACTTATATTTCGGAAGTGACGACCTTTTTTTTGCTCCGTCCCGCATTGCCGTCTCCAAGAAAATGGTCACCCTACCATAACGCACAATGCACAGTCAACTAATTTAAAGAGCTCTGTACCCAGTTTAATTATGTCCTAACTATAATAATAATAATGATATTAAGTTTTATGTGTTCATAACATTGCCTCAAAATTCTGTTAAAAATATTCTTATATAGAGAATTATAGGCTATTCCAAACGTTTAAGCAGTACTAAATGTTATTTTTATTTTTGTAAGTTATCACTAGCTCACTTTTTAACAATTGAAGTGGGCTTTTGCAGAACAAAAGGATCATAAGTCTCATAAATACATTTGTAAAGAACTCTTTTCAATCTCGTGCTACCATTTTCGACACTCGACGCAATAAAACTGAAATTTTTATTCAGCGACTGAAGATGTCTATTTTGTAGCCGAAATGTACGTCTAGTGTCAATTTAATCCTCTAGTTTAGATTAATATAGTTCCTCTTAAACCAAAGGAACAGCCATGATATTGATTTTTAGACAAAAGAGTAACTAAAGAGTAAGTAAAAAGTCATAAAATATGCGTATTTTTGTCGGGCATACGCTTAAGCGTGCTACTTAAGTTCAAGCGTCCAACTTAAGTTGGAGAATGAAATATCCGGTCTGTTAAGTGTTAGTATAACCTAACCATCTTAATTTGCACTCTTCTATAGTATTTGTTACCGTTTCTTCAAAACTAAGTTTGATAAAAGTATAGTTGTTAATACAGATATTATTTTTAGATTCTTCTGGCTTTGGCAGCTGTATTTGGAGTAGTTTTATACAGAATGTCACGGATTACCTCCGATGTTATATTCAACGATAAATCAAATTCCTACAAAACTCTTGTGATGCCTTGTACAGCTGGTCTTATTAACTTGGTGTGTATCGTTATACTTAATTTCGTCTATGATCGATTGGCAGTTTGGTTAACAGACAAAGAATATCAAAGAACGCAAATGGAATATGATGACAGCTTGACACTCAAAATATACATGTTCCAGTTTGTGAATTATTATTCTTCGATATTTTATATAGCTTTTATAAAAGGAAAGTTTGTAGGATATCCTGCAAAGTATAATAGAATATTTGGATATCGACAAGAAGAGGTAAGATATTTTAAATATATTTATAACAATACAGTTAATGTCGAATTTTGCAAATATATGTTTTGATTAAGTTGGTCTTGGTCAGTCAGTTAATCAGCTGACGCAAGTATTGTTATTTTAACTAAAGTTGCATTCCGTATGACCGCTACTAGGCAACGTAATAATTTGTTTTTAATGGGAACTAAATAAAAATTAAGTTAGTAATAAAGTTATAATCGTGGAAAAAGCATAGTATGAAACTTGCATGGAATAGTCATTTCTCACTTGTATGAATTGCGCTATTCGCCTGCGGCTCGTGGCACAACTTTCATACTCGTGTGAAGTGACCATCATTCCATACTCGTTGCATAATATACTTATCATATATAGGCTATTCCAAACCTTTAGGCGGAACTAGATTTTGCAATCTAGTAACTTTTATAGTTTGATTTGAGCTTTTGGCGTTTTGGTTAAGCTTTGTAAATCATACTTAAAATAAACATTTTTAGGTTGAAGTTAATATCATTA
The DNA here is from genome assembly GCA_963971575.1 of Liopterus haemorrhoidalis. Lineage (NCBI taxonomy): Eukaryota > Metazoa > Arthropoda > Insecta > Coleoptera > Dytiscidae > Liopterus > Liopterus haemorrhoidalis. Next base: position 90,865,069 of record OZ020611.1, read on the forward strand.
TAAAATGTCATTTACATTATATTTAATTATTTGTTTCAGTCTTAATATAAGTTTCTCATTTATTTATTAATTTATTTTGTCTTTAAAATATGTAAAAATGTATTATATTTTTAACAAATGTCCTTCGTTTCCATTGTTTCACTGTTGAAATTTCAAATTTTCACAAGCCAACCTGACACATGAAATAACCCAAGCAAGGTCATTTCTCATGACGAAATTCCGATTTAATAATAATAATAATAAATGGTTTATTTGTTTATAAAGCATTACATAGTTTATAACAAAGAAGTTGGTATACTTGTAACAATATCATTTGAAATATATGTGTAACAAAACATTTTTTAAATATATTTAACAATAACACTATACTAATAATAAGTGTAGGACAAAGAAAATTACATATCTATTCATTAATAATAAAAGATCTCGTGTATAAAGCTTGAATCGTGTAATGGAAACTGTTGTTCAATTTTATTGAATCTTCTATTACTAGCAGCGTACAGACATCTTGGTTACCATTTAAATAGTCTTGGAGGTAGTGAGTTTTTGGTGCAGAGCAAGTACAATAAAAAAATGGAAAAGATCTTCTGCAGGTTACATATAGTGCAATTATTTTGCGCATCCAATTTATATTTAATACCTCTATAATAAATTTGGAGACCAAGACCACTTTTTACTGGATAATCTGATTTGGCTAAGAACCCTGATCTTATTGATGTCAGCTTTAAATAGCTTTAAGTAGCATTCGCAGACGGAATCATTAAGCTTTAGTTGTTGATAATATACACTGAATCTGGTGTTGATCAGTCTCTGTACGCCATTTAAATGTTCTTTTTCACTGTACTTCGAGATTATGTCTTTAGTTTATGTACAGTCGAATTAGATAAAACATTTGGATTTTGCCATATACGTAAATATTCAGTTTTCTCCAGGAACAAACGAATTTGTGTTGCCCAGTTTGTGTTGAATTTGTGTTGCCCAATAAACAGGTTTATTATTCGGCGATTGGTCGAGTTTTTGTAGGCGGTTGTAAAGTTGTTTTGCGAACCTGGTGTCAGGCATGTTTATCAGTCTCTTCCACCATGTCAGGCAACTTTTCCAAATGGAAACGGAGATATTTGTCATACTTGTTTCCAGTCTCATCATATGAAATATGAAATTCCCATTTAATTTCGCTTAAAGCAAAGAAATGACCTATAGAAAAAAACATGTTTAAATTAAAGTATGTAAATATGAAATCTTTATATACAATTCCGTATTGTTATCGAAATTGTGCTAAAATCACTGAACTGATTTTGATGTATAAAGCCTGTAGTACACGATGCAATTTCTCGTTTTTAATCTCGTACGATTTGTCGCACGATAATTATTGTATTGCGAATTTAGTTCAGAATTATCGGATATGAAATTATTGTAGTATACCATCCAATATTTATCGCTTTGAATCTGTACCAATTGATGCGCACTAAGTCTATTTTTGTGAGTTGAGAGAATTCAAATAATTGTACTTAACCTAGAGTGGACATATAAGGTGCGTTCGGCATAAGCTAATAATCTACACATTCTGCATAATTTACACAAGATTCTTGTGTAAACTATACAGAATGTGTAGATTATTAGCTTATGCCGAACGCACCTATAGTTTAACAATTTTTGAAGACTGATAATATTAATCTTTGTCCCCAATCAATAAATCTCCTGGATTCGCAAAGCCGTACCGTTTTCTATTCTAATTTATTACATTTGAAATTGAAGGGAATTATTATTTTATTTATTTTTTCTTATTATTATTTTTGTCTATAAAACTACGATTTTTGTTCATTATTATCGTTATAAAATAATTTAAGGAAACATATTACTTATATTAATTATGATTCCGTTGAATTTGTTTTATGCATAACACCCAACTTGAATATATAAATTAAAAGTATAGAAATTGTAATCAAGAGCAGTTTGGACAAGAAATGTTTAAAAAAATTCTACAAACTTAATCAAAAAAATAAAATAAAATAAATAAATAAATAATTCCCCAGGTACTTTTTTCCCAGATTGGAATGTTTAATGGTCACCTTAGATAAGTCACAAGTTAAGTATGTTGGATAATAAGACGTTGAATAAATCCAAACGTATATATAAATGTCCTAAGAATGTGAACAGCTAAATCCAATTTATTTTAAACAAAATAAGAATAATTATTGCTAAAATTGATACTAAATAACCTCGAAATATGTTTGACAGATGAACAGTTGTTCGCTAGGGTCACATGAAAATGCGCATCCTATACTGCGCCATTATTGGTTCATTCTGTCCAATATTTTAGGTCGAGACAATAAATATTGGTTGGTTTTCAGTATCGTACAAGATCTCGTACGAAAATCCTGTAGTACACGATGCAATAACTTGTGTACTATAAATCGTAAGAGATTCAAAACGAGAAATCGCATTGTGTACAGGCTTTATAGCTTGAATGAAAGAGCTCGATCCCAGAATGTCGGGAAAAATAAAATTATTTCAAAAAATACTAACTTAAGTCTTAATTATTATAAAACAGATTTTGTTTTGATCGTTACTGGGTGACAGGGGCACTTAGAGAACACACATAGCCTTGAACGACACGTAATAGTTTCAGTGATGTATTTTGCCTGAACATGACGGATCGACTTGCTCGTACTAAATGTTATGATATACAGTGCGATCATTAATGCCTACTCTTTCCATAATTTCTTAATCCAGTTTTCCATCTTCCAAAAAAACTGTGCCTAGGTATTTGAATTTTCCTAACTGTTCTATTATTTTGTGATCTATTTTTATGTTATGTTTTATTTTTGTCATAAGCTTTAATAGATAGAAGATTTTATTATGAGGTATTTCTGTTTTTAGTGTTCTCCGGGTGGATGTCTAATGGAATTATGTATTCAGTTAGCAATTATTATGATTGGTAATCAAGCAATGAATAGTATATTAGAAATATTAATTCCATTTTTAACGAAATTATACAATTCATTTAAAATCAAAACGGGTATTGAACAGGAAATAGAAGATGATCTAATATGCTGTAATCAATGGACAGAAGACTATAAATTACTTGGATGGGAAAGCAGAAGTCTGTTTGCAGAATATTTGGAAATGGGTAAGTTAAAAATATATTTTTATTTAGACCTGCTGTAACTCTGTTATAAGGCGGTTGCACACGTAATGCAAGTAATGTTGCAAGTTTTTGGGCTTAAATGCCTATTATTCACAGACACACACACACACACACACACACACACACACACACACACACACACACACACACACACACACACACACACACACACACACACACACACACACACACACACACACACACACACACACACACACACACACACACACACACACACACACACACACACACACACACACACACACACACACACACACACACACACACACACACACACACACACACACACACACACACACACACACACACACACACACGGTTGCAACATTATGAAATTGTATTCTAAAGCATAAAACGATCCATATTTAGCTAATCCAAACCAAATTTTACCCATATTAAGGTTTAAAATGTTATTTTATAATTTTTTGCAATTAGGGGTAGTTTTCACCCTTAAAAAACAAAAAGCGTACAACGGCACAATGTAGAAAATGAACTAGAGGGTGAAATGAGCCTAATTCCAAATTTTTAGAGCCCTGCGCGGATAAGCTTTTCTGTATCCGCATCCGATCCGCATCCGCACATCCATGATCCGCATCCGATCCGCATCCGCAGCTTTTGTAAATAACAAATCCGCATCCGATCCGCATCCGCAAAAATATCCGCACTATCCGCACTACAGGTTTTGCTGTCAGTTTGGAAAGAACTAACATATTTCGCCTGTTTAGATAATCTCTGCTCTAAAACGCTACTGAAAATTTTTGGATTTACCAGCTTATTTATTACTAACCTAACCTAAGGGACCGTAAAAGTTTTAAGGCCTAGATGCGCTAATAACTTATTTAAATCTAGAGACAGATAACAATTTTGGGGGGCCTAAGCGTTCTTTTTCGTAGGGAGTAAGTGGCGTGCTGCTTTTTTTAATATTGAATTTAAAAAAAAAAAATCAGAAAAGTTACTTGATAGAAGGTGCTTCATATTTTTAGGATCAAGTAATTCTCTTACGCCATTTCGCGCATGAGTTAGGCGCAACTTTTTCAAATAGCAACATGTGTCATTTTTCAAGACTTTTTACTTCGGGTAGTATAAAAAAATTGGCAGGTTACATAATAAAATTTTCGAGAAAAAATTATGTAGGTAAATTTTGGTATTTAAATAAAACTTACTAATCAGTTTTATGTAAAAAAAAAACCTTTATCAGATTTAAAAGCCAGAATTAGAGCAGAGGTAGGAAGAATTACGTCAAAAGTGTACCAGGAAACTTTTGTCCAAAATATTATTTTCTATAATATATTCAATAATAAAAAGAAAGTTAAGTTGATAGTCTCAACTCAGTCTTGATCATGGACAATTGTCTTAATAAAAATAATATAAAGTGAGATTGAATGCTACAAAATATCATGTATATACAGACAACCGAAAATAATCGAGGACCGCGTAGTCAGAACACAATTGCTTGTTTCTCGGAAAGTAACCGAAGATTTAATGTTCACGAGGATATTGCGGATAAGCGGATATGACATTTAATCCGCATCCGATCCGCATCCGCATGGTTTAAATGATAATTTATCCGCATCCGCAGAAAAGTTGCGGATATCCGCGGATAATCCGCGGATACCCGCGGATTTGCAGGGCTCTACAAATTTTTATCCAAATCGATGCCGGACGAAAAAATTGCGAGGTTTTGTCATTTTTTGAGCTTCATTTCCTGTACTACTAGCAAAATCCAATCGAACCCTTCAATTTTTCTTAGAAATAAGTGGCTTTTTTACTGCTACTCTACCAAATAGTCCCATATTATTTAGTCTCCATCTTATAGTACGATTTGACAATGAAATATTATAATTTTCTAAGATTTCCTCAGAAATGTGTCTTGATGTCTTTTTCGGATCACATGTTGAAATTCTTTTAATTATTTTATCTACCCTTGCGTGTTTCTTTTAGGTCGGCCACTTTTTAATGTAACGTCCACTTTGCCTCTTACATTAAATTTCTTTATAATTTTTGAAATCGTGCCTTTTGGCATCTTTAAAAGTTTAATAATGTCACACTGTTTATTGCCACATACTTTTTAACCAGGCGCATTTTAAAATTTCCATGTAAAATAACTGAATATGTAAAAATAATTTATTCTAATTGTTGCAAAATATTTCTCCTTTCTCTTGAATTATATAAAAATTACAAACAAACAAAATATCTATAGTAATTTAATTTTTATTAGGAAAACTAAAAAGTTTCCATACTTACGGCCACCACTGTAGCACGGAGATAGTCAGATAGCCAAAGTCAGATAACAGGTTCTGGCGTCCGGATATACATTTCTTTCGTACATGCGTTCTCGAATTATACATATCCTTTCTTAATCTATTCTTACGGCATTTAAATTCGCTTGAACTACCTAGCGGCCGGAATAAAAATTGCATTAGGTGCATCAAAATGCAATCATTTACTTAAAATAATGTAGCGCCCGTTTTATTTACGCTAGAATTATGAAACAAAAACGAAATGAAAGAGAGCTAAATTTTTTACATTCCTACAACTATTTTATTAAAATATATATATATTTTAACAGTAATCCAGTTACCTTATTTTTGTGAAATCATAAGTATATATTCCTAGTTCCTGTGAATTTCAGAGATATAAAGTCTATTTAGTAGTTTATTTACACTATATTTATTCACAATCAGTGGCGCAACCAGGATTTTGAGGGGGGGCGGAAGACAATAAAAATCTCGCTTTTGAAATTCTGAAATACAATTGATGACCTAAAAAAAGGTCTGCAAAAATCTGCAAAATATTTATCATATCGATCAAAGGATATAGGATTATCTAGAGTTTCTTGTTTATGCCTACGAAACCCTAGACATTTCTATATGTATTTATATTCGTAGAATCTTAGAGAATAAATCTGCAAAATATTGTTCATATTGGTCAAAGCATATAGGAGTATCTAGAGTTTCTTGTTTATGCCTACGAAAACCTAGACATTTCTACATGTTATTATATTAAAATCAGATAAATTAAATACCAGCCGCTGAAAAATACCAAAATGTTTTTAGTCAAGATAGCTGGTGACACTTCGGTAAGCTTCGGAATATTTCGTTATATTTCGGACTCTCACTTCAAATTTGTTTTAGACGACAGGCACGCACCCAGGGACACACTTTACGCTATTATCTATTATATTATCGATTATCATTTGTAAGGAAAAGAAAAGTCATTAAAAGAAATAAATAAACAATAAATTTTATGTTTATAGCCCACACATATTGTTTATTATCTACTCAAACAATCCATACGGTTTGTTTATATAAATTCAATAACAAACGACCGTCAACACGTAAATAATGTAAACATACGCAGCGACGCTTATATGCGTCATTCGGCTAACAGCGAATACAAACGGTGACGCCTAAGAGCGTCATTCGTAAGATAAAGGATAACAGTGAATTCTATTTCACATTAGCTTATACGTTCAGTTAAGTTTTTTCATTGCCAGTCTGAATTAAACATCTCATATAAATTCAAATAATAATCTGATATAAAAGTTGTTTTTAGGGTTTTGTAGATATGACAAAAAAAAGTTGAAATTTCGCATGCATATACATTTCTTTGTTCCGCATATAGCATATAGGAAAAATAGTGAAATTTAAAAATCAACACATTGCGCGAAATTTAAAAACAAATATGTATTTAACGAAAAAATAAATGTTTTTAAAAATTTTGAGTAGGGTGATAATTTAGAGTGGAATTTTATTCAAGTCCGCATGCGCGTCACATTATACACGGCGTGCAAACGTAATATCAGCAACTCGATATATTTACAGTTGGAAACATAATGCATTTATTATTTGATGGTCGTAGATAAAAGTTTTTATAAACTTTTATATAGGCACGGCTCAGATCGGCCCGAAACACCCCGTTAGAATGAAAATTTGGAGATGCCATATAGCTTACGTTCGAATCCTGATTTTGCTCTGTCATCATATCAAATTACGTGTACATACAGTCATGTGCGTAAAAATAGCAGTGTCAGAAAAATATTCGAATAAATACAAAAGAAGTTGGTTTAAGTAATAACCAAGCCAAAATTTTACTGAAATATTATATTTTAAGAACAACTTCATTGTTTTGATGAAAATGAGAGTATTTTTGTCGATTCATTAAAAAAAATATATATAATATTCGTAAAAATATGCTCATTACGCTGTTCATAAATATAGCAGTACTCTCCATAAAATAAATAAAACCCATTTTAATATTAAATATTGTTTATTATTTCTGTAATATTTGGTTCCATGACCTTTTTTTTCGTATTACTTCTACACATCGCGGCATAGAATCAATTAGCTACCGGCATTTCTCCAAGGGAATAGATTTCCAAGCTGTTTCAATTTCTCCCCATAATTCTTCTTTGTTAGCAGGTTTTGAAGAAGATATTTTAATTTTTACATCAGCCCACAAGTTCACTATCGGGTTTAAATCGGGAGATTGAGCCAAAAACCAATTTTTTGCTTTGCACGAGTTTTGCTTTGGGTCATTATTTGCATAAATATCTATTTTAAAGGCATTTCCTCCTATGCAAAGGGAAGCATGATGTACAACAAGATACTGACATAAACATTCGCAATCATACACATACATAATCATAGAACCTCTTCTACCCGTAGGTGTTGAGGTGAAAGTTTTATATAGTTCTTATTGTTCGTGTCGTGTGTGTCCTGGAAGTTTATAGAGCTTCCTCCATTCTTTCCTGTCCATCGCCAAAGCTTTCATTTCCCGCGGGTTTATGTTTTTGTATTGAGCTGCTTCCGTGATGCCTTCCTGCCAAGTTTTCTTGGGTCTTCCTCTTGGTCTCCTACCTATGCTTCTGGCTTCAAAAGTTCTTCTAGCCGTTCTTTCGTCTGGCTGTCTTACCATGTGCCCATACCACCTCAGTTGATTTTCGTATATGGTTTATAATGCCGGTTTTGTATTTAGTTCTTCTCTATAAACAGTGTTCTTTATTCTATCTAATCTTGTGCCTCCTTTGATTTTACGTAGGAACCGCATTTCCATACTTTGTAGGTTACTTTTATGTTTCTGTGTTAACGTCCAGGATTCATTTGCGTAAATTAAAGTTGGCAGATATATTGTCTTACACACAGCTAACTTTGTCGATTCGGGAATTTCTTTTATATTGAGAAATTTTGTTTTCAATGAATTGAAGACATTACCTGCGTTATTACATCTTTCTTTAATTTCTAAGTCTATATTTCCATTCTCTGAAAAGTGGCTACCTAGATACTTAAAGTTTTGTATTTGTTCCAATTTTTCGTTTTCTATATGAATTCCGTGTTTGATGTTTCCGTTTCCGATAATCATCGTCTTAGTTTTGGCTTTGTTTATGGTAAGTCCAGCACTTGTTAGTTCTTCATTGAAGGCCTGCAAATTTAGCTGTAGATTCTCTTCCGAGTCGCCCAGTATTACCATATCGTCTGCGAATACTAATTCTATTAATTTTACATCGTTTATTTTCCATTCGCATTCATTATCTTTAATCCAGAAAATAAGGCCCACTCCGTTCCAAGAAAAATATCCCCATGCCATAACAACACAGCCGCCGTGTTTTATTGTCTTTGTAGTGTACTTAGGATTGTACTTCGTGCATTGAGGCCTGCGTACTTGCTTTTGGCCGATACCAGGATTAAATAAAACAATTTTTGTTTCATCAGACCAAAGAAAATGCGCCATTTTGACTATGGCCAAAGTTGGTGTTCTTTGGCAAATTGAATTTTATTTTCCCGTTGTCTCTTGTTTAACAGCGGAGTTTTTCTTGGTCTTCTGGCTTTCAGATTTGCTATTATAAGGCGTTTTCTTACAGTTGGTGCAGAAATTGGCAGGTCTAATTAGTTTTTTATTTGTGCAGAAATAATAAAAATGTTTAACTTTGCACACCTAACAATTTTTCTATCTGTTGTCGGCGAAGTTTTAGATGTCCGACCCCGATTTACAGGTTCTAGAGTCTACTTTTTGGCATTAGATACCATTTTAGTGGAGCAACCTAGCACATTCTGAATAACATTATAAGTTTTACCAGAATTCAACATTTGTAAAATCAACTGACGTTTCTCCTGTGTGCAATGTTTAGTCCTACCCATTTTTACTAAAAAATAAGAAAGATATTTAATATTTTCCGTGGTTTTAAATATAAAATCAACTTACTTTTCAATATACTCAAAAATTTATTAAAGAATAAAACTCTTTGGTTAGCTTGTTCAGTAAAACATGAGAAAATGGTCGACACTGCTATTTTTACACTAGAAAAATGATGTTTTTTGTTTAAGGGGCAACTTACATATTTATTTATAATATTCAATGCTGCCTACTTAAATATATTATAGACTTATTATATATACTATAAATGTAATGCAACTACATAAATAAATAACTTTAAATAAAATAAATACAATTTTACCATTTTCATTAATCCACTGCTATTTTTACGCACATGACTGTATGTCTAGCGGTTTTTGCGTGAATCACATATAAACGAATAGACTGACAGAAAAAGTTTTTTTTTTGCGGATGTTGTCCTATACTCACCCGAACTTTTTTTTTTATGAAATGTGTTAATGGCTTATCATAGGGGGGGGCTGCTGTTAGTATGGTCTGCCTCAGGCGTCAAAATTCTTCGGTACGGCCCTGAATAGAATATCCTAATATTCCATTCACAACCTTTTCCTAAAAAGGGTCTTTAAATATAACAATATGTAGGTAAAATATATGTATATATATATATATATGTTTTTTATTTATATAATAATTTTAAGACGGTTCAGCTAAATTTTTACAATATTTATTATATTTTACATACATAGATTATTAATATATTTCGGATATTTAAATTTTATTGTGTAGATTCACTTGTGTAATAAAGTTGAGTATGTTTCACGTTGTATCTGTATCGTTTCCGAGGGCTTGTTTAATTAAGCTTAGAATATTGTTTCTTAGGTTTTCTGTTGGTATTTTGTGTAATGTAGTATGATGAGTTCGACGGTGATGTGTTGCATGTGTCGCATGTCGGTTGTTGTGTTTTTTCGAAGATGTGTTCATGTGTTAATAGGGTGTGCCCTTTTCGTCTTGTTAAGGCGACCTGGTCTTTCCTTTTATGTATAGATTTCCTATTTTGGGTAGTTTCTTTTATGTTTCTTAATTTGTAGGTAATATTTGTGTTGGACCACTCATTGTTCCACTCTTCTTTGATTCTTGTTCTGATTATATTCTTTTGGTCTTCGTGTTGTACTGATATTTTGAGTTCTTTATCTTGTATTTCTTGTCTTGCGCTTTTGTCCGCTTATTCATTCCCGTTATGCCTATGTGGGATGGGATCCACACAAAAGTTACTGTATTTTTGTAGTGTTTTGTATTTTGTAGGATTTTTTGGGTAGGTCTGCTTATATGATTGTAGTGCACTAAATGAGTCGGTGTGTATTATTTCATTTTCACAACACGTTGAAATATTAACGACCAAACAGTCTGTTATTTTCTTCAATAAAATCCCTTTCCTTTTTGCAATATCCAAATCTATTAGTCGATGGTGGTGATGAATTTTCTGCAAAATTATTCACAATTTCATTATCAATAGCTTCTAAACACGAATCTGCATAGGCCAATGAATCCACACATATTGGTTCACTATCCCTATGTTTCTCAAACCAGTTATTTTGCCCATATAATTTCCAATCAATTTTACTTAAAATTATCATATAACAAGAACACTGCCAGGGATTTCCATCAATATTCATTGATGTCACATTTAATCTATGCAACACAGACAATGGCAGATAAGTCAAATTATTGAAACTTAAATGGAACTCCCATATTTCAAATTTATTTTGTGGAAACCATGAAGCCTTTAGAGATGTTATATTGTTATATGACAGATTAATAGTGTTAAACCATTTTCTTTCAAGTAAAACTCCGGCTAAAGTCTTCAAAAAATTATATTCCCAACGTATGTAATATAGTTTTATAAATTGTTTAAACAAATTTTTGTTTATAGATTCAATTTTATTTCCTGCTAAAACTAAACTTTCCAACTTTTCAGGGGCTGTAAACCAATTTCCCACTGTCGTTAATTCATTACAATGCGCTGTCAGTGCCGTTAAGTTTGGACCAAAAGCACCATCTTCTATTTGAATAATGTTATTAAATTCTAAATCTATTCTCTCAACTGGTAAAAATTCAAATGATTTTTCTACTTGCTCGATACTGTTGCCATCCAAAGAAATTCGTTTAATTTTCGGTAAATTTATAAATTGTAGAATCTCTTTAACATTCAGATATCTTAATCGAATCTCTTGCAACTCAGGAAGATTTACTATTTTCTTTATATTAGTTGTATATTCACGAAATGTTATATCTAATGTTTCACTTGGAATTATATTTTGATTGATTGAATTTGTTTTTATTACAAATGAATCGTATCCTTTTCTTGATCGTGTTTCTATTGTAGCATCTTCGACAACACTGTTGTGATAAATAACAAAATAAACACTATAAATATTGTGATGGCACGGTTATCTTCTTCTTTATATATAAAAGAGAATATTTGTGGCTATGTCCGGAAATTCTAACCCACTTCCAGATATGCTACAGAGTTGAAGTTTTGCATACAGGTAGAGAATGCTTTCATCATAACTAGAAAAATCGAAAATTTCAAAAAAGTCCCATCAGAAACGAGAAATTAATAATTTTGTTTTTAATTATATTGGACCATCGAAGTATGTATGATGCGTTCAGCGAGATCACGGGAATTTCGTTTCAATGGTTGTTTGGACAACTATAGTAAGTTCGGGAAACATCGGTAAATATCATTCGGCGCGATTCACTTTACTATAGGTGAAAATATTTCTGTATTCAGATAAGTATTAAGTAAAAATTATGATTAGTGTATGCAGAGCGAGACTGAAGTGGAGTGCCTGTTTTCTGGTTTTTTATTTTTGGGCATTTTTATGAACTTTGTTATTTTTATTTAATTTTTTTTTTCTATTCTTTTATTTAAATGTTTAAATATAATAGTAAAATCTTTTATATATACTATATAACAGAAAATCTGTATGTACCGAGTTGAAATTTGGTATATAGGTAGGAAATGCAGTCAACAAAATGAGCCAAAACGAAAATCGGAAGAAAAAAAAAATTGTATCACTTAAGACGTAGACTTAAGACAGAAAAATTGCTTATGATAAGAAAAATTGCTTATAATAATTGATTTACGGGAGTTACGAAGGGACAACCTAAAACTAAACTTTTGAAATATCTCATTTACTATTGACTTAACAGCAAAAACGCACTTGAGAAAAGCTGTTTAAAATAAGACAACAAATATATGTTATCCTATAAATTTTTTAATTGATTGAGAAGCTTGGGAAGGGAGATGGGGGGAGGTGCTAAAATTAAAAGACTAGAAATATCTCGCTTATTATATACTTTACATCAAACATTTATAAAGACAATTTGTTTTGATTGAAGAACGATTATTTTCTGTTTAGTGTAGCTTCCGAATATTTAGGGGGACAGAGGGAGCGCTACTTATAAACTTGAAATATCTCTTAATATTGACTTAACATTAAACATGTGTATAACAGAAGTTGTTACAATATCAATAATATAAATAAATAAACAAATCTTTTCTGTTTAATCTTCTTCTGTATACAGGTATATCATTTATATTTTTCATATATATGTATATAAATGCAAGACCTGACTGACTCATCAACGTCCAGCCCAAATTACTAGACCTAGAAACATGAAATTCGAGTATATTTCCTCCATGTCGTAAGCGATCACTAAGAAGGGCATTTTCGAAATACGACCCGTAAGGGGCTGTAAAGTGATTTCAGGGATTCCTCAAATATCTCTTAGGACCAATGAGATATTGACTTAGTTTTTGCTTACAAAGGTTACACATACAAATGTTAAGAACTAAATTCAGGATTTTGTTCTAATTAACCCTTAAAGGGTTAAATTTATTATGCATTCGGAGTGAATTATAGAACCCTTCGTATTTCCTATGTATGTTCAGTTATAACATTGTGTTTTGGCATATAGGTGTCTTTTTAAAATCTTTAGAAACTTTTTGACAGTTTTCTTTTAAATTTTCAACCCTAAAAGGGTAAATTGGTATTTTATATTCAATAGAACGTCCCCTGGACATAGAAACATGAAATTCGCGGAGGATGGAATGTTCCTTCCATGATGTGAGCACCTATTAAGACAGAATTTTTTTAAATTCGACCCCTAATGTGTTGGAATGTTTCTTTCTCGGATCCAGTGACGGACTTTCGCCTTAGACAAAAAAGACATTTGTCTTGGGCCCGTAATTTTCAAGGGCCCGGATTTGGGAGGTGAGGACCTTTTTTTGTTTTTTTTGCTCTTCACTTGGATTTGGGAGGTAAATATTTTGTTTTTTAAAAAAAACATAGGTTGAGGGCCCGTAAATCAAAAATGTCTTGGGCCCGGCGAAGGTTTAATCCGCCACTGCTCGGATCCCTCAATATCTCAGATCTATAATGAGATATCGACTTGGTTTTTGGTTACAAAGGTTACCCATACACATGTACAAAAACAAAGTTCAGTATTTTGCTATGATCAACCCATAAACGGCAACTCTAGATTCAAGGTTATTTATAAAACCCTTCAAGTGGCCTGTTTCATTTCTTAAGCAGTATTCAGACCTCTTTAAATTAAGAGTTATAGACTGTGCGTTGTATCGGTCTGAGTTATGCTTTAATGCATTCTTTTACCGTTCCATGTACCGTTCACATCTGTTATAAATTAGTACGTTACGAATAGCCCTCCATCTGTGAATTTTGAAACCAACTATTTAGCTTCGTAAAATATTTTATATATATTATCGTTCTTATAATTCTGTTGTTTTAGATTTTAACTACCTAATTACCTAAATTGATCATATTTACTGCCCGTCTTTGTAATTTTGAGCAAGATTTGTTAATGATGACATTATGTTAGGTTATGTAAAGGCATTCGACAACTACTGTGCCATTGATAGAATGCGATAGCCAATGTGTTTATATGTCTGTCTCATTAAAAAATCTCACTAGCTATAAGTTTAAATTAAATTTGGAGGTCTGAACGGTTTCACGTCTTATCATATGAAAAACTTTCTGATGACAGTGAACAGTCCATAAGATACAGTGCATAAGCTATTGATTTAAGAGCTCTGAATGCGGCTTTATTGGCACAAAGGCGTCTGTTTAGAATCGGTTTATGTATTAAAACTTAAAAACGGATAAACCGATTTTAGTACTATTTGCAACAGCGTATTAAAAATTTGTCTGGAAAGATTTTAAGTCGGAAAAATCTTCCAATTTATAAAAAAACTATAAAAGATACACATATTCAAAATATATATTAACGAATTTTGGGTTTAATATTGCTACAAAAATGTTCCCAAGGGTATATATTACAATTTTCTTTATTTTCATTTTTGACGACAATTACAACGTTAAATTCGCTATTGAAAATTATACCCCCTAAATTAATACGAAGAAAACTTACTTCAGTGGCAAGAATATTTACTAACGAAAAAAAGTGCTCTGATCTATATAGGTACGATTTGTAAATCAGGAAAAATCACGGAGTAATTATAATAAATATCATAAAAATTATAATAAATAATTTCGTAAGGTGCAAGATAAAATGCTTCACGTGACCGGCGGTGCCTTTGGCAATGAGTGATTCTCACATGGGCATTTTATGTGGCATTTTCCTGGGTTAGCACAACTACACTTATGTTTGTTACTAAATGTCTGCACTACAAGATGTTTACAAAGAAGTTCGTACTTAAATTATTTGTATAAGAAGCACATATTAATACAATGGTAGATTAAAACAAATAAATATATTTGAATGTAAAACGATTTGTAGCAACCAATCTTTAACCGATTTGTAGCAACCAATCTTTAACCGATTTCGAAATGGGCCCGATCTAAGCGGGCTACGACTATTTTTTTTCGGTAGCGAAGCAGCGGGTATACTGCTAGTACTATTATAACTGAATAGTTATCTAGAATAACGTCTTAAATATAACTCTGGTATTTCGAGACTCTCAACTAATGTGGAATGTTGAAAACAATTCGTAGAAACAGGTTCTGTACCGGTGTAAATCACTGGGATTCCCCACAACTTAATGTGCCAAAACTGGAACATGACCTTGCATTATTACACTTCACTACCTCTCTTTAGACCATCAACCTAATTACGATTAATCATTTTGGAAGAGTAGCCTGCGGGGCTATTCTGTAACTTGTCGACAGTCATTTGCACACAGTCCTCTCACCTATGAAAATTAATTCACCATTTGAATTATTAAGCGCCATTTTGATATTTTAAAATATTGTGTTCAGCATGGTGTCTACCATTCCTAGAATATCCTGGAATCTCCTGGAAATTGAAAATGTACCTTGAATTTCTTGAATATACTTGAAACTCAGCGCAATTCCTTTAATTGAAAATTTGAAGTCTAAACGATTTATATTTAAAATATATATTTTCGTCGGTCAGTTTTCCTAATTCTTCTGCTTTAGATTTTAAAACGTCGCCGCTAATTGACACATTTTGACTTCTTTGGTAACTAAACCATTTTAATAAGGCACCATCTACATCATTTTTTACAAGTTTTCTAATTCTCTTTACTTTAGAAACATTTTAATTTAACATTCCTTTTAATTTCTGTTTATTGTTTTTAATAGTGGACACAGTAGATTTTGATAAATTAAACTCTCCGGATATTTCTCCATTAGTTCGCCCTTTCTCCAGTTCGGTAATAATATTCAGCTTCTCTTTTATCGTAAGCACCTTTCGTTTCGACATTTTTGTGCAACAGTTCAACAAACTAAACTAAACGCACAATAATCAAATTAGTAGAGCACCAGCATTTACAGTCAAAGTAAATACATATAAATGGGAATCACCGAAGCACCGACGCTCGCCGCACGGCCGCAATGCCTCTCTCACTCTCTCGTGACTTAGTTCGTTCGTTATAAACCGAGACCTTCGCTGAGAACTTGGTTGTTATATGCGAGCGTTCTCTATAAACGGATTCGTTATAAGCAAGCACTAAATACATAATAATTATAGGTTTTGTGTTACGGGATTTTTTTTTTTTTTTTGTTCGTTATAAGCGAGGGTTCGTTATATCTGGGATAGATTATATCCGAGTTCATCTGTGCTATACTTATTTATTATTTTTTTGTTAATTTATTTAATCTGAAATGCAGTATTAGAAAAGTCTAAATGAACTGAATATTATTATTTATATATTAATTTAATGTATTAATTTAATGTTTAGTGTATTAATAATTATTATTGGCTAAATCAATGTGATAAATATATATACAGCGTGATCCAAGAAATTGGATTCAAATGGATAACTTTTTTACTATCAATTTTACGAAAAAAAGTCACTCTTTAAAAAACTCCTGCTTTGTCTCAAACCTCCAAAAACGTTATCAAATTTATTTTACATCAGTGTTTCTCAACCTTTTCTGGCCTGGGACCCCCCGAAATTATGTAAATATTGTCTGCGGCCCCCCTATATTATGGTATATCAAAATATTGGGAACACGAGTTTTTCCTAAAGGCGACGTGTGAGCAAGTTGGGAAAAAAATTTAACTAAAATTTATCCACAAAATTGAATGGTAGTATTGAAATTTTCCGGAAAAAAACCGGAAGCACAGGATATCAAGGACAATTTCGAATTTTTAAATGGGGACGTATGTCATATCGTATATCTTTGGATAAAGCTTTTCAACAACTTTTACTTAAACATTTTTTTTATATCTTTACGGTTGACAACAAACTTTGGTATTTTTAAATGACGATTGTATTCCCTATAACGACTTGAAAGTGAAGTATTTTTATTTACAAGTGTTCAAAGTACCTTCCATTTTAATTTAAACACATTCGCATCTTAAAAAATATATATAATAAAATATATTGCACTTTCAAGTCGTACCTACTTCAAAGTACAACTTGAAAATACTTGAAGTACCTCCAACGCGAACCATTGTCAGAGAAACCCATCAACCGACACATACATTTTATTTGACCTTGATATAGTCTACTTATAGTCTGTTTCTTTGGTTTAAGCGATTTGTTTTAACTAGATTTTCAAATTATTAATTTTTATCGATTGAATGAAGCTTTTGATCATTTTGTTTAGTAAAAGCCCATTTACTCATTATAAAGTTAGCTAGTGACAACTTAAACGTTTGAAATAGCCTGTAGTTTAAATTAGTTGTCAAAATAAGTATATTATGTATAAAAATTAATAGAATATTTATTTTATTTATGTTATGAAAGGTATATTTTTATGAATATAAATATAAGATACTCGTATTTATAAATATTAATAAAATTTATATCTTGCAAGATTGAGTGCATTTTTATTATATTTTCATATTGTTTGTTACAAGATTCAGTTACAAGATTCTGTTTGTTGAAATAGATCTTGTATGACTTCGCGGCCCCCAGACTAAGCCTCCACGGCCCCCCCAGGGGGGCGCGGCTCCCCGGTTGAGAAACGCTGTTTTACATAATACATGGAAAAATTTGGGATTTTCCATTCTTATGGAAAATTAACATTTAACCACTGTCTTAGAGGAAGTGAAAATTGTGAGGGGGCCTCATCCAACTGCAATATCTGTCAATAGCCTGTCTTTGTAAAAGTGGCATATCATCCAAAATGTTAATAAATGGATTTTGTAAGAAATTTAAAAAACAACAGTATTCAAATTTTGTAAAAAAAAATGGTCCTAATAAATGTTTTCCCATAAGACCACACTAAACATTGATTTTTTGTGAATATTGACTTCGGCATTTAATAACCCAGTGAGGATTTTCATCAGATTCTGAACACTCTGTATTACGTAAAACAAATTTGATAATGTTTTTGAGGGTTTGAGACAAAGCAGGAGTTTTTTTGAAGAGTGACATTTCCGTAAAATTAGCAATAAAAATTTTTCCATTTGAATCCAATTTCTTGGATCACGCTGTATATGAGTGAGTGCAAATATATATATATATATGTTTTCGAATTGATTTTGAATAATATAAAATTTATAAAAATTATTCTGGAATTTAAAATTGAAAATTTAAAATTAAAATCTTACAATATTAACGACACAGGAAATATCCTAAACGCGACCTTGAAGGGAACTATAAAGCTCTTGGTAGTGGGGAAAATTTTACGGAAATTTGAACGGCCATAAACTTTAAAACGGTCAACCAATTTAAAATATCTGACGCATTCTTTCAATATAAAAACACGTGTCTTTACACCCGCCAATAGGGCCCACTTATGTGTTGTATTATCAGCTCTTAGGAGTGGGGGTTTTGGTCGGACGGTAGAATTGTGATTCTATACAACACCCATCTGTGTCTTTTTATTTAAAGGTTAGAATAGGCTTTTAATAGGGGGATATTTTGAATAGAAATGCCAGAAGTCTTACAAAATATGAATAATAATTTCGAAAATATATTGAATTGCTTCGAGAATATTGATTGTAGGATGACATCGTCACTGAGATCAATGGAGAAGATTGCAAATGCCATTGGAGCATTGAACAGTTTATTTAGATTAGTTAAATTTTATTTGAAGTATTTTAGATGTTTAATATAAATAAGTTAAATAACAAAGAAACAATTATTAAAAAATAATATTCTCATAAAATTACTTTTTATTTTGTTCAATTTATTAAATTGAAACGTGTAAAACCCACTTAACAATAAAATATGGTTTCGTACGTATGTACGTCGCACGTATAATACGACAGTATGTACTGAGTGAAAAAGAAAAAACTGCGAATGTAAAACCCGTCAATTTGAACCCGCGAATGTTAAGGGTTGACTGCAGTTCGAAAATTTGACGCTGTAATGCCTCATTTTCATGCGGGTGTTGGAAGTGTGGAACAAAAAATTCAACCAATAGGATTGCTTTATTTTGAAAAAACCCCTACCATGGTATTCGTAGGCGCGGTGTTACAAGCTCGGTGTCGCAAGTTCAGAAATTTCAACTCTAGCTCTGGCCGCACCGTCGAAACCATAGAAACAGATATATTTTTTCGGAATGGTGAGATCTTTAGCGAGACACTTATATTAATTTCATAAAAAAATAAATAAAAAAAACGTAAATTGATGTAGCGAAATAGCGACTTTTACAATGTTGTCGGCAGTCATAAAGTTTATTATTATGGATTCGATTTCAAATATCTGGTCTGCAGAAATGTCATGCAGTGGGTATAATAATAATACACCCCCAAGCAGGGGCCTACAAAATCTTCATTCTAAACTGTGACGTCAAATTTATTTCAGTAAAAAAGATTGTGTATTAAATTCTTTTCTTGTAATTGAAGTAACTGTCTGTGCACTTTGTGTCTAATTTCTTGCAACAAGTTAAAATAATCTCCCTGTTGCCTTCTGTTTTTATGTATATATGGGACGTACCCACCGTCGCTTTTCTTCATATCGCAATAAGTCTAAATATGCATAAAAAAGAGCTAGACGTCTTCTTCGATTTGACGACATATTTAATGAAATTGAATAACCGTTTACTCCAAACACTTGTATAAACTTTTAGGTTAAATTTGGGTTATATACAAATGTCAAAACCGAAAACGCGCCCCTATCACGCCTCCAACCCCACCATGAAATTCGAACTTGTAAATATAACACCACGCCTCTCACCCCTGTCACGCCTTTGACACTACCATGAAAATGAGGCATAAAGAGTTTGTTTTCCTTTCTTTTTTTCAAATAGAAAATTTTCAATATAGTTTATATATTTTTATTATCTGTCTCATTTTGTAATACGTAACTAACAGGGAAAGTTCATTTTTTATTTTGTATATTGACAATACATTTATAATATTATCATAGTATTGGTTCACACGGATACGCCAAAGTCTGTTTACACCACAACAATCACCAAAGTAACCAGATCTAGTTTCGTATTACAAATTGAGACGGATTATACATATTTTTGCCTACATGCATTTGTTTTCACTGCATTCCTTGATAAGAACGTCACGCCACACCACTGAATTTTAACCCCAAAATTTATTTATTAATAAGAAATACTTTTGTTTTCAATTTTGTTCATTATAAATTTTTCTTTTTCAGTTCTACAATATGGATTTGTAACTATTTTTGTAACAGCGTTTCCACTAGCCCCACTATTTGCCTTAATAAACAATGTCTTCGAAATGCGTTTAGATGCCAAAAAATTATTAAAATACTACCGTCGCCCTGTACCTCAACGAGTCAAAAACATTGGAATATGGTTTCATATCATAGAAGCAATAGGGCGAATATCAGTAGTATCAAACGCTTTCATCATAGCATTTTCATCAAACTTCATACCAGTTCTCGTTTATAAACTAAGAGTTAGCCCAGATCATACTGACGCAGGTTTCTTGAATCAATCATTAGCTTACTTCGATGTAGAAGATTTCCAGTATGGCCGTCCTTTGGAAACAATGTATAATTTGACACAGTGCAGGTATTCTGAGTTCAGAAATCCACCATGGCAAATACCGATTGAAGAGAAATATAAAAGGCCTACGTTATATTGGCATATTGTAGCTGCTAGATTAGCATTCGTAGTTGTTTATCAGAACGTAGTGACGTTTGTTATAATGATTGTTCAATGGGCTATACCTGATATACCTAAGAGATTAAAATGCCAAATTAAAAGAGAATTGCTGAGGACCAGCGAAATTATTATCAAGCATGAAACTCTGCACGCCAAGGAAAAATGTAAGTTGAATTTAGAATTATTTATTTTTTACCTGTCACTTTTTAACAGGTTAGGGTGGTTGCGGGAGTAATGTACACAAAAAAAAAAAAAATTAGATTTATTGTATAAAGATTTGAGGAACTACACTTCGTTCAACTTAAGAAAAACACAGGCGGATGTTAGCGGCTCCCATGTGCAGAAACCAAGTTTCGTCTATTACGTTATCAACAGTTAGTTTAACACATTTCAGTGGCGTCACTTACTTTGATTTGTTTTTGACTATGCGTATTGTGCGATGTTTGCTTATCGCCATTATTATTATTTATTTCTCGTACGTTTCAAGGTATACCGTGTACTAAAATGAGTAAAAATGTATTTGAAATACATGATTTTGTGTGTTTGGTATCCACAACAATAGACCATATTAGTGTGACGTCACATACATGTGCTGCCATCTGACAGCGGTTTCCTTTGGAAGTTTTTGGCTGGTTTAAAATACATGTGTCATTACTTTTGCTACTTTAATTTTATGAATATTTTCAATTTTGGAGCAAAAAATATATATTTTTGATAAATATATACTAATATATACAATCCAGATACTTTATACTATAGAATAATGTTTTTATAAACATATAAATAAGGATTCGAAGATATATTTATAGGTTACGTTTTTAAATAATATGAAAATCGACATATCTATAGTATTTATTTAATTAAAACTAAGTAAACATTAATATTTTGTTTTAGAATGCATAATGGTGTATTGTTTTGCTCTAAATTGTAACCATTACATCCACATTCTTAATTGCATTTTTTTTTCGTTTTTTGACAAATGAAAATGAAAAACAATAATGGATAAAATAAGAACAAAATATAGTTCCTTCAAACCATTTAGATATGGCACACACACTTATTGCTATGTTACTTGCCGTAATACTAACTATTGTTAACGTAAATTGTTCAAAATTTACCTGCAAAATAATATTGTTCTGTAAAAATAGTGACATATTAAATTAAAATGTATAAAATAAGAATTTTAAGAAATAAACATTGACTTGTAGTTTTAATGTGTATTTTCTTACTTTGAAAACTTAATTTATATTTCCAAAATACAATTTAAATAAAAAACAACATGCTACATTCAAATAAAAGGAAACCAACCGCGAGGCGGCAGCACTGAATTCCATTTTCTAACGTAGTTACTAATATGGTATATTGTTTAAAACCCTTATGCACATCAATGTGTTCAACTGTTTTCTCGCACAGAACTGATGACGTAATTTACGATACTCTCTGTTTTTCTTATGTTGAACGAAGTCTAAAATTTTTATAATGCAAAATATACAGTTGTGTACAGTACGATTAGTGTAACCTGAGCCAAACTGGCGCAAGTGAAAGGTGTAATCTCGTTTATCGCTTCGGTCAAGTACGTAGCAAGATAGATGCTAGCTAAGGGCGGCGCAAAGTAAATATATTAAGAGTAAGCTTCAAAAAATGATAGAAATATATTATAAATTTATTTCTATAAAAATATATTTAAATTTTATATCTCAATATCATTTAAATTAAGTTCGTGCACACTTCTAAAATATTTATATATATAACTTTGCGTGTTTGAGTGTGAACAATCTTTCCTTTTCCAATAGATCAGTCGAAGCTGACGTTACTAGTCACGTGATTTCGCACCGTGGAGGTATACCACGGGTGTTTTTCTATGCTTTATGTTATTTTCGTTAATTGTGCAGTGAATTTACGTTCTTATAGATATTTGTTTCAAACTTTTTGTGTTCTAGAAACTATCCCTTCTCAATAACAAACAACTACAAGTGTTAAGAATTTATAAAACATTAACCGTGAGCGACTAATAGGGCTTTATGATCTACTGTTTTTATATGTTAAGTGTTTATTTTGTATGAATTTTAGTTTTATTTCTGTCATTTAGTAATTTTAAATATATTTCTAGCTGTGTTATATGTAAACAAATAATGGATAACATAATAATAATAATATATAAAACATTTTACCCACCGGATAAAAAATAGTAACTAAAAATTCGAGCATATTTCTGTTCATCAAAATATACTCTTTTTATGACTTGTAATCATTTGTTATGTCTAATTTTATAAAGTTTATTGTGCTTCGCACACAATTTTTATTTTTATTCTTAAATATATATTTTTGCATTCTAAAAAATTATGATTTTGCGTCTTTTGCCCATGACCCAAAAACCCTTATACCGTCATTTTATCGTCTGTCTGTCTGTCTGTCTGACTGTTCGGTAAATATTGTAGCCAAACGGCTAAACCTAGAGAGTTGAAATTTGGCATGCTTATACAACTCTTTGACCCGCACGTAGGAGAAATACTAAAACATCTAAAAAACACATCCCTTTAAAAATATAAACAAATATGTGCTCATCGAAAAAAAAATATTTTTTTTAAATTCTGAGTATGGTATAAAATGAAAGCCCTTAGTACGTGGATTAACGATCAAAATTTTATTTTTGTAAAATAAATTATTTTTACGCGATTTTGGCCAAAATTGTGCATAAATTTTTTTGTCCCACACCCTGTAGCTCAGATGGTTTAAACTAAAAATCTGAAAAAATTCTAAGTAATGTACATTGGTGTGAACCGGAATAGTACAACAGGAATTTTTGATTAGATTATGTTTTCGGAAAATAACCCATTTTTTGTGTTTTTAACTAAAATATGTTAAATATTTAATACGCTATGTAACACAGTAGATAAGTAAGCGCTCGTAGCGTAGTGCGTAGTGTCATTGTTTCGTAATTTGCAAACTACAGTTCGATTCCTGTCAATTTTAATTTTTGTTTTTTTTTTTGCATTTTTATTTTGTTTAAATTATTTTGTCTAAATTCTAGTTAGATTTTGGTAAATGTTGCATTTAATTTTTAAAAGCGTAAATTTAATAACCAGTGGGAAGTGTTGAAATTATAATTTAATTCTATGTTTGAATATATACAAAATCAGAGGGCGGGGCTTATGATTTAAGCAACCAATGGAAGCCATAGGCGCAATTTTCAAAATTTTAATAAACCTTGCTATATAAAAAAATACTGCACATATTTAGAAACTTAAATAATTAGGCATTCGAATTAAAATTCATAAAAAAATATTTTGACATAAAATTTGTTTTGGCATCCCAAATAATCATCATTCAGTTACTAAATACCTGCGAAACCCTGAAATGTGTGAAAATTCACACTTCACATCAATTTTTATGTTTAGAATAACCTAAATTATAATATCCCTTAACCAGAAAGTTTTAGATTTAAAATACAATTTTACGTTTAATTTGACCATGACAACTTATTAATTCTCACAGATATACTGAATATTCACCTTAGAAATAACGTGGACATAAAATCAGCATAATTAGGGGTGCAAAATTTAAATAACGCTAATTTGAAAATTGTCTATTTAACATGTTGGTATATTGCTCTAACAGTTAGTGATACCTCCAACGGGGCATCATGTGAACCACGTGATTCGACTGTTCTATAGTTTCTGACATTTTGACTCTCAGATTGTATACAAACAAGTAAACATATGTAATGATTTTCAACATTTTTTATATCGTATGTTCTTTTTCGACTTGCAACATAGAGCTTTCCCATGTTAAATTTTACATTGTATATTCTATCTCTACTTACTTAGCTTAAGACAAAAACTTTATTAATAAAAATTGTTCAGTATTTTAGTCCCAACATTTTGTACCTAATGTTGAATCAAAAAATCCTAATTTGTTTGAAAAAAGGCACACAATATTTTTTGGATTTATATCTGAAAATAACAGTTGCCATGCACAAATGAAAATCAAACGTCAAACAAAGTTTTTCAGCTACCTGCCGAGAAATAAGATCTTCCCTCATGCAAATGAGTCAGGAAAATGCTACTTCCCTCATTAGTGAGGGAATTTATATATGTTTTGTATTATACATCTTATTATTTTTATATCTTTTGAATTGTTTAAAAAAGGCATAGTTTTAATAATTGCTAATTTTTATGTGAGTGCATTATTAGTTAAGTTTTGAAAATATATTTTGGAAAAAAAATTATGTCTAACACAGTGGTTCCCAAAATTGTAGGACCCGTATTTGTTGAAGGAAACCTAAAGACAACATTGTATTTAGAATTGTTGCAAAACGAAATTGCAAACAAGATAGTTGAAATTGTTGGTGAATATGAAATTTGGTTTCAATATGACGGTTATCCAGCGCATTATGGTACCGAAGTAAAAGAATAATTAAATTTTACATTTCCAAATAAGTGGATAGAAAAAGGAGGTGAAATACTTTGGCCTCCAAGGTCACCAGATTTAAATCCTTGTGATTTTGGCCTCCATAGACAATTTAAAGCAAAAAATAATTAATATTTGTAATAATATTCATCCGCGGACTATTGCAAATATAAACAGAAATTTCTACATTAGGGTTTTGTTTAGCTAATAATGGATATTTATTTGAAAATTTAATTTAGATGTAATATTATTTTACTTTGTCAATTTATGTTGAACCTGAAAATAAACTTTGTTTGACATTTGATTTTCATTTGTGCATGGCAACTGTTATTTGCAGATATATAATACATACAAAAACTGTTGTGTGCCTTTTTTCAAACAAATTGAGATTTTTTTATTCAAAATTAAGACACTAGAGATAATATTCCACATTTGCATTTTGTTGGTTACTGCATCATTCAGATCGTGATCTGTCACTTGCCGGAAATGTACATATTGTGTTCGTTTTTACAAACTTGCATAATGGATACAGGTGTCACGTGACGCTTCACATACACAACACATACTTTACACAGTTTTAAATTAATGAACCGACTTAATAAAAAACTCATATCGTTTTTTGTTTTTCTTAGGTGACCCTCAAACAGAAGCACAAAATGGTAACGGTGATTACCATGGTAATATGGGTAGCTTACATCGCAGAAATGTGCCAGTTTATCCCAGCCTAGATTCCAGAGATTCAAGTGAAGTAGTCATATAAAGGTGCTGAAAATACTGAAATGTATTCAAAATATTTATGAAATTTGTTTCATCATGATTCTAAAAACCACAACCTAAAGTACATTCATGATAACTATGAAATTACGTCATACTTGGTGAATTTAGTTGCCAATGACAGAATGTAATTTAACTAACATGCAAGCATAGAGATATAGAGAGAACGTAAACCAGGTAAAAGTTTTAATAAACTTGATTAAAGTACAAATACCGTAAAATACTTACGTATGAAATGATACCAGACAATTTATTTCTTCTGTTACAATTAACCATTTTAACTAATTTGCATTGTATCTACATAATAAAAACCACCTCTAAGTTAAAAAATACCTTAAATTATGAAAACTATAATAGATCTTAAACTAGGCACCAGACTATGAAAATAAAGAATCCAAATGTTACACAGTTTATTAACACACAAAATACAATTGTTTATACATAAACAAAAAGGTTTGGAATCAAAAACTAAAAAATTGTCTAGGATGTACACACTACATAAGAATCACATAGTAAAGATGAAATGTTTTGACCATAAACGAGATAACTAGTGGTGCAGACTATGTTAATTCTCTCTATTATCTACAAGCATGCAAGCATTACTTAGTCGTTATATTTGACTCCTTAAAGTTAGTAACCCTTTCCTACGTTGCACCATCTTAAACTGCCTTTTATATTTACATCATAATTCACATTAGTCCATTTACTTCCTAGGAAATGGAGGTTTTTAATTTCATTTTAGAAGTGGTTGGATAAAATCAATTTTTTTTATCATTTGTAAACAAATAATAACTGGCAACACGGCATATTTCACATCTACGACGTTATTTCATATTTACCGTGAGTAAACGTTATAAATCAGTTGATAATATTGAATTTTAAAATGGTGACCATGTGACAAATCCAAAATTAATCATCTAATCTCAAACTGATTAAACTTATCTCGCCATATTATGCCATCTGTTACTGAAAGTTGGAAATTATCATCATGCTTAAACGCCATGTTTATTCAAGATCTTGTCTAATGAGCTTTTGTTGTTTGCACCGTTTCCATCTTATGATGTAATCGAAATATTCTAACTTAAATTCTTCACTTAAGGCTCGTTAACATTGGGCAAGTAGAGTGGTAAGCAGGTTACTTTCTTGCGTTTTTCGTAAGCAAGTAACCAAACAAGTATTGTTCACATCGGGCAGGTAGTTCTGCCAAGTTCAGTTGTTAATTAACTGTTAACCTATTAAATTGAGTCACATATTTACATGTGGTATCGTCATACCACCTTGGAGACATTTATATTAAAAATTAGAATTATTCTCGGGGAAGCAAGTACGCCAAAAAGTAGAACGGTTCTCTACTCACTTGCCTTGCCCAGCAAGTTGCCTGGCAGCTTACTTTGTCCTCAGATTTGAAGTACATATTTACACAAGGTTAGTAGCTTGGAACAAGTAACCTGCCCAACTAACTTTCCTCTCTACTTGCTCAATGTAAACGAGCATTAAGTGTGATTTCACTATCGCAAGTCAAACTTGCTGAATTTGTGACAGTGGTCGTCAAAATGTTAAATAGAAAACGAATAATTAAGAAGAGATCAGGACAATTTTAGAACTGATGGAACAAATATCAAGATCTGCAGTGTTTTACACAAATTAGCTTATTGTTTTATAATTTTTATAAATTTTATATTTTATAAAACTGCGTATCACAATTATTATAAGTTACTGCTATTTTAAAATTTGAGATTTTTATCAAAAAGTATTACTATAATACTCTAAATTATTAATTTTTAACAATTGGAACTTGGAGATATACTTGCGAATCAAATAATTTACAAGGGACCACAAAAATAAATAATACTAAAATGGTGCCTTCAATAATTGTGTTAAAAATCTTGCCATATTTTTATTATCTCCAAAAGTTTTAATAGTTCTATGATATTAATTAAAAGAATATATGGAAATTATATTGATATTTTACAGATCTGTATTTTATGGCTGCTATTTTATTTTAAATGTATATTGTTTTAATATTTTATATTTTGTAATCACATAGCCTTATACTAATTTATTAAATAATTATAGGAAAATAAATATATTTTATAATTATTTAAATATTGTGTATATTAATTCTACTCCTACTCTCTCTCTCCCCCCTCTCTTGCGCTGGGCGATATTAAGAAATAAATGGCAAACTTATAAAGCCTCATCCATAGCTCATGTTTTAATTAGTGCTGTCAGAAATCGATCTTGACGGAACTGGAACCTGTTCCAAAAAAAAAAAAAAAAACGGTTTCGGAACCGGATAATCGAAACCAGAAAAATAACTACAATGGTCGATTGCACGCAAGAAACCATTGATTTCAAAAACGAATAAAAAGAAATGCTTAGAATTTGCAAAAATGTATGTAAACAAACCAATTAGCATCTGGAATAAAGTTATTTTTTCTGACGAGACGAAAATTTTTTTTGGGTCGGACGGTAGACTAATTGTTTGGCGGAAGCCCAATACAGAATTTAAAAAAATGAATACCGTTCCGACAGTAAAACACGGAGGCGGATCAGTTATGTTGTGGGGTGCTATGGGCTCAAACGGCCCAGGTAATTTAGAATTTATAGAAGGGATCCAGTGGCGGATTAAGCCTTCGCCGGGCCCAAGACATTTTTGATTGTTTTTTTAAAAAAATAAAAAAAGATCCTTACCTCCCAAATCCAAGTGAAGAGCAAAAAAAAGGTCCTCACCTCCCAAATCCAAGTGAAGAGCAAAAAAAAGGACTTCACCTCCCAAATCCAAGTGAAGAGCAAAAAAAAAGGACTTCACCTCCCAAATCCAAGTGAAGAGAGAAAAAAAAAAAGGACTTCACCTCCCAAATCCAAGTGAAGAGCAAAAAAATCCGGGCCCTTGAAAATTATGACGGGCCCAAGACAAATGTCTTTTTTGTCTAAGGCGAAAGTCCGTCACTGAAGGGATCATGGATAAATGGAAATATCTAAACATCTTGAAAAATAATCTTACGGCTACTGCAGAAAAATTAGATATGCCACCAGTTT
Source organism: Liopterus haemorrhoidalis (assembly GCA_963971575.1). Taxonomy (NCBI): domain Eukaryota; kingdom Metazoa; phylum Arthropoda; class Insecta; order Coleoptera; family Dytiscidae; genus Liopterus; species Liopterus haemorrhoidalis. The sequence goes on from OZ020611.1 coordinate 90,894,121, forward strand.
ATTATTTTCAACAAGATAACGATTCCAAACATATTGCGCTTATTGTAAAGGAATGGCTGTTATACAATGCACCAAAATTACTCACAACACCGCCACAATCGCCTGATCTCAATCCAATTGAAAATTTATGGAGAGAATTAAAAGTTCGGATAAAAACAAATTCATTTTTTAATAATAATGAATTTAAAACGAAACTTCAAGAAGAATGGAATAATATACCAGCAGAAGTTTGTGGAAAATTAGTGCAGTCTATGCTAAATCGCCTTCAATCAGTAATAGAAGCAAAAGGTGACGCGACAAAATATTAATTTAAATTAACTGATTGTTTTCTAATTATTTTATTAGTATTACTACTTTTTGTACGCTCAATTTTGTGTCTCTGAAAATGTATATATTTTTTGTTTTCTTTAACAAATGTTTATTAAATATTATTTAATTTTATACCATTTATGATAGTTTTGTATCTCTAAAATGTATTTTAGAAATAAAAAATAATTGGTTTAAATAATCTGTTTTATAAGCATATATAATAAGAGGTATATTTCTAAAACTTTTGTACGCTCAATTTTGTGAGTAACTGTAGGTATGTAAACATTTAGTTTAGAAAATATATATTTTATTTTTAAATAAATTACTATATTTATAACATCATAAAATAACATTAAAATTAATTTTTAATTCTAAATAAATATAAAATTAGTTTCAATATTACATATTTTTTAATTTTCATATTTAATTATTTTTCCTAGATAACTGACAATTTAATTTTCCGTCTATTTATTGCTGTAGGTTGCACAGGAATTCGGCCTCATTTCGACGAGAGGTTCCTAAAAAATAATGTTAAAACATAAATTACACATTATATCATTGTGAAACACTGTAATCATACCTAATGCAAATGTGTTACATGCTGACACAAATGCTGAAGATGTTTTTATGTTTTATAATCGAGACTTAAATTTTGATATACATTCTCTTATTTCTAACAGAGAATTTTTTTTTTTTTAATCGAACTCTGAAGATATATCTTTTATATCGGAGCAATCTTCTCTTAAAATTTCTTCCATTTCTTTATCCTAATTTTTACTCATATCTTCAGCATTTGCCTGTACATTCATACTCATTGTCTCGTTTTCAAAATAATTTTTATTCATTGGCTCAACGTTTTTACGCCCATACAAAGGTGCTAAAAAATCATTTAAGGTATTTTTTCCGGTCGCAACGAAATATAATTTGTTTTTCATAATTTTGCTGTCTATTCATTTAAAAAATTCCTCTGATTGAACGACACAACAAACCCAGCTAATATGTTTGACTGAATCTTTGTTATTATTTCTGGAGGAAGGACTCTGATTATTCCACCAAATATATTTTTTCTTGACCTGTTATTTGCAGCATCTCTGTTAGATCTCTTTTTTCATAGTATGTTACAAATTTATTAAATGATATTAAATCTAAGATTACTTGTACTAGATTAAAAGCTTTAATTCTGTACATATACATTTTATATATTGCGGTTCCTTTCAAAATAAAATCTCCCGTCTCCCCTCCTCCTCTTTCGGTCAGCCCTATAAGCAATTCAAGTGAATATGATCTCTTGCCGCACATCAAAAAAAATGTTGGAGATCTTGAATACCTCAAATAATTTGGAAATAAAGAAAAATAGGTAAGTATTTATTTATTTAAAAATGTTAGAGCCGTAATATTTAAAATTTTGGGTGTTTGTAGTATTTTTGGATATTTTTTATAATATTTCTTCGTTATATTTTATTAATTTTTTGCGTCACAAAAATCGAGGTCATAAATTAGTACATTCTTGTGGGATTATAGAGATAAGGAATTCAAGTCATTATTGAATTTAACATTGAAATATACAGTTTAATAAATGCAGGTGTTTATTGAATAAATTTAACTTTTAAATTTTAAAGATAATTTAAAATAATACATCACATAAATTTATTGCCAAATATTTTGTGTCTTTCTGTTTTTATTTATCAATACCATGAAATACATTTTTTCCTCTTTAAAATAATTTGTTATTTATTTCCAGTCTCAAATTAGGTAAAAGTGATTGATTTTACATAATTTAATTAGTTCTCACACATATTTCAAAGTATCCGGAGCTATGCTACCAGGAGACTAGAATTGCAAAGAGGTAGCTAAGAGTTTTTAGGGATTATCTCAAGAGCTACAAGGGCTGTAGCCTCCATATTTGGCACGTCCCTTTACTAGGGCCTTTAGTATATTCTATTAAAATTTCATCCCTCTAACCCTTAAGGAAGGCGGGATGTTAAGTGTTTTTTATATCTCGCAACCCTTAAGAATTAGGTGGTTCGTTTTCGGTACGTAGTTACTATAAGACCTTAAAACCCTACAGCCTAAACGGGAGCCCTACAACCCTGATGGTTTTTGAGTTATTAATAAAATAAAATAAAAATTTCGCTCTAATATGTGACGTCACTGAACATTATTAATTAAATATCTCATAAACTATAAGGGTTGTTGGGCACCCTTGATAGTTATAAGGTCTGTACGTCATGATGTACCTACATACCGAAAACCAACACTCTAACTCATATAGGTTGTGAGATATAAAAAGTGCTTAATAACACCCCAACCTTAAGAATTAATGGGATGAAATTTTAATAGCATATACTAAGGGCCCTATTGAAGAGCTGTGCCAAATCTGGAGGCCCTAGCCCTTGTAGTTCCCGAGATAATCCCTAAAAACCCTTAGCTACATCTTTGCATTCCTAGTCTCCTGGTACCAAATCGCCGGACACAATTCATTTTACTCGAATAAAACCGTGTTTCTTGTTTGCAGAACTAGCGGGAGGACATTACTGTATATATGCAACCCGGAGCAGAGGGGTGTTGAATTGGTGGTATCATAACGAAACCACGAAACTTAGTTTGGTGGTAAAACAATAGGGGATACGCATAAAATTTGTATTTCCTTAAAACTACATTATTTTGATATGTTAATGTTAGTTATGTCACCTAACAAAACAAAAATTACATTTTAATTAATATTATAGCCAAATTTTTGAATTAAAATATTGTAAATTTGAAATAAGCCGACCACGGAGCGAAGGTTGCCGAGTAAAAACGACTGAGTATGACGGCAAACGATAGGGGTTTCACGTCACAGATACAGCTACAACATAATCTTTACACGTGTGTGTATTGTATTGTTCGAGAGTTTTGTATTTGTTTTTAAACAATTTTTCACGCATTTATTATTAAAATGGCAGATAAAGATTTTGTTAAGGCTCAGAGTGATAATTTACCCAACATTGATGCATTTATGCTCATGGAATATATGAAAAATAATGAATGCTACAGTGCTGAAGAAATACATGGTGTCAAAGCAGACCTGTAAGTAATTTTTATTTTATATTCTATAACTTTATGTAAACAAACGCTGCAACTCTGTAAAATGTAAATATTTATGTAATTTAGATGTCAGAATTTTACTACATTGTTTACATGAAGTTACAAAACGTTAGAGGCATAATTGAAATACTGCAATATAAGTTATCTATTTTAATATAAAATTTAATTCGGTAAACATGTATAAATTGTTTTTATAGAATTAAACTTTATTTTAATTAAAATCACTCTAACTTTACGCAATCTATAAAAGTTATACAAACAAATAAGTTCATAACAGACTATGTACGCCGGTAAGCTAGTAGTGTCATGCGTCAGTTAGAAGGGGTATGACGTCACACGTCGTTTGTGCGCGCTACATACATTTATGATTTTTTTAAGCCTTCAAATTACAAAAAAAAAAAATTAAAAACTGTTTTTTATTTTAATATACAACAAGAAAAATATAATAAAAAATTTAAAAAAAATCATGCCTATCCCCTATTGCCTGTTAAATAGGGACGTATGTTCAAATCCCAATCTGATCAAATTTACATCCCTCTGTGCCAGAGGGGGTTTAAACATTTTATTTAAATATCTCATTCATACTTGCCTTATTTCCGTGTCCTGAAATATTAAAGGAGGCGCAGGTTGTTGGAAGAAAACGTAATTTTCAGAAACTCACTTTCAAAACCTTTTGTCAGGGTGTTCTGAAATATTAATGGGTGTAGGTTTTAAGAATAAAATAACAGTATTATTTTTATATTTTTATTAATAGTTGAAGTGTAATATACAAATACATTTAAATATCTCATTTATACTTACCTTATTTCAGCGTTTTTTCAGTGCCCTAAAACAAAATATTAGCTCTATATTTTTATTAAGAATCAAAGTGTAATATACAAATATACCTACATGTGATAAAATGAGGTACAATTTGTATATAAAAATACATAATGACATGACAATAATTTTAAACTATACATAAGCTATACAGCAATTTTTCAATTACCCCCTTTAAATAAATCTAAAAAATGTATTTTCTCGAAAGCTAAAAGAGATAACACAAATCTCTTAGGGTTTTTGAAATAAGACTTTCTTACTCTATTGTTTGAATTTCTCCAATTTTTGTGGGGTACAATTTTGCGAGCTAGAGCCCTTCTTATAAATGAACTCATATCTCAAAAATTATACAACATAAATACATTTTATGAGTATATCTGAAAAGCCTCAACCTTATTCTATTAGTGGTGATTTTTTTCAGATTTTTAGGGTTACCGAAAAAAAGGACTAAAGCTCTTTTTGTGAACATGTGTTCGTTAAAAGTATTATTATTATTTTTTAACAAAAAAGCTAAAAATATTCGATTGATTTTTACTTGCCCGACTTTAATATATAAGGGGCAAGTATTGTAATCGCGAAAATTTTCGATGTCGAGATTTTGACTGATGACCACGTTTCATGGTCCAGGGAATCCAAAAAATCTATTTTCGAAGTGCCGTCCGTATGTGTGTGTGTGTGTGTCTGTGTGTCTGTCTGTATGTATACACGATAACTCAAGAACGGTTCAACTTAGAGAATTCGTTTTGGTACTAAAAAATTCTCCTATTAAATGGGAAGAACCCTATTGTTTTTTATAAAGATCGTTTGAATAGAAATGGGAGTTTACTCGTGTCGATTTTAAGATTTTTACGAATATTTAGCAACAGAAAAATATTTCGAAAAAATTTATTGAACAAAAGTTACTATAAATGCAATAACTAATAACTTTTATTTGAGACGTTTTCTGATAAAACGAAAAATTTTGAATTTTTTTTTTTAAATTATTTAAAATTTTTCCTTATCTCAATTTTTTTTTTTCATATTTATATGTAACGTTTCCATGGTCATGATAATTAATTCGTAACAAGTAAACCAAGCCTAGGACAAAAATTTGTATAGAACATAATTTGATGTATTTTTGAAGATTTATCTAAATATTTAAAAAAAAAAAAAATTAAATTAAATTTATTTATTTTTTATTTTATTTTTTGGGAGGGCATTTCTAGCGGAGGTTTCCCTTCGCTACTGGTTTTTTTTAAGAATAGGCCTAGGTCTATTATTCATGATGTTTTTAATTTTTTTGAGGTTGGGGTACAAGAACTAAAGTCATTTTTCACCTGCTCCACTTTATGCTAATTTAGAATTGAATTTTTTTCAAAATCTAAAAATGGTAATAGAGATCTCATAAAATGTTGTAAAAGAGCACCCTCCATTCTATAAGTGTGGATTTTATCCATTTTTTTTGGGGTACCATTTTCAGAGTTGGGGACCCTTTTACAAATGATCACACATCTCAAAAACTAAAAAATATAAAGCAAATATGTAAAAATATATGTAAAGGTTATATCATTTTTAATTAATATTGATTTTATCAGATTTTGTAAGGTACCAGAAAAAGAGCTACAGCTATTTTTTTGAACATGTGTTCATTGAAAGCAAAATTAGCAAAAACTAAAAAAATATAAAAATTTGAAAATTAAATATTTAAAAAGAGCAGGCCTCAGTCTATTACTGGTAATTATTACAATTTCTTTAGGGTGCGGGTGCAAGAGCTACAGTTTATTTTCTACTGCTCCACTCGATGTATTTTTATAAATTAATTTTTACCAATACTATTCTAGATAATAAAAGTTATTAAAATTTCGGAAAAGAGCACGACTTTACCTATAAGTTTGAATTTTTAAAATTTTTTGGGGGCACCATTCACAGAGTTAGAGATCTTTTTACAAATAATCCCATATCTCAAAAATTAAAAAAGATAAATCAAATTTGGAAAAATATCTGAAGTTGATGCATTTTTCAATTAAGTGATTTTTTCAGATTTTTGGGGGTACCAGAAAAAGGGCTACAGCTATTTTTTCAAACATGTGTTCATTTAAACTAAAATTTTTCAAAATCTGAAAAATATATAGAGTTAAAAGTTAAATATTTGAAAAAAGCAGACTTTATTCTATCACTGGTAATTTTTGCAAATTTTTTGGAGTACGGGTACAACTTAAACTTAAACTTCATAGGTAATAAAAAAATATTTAAATTTGTGAAAAGGGCAGCACTTTATCTACAAGTTTGAATTTTTTCAATTTTTTGGGGTACCATTCTCGGAATAAGAGACTCTTTTACAAATAATCCCACATCTCAAAAATGAAGAAAGATAAATCAAATTTGGAAAAATATCTGGAAAGGTCATGCCTTTTTCAATTAACTGTGATTTTTTCAGATTTTTTGGGGTAATAAAAAAATATTAAAATTTCTGAAAAGGGCAGCACTTTATAAGTTTGAATTTTTTGAGGTATTCATTCTCAGAGTTAGAGACTCTTTTACAAATGATCCCACATCTTTTTTTTTAATTTAATTTATTTATTTTACATCGGCCTATTTCTGCAACGAGGCTAATCGCAGATGCCAGGGGGCAAGCTCCTACACCTGGATGAGGGGGAATGATTGTGAAAATGGGAGTAATGTAAACATATTATTCTCGCCCGAATAATATCACCAACGAAGGAGGCTCGAACCACCGACCGGACAGTCAGACTGTATATTTCACCAGTACAAACCGCACTACTTAATGCGCTCGGCCACTCCGTTGGTTGATCCCACATCTCAAAAATGAAGAAAGATAAATCAAATTTGAAAAAATATCTGGAAAGATAATACCTTTTTTTATTAACTATGATTTTTTTTTTTCAAATTTTTTGGGGTACCACAATGGCGTTACAGCTTTTTTTCGAACACATGTCCATTTAAACTAAAGATTTTTAAAAACTGGAAAATATAGAAAATTGAAAATTAAATATTTGAAAAGAGCAGGCTTTATTCTATTACTGGTAATTTTCACAATTTTTTTGGGGCAAGGGAGTTCATTTGGGGTTCTCCCTAAGAACTGTAGCAAGTTTTACAAATACTCCCATTTCTCAAAAACTTGCAATGATAAAAAATTGCAAAAATAATTTTTGAAAATGGATCACTTTGGGCTATTTTAAATAATTTAAATACACAGGATATTAACAAAGAAACGAGGATTCAGTCTGTCTTTTGGATAGGAATGCATGGAAGAATAACTCTCCCATGCATTTCTATCCACATTCATATACATTTTAATTTTTTATTTTTAGATGAATAATAATTTTTACAAAATATTCACCAAAATATAAATAAATGCAATGCTTTATAATAATAAGGGAGATCATTTCAAATATTTCAACTCAAAATATTTTCAAATATTGTTTTTTATATAATATTGCTTTTAAATATTAATTTTACTAAATGTGTAAAATATATTTATTGAATTAATCATAATTTGAATTTAAACTAATTTCCTGTCAAAATAACTTTATTTTTTCAAAATATTTAAATTTAATTTGTCAATTAATTTAATCTTAAAATAATTTTTCAAAAAATTTACCAACTAATTTAGTGTCAAAATAATTTTATTTTTTCAAAATATTTAAATTTAATTTGTCAACTAATCAGAACTTGAATTTATTTTTCAGAAAATTTACCAACTAATTTAGTGTCAAAATAATTTTATTTTTTCAAAATATTTAAATTTAATTTGTCAAATAGTAATAATTTGAAATTATTTTTTCAAAAATTTACCAATTAATTTACTGTCAAAATAATTTTATTTTTTCAAAAAATAAACTTTGATTTGTCAACTAATCATAACTAGAATTTAATTTTCAGAAATTTTACCAACTAATTTAATGTCAAAATAATGGAATTTTTTCAAAATATTTAAATTTGTCAACTAATCATAATTTAAATTTATTTTTCAAAAAAAATCCTAATAAGTTTACCGACATAATATTTCTTTTTCACTACCTTATAATGTTTCAAGACTGAGATTTTTTTTCGTACAAAAATCCAACTCTAAATATTTATTATTTATTTATTTATTTGAAAATATTCTGTGATATTTCAATTAGAAAAATATTACTTTTCAAAAAAAATTCACGTAAGGTGTAAACATTTACTAGGTGGGCCCAAACCTGGTAAATGGGACCCTTACACCCTATACAGGAAAAATATTCAACTACTATACTGTTAAATATTAAAATGTTAAATAAAAATATTAAATTATCAATGAAGTAAATAAATAATAAACAAATCATAGGTATCCAACGCCTAAGTGACGTTTCTGGTCCTATTATCTCTGTATAAACACTCATTTGAATTATGAAATGACAGCTGAGTCAGCCCCCGAGTTGAGTGCATAGGAGTGTGGAATGTTCATTCGGTAGCGGTGTCCGGGGATTGAACCCGAGTCTATGCTCCATAGATAACCGCTTTACAGAGCTACGGTACCTCTAGTTCATTAAATAAATTTACAAAATCATTAAAAAAAAAAAACATTGTAAGTCGTGAAATAATTTCAATTATTGTCGGTCCATCAGTATATTGTCCATTTATTTCTTAATATTAAATTCATGATAGATCAGTTTGTAAGTTATAATTTTATTTCCAAAATAATTATAAATTAAAAAAAGTGATATTAATTGTTGTTTCAAAACTAACTTATTATTAAAAGAAAAAAACAATCAATATTATCGATAGTTTGCGAACCAAAATTAAATATTCAAAAAGATTTAAAAAACTAATTTAAAATAAATTTTATATTTAAATAAAACCAGTGGTGAAGGAAACCTCCCGTAGCCTTGCCCTCCTAAAAAAAAAAAAAAAAAAATATGTTTTTTTTTTTTAAATATTTAGATAAATCTTCAAAAATACATCAAATTATGTTCTATACAAATTTTTGTCCAAGGCTTGGTTTACTAGTTACGAATTAATTATCATGACCATGGAAACGTTACATATAAGTATGAAACCAGTGGCAAAGGGACGCCTCCGCTAGACTTGCCCTCCCATAAAAAAAAACCAGTGGCGAAGGGAAACCTCCGCTAGACTTGCCTTCCAAAAAAAAAAAAATAAACTTGGAAAAATTTTAAATAATTTTACAATAATTTTAAGAATAATTTAGATATATATTTTGGGAATAATTTTTAGTATTCTTTTTAGTTTTCTGTATTTCTTATAAGCAATTTAATATGTAACATGAAATCATGTACTTTTTTATGTTCAACAGAGCTCTACAAGCCCTAGGCTTCAGCTCTTATATCAGATTTAATAATAATAATATAAGTATGAAAAAATAGATACAAATATTGTTTAAATAAAATTTATTCGGGGTAATGGGTGGTATCTTTGTTTTGTAAGAGACTCGACAGTTTTTCAAATTACACCACCACATATTGTTTAACGCATTTTTTTTTCTCTTTTCAACGGTGTAAAATTTTTATATACTTACATAACACATTTTTTAAGAATAGCAGGAGTGCTGAGCTGCTTTTGTTTCTGGCACGTGTCCTTTCTTATTTTATAGAATACGATAGGAAATTAGAATCAGATTCCTGCAATTCTTTTGCAGCAACAACCAATCTACAATTTATGTTCCTTTCGATGTAAGGGCAGTGTTGTAATAGATACATTTGAAAATATATCTAGATACAGATACAGATACTTGAGGAAAAATGTATCTAGATGCAGATACAGATACAAATTTTAAAAAGTATCTAGATACAGATACATTTTTTTTACAATGTATCTAGATACTTCAAGATACTTTTAAGATACTTTCGGAAAAATGAAAACACCACAAAAAAAAGAAATAACTAGAGCAAGGAATATATTTGTTCACAATAAAAAATAAGTTATGCACTATTATTATTCTTAAAATAAACACAAATAGCCTTCGAAGCTGTGTGTCAGAAATATTAACTAACTAGATACCTATATAATCTTTAAAAAATCACTTTTTTATTCCAATTTCAGCGGATATCTCGAATATTTTTTGTTCGCTAATAAATTACTGATTATTAAATGAGTATTTAGGATGACAAAAATAAAACAACAATTTTATTTATTATATTTCTTTATTTCATTCACATTTATAAAATTAATTCTTATTCTTATTCTTAGATTAGATAATTACTTAATGGTTGTTTTACTTAACCGTTGTTAATAAAATTATTTGATTTTTTTTATTTATTATTTTTTTAAATTTATTCACAGCTGGAAATACAATTACACTTTATTAAAATTTTATAGATAAAAATAAATTAAATAAATAAATAAATTATAAGTTTGAGAATTATGATAAAATACAAGTTCTATATATAATTAATTAAATTTTGGAAAACATCCTTATATTTTTTATTTTATGTTTTCCAAAATTTAATTAAATACATATAGAACTTGTATTTTATCATAATTCTCAAACTTATAATTTATTTATTTATTTAATTTATTTTTATCTATAAAATTTTAATAAAATGTTATTGTATTTCCAGCTCTGAAAATGGCTGAAGCATGTTTTTACTCCCACCAAGCAAGAAAGAGTTTACTGGTCGACTTCAAATTCAAATATCTGAATGATGCTAAATGTATTACCAACTTGACATATTTTGTAAAAACACCTTGAAAAAGACAAAATAGGAAAGTATCTGAAAAAAGTACCTGAAATACAGATACTTAGATACTGATTTAAATATCTAGATACAGATACATATTTTAAAATGTATCTAGATACAGTAACTAGATACTGTGCAAGTATCTAGTATACTTGCACAGTATCTAGTTACTGTATCTAGATACAAATACCTAGATACATTACAACACTGTGTAAGGGTGTAACCATAATCTTTTCACTGTTCTCTTTCTGCGGTGGTAATAATAAAACTGGATAATAATAATATAAATAATAATATAATTTATTTTCATTAGTTAAATATAGTACAATTATCTACATTAATCTTAATTCTAATTGAAAGTACATATAATAATAACACATAATATTTTGGAATAGTGCACCCAATAAGATTATTATCTTGTGGTGGGGCACTTACTATCTATTTAATAATGACTATTCATCATGAGTGCATATATTGGCAATATTTTTTTATTTATTTATTTTATTTAATTTTTTTTTAGTTAATTTATTTTACGTTAGGTGTTATATCCGTTTCAAATATTATGTTTTTGATTTAATTTTTGTTTAGTTTAAGAGTCTATGACAGCATGAATACATGCAATGCATGTTTATCGGTTTGTTTAATCCATTTTTTAACTTTATTTTTATAAGAATTTTGATTTTTTATTGATTTAATTTCATTAGGTAAGTTGTTAAATAATTTTGGAGTTAGATAAGTAAAACTTTGTTTAAATATAGGCTTTTTTATTTTTGGTATAATAGAGTTTTTATTTAGTTCATTTCTTGTAGATTTACCGTGTGAGGTGTATTTTATAATGTTTCTGTTTTTTTGTATTTTTAGCAGTGCATGTTGGGCAAATATTTGTCGTGGATCGAGGATTTTAGTTTCCTTATATAGTTTATCGCTTGGATAACGTCTAGGTTTTTTAAACATAATTTTTAAAATTGTTTTTGGCATGTAATTATTTTTTTAATATTTGTTTTAGCTAGTCCTCCCCATCCTATTATGCCATATTGAATAAGACTGTGAACTAGTCCATAGTATACCTTTCTAATAACGTAAGTCGGCACAATTTTTGATAATTTCGAAAACATGTAGTACATTTGACGGATTCTTTTCGATAATTCTTCTATATGTTGCTTCCAAGACAATTGTTGATCTATAAAAATTCCTAGATATTTGACACAATTTGATCTTTGTATTAGTTCACTAGAGGTTTTGATTTTTAAATTATTTATTAAGGGTTGAGATTTATTCTTAATTGCAAATGTTATGAAGTTACTTTTTGATGTATTTAAACTTAACAAATTATTTTCTAGCCATTTATTTATTTCCTTTAAACAATTTTCTGTTTTTGTGGCAGTTGCTTTCCATGAACTGGCTGATGTTAGTATGACTGTATCATCGGCATAGGCAATAATTTTACTGTCTGTGTCAATACTGAACAGGTCATTAAGATATATATTAAATAGAGTTGCTGATAATACAGATCCCTGGGGAACGCCACATTTTACAAGTTACGCCACATTTTACAAGTAGAAACTAATAATGATATCCTCACCACTACTAGTGTCACTAGACATTTTGCAAAGCGCACTGGATAAACGCACATCCGGAGTCCGGAGGGAACTGAGTAAGTAGGTAGGAAACTCGCAACTTCAGTAGTGGCCGTGTGAAGATGACGGGCAACTACAGTCTCGAGTCTCCAAGTCTCCGTATCCCAGTGGCCGAGTATCCGAGATTTGAGTATCCCCGTGTGAGCAGAGCCTTAGACTCAGAAGCGGCGCTAGCTCTTGAAATAAGGGGAGGGACAGGAATTTTTTTTGTAAAATTTGGCCTAAACAAAAGGTCCTCAGTTCTAAAATAATTTTTTTCCAAACAATTCTGGGGGACCAACTGGGGACCAGACCAGTTTTTGGGGGGAGCTGGGTCCCCCCGGACCCCCGCTAGCACCACTACTGCTTAGACTTCAGCATAAGGGGCCCTTTTAATTCGTCATCACTTACGAGGTATCTGCGAAATCCTGAAACATGTGAAAACTCGCACCTCACATCAATTTTTTTTTTCTAATTTAATTTATATTATCAGTCTTCCGTATTATAAGAGCCGTTTTATCAGTACCGAATTTCCTTTCTGACTTATTCATGTAGCACAAGTTTATTTTTGTCAGTGTGGCGACAGAGGTGATAGTTAACTTCAAAAAACTGCATAATTAATAGCTTGAAATCATTTGGTAAGTGAAATAAATATTGTTACACGGTAAAACAATTGTTATTGTTACTGTTACTTCATTATATATAACTACAATAAATTAATTAGAAACTAATGAAACAGAATTAAAAATTGAATTACTAAAATATCATAGTGTCTAGCATTCTTGAATTCCTTAAATCTCCTGGAAGTTTAAATTGCATCTTAAATTCCTTGTATATCCTTGAATCACAATCCTTGAATTAAAAATTTTAAGTTTAAACGCGAATGTGGATAATCCGCGAATAACTCTCTCCATAAAATTTCGTTTCGTTGTTATGTATGTATTTCGCATGTATAATATGATAAATACGAGGGTTGTTTCTTATATTTCAAGATTGCGCTAAGCTGTTCTGCCATCTGGCACTGATGCTTCTATCGTAAAGTTTGACATTGTTGATGGTATATAGTAATTTCAAAAAAATCATCTCGGCTAAAAATGGAATTTAATCGTGTACATTTTCCAGTGATTATTTTTTACATATTTCGACGTGGATTAACCCAACAACAATGAATCGATGAATTTAATTCGACTTTTGGCGATAAAGCACCGTCAAGGACTACTGTTTATCGATGGTTTGCCGACTTCAATCGTGGCCGTAGTTCGCTTAAAGACGAATTTCATGAAGGTTGTTCAAAATCGATTGTTGTTCCGGAAAACATTGATGCTCTGCGTGAACTGATACTACAAGATCGTCAGGTGACTTATCGTGAGATTGAGGTATCCTTGGGCATTAGTGGAACTAGCATACATTTACTATTGCATGAACATTTGGCCGTTAAATAGATTTATTCGCGTTGGATTCCACATAATTTGACAATCGCAATGGAGAAAACCTCAATCAGAGTGGACAAAGTACGAAAATTGGTTCAAATGAATGCAAAAGTGTATTGATCTTCATGGAGAATATTTTGAAAAATAATAACGCCACTTTTTTTGATAATTAATTGTTTTTGATCTCAAATCCCGAAATACAAAAGGCAACCCTCGTATGTATTGTACAGTACACAAATACATACATTTACTGTGGTACTTTTCTTTTGTCTGTGTGATGATTCATCCGTATTTTACTGCATTGAAACTGGTTGGGATATTTAACGTTGTTAAGATGGCGCATTATTAGAATGGGGATTCTATGCGCGAACAAGAGACCGCTCTTGAATACTACCCGACGTGAAAAAATTACTTGTATTGAAGAATCCTCGCACGACACATTGGTATTTTAACACAACTATTTTACCAAATGGACTAGGTCTAGACCAAAACGCGTTGTTCGCGCATGTCACCTGGGGTATCTACTTATATCGCGCCGCCTCTACGTACGACGAATTTCACTTATAAACCAGTGTTTCTCAGCCTTTTGTGGCCTGGGCCCCCCCTAAATTATGTAAATATTGTCTGCGGCCCCCCTATACTATGGTGTATCAAGATAATGGGAACACGATTTTTTTCGAAAAAGCGACGTGTGAGCAAGTTGGGAAAAATTTTGAACTAAAATTTATCCACAAAATTGAATGGTAGTATTGAAATTTTCGAGAAAACCCGGAAGTACAGGGTATCAAGAACAATTTCGATTTTTAAATGGGAACGTATGTCATATAGGATATATTTGGATAGAGCTTTACAACATCTTATACTTAAACATTTTTTTAATATCTTTTACGGTTGACAAAAAACTGTGATATTTTTAAATTACGATTATATTCTCTATAAAGACTTGAAAGTAAAATATTTTTATTTACAAGTGTTCAAAGTGCCTTCCATTTTAATTTAAACACATTCGCATCCTTACTCTTGAGTTATCTGTAGCTCGCACAGCAATTAAAAAAATATATATAATAAAAAATATTGCACTTTCAAGTCGTACCTACTTCAAAGTACAACTTGAAAATACTTGAAGTACCACCAACGCGAACCATTGTCAGAGAATCCCATCAACCGACACATACAATTTATTTTACCTTGATATAGGTAGTCTACTTATAGTCTGTTTATTTGGTTCAAGCGGAACTATATTTTCAAATCTAGTAATTTTTATCAATTGAATGAAACTTTTTAACATTTTGTTTAGTAAAAGCCCATTTACTCATTATAAAGTTAGCTAGTGACAACTTAAACGTTTGAAATAGCCTGTAGTTTAAATTAGTTGTCAAAATAAGTAAATTATGTATAAAAATAAATAGAATATTTATTTTATTTATGTTATGAAAGGTATATTTTTATGAATATAAATGTAAGATATTTATAAATATGGATAAAATTTATATCTTGCAAGATTGAGTGCATTTTTATTATATTTTCATGTTTCGATCTTGTATGACTTCGCGGCCCCCCGACGAAGCCTTCACGGCCCCCCGGTTGAGAAACGCTGTTATAAACTACGTGGCTAACTTCTTTACATTTTTTTCTCTACGCTCATAGGCTTAGTAAACCATTTTTAGGGTTTTGTAGGTATGACCAAAAAACCCTTATACCGTCATTTTGTCGTCTGTCTGTCTGTCTGTCTGTCTGTCTGTCTGTCTGTTCGGTCAAAATTGTAGCCAAACGGCTAAACCTAGAGAGTTGAAATTTGGCATGCTTATACAACTCGTTGACCCGCACATAGGAAAAATACTAAAACATCTAAAAAACATATCCCTCTAAAAATATAAACAAATATGTGCTCATCGAAAAAAAAAATATTTTTTTTAAATTCTGAGTAGGGTATCAAATGAAAGCCCTTAGTACGTGGATTAACGATCAAAATTTTATTTTTGCAAAATAAATTATTTTGATGCGATTTTTGCCAAAATTGTGCAAAAAAAATTTTGTCCCACACCCTGTAGCCCAGATGGTTTAAACTAAAAATCTGAAAAAATTCTAAGTAATGTACATTGGTGTGAACCGGAATAGTACAACAGGAATTTTTGATCAGATTATGTTTTCGGAAAATAACGCATTTTTTGTGTTTTTAACTAAAATATGTTAACTATTTAATACGTTGTGTAACATATCACAACAATAACTCTCGTGGCGTGGTTGGATTCGTCATGCGCTTAATAATATAGTTAACTTGAAAACTAGGGTTCGAATCCTGTTGATTTTATTTTTTATTTTTTTTTTTTGCATTTTTATTTTGTTTAAATTATTTTGTTAAAATTCTAGTTATATTTGGTAAATAGTGCATTTAATTTTTAAAAGCGTAAATTTAATAACCAGTGGAAAGTGTTGAAATTATAATTTAATTGTATGTTTGACGAAATCAAAGGGCGGGACTTATGATGTAAGCAACCAATGGAAGCCATAGGTGCAATTTTCAAAATCTTAATGAACTTTGCTATATAAAAAAATACTGCATATATTTAGAAACTCAAATAATGGTATTAGGCATTCGAATTAAAATTCATAAAAAAATATTTTGACATAAAATTTGTTTTGGCATCCCAAATAATCATCGTTCAGTTACTAAATACCTGCAAAACCCAGAAATGTGTGAAAATTCACACTTCACATCAATTTTTTGTGCATAACTTATAAAAACATAAAACTTGTAAAAATCTATTAATAATGATAAATAAATAAAATAAAGAATAATATATAATTTATGAAAAATTATCCTGGAATATTTTTAATTGTTGTCTGGAAGTTCCTTTAATCTCCTGGAAATAAAAATTGAATATTTAGTAGACATCTTGAATATTAATTATAAGTAAAAAAAATTGATGTGAATTATGAATTTTTCACATTTCAGGGTTTCGCAGGTATATAATAAGTGAAGGCGGCATGCTGAGTGTGTAGGACAAATTTTGCTTTGTAGTAATCATGGCAAAATGAACGATATTTTTAAAATAATTTATCGTCTGTTAATCTAAGAGCTTAAAAAACATATTTTATGTTAAAATATTTTTTTGTTAATTTTAATTCGAATATCTAATACCATTATTTAGGTTTCTAAATATGTGCAGTATTTTTTTATATAGCAAGGTTCATTAAGATCTTGAAAATTGCGCCTATGGCTTCCATTGGTTGTTTTAAGTCATATGCTCCACCCCTCTAATTTCGTATACATGATACATAGAATGAAAATATAATTCCAACAATACCAACGCTTATTAAATTTACGCTCTTAAAAATTAAATGCAACATTTGCCAAAATATAACTAGAATTTTGACAAAATAATTTAAGCAAAATAAAAATGGAAAAAAAACAAAAAATAAAATGTCTCCTTTGCCCGGGAGCAAACCCTAGTTTGCTGCCAAGCGAGCAAGCTAACCATTAGACCAGGAAACACCTTCTAGTATAGTGTGTTACATAACTTTTGTACATCGTCAACCAAAAAACATAAAAAATGCGTTATTTTCCGAAAACATAATCTGATAAAAAAATTTTTCAGATTTTTAGTCTAAACCATCTGGGTGTGAGACAAATTTCACAATTTTGGCAAAAATCGCATCAAAATAATTTATATTGCAATATATATATATATATATATATATATCGTTAATCCACGTACTAAGGACTTTCATTTGATGCCTTACACAGTTATTAATTATTATTTTTTTTTTTTTCGATGAGCATGTGATTGTTTATATTTTTCGGGGGATATGTATTTTAGATGTTTTAGTATTTTTCCTATGTGCGGGTCAAAAAGTTGTATAAGCATGCCAAATTTCAACTCTCTAGGTTTAGCCGTTTGGCTACAATTTCTACCGGACAGACAGACAGACGACAAAATGATGGTGTACGGGTTTTTTTGGTCATACCTACAAAACCCTAAAAAGAAAATAACTGTTCGTGAATGCTAAATAATTTCATTTAAGTACCAGGGTTGCTACTTAAGTTTTGCGATTTAGCTTTTTCTTGGTAGATATTGGATTCAACAATTTGTTTTTTTTTTAATTACTCATGTTTTTAATATTAGTTTATGTTAACAAGTCATAGAAATAAGTTTTGCGCAATTTTTAGTACGCATTTAAATATAAACATTTTATGAATAATGGAACTAACATGCTAACATTATCAATGAGCCATGATTTTTAATGAGTTTACAATAATGTTCGCAAAAATTAAAGCGGTTTTTTTGGCGATGAAGCATTATTCTTGGCTAATGTGGAACTGTGTTTCAACGATTTCCAGCGTGGGAGATTTCTCTCAAAGACGAATATCGTGAAGGTCGTCCTGTTAGTCTTGTCTCTCAGAAAACTATTGATGCAGTCCGGAATACGTTGGAGGTGGATATTCTCTGCACTTACAGGGATATTGATGCATCCTTGGGCATATAAATGACTCGAATCAACACATTCTTACATAAACATCTGGCCGTCAAGAAGCTTTGTGATCGGCGGATACTACACTAGTTAACTGACGTTGAAAAGACACGCGCCATGTAGAGTGGAGCAAGGAAATGCTCGTTAAATTTAACAGAGATTAGTCAAAAACTGTCTACGATATAGTAACAGGTGACGAAACAAGTATTTACTGCTACGAACCAGAAAGTAAACGGCAGTCGGTTCAGTGGATCTTCCCAGTCAAAACGAAACGCACACGTAGTACTGGCAAATTGCTGCTTCATTCTTCGGACGTATTTGCCAGATGTGTTCCAAAAAGTACGCGAAAAACGCCCAAAAATGAGAATCCTTCTTCATCATGACAATGCAGGACCCCATATCGCAGCTAGGACTACCGACTTCCTGACCGCTTCAGGACTGGAAGAAATTACTCTTTCGCCTGACAGTCCCTACTTAGTACCTTGTGACTTCTTCCTTTTTCCTTTTATAAAGGATAAAATGCACGGATTAAAATTTAATAGCTCTGAAACGTTGATTTAATCCTACGAAAATCTCGTTTTTGAGGTACACCGGATGGAAAAATGCATTGAACATGAAAGTTTCAATATTAAAATATTTTGAAAAACATTAAAAATATTTAAATAAACAAATTTTGTTGTTAAGTTAAATTAGTTAAGTTAGTCGCAAAGCTAAAGTAAAAAAATAATTATTTTTATAAATAATTATCATTTGTTTCTGTATGTTGTAACATACAAAAACAAATGATTATAACTTGAGTTAGAGAAATCTCTTACGTTAGCAACCCGGCATTAGTGAATTCAAGTAACGAATAAAAATGATTATCAAAAAACTATTCATCTTGATGTGATTATAGAACAAATATTCCTAGACAATCGCATTATGTTGGTTTTTTACACTTATTAAATACCTACAAAATCCTGAAATGTGTGAAAATTCACACTTTACATAAATTTTTTTCAAGGTACATAAATAAATAAATAAATAAATATATATATATATATATATTTTGAATATTTGGTTCTTGACGAGTATTATATGAAATAAAACGCAGGTTCTCTTTTATTCGTCAGTTTATTAAAATGTTCTTGTGAATTTATAAAATATGAAACGTTTCGTGCATGGGTAGTATGCACATCTTCAGTCAGTCAATCAGATAAAATAAAGTCACCACGTAGTCAACTCGAACTTTTTTAACTTCGAGTTGACTACGTGGTGACTTTATTTTATCTGATTGACTGACTGAAGATGTGCATACTACCCATGCACGAAACGTTTCATATTTTATAAATTCACAAGAACATTTTAATAAACTGACGAATAAAAGAGAACCTGCGTTTTATTTTATATATATATATATATATATATATATATTAATAAAAAAGGTATTTTATGAATAATAAGACATGATTTTATTGATCAACTAATACGTCTCGCACATCATATGATATATTTTATACTATTCTATTTACATAAAACAATATGCCTTAGCAACGATATAGGACCCTATGATCGTTAATAAGTGTAAATGTTGCATAATTATATTTAACACGGCCAGACTGACATGCGGAACGTTCTCGGGACGCAACTGCATTTTTCACACCATTAACAGCATTGTTGCTATCAGCAACAGCAGCCTGCATATCACCAGTGGTCTGCTCCATACCAACAACAGCATTCTGCATCTTGCATACCAGTGACAGCATCCTGCATACCAGGAACTCCATTCTTGAGCTGGTCCACCATTCATCTTCTACTGCATCTTGAAAGTCTTCACCTAATTCATAATCTGTAAATAGAGCAAAATTGGGCGCAGAATTGATCTTTCACAAAATCAACCATGCACCAATATCAATTAGTTAAAATAAATATTTGCTTAAAACAAAACCTCCCAGAAGCAAAGTATAAATCGTGATCTGAAAGTTTAGAGACTTTTTGTTATCAATTCATTTCTCTATCACAAACTCAGTGACTAGATCAACAAGCTCAGATACTCAGTAACTATCTATTAGTTTCCTTCATTACAGATTGTCTACAGTACAACAAGCTCAGAGACCGTTTATTTGTTTCTGCACACACAGTGCTTTATCATCAACATCATCAGCCCGTCGCCATAGCTCACCATCTGCCACCATGGTTACAGAGCTATTACCGGACTGATGCTACTGGCAGCGGCATGTCTTGCGGTACTCGACAACCTTTTCTCTCAACTCATTAGCAATTACATTTATCAGTTTATTCTGCCAATCCGATCCCAGTGATCTGTCATTTATCTTTTCCAATAAACGTTCAACTTTAAAACTCAAATCTCGAAACTCAGATCTTAATTATCAAATCTCAAATATTATAACTCAGACATTAAATCACAAATATCAAAAACAAAATCTCAAATCTAATTTTTACACATTATGGCTAACACGAGCCATATGATTTAACCAAAACAATAAAATGCTTCTTACCATTTTAGTCGTCAACTATCTAACCAGTTACCTTCGAAAATTGTGTTTGTTAATAACAAAGCAACGCTCGTTCATCCTGACAATTTTTAGGGATCTTTGTTAAGATTCTGCATTTTTCAAACAAATGTCGCATTTCATATTTATTCCAATAAGTGTCATTTCCTTAAAAACCACTTGAAATAATTTTTGACAAAATAACTTGAAATTTGCCAATTTATTATCTAGCTCATAATTCATACTACCTTTATATGATTCTCAATCATCACCTTTAACTTAAACCTTTACATTAGCCTTTGCAATGTTATACGACAATTTCTTTACACCAATGTATTGTTGCATTAAAAAAAATATTTTTAATATTGCACTTATAGTCTTCTATTTTAATTTTCTTGTGGGTGATAGGCCAATCACACTTCTGATATTAATAAAAAAGGTATTTTATGAATAATAAGACATGATTTTATTGATCAACTAATACGTCTCGCACATCATATGATATATTTTATACTATTCTATTTACATAAAACAATATGCCTTAGCAACGATATAGGGCCCTACGATCGTTAATAAGTGTAAATGTTGCATAATTATATTTTCGCTAACATATATATATATACATAGGTATTAAATAAAATTCTTATGCCTGAGCTATATCAGTATAGGACAGACCGTTCGGCTAGACTATGATTAACCGTTCCTGTCCGTTCCAAACATTTTAATGTGGAAATACATTATTTTATACATTTGACAATAATATTGGACTGAGGATGATTGGATTACCAATCGAAACGTCTCGATAAAAATTGTTTTAATAAATATATGACGAGTATGACATAAGAATTTTATTTAATACCCATATTAATTTCGTCAAAACTTTCTTTCGAGTATATATATATCAGCACATCAGAGGTAAATTGTATTAAGTCGCAAATGATAAATAGTTCAGAAAAGACGATTTAAGATTGTTTATCGCCATGCGTTGATCGACTTAATACAGTTTTAAAACAACGAATATCGAAACTGGCTAGAGCTTCAGCTCCAAATTACATTCCACTTGACAGACCATAAAGTATTAAATCATTTGGCACTAAAATGTCATTTCTGATAAAAATGTGACTTGATACAGTTTACCTCTAAGGTGCTGATATATATATATATATATATATATATATATATATATATATATATATATATATATATATATATATATATATATATATATTAATTCTTTATTTCCCTAGGCTTTGCAAACCATTACAAAATTAAATAAAAAATAGACAATTTAATAATTTTGTAAATTGTCTATTTTTTATTTTTTTTATAAATTTTGATAAATTTAACAATTTTACAATATTTTTTATTTTATTTATTAGTTCTTCTTCCAGTGTCCCTCTCTTTCTTCCTATTCTCATCCCGGCTTCCCACTTCGATCTCCTTCCTCCTTTTTTCCAATTATCTCACCCATCTTTCTCCCTTGCCTTCCTCAGTCATCAGTTTTCTTCCTCCCAGACATCCATCTCCTTGCAACTGTTAGCTAAATGCTTCAATATTTCCTCTTCTTCCTTGCACATTCTGCAGAGCTTGTCCTCTGGCTTTGCCCAATACCTATTTTTCCTCTCTTCGTTGCCGCATCTTATCCTCGCTATCCTCCTGATTCTACCCCTGATCTTCCTCTTTTCCCCTTCAAGTATCTCGGTATTCCGATCACCCTTATCTCTTATATCTTTCCACACTCCGCGATTTGTCTATTTTGTCTGTTCTTTCCTGTTCCTGTACCTCCTATTCCCCCTTTCTTAATTCTTCTACTATATTTGTTCCTCCATTTCTCTTTCTCTCTGCTTCTCTTATGTCCATTCCACACCTCCAACTATTCTTTTCTTGTCTCTGCCCATGCCGACAATTTGCCTTTTGGTTTTTCCTTCATTATTTCTTCCTAGCATTACCTTATTATTTTCCTATTCTCTTCTGATTTTCTCCTCATATTTCACTGCCCTCGCTCCGGCACCAAATCTCAGCTTTTCCCTGGTACCTCTCACAATATATCCTGGTGTCGTTCTGTCTACCCCCAATGTCCATCTCATATAGCTCTCTTGTGCCCTTTCCATCATCTTCTATTCCTTCCATCCCCAAATCTCTACTCCGTACATAAGGATACTCTTCAGTATTGCAACGAATATCTTCATCCTCCACTTGATATCGTCATTAAATCTCCTCTCCTCTATGCTCCATAGCTTTCCCATAACCAGACTTGTTTTCTTCACTCTTTCCCTAATGTGTTGTTCTGCCCTGTTGTTGCTCGTTAGCACGTATCCCAGGTACTTTATACTCTTCACTTCTTCGATTTCTCTTCCTGACCATTCCCATATTACTTCCTTTCTTCTTCTTCCTCCCCATAAATACGTATATACACACAAACGAACTGATTTATATATTAGTAGGTATAGATATTTTATTACCCCGATTTTCCTCCTTCCCGAATTGTTTCACAAGCCAAGAGATGTGCGAGTGCACCTGCTTATGGCCCCCTCGCGGCGCCCATGTATTTGTTGATAAACACTGTAATCTAATCGCCCAGCCAATTTCATATTTTTCGCCCGCCCACGTAATATAATTTTTTACGTCTCTTTATCACAAAATTAAAAAACAAAAATAGTGAAGCAAGTTACTGAACATGTATAACAAGTGCCATAAGAGATGTCCCTGACAAATTGTAATACGTTCGCTACGAATATAATGTGTGAACATGGCCTAATACGATTTCGGACTATTTGTTTTTCCTGACAATGATGCCTGTCTTTTTCTCTCACTATGGACAGGCTTGTAAATGACCATCAGAATACTTGAAAAGGTAAATAAAATGTTTCTATTCTATAATAGTACCTTATTATACGAGTTTTATTAGACGATGTATTATCACACGAGTTGTTTGGAGTAGGACGATCGAACGGAGAAGTGCTGCTGGTGACTTTTTTCTTTCGGTGATTTCTTCTTTTTCTCACTTTTCACAAATTTAGTCAGTTTTATTTCTCAAACATTAAATCTCAAACTCATTAACATAATTTAACAACTTGAGAGAGTTATTTTTTCGAACTTTTTAGGGTTTTGTAGGTATGACCAAAAAACCCTTATACCGTCATTTTGCGTCTGTCTGTCTGTCTGTTCGGTAAAAATTGTAGCCAAAAAACCTAGAAAGGTGAAATTTGGCATGCTTATACAACTCTTTGACCCGCACATAGGACACTTTGACCCCGCATAAATACTAAAACATCTAAAAAACATATCCCTCTAAAAATATAAACAAATATTTGCTCATCAAAAAATAAATATTTTTTTAAAATTCTGAGTAGGGTATCAAATGAAAGCCCTTAGTACGTGGATTAACGACCAAAATTTTATTTTTGCAAAATGAATTTGTTTGACGCGATTTTAGCCAAAATTGTGCAAAAAATTTTTTGTCCCACACCCTGTAGCCCAGATGGTTTAAACTAAAAATCTGAAAAAATTCTAAGTAATGTACATTGGTGTGAACCGGAATTTTTGATTAGATTATGTTTTCAGAAAATAACACATTTTTTTGTGATTTAACTAAAATATATTAAATATTTAATTTGCAAACTAGAGTTCGAATCCTCTCAATTTTAATTTTTCAGTTTTTTTTTTGCATTTTTATTTTGTTTATATTTAGTTATATATTCTAGTTATAATTTGGTAAATGTTGCATTTAATTTTTAAAAGCGTAAATTTAATAACCAGTGGGAAGTGTTGAAATTATAATTTAATTCTATGTTTGAATGTATACGAAATCAAAAGGCGGGGCTTATGATTTAAGCAACCAATGGAAGCCATAGGCGCAATTTTCAAAATCTTAATGAATCTTGCTATATAAAAAAATACTGCACATATTTACCTAGAAACTTAAATAATGGTATTAAGCATTCGAAATAAAATTCATAAAAAAATATTTTGACATAAAATTTGTTTTGGTATCCTAAATAATCATCATTCAGTTACTAAATACCTGCAAAATCCTGAAATGTGTAAAAATTCACACTTCACATCAATTTTTTTGTTTGCAATGATTTCTTGCGGGAATTTGTATTTTCTATTACAGTTTCTGCACTGCTTGTTGAGTCGCCCAAGTCAATAATTTCACTCTCCAATTCCTTGTTATCAGATACAAAATTATTTTTCATAATAGGATTGTCGTCATTTTCATTACAGAATTCTATAAAACTGGAGTTCAGGGCACATTTGAGTTTTTTGACTTGATCATTTTTTCTCCCGACAGTTTTAATCCCCCTTTTTCTTAGTTCATTTTTCACTTGATATAGTTTTAATTCACTGATTTTCACCAACATTTTCAGTTTTATTTAAGTTTAATTTCAGAAGGAAAGGAGTAAGAAATAAAATAAAATTAAATATAAAATAAAAAATCCACAGTTGACAGGAATCAGCTGATTTGTCAAATTTGCTTTTTAACACTTTTAACACGATAACTTCATTTTTAACTTTAACACTTTTAACGTTTACGTACACTGACTTATTAATTTCATAATTGACGTGTATTTTATTTTATTTAGTGTGAAACTTTATTAGTACTTTTACTCATATTTTTCTATATAAATCTCAAGCTAGACGCCATCTTGGTCAATTTTCTAGCATTCGGTTATGTTGAAAATATAACCTCATTGTTTTGGTGCCATTTTTAGGGTTTTGTAGGTATGACTAAAAAACCCTTATACCGTCATTTTGTCGTCTGTCTGTCTGTCTGTCTGTGTGTCTGTTCGGTAAAAATTGTAGCCAAACGGCTAAACCTAGAGAGTTGAAATTTGGCATGCTTATGCAACTCTTTGACATCGAAAAAAAAAATATTTTTTTAAAATTCTGAGTAGGGTATGAAATGAAAGCCCTTGGTACGTGAATTAACGATCAAATTTTTATTTTTGCAAAATAAATTATTTTGAAGCGATTTTTGCCAAAATTGTGCAAAAAAAATTTGTCCCACACCCTGTAGCCCAGATGGTTTAAACTAAAAATCTGAAAAAATTCTAAGTAATGTACATTGGTGTGAACCGGAATAGTACAACAGGAATTTTTGATCAGATTATGTTTTTGAAAAAAAAAACATTTTTTGTGTTTTTTTGTTAATAATGTTGAAAACTTATAGTTATATAACACGCTAAACTGTAAGGTGTATCTTGGTGCAGTGGCTACGATACTGGCATTGTGCCCGAGAAAATGAGTTCGAATCCTACGAGAAGAGACAATTTTTTTTTGCATTTTTATTTTGTGTAAATTATTTTTTCAAAATTCTAGTTATATTTTGGCAAATATTGGATTTAATTTTTAAAAGCGTAAATTTAATAACCAGTGGGAACTGTTGAAATTATAATTTAATTCTATGTTTGACGAAATCAGAGGGCGGTGCTTATGATTTAAGCAACCAATGGAAGCCATAGGCGCAATTTTCAAAATCTTAATGAACTTAGAAATCTTAATGAATGAATTTTCAAAATCTTAAAGTATATAAAAAAAATACTGCACATATTTAGAAACTTAAATAATGGTATTAGGCATTCGAATTAAATAAAAATATTTTGACATAAAATTTGTTTTGGCATCCCAAATAATCATCATTCAGTTACTAAATACCTGCAAAACCCAGAAATGTATGAAAATTCACACTTCACATCAATTTTTTGGGATTGCTCTTCTTGATCTGCGTCGTAAGACAGATCAAATTGAGCGCTCCGAAAACACTCGCGTTACAATCGACCAATGAATAATAATGAATTTGAGAACGCTCCAACTGCTCTAAACCCAATCGAAAACGTTTTTTGTTCTAAGACCACTCTCTGAGTAAGTACTCCGAGCATACAAATCGAAAACGCTATTAGTTAAAATTTCTGGTACACAGCATCTATTGACGAGAGAATCGACAAAGCATCAGCTATGAGTACGGGCATTAGTTTCTAAAGAATATTATTATTTTATTTATCAAATGTTTTATTGTATTTATTGATCTTTATACCACTAAACATTTATAATTGTATCAATGACTTTTTTTTAATACAAAAAATGTCTAGGTTTTGTCCTGGGATTTCAGATACTTGTCCTGGTTTTGTGAAAATTCATCTGGTCACCCTAGATGGAACATACATACATACATACACACAAACATATACACAAACGAACTAATTAATATATTAGTATAGACTAGCAGAGATACCCGGTGTCACTAGGGAGAAAAATATAGTTTCTTAACCCTAAACAACCCAGTAGTGTCTGACGGACACATTTTAAAATTGATTACAGTTATGTTGCAATCGTATAGTGGATTGTTAAGGGTTAAATCAGTGCTTCCCAAACTTTTCGGTTCCCGGCGCCTTTAATGTATCAAAATTTTTCTGCGGCGCCCCAAGTCAAAACATTGGTCAAACTCAGCTATCCGCAACCATTGGGGCGCGACCCAATTTTGGATCGTGGAAATTCACAAATGGGTCGTGACTTGCGACCACTTATGTATATGAAAAAAAAAATATATATATATATATAGAAATCGACTTTAAAGCATTGACACAACGTTGAAGATTGCATTAACTAAATCAATTGAAGCAAGAATAGACAATTTTGTCTATAAAATTATTGTCCTGTCCTGCATCATTTTTTTGCAACGCACATGGGTCGCCTTATAATTTTGTTATTGTTTTTGGGTCGATAGACACCAAAGGTTGCGGAACACTGGTCTAACAACGCAATTGGAGGAATATTAGAATATTTCCGCGGCGCACAGTTTGGGAATTGCTGATATAGATAAGGTGAGTATTAGTTTATAAAGATATTTAAAAAAAGAGGGCAGGCTATAACATTTAATGGGCTGTGAGCCTATTGTGGACTTTTTTTGTTTAATTTTTTTTTGCTGCAAATGTCAAAATTTTAGACCTTAACTCAAAAGTGACCATATATTTGTAATCTAAGACTAAAAATATATAAGTATACCAATTTACCACAAAAACAAAAAATCTACTAATATTTTGAATTTTTAGTCAAAATATTGTTTTACGCTAATTCTGGGGTAAGAATTATGAAAATAATATGAAAAAAAAAATCATGCTATCCTAGTTTTTGAGTTAGAGTCGATTTGGGTCAGTTTTTCGCCAATAATTCCAAAATTTTTGCCCAAACTTCAATGGATCATATTTTATTAATCTATGACCAAAAATACATATTTGTACCAATTTTCAATAAAATCGGAGACAAAAATGTTTTGTTTAAAATTCACGATTTTTTTAAGGTTTACCCCTTAGGATTTTTTCGATTTTTGACCATTTTCAAGGGTTTTGGATTACCGCCCATACAAAACTTAATAATCTGTTTATTAAATCCCGCTTCTTTTTTAGACTAAACAATCTAGGAGAATTTTAAAAATTCAAACCGCAGATTTCTATCCCTAACCATTTTATAGTTAGGATTTATAAAAAATTTCAAAAAATATAAAAAAAAATATTTTCAAAAGTTTTGTTTGTTTCAAAATATGGTTACAAGTCAATTAGGACCTCAAGATTTTAAAAAAATCAACCGCGTGTCGTTATCGCATTTCGTTCTTGAAATACGTCCATGCGAAGATGAAAATTTCTATGATCACGTCATATTAAAATTTGTCATAATTTTAAAATACGCTAAACGAATTAAGCCTCAAATTTTTTCTAGTCTAAATAAACTACGAGAAATCCAAAAATTCTAACCTAAGGTCATTTTCTCTAACCGTTATTTGAGTCGTAATTTTTTTTAATTCACAATTTTTACAATTAATGTAAATTATGCCATTATAAATATTTGTCATAATCTTAAAATGCATTAAACGATTAAAGCCCCAACTTATTTACCGACTAAATAAATTACGGAGAAACCAAAAATTTCAACCGCAGATCGCTATCTCAAACTGTTTTTGAGTTCTGCGTTTTTCAATTCACAATTTTCACAAATAATGTAAATTATACCATTAAAAAAATGCCGTAATCTCAAAACGCGTTAAACGATTAAAGCCCCAATTTTTTTCTATATTATATATTACTTATAGTTATATATTATATATAACTACGGAAATTTTTAGATGCCTATAACCTAGTGGTGCCCAAACTTTTTCGGTTCCTTTAATATCGGCGCTTAATGTCGGCGCCCTTAATGTATCAGAATTTTTCCGCGGTGCCCCAAGTAAAAACTGGTCTAACTAACGCAGTTGAAGGAATATTGATATATTTTCGCGCAAGGGCGCCACGGCGCACAATTTGGGAATCGCTGGGTTAATCGATATTTATATTAAAAAAAGTTTTAAAACTCTTATTTTATGGAATATAATAAAAGAGCGTTTAATTTATCAAAATAGTTTTATGTAGGCTTTTCACAATGGAATACACTGCTAAGTATAATGTGTACCAGCTCAATCGGCAGAGAAGGTTAATTGCACGACGTATTACGACATGACACGAAGCATAACACAACACCACACACAAATAAACGTACGTTAATAGCAGTGGCGCAGCCAGAATTTTGTCTTGGGGAGGGCCGAATCAAATTTCGAGGGAACGCGGGCCGCATACGACCCTCAACCTTATTTTTTGTGGTCCCTGAAGCGGTAATCAAAATCACTTGAGCTTATTTAGGGGAAAAATATATTTAAAAATGTAAAATATACTCTCTTACCCTTTTCTGTTTATAAAAAAATGTCAAGAAACCCTTCGGTTTATTTAAGTTCCGTCATTGCTTATCATTTTGTATGTAAAATAGACTGCGACCCAAATCAGTTCGACACCCCTGCTGTTGGATATTGATAATAATAATAATAATAATAATAATAATAATAATAATAATAATAATAATAATAAAATCGCAGGGGAAGTTCTTAATGGCCATAACACCTAGATATTTGCTGAGCTTTCGGGCCTGATGATCCCGCGAACCCTCAATCACGCAAGGGAAGTTCGCAATGGTCGCAACATCTGACCATATCGAGCTTTTGGGCCTGATTATCCCACGTACCCTGAATAATAATAATAATAATCCGGGTACGGCGGTCTTTTGACCGAAAAGGCTTAGCGCTCTCTCCCTCCGTATCGCTATCATAGTGTTACCACGGCAGGAACCAATTGGGGGTAACGTCGACTCTACCATCTGGTCGATGAATCCTGCCACCGTTTCATGGGGCCAACCTTCCCATGAAACGTATAAATGGTTCCAAAAAATAAAAGAAACCATACAGCTTCCCACAACGGGTCCTTCTCAGATGGGGACCCACAAACAGTTGGGCGAAGCTACAATCCCGCTAGCCGGGCCCGCCACAGGTGGACACCCGAGAAGCAGGAAGACCTGCTTTATGTTTACTAGGCAGCGTCACCCCATCGCAGGGGCTACATGGTCAGAGTCCACTCACAATGGTGTGAAAATCATCCCGAGCTGGACTTCATGACGCAACAAAATCTGCGCGACCAAGTAGCACGTCTGCGACGCAGGATGAGGCGATCGAGACGAAGAGAGTCGAGAAGGTTATCCCAAATACCGGTACAGCCATTGACACCTGCAAGCCCACCAACGGGAGGTGGGCAGAGAGCCCCTGGGTCTTCCCCAGTTAATGCAGGAATAACATCCTCTTCACCGGAAAAAAATCTTCGTGAGGATTTTCTAGCCCTTCTCTCGCCTTATTCTGAATGCACCCGACTTGGACACAATAAGTTCAAAGTTCGTGTTGATGACCTCACGCGACTTAACGAGCTTATTGACAAGCAAATTTCCCCTCAGAGTAGTCTCTGGGAAATCGACTGTGCTGTATACGCTGCAGCAGCTGTGCTGACGCCAAAGCGGGCTTTGGCCTCTAAGGCTTTTAACGGCAAACTGCGTATACAGCAATACTGTTCAATAAGCTTCTCATATTCAGTGTGCTATTGATGCTTTACGAAGTATTAAGCCGCTAAGTACGAATACTAAGCGCATATTACATCAATTGCGCATAAAGCATCACACACTGAATTTGTCCACTCTCTCTCTGTTAAAGCAGAAAGCGGTGGACAAATTGAGAGCACTAACCCTGGCAAGAAAGAAACTGGTCAAACTGGTCAACATGAACACATTTATGAACACGAGACGATCGTGCAAGACACTCCAGTTTTAGAGAGATTTGAGGAATTCTGTTCACAACATCTGACAGATCCTCAGGCATGCCCCCCTGTTACCACGGAAGAAGTTACTCGTGCTATCTCGAAAGCGCGCAATTTCGCTGCACCAGGAGTTGATGGTATTATTGCTTTCTGGTGGAAGTCATTCACTAGCGTGCACGGCCATCTTGCACGAAATTTTACTTCTTTTATCCGTGGAGAAATACCAATACCATCTTGGTTATCAGAGGGGCGTACAGTATTAATCCCCAAAAAAGGTGATTTAACCAACCCGAAAAACTACAGACCTATTACTTGTCTCAATACGCTGTATAAGATCTTCACCAGCGTATTAAACGAGCGGGTACTGGTCAGACATCTACGAACAGAGGGGATCGAAGAGGGGCCAAGCAGGTTGCAAAGAAAACCTTATTATCGACCAGTCAGCGTGTCATGACGCGGCGTATTTCAAACGCAACCTGTCAATGGCTTGGGTAGACTACGCAAAAGCTTATGACACTACGTCACACGCTCTCATTTTAACATTACTGCGCATGTTACGAGTCCACCCGGAGATAGAGAGATGCATTGGGCAACTTATGTCCCTCTGGAAGACACAATTTGTTGTCCCAAGCGGATCAACCGCAGTGTCGACAGAGTGGATACATTTCAAGCGTGGCGTTTTCCAGGGAGATTCCTTAAGCCCGCTACTATTTTGTATCTCACTTCTTCCTCTATCGATCGAGCTTAGGCGCGGCAGTGGCTATATGGCGGGTCCTCCGTCGAAGCGTAAGCACAAAATTACCCATCTTTTTTACATGGATGATTTGAAGCTCTACGCCTCGAACGAGAGGAATCTGCAGACCGCCTTAGATACTGTTGCTGAGTACACTGCCGCGATAGGTATGCAATTTGGGTTGGAAAAATGCGCTGTTTTTCATATACACAGAGGAAAAGGTTTGGACAACGGTGAAGATGTTCAATTGGTTGATGGGAGCATTATAAAACATCTTAATGCCGAAGGGTCTTATACATTTCTAGGCATCAGTGAATGGGGTGTCCAGGATGTCACTCTTATTAAGCAGGCCCTTCGCAGCAAGTACATGGCACGTCTTAGGCAGATATGGAGATCATGTCTGTCTGGCAAGAACAAGATCGCTGCCACAAACATGCTTGCTGTCCCATTAATTTCATACACTTTTGGTGTAATTAAATGGAATGTTGATGATCTTAAGGATCTCGACAGAAGAACCAGAAAGATCATGAAGATCAACCGAAGTCTTCACCCGAAATCTTCTGTGCAGCGCATTTACCTCCCTCGTCAAAATGGGGGTCGGGGATTACTAAATCTGGAGTGTTTGCACGATCGACTCGTCCTGGTTACAGCTAACAGTATCCTCAGAAGTCAGGACCCACTATTACAATTCGTTAGTGAGCACGAATTTAGTGGCAAAGGGGCGTTTCTTTACCAGGCAGAGCGAAGAGCAGCAACGAGATTTAACCTGGCAGACTTGAGTCCCGTCAGGGAAAACGCTGGAGTACAACTCTCTCGGGAGGAGTACAATAGAGTTACCGGTTCGGTGAAACGAGGCGAGACAGACATGTTGACAAAAGAACACATGAGGAAAAGTATGCACTCTGTGTTCTTCAAACATATTAAAAGTCTAGAGTTGTCCACCGAACTCACGTTCTCGTTTCTTAAGTCTGCTGGTTTGAGATCGGAAACAGAAGGTTTTGTGTTTGCGTGTCAGGATGGTGTTATAAATACTTTGGCGTACAGGGCCCGCATATTCCAAATAGCGGAGTCCACACTCTGTAGGTTGTGCCACCACCATCCTGAAACGATTATGCATATTCTGTCTGCTTGTCCATCTCTTGCAGCGTCGAGCTACGTGTCTCGACATAATGCTGCTCTTCGCGTGCTCTACTATCATCTTAGACATGCCTATGGTATTGACCAAATACCGGTTATACCGTACGTCCCTTCTGACATAGAATCGGTGGTGGAAAATTCCAAGTGCCGTATTTATTGGAATTACTCCTTCTTCACCTCGAGGTTACTGGCAGCCACTAAGCCGGACATAACCCTCTTGGATATCGAGACCAAACAGATGTTTGTGATCGAATTCTCAAGTCCAGCTGAGAAGAATATCTCTCTCAAGGAGGAGGAAAAAGAGGTCCAAGTATATGGATCTTTTGTCCGAGCTTAGAAAGCTGTATCCCGGGTATAAAGTTAAGCTTGTAGTCCTGATAGTTGGTGTTTTGGGTGGCATGAAAGCCTCCTATCGAAGGGAAATCGAGTCCATTCCCGCCTGTAGATCTTCTGCCAACTCTTTGATCTGCAGGATGCAGAAAGCAATGCTGCTCGGGTCGCTCCGCATTGTGCGGGCACTGGATCTGGCGTAATTTCCGCGGCTGCATATCGCCAGGGTTTGGGATGCAGTCGTGTGTATTTAGCTCCACTAGTCTCTAGTATGACGCGGCTCAAAAGGTTGTTGAAGTTTGCGATTAGTGGACGCTTGTCAAGACCTGACAAACCTCATAATAATAATAATAATAATCTGGATCTGGCGTAATTTCCGCGGCTGCATATCGCCAGGGTTTGGGATGCAATCGTGTGTATTTAGCTCCACTAGTCTCTAGTATGACGCGGCTCAAAAGGTTGCTGAAGTTTGAAACTTCTTGTTCGTAAAAATAGCTCCCATTATATGCTTTTTAATAATAATAATAATAGTAATAATAATGACGCGGCTCAAAAGGTTGGTGAAGTTTGAGATTAATGAACGCTTGTCAAGACCTGACAAACCCCACAATAACAATAATAATGTTTATTGACTAAATACTATTACATGGTAACGTTACTAGTCAGTCATTTACATAAAAATATAAGTTATTTAAAACTAAAGTTCTCGAACTCATCAAAGCTATACATAGGATTTACAGTCAGAATAGCTTTGATTTTTTCGTGGAAATTTTTGGGTGGTAGTTCTCTAATTTCCACTGGTATAAGGTTAAAAAAATTAATTGCAAAATAATTGATGGAGTTCCTCGATTTGTTAAGGCGTAAGAAGTTACTACGAATATTGTTTTTTAACCGAGTATTATGGTAGTGGGTTTTACTGCAGGTTGGAATTTTTTTTAGATTTTGGTGAATATGGAGTATGCAATAATAGATGAAAGGGGAAGGTAGGGACATTATATTGAGTTTTACAAAAAGATCACGAAGGTCGGCTTGAAAAGTAGCAGAAGCAATAATTCTTACAACCTTACGCTGTAGGGCAAAGATTCTTTTGGCAGCTGGTGAATGTCCCCAGATTAATAAACCATAACTTAACTGGGAATGGAAAAGGGAAAAGTAAGCTTTTAGAACCACATCTATACTCACCTCTAGTTTTAGTTTTCTAATTAGATATATTGTAGACCTTAGTTTACGGCTCAGAAACTCGGTATGTTGGTCCCATCTTAGATGGGGATCTACATGTATACCAAGGAAACTTACATACGGGGGTTGTCATAGTCATGTGTCTTTGTGGTTATGAGTAAGCTTTGGGACTTGGTAGTGTTCAAGGATAGTTTATTGATGGTGAACCAGGAATTAGCTTTGTCAAGTAGTGAGAGATTTTCAGATTGAAGTATGTTTAAATTGGAGTTTGTAGTCAATATGGTTGTATCATCCGCATACAGTATTGATTTAGAATCCATGAAGGAGGGGAAGTCATTAATATATATTAAGAATAGTAGTGGGCCAAGTACAGAGCCTTGGGGAACGCCGAGAAGAAGAGGAAGGGGTTTAGATTTGTTACTGCCAATTTGGGTAAACTGCTGTAGATTTGATAAAAAGGATTTAAGCAAGGCACAGCTATTGTCATCAAAACCATAAAAGGGAAGTTTTTCAAGTAAAATGTTGTGAGACATAGAATCAAAGGCTTTGCTTAGGTCAAGAAAAGTACTGAGACAATATTCGCCCGATTCGAGTGCGTCAGATGTACAGTTAATGAATTCTAAAATTGCATGGGTTGTGCTTAGGTTGCTTCTGAAACCATATTGACTATTGGAAAATGAATTATGATTCGCGAAGTGTTGAGTTATTTATTTATAAAGAATTTATCAAAAATTTTGGAAAAGATAGGAAGTATAGATATAGGTCTGTAGTTGTTGAGGTTGTCAGTGTCACCTTTCTTAAAAATAGGCAGGACTTTTGCCAATTTTAGTGTGTCGGGAAAGCAATTATGTTTGATACAGGTGTTAAATACCTTTGTTAGAACAGGAATTAGGGGATCTTTGACTACTTTTATAATTTTTACCGAGAGCTCGTAAGCATCACGAGTATCGCAATTTTTTAAAGACGTGATAATATCTCGAAGTGATATTTCGCTCACAGGTTCAAAAGAAAATTTAGATAAGGAATGGTTAAGGAGGGATTCAGGAGATACATTGGAGGGGCGTAGGTTTTCAGTTAGTGCTTTGGCAATAGTACAGAAGTATTGATTGAAGTTGTCGGCAGAAAGAGGAGGATCAGAGATTTTGGACTTGTTTCTGCGCTTATTAATAATTTGCCACGCTGATTAATTTAAATTGTTAGATTCCGTAATGTATTTGGAGTGAGCTGCAATTTTGGCTGCAGAGATTTCATTCCTGTAGATAATTTTGTAATTGTTCAGTGCTGTTTTATTTTGAGAGTTAGAGTTATTCAAGAAAAGCTGGTCTAGGTTGTGGAAGATATTCCTCATATTTCGAAAGTGATCATTGAACCAATTAACTTTGCAGGTTTTACATTTGTTTGAAATTTTAATTTTAAATTTTAAAGGGAATATATTATCAAAAGCAGAGAAGAATAACTGGAAAAATTTATCGAAATTATCAATTTTATCGGATGTCAAATATTAGCTGATCCCATTGAATCGAGTCAATTTTGTTAAAAAATTGATTTAAACCTAAGTCGAAGATCTTTCTGTGGAAGCTGTATGTAGGTATGATGGATTCGGAGGGATCGTAGTTACATTGAAGAGGGAAGGTTGCCAATATACCATCATGATCAGCAAAACCTGGAATCTTTTTCATACTATTTGCATGACGATTCATATTCTGAAAAAGATTGTCAATTCTGTTGTTAAGGCAGGTATTGAAGGTTACTGTGGAAACTAGATTGAAGCTACCAAATAAATCAGTGATATGAGTTACATTGCAGTTATTCTTATTAAAATTAACATTAAAATCACCGCAGACAATAAAATTCCTTGAACTATCTAGAACATTGAGTATTTTATTAAGATTTCTTATAAAAATTGTTGTTATTGATGTTTATATCAAATAATAATTCCATTATTTGTTGATAAAAAAAATGTAATTGTTAATCCAAGTATCAAAAACTTTCACTTAATTTTTTCTTCGATAAATACATATTTATTTATATTTTTCGCGGGATATATTTTTGAAGTCTCAATATTTTTCTTACCTATGTTCAGTTCTCTAAATCAGCCGCTTGGTCACAATTTGTACCGAAAGAACAGACTCGTGTGAAGGTTATACCTAAGTCAGATTTCCACTTTATCTTATCTGAATCGAGTAATTAGTTGTTTAAAACAGATTTGTCATTTTACTGGGCGAATGTTTTAGTCGATGTGTCAGGGGGAAAAAGGATCAACGCTCCCCTTCATATAATTCGTTGGAGCATATTTGGAAAGTGATGTATTTTCACTTGAAAAATAACGGCCCCTATCAAGAGTAAGCAATCTTAAAAAAATGTTTATTTATACGAAAAAAAAAAAAATAATAATAATAAAAAATGCCAATATTGTTTACAATGAAGTAATTTAAAAATTAACTACGTTTGTGGTTAACAAATTTTATCTTCAACTCTCCGACGGAGTGGCCGAACGCACTAAATCGCAGCAGTTTGAACTGGTGAATATAGTCGGATTGTGTGGTTGGTAGTTCGATTCTCCGTCGGTGATATTATTCGGGCGAGAATAATATGTTTACATTACTCTCATTTCACAATCATTCACCCCTCATTCCGGTGTAGGAGCTCGCCCCCTGGCATCGGCGATTAGCCTCGTTGCAGAAATAGGCCGATGTAAAATAAATAAATAAATAAATAAATAAATAAATAATAAAAATAAATCTTCAACTCTCCGAGCAGCGCCGTGTATTCTACTAGTCCTGGGAGGGGCCCAGCCCCGTCACCCCCCCCCTTGGCTGCGCCACTCGTTGTGTATAACAAATTTTATTTTCAACTCCCCGAGCAGCGCCGTGTAACCTGCTGGTCCTGGGAGGGGCCCAGGCCTGTCATACCCCCCCTGGCTGCGCTACTGGGTAATATATACTTTGCACTTTATATATTAGATTACAATTACCAGCAAAGAAATTAAGTAACAAAATCACAAATAAAAAAATGGTTCAGTTATTAAGAGGTTTATTTATTACACATATGTTTAGTATAATATTTTTCTATTATGCCCATGATTAAAATCAGTATAATGATTGCTATTGATTAAGTGATAACATTGATAAAGATATGATCAATGATAACATTTGTTATCAATTATTACAAATTATGAGACATATACGAAACTATATTGTGTCAGTGCATTAAATTATTAGTTTATAAAAATGACAATATAGCGACAACAACATGAATAATTGATTGTTTATTGATTTTCCTGCCCTGTGAAAATGAGGTAAATACAAGCAATAATTCTCAATCTATTTAGTAATAGTAAAATTACACGTAGTGAACAGACACAAATAATACAGTCGTGGTACTAGATTTAATTTTCGTAATGTTTCAGAAAAGAATTGAACCACAGTTATTAAAAAAATGTAAAACAAGGTAAATTAAACATATTAGTGTGTTTGTTTTATTGGTTAACAGGTGCGCATCAAAGGGGGGGGGGGTCACGGGCTTAATCCCCACCCCACTCTAGTTTTATAAAAGTTAGTAATTTTCCGTATGAGCATTTATCACTGTGTGTTGTTTTCGGTGTGGGGAATTTTCTATATGAGCATGATATCCTGAATTAAAAGAACTTTGTAAAACAGAAAAGGCAAATTTTAATAAATATTTATGTTACAGCAAGAAGTCATACTATGACAGCATGATATTTAAATCTGATAACAAATCAAAGGTGTCTTGGCAAATTATTAAGGAACACTGTGGTACTAAACCAATGAATCAAGTTGATAAAGTTAACATTAAAAATACTGATGTCACAGACAGTAAGATAATTGCAAATCTATTTAATAATCATTTTATTGACAAAATTAATATTTTAACTTCAAATCTTAACCATAATAGCACTTACACTGATTCTAGTAAGATTGCTACAGCCAGTATGTTTTTATTTCCAACAGATAAACACGATGTAAAGAAAACTATCCTAGATATTTGCAATAAAACTTCTGCTGGAGTTGATGAAATACCTTGTAAACTACTTAAGCATTGCGCTGATAATATAGCCTCACCTTTCTCGCTTATAATTAATTCCTCATTCAGTATTGGAGTATTTCCGGACTCACTAAAAGTCTCTGAAGTTGTTCTAGTCTTTAAGAATGGCTCTAAAACATCACTGGAAAATTACAGGCCTATTTCTGTACAAAGTCGTTTTTCCAAGATCTTTTAAAAAATTTTCTTAAATCGCTTATTCGCATATTTAGATAAATACTCCTTATTAGCAGAGTCACAACATAGATTTATTAAAAATAGATATACAGTGTCTGCGATTTATTCATTTATTCAAAATATATACTTAGCTCTAGACAGTAAAAAAAGCAGCCTAGGAATGTTTTTTCAATTTATCAAAAGCATTTGACACTATTGATCCCAAAATTCTTGGACAAAAACTTCATCTATTTGGTATAGCTGGAATACCAAATAATTGGATCATGTCTTACATGTCACATAGGTCACAGCTGGTATCTGTTACCTCTTATGGCAAAACTTCTAGATCGGACATTCGTAAATTCCACACTGGGGTTCCCCAAGGCTCAGTGTTAGGTCCAACATTATTTCTTCTATTTATTACCGATCTCAAGGATCACCTTCATTCAGGCACCTTGTGTCAATATGCTGATGACACTAATTTACTGCTAAATAACCCTAATATTAATGCATTGTGAATCACGGGCAACGAATGTTTTGGAGTCTTCAAACAGTAGTGTCTAGCCAATTAGCTTTTGCTTAATAAACTGAAAACATCGTTTATAAATTTCCATAATTATCAAAATCAACCAATTTTAAGCCCGCTAATTCGAACGCTGCAGTCCACCACTGTTCAGTAGGCTAACTGTGCTAAATTTCTGGAATTTTACATCAAAATCTATCGTGGTCTTCACATACTGACTACATTAACTAAAAATTAGTTTCTAAATTATTAAATTATTAGTATATTTTTCTAAATTTCATTCTATTATTTCATATTGTATTCTCTTTTGGAGTGCCACAAGTGATAGCAAAAAAAAAAATGCCTTGCAACAAAAAAGGGCAGTGCGCATTATGATGTTTAAAAATTCTAGAACATCTTACAGAGACCTATTTAGCACACTTAAAATTTTAAAATTACCATCAGTCTATATTTTTGAATGTGTAGTATTTGCCAAAACACATCTGAACTATTTTAATGTTAATAACTTTCAACATAATTATGAAACAAGGAATAAATCTGCTTTAACTACTGAAATGCATAAAGGATTCCACACACCAAAGCGGCCGCGGTGGCGGCCACGGTAGCGGCCACGGTAGCGATACGACTAGCAATCAGGTCTCCTCACACTAACGCGGTGGGAGTGGCGGTAGCGGTAGCGATCATTAGTGAATCACGGTATATAGTTGTATGATAATATTGATTGCGAGAATACAATAGAATAATTAATTGTATGTAGAGGAAAAATAATAATCTACTTACAATCTGTTTCAAACGGTTAGGCGGAACTAAATGGGAATTTCGTTCTTTTAGGTTGTCACGAAAAGGGACCTTGCTTGGGTTATTTCAGTTTTCACGTTGGAATGTCAAAATTTAAAATTCCAACAATGAAACCATGGAAACGAATGACATATGTCAAACTTAAATTAATTTTCTTACATATTTTAATGACAAAAAATAAATAAATGGGATATTTGTATTAAGAATGACACAAAAAATTAAAATATAAAGAAAATGACATTTTAAAATGATATTAACCTTAACCAAAAAATGTTTGTTGCAAGTATGATTTACAAAGCTTAAACAAAACGGCTGAAAAGCATTATTTAAACGATGAAAGTAACTAGATTGCAAAATCTAGTATAGATTGCAAAATCTAGTTCCGCCTAATCGTTTGGAACAGACTTTACTATCAATTTCCAAAACTTTTCCTATTTCGTCCCACACTTTATTTGTTTTCCTAATATTCTTGTAATCAGGATGTGCTAAGTCATACAAAATTAAATGATCCTTTACTGATCTATGATTTTTTCTGTTAAATTATCTATTTTCGACATTATTTTCTTAAATATATTCACTCTGTGGTATATAAACAATGAATATCGCGCGGCCTAACGCAACTTGTCGAGTTTGGCCGCCAGTGTTTGGTAATCGCTAGACTGAACGCTGCAGTCGGTGGCGTTCTCAGATAGCGGAACGCTTGTATGTGCGTGGTCTCATTGTATTGTATAGGTTGCGTTAGGCCGCTGCATTATCACCACCGCGGCCGCCACCGCGGCCGCTTTGGTGTGTGGAATCCTTAAAACCACGCTATATACACACAGCGCTCGCTTCATGGCCGCTAAGCTATTTAATCAGGTTCCTAATAACTTGAAAAATATTCAAGAAATCAAAATTTTTAAAAGGAAATTTAATTTGTTTTTGCTGGAACATAATTTTTATTCGATCTGTGAATATCTTAATTTTAGAACATAATATTATTCAAACTGTTGTTCTGAACTATGCTTTATACATACAGATTTTTTATGAATGTCAATATCATGCTACTTATAGTATTGACATTTTATGTGTATCTTACATTATATAGTTTCCAAAGTATTCTTATAATACGAGGATAATATTTCATATTATATATTGTATATTTGAATAACGTAATGTAAGCTAATGAACAATGACTATACCTCCAGTATTTATGTACACTAATAGGTTCAATAATTTTTTTATTATTATTATTATTAATCCCGTGTGAGGAGTTTTCGTGTGAGAACTTATGATTGTGCGCACTTTTCTGTGGGCATTTTTCGCGTGAATATTCTTCTTGTGCGGATATGTCTGGTCACGATTCAAAACACCTTCTCTCCGTACTCTGTCGAATACTTTTTATAGTCAATAAAAGATAGATGTACTAAAAATTAATATACTAATGCACTTCATATTTATAATAGTATTATGGATTAATTACTTCATTACTTCATAATGCATTACTTACGTTCATGAAATCATCCGGTTTTATAGTATGTGTATAATTACTTTCAGTAATTATTCAAATAAGCACGCTATTCATTCTTTCGTTAATTATTTATTCCTCTGTGGGCTACAATAATTAAATTAAAAACACGGTTTGATGATATTTAAAACGTTTTAAAACTCGCTAAATGTAATGTAATGAGTAGTATATAGCTTGATGTGCCCTACACATTTAAGTAAATACACAAGTATTATAGTTTGTTATAACTTTACTGAAGTGAGTAATAATTATTACCTGCATAGCTTAAGCATACTTTTTAGGCGGAACTAAATTTTGCAATTTAGTTACTTTCATCGTTTAAATCGTGCTTTTCGGCCGTTTTTTTTAAGCTTTGTAAATCATACTTACAATAAACATTTTTTGGTTAAGGTTAATATCATTTTAAAATTTCATTTTCTTTATATTTTGATTTTTTTGTGTCATTCTTAATACAAATTTCCCATTTATTTATTTTTTTGTCATTAAAATATGTAAGAAAAATAATTTAATTTTGACATATGTCATTCATTTCCATGGTTTCATTGTTGCAATTTTAAATTTTGACATTCCAACGTGAAAAATTAAATAACCCAAGCAAGGTCTCTTTTCGTGACAACCTAAAAGAACGAAATTCATATTTAGTTCCGCCTAACCGTTTGGAACAGATTGTAGCTAAAGATCCTCGTAAAGTCTGTTCCAAACGGTTAGGCAGAACTAGATTTTGCAATCTAGTTATTTTCATCGTTTAAATCGTCCTT
Source organism: Liopterus haemorrhoidalis (assembly GCA_963971575.1). Classification (NCBI taxonomy): domain Eukaryota; kingdom Metazoa; phylum Arthropoda; class Insecta; order Coleoptera; family Dytiscidae; genus Liopterus; species Liopterus haemorrhoidalis. The sequence continues at coordinate 90,936,352 of OZ020611.1, forward strand.
TTCGGCCGTTTTGTTTAAGCTTTGTAAATCATACTTACAAAAAACATTTTTTGGTTAAGGTTAAAATCATTTTAAACTGTCATTTTCTTTATATTTTGATTTTTTGTGTCATTCTTAATACAAATTTCCATTTATTTATTTTTTTGTCAGTAAAATATGTAAAAAATAATTTAATTTTGACATATGTCATTCGTTTCCATGGTTTCATTGTTGGAATTTTAAATTTTGACATTCCAACGTGAAAAATGGAATAACCCAACCGTCACCCTTCTCGTGACAACCTGAAAGAACGAAATTCCCATTGAGTTCCGCCTAACCGTTTGGAACAGACTGTGCATTTTAAAAGTGACAACTTTTACTTTAATTACGCCGCAGTTTTTTTGTTGTCATAGGTGCCAAAAGTATTTGTTACGTCTCTGCCATCCTGCATTTGATTGCTTGTTTATAATCTGTCTCAATTTGTAATACGAAACTAGACCTGGTTACTTGAGTGACTGTTGTGGTGTAAATAGACTTTTGTAGAATCATGGGAACTTGTAAATCTGGCTTTTATAAGTATGGTTAAGTTTCATCATATTGAGGTTGTTACTAAATTGACATGTCAAAATTGTGATTGACATGTCAAATATTTTGAATGTACAGTCTGTTCCAAACGGTTAAGCGGAACTAAATTTTGCAATCTAGTTACTTTCATCGTTTAAATCGTGCTTTTCGACCGTTTTGTTTAAGCTTTGTAAATCATACTTACAATACACATTTTTTGTTAAGGTTAATATCATTTTAAATTGTCATTTTCTTTATATTTAGATTTTGTTTTTCATTCTTAATACAAATTTCCCATTTACAGTCTGTTCCAAACGGTTAAGCGGAACTAAATTTTGCAATCTAGTTACTTTCATCGTTTAAATCGTGCTTTTCGACCGTTTTGTTTAAGCTTTGTAAATCATACTTACAATACACATTTTTTGTTAAGGTTAATATCATTTTAAATTGTCATTTTCTTTATATTTAGATTTTGTTTTTCATTCTTAATACAAATTTCCCATTTACAGTCTGTTCCAAACGGTTAAGCGGAACTAAATTTTGCAATCTAGTTACTTTCATCGTTTAAATCGTGCTTTTCGACCGTTTTGTTTAAGCTTTGTAAATCATACTTACAATACACATTTTTTGTTAAGGTTAATATCATTTTAAATTGTCATTTTCGTTATATTTTGATTTTTTGTGTCATTCTTAATACAAATTTCCCATTTATTAATTTTTTTGTCATTAAAATATATTAAAAAAAATAATTTAATTTTGACATAGGTCATTCGTTTCCATGGTTTCATTGTTGTAATTTTAAATTTTGACATTGCAACGTGAAAAATGAAATAACCCAAGCAAGGTCCCTGTCGTGACAACCTAAAAGAACGAAATTCCCATTTAGTTCCGCCTAAGCGTTTGAAACAGACTGTATTAATTTTTTTGTCATTAAAATATATTAAAAAAATAATTTAATTTTGACATAGGTGATTCGTTTCCATGGTTTCATTGTTGTAATTTTAAATTTTGACATTGCAACGTGAAAAATGAAATAACCCAAGCAAGGTCCCTTGTCGTGACAACCTAAAAGAACGAAATTCCCATTTAGTTCCGCCTAAGCGTTTGAAACAGACTGTATATATTAATATTTATTTCATCAAACTTTCGAGTATTACTCGTATAATAGTAAAAAAATATTACGATTATCAATGAAATATCGTGATAAAATATAAAAAACAAAAATACATATTATATAATAATAATTTATCATTTTATTGTGCTGCCCTTAAAATCTCATTCTTGTTTTGCAAAATTTAATAACATATTTAAACAAAAATATTCATTTTTTGAATGTAAATCCCAAATTTTTCTCTGCAAATCTTTCCGAAACATGTAGTCTGTGGTTTTAGCTGTTTTCTGCACCTTTATTTAAAATTTTTCTTACTTCTCCTTCAGAAATCTAAAGAAATAGAAATGGGTAAATTATTTTATATTTCACAACCAAAAGGACACCAAGATTTACTGAAAAAATATCTGCCACAAGGTCTATAATTTCGCTTCTTTTTAATTTTGTTCCATTTTTTTCTAAAAGTTTTCCATAAGCGTTATATACAGTCTGTTCCAAACGGTTAAGCGGAACTAGATTTTGCAATCTAGTTACTTTCATCGCTTAAATCGTGCTTTTCGGTCGTTTTGTTTAAGCTTTGTAAATCATACTTTCAATTAACATTTTTTGGTTAAAGTTAATATCATTACAAAATGTCCTTTTTTTTATATTTTGATATTTTGTGCATTCTTAATACAAATTTCCCATTTATTTATTTTTTTGTCATTAAAATTTGTAAAAAAAATTATTTAATTTTGACATGTCATTCGTTTCTATGGTTTGATTGTTGGAATTTTATATTTTGACATTCCAACGTGAAAAATGAAATAACCCCAGCAAGGTCCCTTCTCGTGACAACCTAAAAGAACGAAAATCCCATTTAGTTCCGCTTAACCGTTTGGAACAGACTGTAGGTGTTTTTTTGTATATTTATCTAATTGTTGTCTCTTATGCATATTTTCTGATGTTATGTTTTTATTTTGCTTGTATAAAAAAACTTTTCAATTAAAAAAATAAATTGACATATAATTTAATGTCAAATATGAATTGTCAAATGTTTTGAGAGGTGCCATTTCAGCAGTACCACCCTAAGATGATATTTTAAATAGACAACATAAAAAATGAAATTTTCCTCTTAGTTTCGTATTACAAATTGAGACAGATATAAGCAATTCACTTTTGTAAGAACACACTAGATCTGGTTATTTTGGTTACTTTTATAGTGTGTTACTGACTTTAAATGTCAATTAAAAATATTCCTTATGCTGTAAAACCGACTTTAGGTTGATAAGGTTATGATCATTATAATTAAGATATAATTTTTCATTATGACATATGTTAAATGGATCGACATTTTAAAAAAGTGACATTTTTTAATACCAACATGACATACAGCTTCAAAGGTGCAAACTATTGAAAACAAAATTCCCTCTTAGTTTGTTCTTATAAAAGTGAACAGCTTATAATATAAAGATATTATTTTGTTTTAGTTCTCCTTACAACAATATATCCACTACAGAAATGTCTGATGCCAATAAACCGGTAGATTATGTTTTAATATATAGTGAAAAAAACTGCGACATTATTAGAAAAAGAAATGTATACAGAGAAAAATTAAGAAGAAAAGGACTGGTAGTTGATGAAGATTCTGTTCCTGATAAAACAAATATTGGGCGTCCATTACTCGAGTACTACAAAATTTACGTACCACACAATGTATTGGAGAAATATGGTGAAATATTACAACTACGTATGCCAGTTAAGCAGGTAATTTATTTAAATATACAGGGTGTACCAAGATAGAGGGAACACGATTTTTCTCGTTAACGCGATGTTTGAACAAGTTGGGAAAAAAAATTTGATGACCAAATTTTATCCAAAAAATCGAATGGTAGAACTAAAATCTTCTGGAAAAAACCGTACAAAAAAGTACAAGATATCAAGGGCAATTTTGATATTTATACAGGAACGTATGTCGTCTTGGACATTTATGGATAATAATAATAATAATAATAATAATAATAATATTTATTCATGTTAATTAAATGTTTTACATTTTTACACATGTCAAAATATGTGGCATAGTAAATTTACTTATATAAATACATTAATAAGAATAATAAAAAGATGAATACAAAATCAAATACTTAAAGTTACAGTAACATCAGGTCACTTAAATTACACCCCAGATATTCATCAAAGTTGTAGAATGCCTGACCAAGGAGAAAGTTTTTAACTATATTTTTAAATGTTTTCAGCGGAAGTTCATGAATATCTCTTGGTAAGACATTGTAAAACTTTACTGAGTAGTGGTTTATACTATTTCTAGATTTGGACAGTCTTAAGAAATTTGGACGAATAGCCTCTCTATTTCGAGTGTTATGCGAATGAATTTGCTTCTGAAGTGAATGATTTTCCCTATTGCTGTGTATTTGAAGTAGACACTGTAGAATATACAGACAAGGGAATGTGAGAATTTTGAGTTCCACAAACGCTTTTCTGCAATCTTCAGGGAAACCAATTCCTCCAATTATCCGTACAACTCGGCGCTGTAATCCGAAAATTCTTGATGCATGTGAAGAACTGCCCCAAATTAATAGTGCATAAGAAATTTGTGACTGAAAAAACGTGAAATATGCTATTTTCAAAATAGGTTGGGATAGAACTTTTGAAAAGAAACTTTTGCTTAAACATTATTTTAATTTCTTTCAAAATTGTATTCCCTATAACAACTTGAAATTACAGTATTTTAGTGTTCTTGGTGCTTTCCATTTTGATTTAAATACTTTCGCATCTTTACCCTTGAGCTATCTTGAGTAGCTTGGAGCATAATTATTTTAAATTAAAAAAACAAATCTTTCATTGTGAGGTCAAGAATTTATTGGGCAGCCCACGTATACGAGGGTTACCTTTTATGTTTTTACAAACGACCACTAGAGGGCAATATTGATATGTGTCATTACTATATTCGTAAAATTTGACATTTGTTATTGTGAAATCAGTGACAGCTTCTAAATTAACCAAGTAGTTTGTGGATAGTGAGCGTTAAAAAAACAAGTTTGTTTTCGTTGGATGAGTTTTTACGATTTTAGTAAAGGCCTAACTCAACAACAATGCATAGATTCGCTTCGTTCAACTTTTCGTAATGAAGCACCATCAGAAAAGACTGTTTAAATTGGTTTGCAGAATTTCGTCATGGTCGTGCGTCCGACAGTAAAGAATCTCGTGAAGGTCGACCAAAATCGATTGTGATTCACAAAAAAAAAAAGCGATGCTCTGCGCAAAATGATTGAAGAAGATCGTCATGTGACTTACTGTGGGATAGAGGCATCCTTTGGTATATTGCAGATTGAAATACATTAGATTTTGCAAGAACATTTAGCTGTGGAAAAGATCTGTTCTCTATGGATTCCGCATAATTTGACCGAAGCTCAAAAAAGGCTCGTGTTGATTGGTGTAAGGGAACAGAGCCGTAGCAACGGCCTGGTATCGGGGCACTTACAAGGGGCGCGAGGCCTGATGAGGGGCGTCATTGCGAGCATTTGGTCATTGAAAGTATTGGGAGGTGAGGACCTTTTTTTTGCTCATCAGTTGTGTTGTGGAAATGAGGCGCTATTTTAAGTTAATTTAATTAATTTACTATATTTGCCAAGGGCGCCAAAAACATTGCTACGGTTCTGTAAGGGAATGCTAAAAAATTACGACTAAGTAACAATTCACTGTTAGGGTCTGCCAAGATGAAGACCGAAATCCAAGTTGATCGTTCACGAAACACTTCCAAGAAAATGTTCGCTTGTTTCTTCGGTTATACTGGACATGTCGCAACCATTCCTTTAGAGCAGTGTTTCCCAACCTGTAGTACGCGTACCACTGGTGGTACGCGACTTGCTGGTTGGTGGTACACGAAAAATAATCAATAATGGCAGACAAGAAAATTTAATGCAATTATCATGTAACAGAACTTCAAACGACACAATCTAATTAATTTTTGGTTAAACATTGATAAAGAATATGAACAACTTTCTGAGAAAGCTCTTAAATTATTATTACCGTTTACTAGTACGGAATTAGTAGAAAGAGCTTTTTCCTCATATATCTTTTTAAAAAATAAGTATCTAAACAGATTGAACGCAGCTGTAGACTTAAGGGTATACCTCGCATCTTTTGAACCAAATTTCAAAAAAATATGTTCTTGGAAACAAGCACAAGGATCTCATTAAATTTATTTTATAAAAATATTTGATTTAATAATGATTATAATAATAAAAATATAGAAAATATATTAATAGGTTTTTTATAATTCTGTGTTTTTGTTAAAACCATTTATTAGTAAACGAAATATGACAAAATAGTAGAATCTACTATTTTGTCATATTTCGTTTCTATCTACTGTTATATCTACTAAGTAAATAAATATACGAAATACAATCATTTTTACGAAGTGGTACAATTTAGCGTGATGTACTACCAAGTGGTACGTGAGCCAAAAAAGGTTGGGAAACGCTGCTTTAGAGGATCGGAGAACGATTAATGCTGAATGGTATACAACAATTTGTTTGCCAGAAGTCATCGATAAAATCAGAAAAAACTACCAAAAACGTCGCATCATTCTTCATCATGACAATGCAAGCTCCCACACAGTACATCAAACAATTGATTATTTGAAGGAGGAAAACATCGAATTAATGTTTCATTGCCCGTATTCACCTGATTTATCACCTAACGACTTTTTTTTTTGTTCCATAATATCAAACAAAAAATGCGTGGACAGCGATTATCATCACCTCAAGAAGCTGTTGAAGCCGTCGAAAACCATGTTTTTGAGATACCAACTTCAGAGTGGAAAAATGTTTCGAGAATTGGTTTGAACGCATGCAAAAGTGTATAAATCTTAAAGACGAATATTTTGAAAAGCAATGAAACAGTTTGTTCTAAAAAAAATTTGTCTTTCTTAGTTTTTGTAAAAACTTAAAAGGTCCTCGTATAACTAAGAATTTACTTTTATTTTCTAAAATAATCAGTCTCAAGTTAATTTTCTTTTGTCCAACCAATAACTTATTCTTAAAGCATTGATAATTTTTCTTAACATAATTTTCTCTTAACTAAAATATTAATTTATTTAATATATAGGAGGCAGTTCAAGAAATTTTCGAAAATCCAGGGGAAACGGATCAACTTATGGCCGATTTTTTATCTAAACGACCAAAACTGTAAGTATACATAAGTCAGTGGCGCAGCCAGGATTATGTCTTGGGGAAGGCCGAATCAAATTTTTCAGATTTCTGGCACACGGGCCGCATACGGCCCTCAACCTAATTTTTTGTGGTCCCTGAAGCGTTGATGAAAAATACTGGAACTTCTTTAGGGTAAAAATATATTTAAAAATATAAAATATACTCTCTTCCCCATTTTCTGTTTATAAAAAATTTCAAGGAGCCATATTTAAAGTTCCGTCACTGCTTATCATTTTGTATGAAAAATTGCCCGCGACCCAAATCAGTTTGACACCACAGGTGTTTTTTTTTTTTTTTTTAATTTAATGGCCTTTGCTGCTGTGGCAATTAGTCAGGACAATTTTTATTTGAGAAAATTTCCATGCCTGAACGGGATTCGAACCCAAGACCTTCGCAACGCAGAGTACATATGTTACCACTACGCTACGCCGGTCAGCCCTAGGTGTTGGATATTGATGTTTATATCAAATAATAATTCCATTATTTGTTGATAAAAAAAAGTTATTTTTAATCCTTGTCTCAAAAACTTTCATTTGATGTCCCTCAAAATTTTACAAACTTTTTTTCTTCAATAAATACATATTTTTCGCGGAATATATTTTTGAAGTCTCAATATTTCTCGTACTTATGTTCAGTTCTCTAAATCAGCCGCTTGGCCACAATTTCTTCCGAACGAGCACTCATGTGACGGTATAAGGATTTCTTGATTATACCTACGAAATCCTAAAAATAACATGGAAATATGCATTTTCTGTTAATTTCAACACTAACCATAATAAAACATAGCTTATATATTGTAAAATGCATAAGTTATTTTGCTGTTCGATTATGTTAAATTTATTAAATTTTCATTTCATTGGACCTTAAGGGGGGACATGTGCATCCAATGCCCTCCCTGAATACGCCACTGTTGTTCAGTACATCTTATATTAGGCCTTTTTAAGTAGATTTTGATATTCACATTCATCAAGAAAACCAAATACCGATTTTTAGACCGCGACAGTCTCCAAAACTACAACACTTTTTTTTAATATATTTCTACTATTTCTACTCTATTTCACGTTTGAGGTGTCGTTTTAAAATTACCTTATGAAGGGTATAACGAAGCTAGATTTCCACTTTATCTTGCCTGAATCTAGTAATTAGTTGTTTACAACAGTTTTATCATTTGACTGGCGAATGGTTTAATCGATGTTTTCAGGGAGGAAAAAGGTTCAACGCTGCCCTTCATATAATTCGGTGGAGCTTATTTGGAAAGTGATGTATTTGCACTTGAACAATAATTATGTCGCTTTATCAATGGTAGGAATCTTAAAAACATGATTATTTATAAAAAAAAAAGGCCAATATTGTTTACAATGAAGTAATTTCAAAATAAATTACTATTGCGGTTACCAAATTTTATCTTCAACTCCCCGAGCAGCGCCGTGTAATCTGCTAGTATTGTATAATACTTGATAAAAATTGGGCCAATTGTTCAGGCCCTGGATCGGGGACGAGTCTGTCGCCCCCTCCTTGGCTACGCCACTGACATAAGTGCAATGTCGGCTGGTCTTAAGGGCCATATGGGTACGTGTCCACCATGCGTTATGCTGGGCAGAAAGAAATAATTTTCTGATTTTTCGTTTCTAATTTCATTTTTGGGGTTTTGTAGGTATGACCACCAAAATACCCTTATAGCGTCACTCATGTGTCTGTCTGTCTGTACGGTAGAAATTGTAACCAAACGGCTTAACATAGAAAGTTGTAATTTGGTATGCTTATACAACTGTTTGCCAACGGAGTGGCCGAGCTCGTTAAATCGTGCAGTTTTGACTAGTTACAACAGTCAGAATTGTGATGTTGCTAGTTCACTTCCCCACTGGTGATATTATTCGGGCGAGAATAATATGTTAACATTATGCCCATTTTCACAATTATTCACCTCTCATCCAGGTGTAGGAGTTCGCCCCTGGCATCGGCGATTAGCCTCGTTCAAAATAGGCCGATGTAAAATAAATAAAATAATAATAAATTATACAACTATTTGGCCCACATATAGCAAAAATACTGACAGTTCAACAAAACACATCCCCAGATAAATATAAACAAATATGTAATTAATTTAAAAAATAATAATAATAATAATTTGTGTGGGTTATCAAATAATGCGTGGATAGACAAGCAAATATTTATTTTTGAAAGATCACTTTTTTAATGGGATTTTAGCCAAAAATATTTAAAAAATCTTTTGTCCCCCACCCTATCTTCCAAAGGGGTTGACCTAAAAATCTGAAAATGATCTTCATAATGTACATTGATGGGAACTGGAATAGTACTTTCTGATCAGATTAGTTTTTCGAAAAATATCGAAAAAAAAATATTATTTTAAAAAAATATTGCGTGGTATCAGAAGAAAGCTCTTAAAACTTAGATTAAGGAACAAAAAATAGTTTTTTAAATTCGTATCTTTTAACAAGCCAAAAATGTACAAAAAAAAAGATTGGCACCAATTTTTACCCAATGAAGTAAAGCTAAAAATCTGAAATAATTATAAGTAATGTGCATTGATCTGGTCCCCCCATTAACTCCTCAAATAGTTATCTAATTCATAAAATGCACAAAAAAGATTTGTTTTATTTCTATAAACAATTTTTTGGGCGACCAATTCAAAAACAGTTCTTTTTCATCTTCTAGTACTAGACAAAAAGTAAATCTTTTTCGGTCTAGGCCGATTCGCTTTTTTTTGCCGCTGGATGCTAGAGCCATCTATGTGTCATTTCTTAAGTTACAAGATCTCAATGGTTACACGGAAACAACTGACAGTCAAACATTTATAATTGTAATAATTGTTCAATGTAAATAAATAAATTTAATTTTTATAATAAAAATTAATTTTGGTTGCCCAAAAAATATAATGTGTACCTTTGCCAAAAAGATCGATTTCGTCCTTGTCTGTTTGAAATCCTCGGCTGCGCCTCGGCCTTCAAATTCAGATGCGGCTGAAAAAGTATATATTTTAAGTTGTTTTAATAAACAGTTTTAACCCGAAAAAAACCCCTAGAATAAAAATTTTAAAATGCGTTTATTTCCTGTGTTCGAATATTGGATTTACTCTAACATCATACCAAATTACGTTGAAATATGTCCAGCCGTTTTTGTATGAATTTCAGACAGACAAAAATTGTTTTTTTTTGCGGGAATTATACGTGTAGAAACCAAATATAAGGCTAAAAAACAGATATAGTCTCCAATTTTATTACTATAAATAAAATAAATAATTTTTGTAACAATCAAAATGTCAAAAATATGTTTTGAAATTGTAAATATCTGAGAGCATTACTTTGTATTCGTCCTCTTCGTGTGCTAAATTGAATTAAATAATTAAAATACTTAAAAAAATACCGTTCCAGAAATAACAATATAATTTATTTAACCCTAAAAATTAATTAGAGAAAAATTGCTTATGCCCGGTTGTACAAAACTCTGAAACAAGATGGAGCTAAAACACTTTAAAATCTCATTAAAACGGATTGCGTTGCTAGGCAATTTTGTCTTTTACATTGAGTTTTAGCTTACATCTAGTTTTAAGACTTTTATGCAACCGGGCAATAGATTAAAAACTGTATGGATTTTAATTTGTAGGTTTGATGTGAAGGATCCAGATTTCTTTAAACAGTATATCAGAAGTGCGATAGCTAATCTGTTGTTAAATACAACAGAATATGATGAAGGGGTCGATTGTATAGGACTGGAAAAACTTATAGATGATAAAATTTTCGATGATGCATTTGTACTTCATGAGGTAAGGACTATATAAAGTTTATAGGTAAAATAAACTAGTTTTATCTGCCGTGGTTCCGTGGTAAAACGATTAACAACGTACCATGGTAAAGTGTGTTCAATCCCCGCTGAGTCTATTTAGAATTTTCAAAAGCCCGTTACACATGGAAATTATTGACTTAGGACTTATACGTGCATACAAAAACGTGCATACATCAACGCTCGTGTGTATGAAAAATATGTACGCATATTATATGTAAACACTGCCTAAAACCTGATCAGACGATATAGCTATAGACAAGACAATTATTATTCTCTAAAACGTTCCATGTCTGAACGAGATTCGAACCCGACACCTTAGCAACGCAGAGCGCATGTGTTACCACTACGCTACGCCGGTCGGTATTAAAATTATCTTGCAATCCATCGACATTAGTTCTATGTATCTTTCCACTGATGTGTTGAGTTAAATGGTTTATTTTTGTGCATATTATATATTTTTCACAAAGTATACAAAACAGTTGTTTTTCGTTAATAACTTGAAAATGACCAGTAAATCCATATTCTGTTAAAATCTATTGTAAAAATTTAATTCAGCCATTTTAATATCTCCAAAATAATAAAAATATAAATAGCAATAATAAGAAAAACGTCTACAAATTTTTCTTTCAGAAAGAAATATATTTTAAAAATGCTGTAATTATTATTATTGTAAAAAAGTGAATATTAGTATATATGGTAGATTCAAGAAGTGTTTGAAAGTATATGCTCTAAATCTAAATACCTATAAGCATAATTGTTCAGCTCTGTTCACAGTTCAGAAGAAAAATAAATAGTTGACAGGACTTGCAAAGTTTATACAGATTAAATAACGGTTCAAAATATTACAATGAATGTATTTGACGTTTGTATTAAAACAAATGTTTTTCTTTAATAACATATCTTAACAATGATAACATCTCACAATGATATTGCATTCAACAATGCGCATTATGGAAAAACATAAGTAGTAGCATTTGTATTTATAAGACAGGAATGTTTTTAGACAACGAGTACCCATTTATTGATATTATGATGTGAAATTTTCTACGTCTATGAACATCTCATTAATAATGTCGTTAGTGCAGATTTGCCTAAAAACGTCCGAGCCCTGGTCATTAAGAAGTTAATTTTTTGAGTTTTAAATACCCAAGATTATGTTTTATTTCTACACTAGCAGTATACCCGCTGCTTCGCTACTGAAACTGTAGTCGTAGCCGGATTAGACCGGACCCATGGTAGAATCGGCTTGGTGCGAATTGTTTTTGGAAGATTCAAATATATTTATTTATTTTAATCTACTATTGTATTGATATGTGCTTCTTACACAAATAACGTAAGTAAGGGCTTCTTTGTAAACATTGATAGTACAGTCATTTGGTAACAACACGTATAAGTGTCCCGTTGTGCTAACCTATGAAAATGCCACAAACAGTTGCCCATGTGAGAATCACTCATCACCAAGGCGACGCTGGTCACGTGAAGCATTTTATCTTGTACCTTATGAAGTTATTTGTTATGGTATTTTTTATAATTATTCCGTGATTACTCCTGATCTATAAATCGTACCTATATAGGTCAGAGCACTTTTTTACTATTAATAAATGCTCTTGCCACCGAAGAAAGTTTTATTCGTATAGTTTTAGGGGCTACGAAAATGTTCAAGAGCAAATTTAATGTTATAATTGTCGTCGAAAAATGAAAATAAAAAATCTGGGATATATGTATATCCTCGGGAACATTTTTGTAGCAATATTAAACCCTAAAAGTCCTTCACATATATACTGAATAAGTATATCTTTTATAGTTTCACCGCCATAGCATTTTAATGTGATTAATGTAAAATTCTAAATTACATTTTTGTACATGTGTATGGGTAACTTATATCAGCAAAAACCAAGTCTATATCTCACATTGGGCCTAAGAGAAATTGAGTAATCAGTGAAAAAGCATTTTGCCGCTTTAGGGGTGAAATTATTTTAAAAAAAATTAAAAATACACTTATATGTCAAAACGGAATGTTATCTCAACAAACATAGGAAAGCGAAACGTTCTACAATTGACTCGGAATGTAGATTTAAGGGTTGTTTAGGGCAAAATCCTGAATTTCGGTCATAAATATTTGTAACCTTTATAAGCAAAACCTTGGGGTGCAATTAAAAAAAATATGTTAAAAAGATATTTTAAGTTTTTAAGTTAACAGTTTTAATCCCGAAACACTCTCTTAGAATGATAATTTTGAGATGCTATATGGCCTCTGTTCGAATCCTGGTTTTACTCTATTATCATACTAAATTTGGTTAAAATATGTCAAACAGTTTTTAAAAAAGATTCGTCAAAAGGATCATTCCATGTCAAGTGGTCTAGTGGTCCCTGCTCGACCATCACGGATTTTGATGAAATTTTGTATGGACATTCACACATGTCCTCAACGAACATTGGTAAAGTTTTACGTTCATCCATGCAATACTTGCTAAGATTTAGTAATTTGTTTGACCCCATACCGCAGCCTTCTATGGTATGACTCCGAGATTTCGACAACTTTGAGACACCGTATCTCTGCCAATATTTTGTTGAGAGAAACAAAACTTTGCCAACGTATACAACTTTTTGCGCTCTATTAAACAAAATAATAAACAAATCTTCATGAGCGATTCCCGTGAAGAAAATTTGGATCAAACTTGGCCTAAAAAATTTTCAACTCGAAAAAATTTTAAAGTTTGACTTTTTATACCTCTGAAAGTAAAAGTACGATAAACGTGAAATTTTGCACATAATAACTTATCAATACAAGGTTAACGAATATAAAATTTCACACTCCTAATATTTTTCATTAGTTCAGGAATTGAGTGTAAAGTTGATGATTTTTGTGAAAATACTAAAAACAGGGTATATTTAGCCCACTTTTACAAAAATATACCCTCTGGAAACTGTTTTAAATTATTTTCATTAGAAAGAGCATATTTTAGTCCCCCTAAAAAAGTAGGATTGGTTTTTCATCCCTGGTATATAAGGCCTTAGAAATAGGGACAAAGTTGAGAACGTTTCTATCACATGCTGCTATCGCAATATCGCATGCATTCCATTATTTTTCATCTTGTATGTTTTATACAGGCATTATAAGTACCTAAATTGCGTTGATCCATGGTGACATTGTCACTACCAGTTCAGAAACTTGAACCAGTAACCCCATCGCCATAGGGTTCACGCTCGATAGCCGTGCAATACCAGCCACGGGTGGGTTTCTTGGTTAAGGATCCCAAGTCTCTAGTTTGGTTTCTTCGTTAAGGTTCCAAAGCCTTGTGTGGGTATCTGTCCGGTTCCCAAGCCAATGATTGGGCAGCTTATTCTAGGTTCCTAAGCCTGAAGTGGGTATCTTACATGGTTCCCAAGCCGAAGTCATGATGTTTGTATGAATTGCCAAATTCCAACTATTGCTTATTTATTATTGAATTTAGTAGCCACTTTCTTCAGTGTCACTTTTTGGAATTGATACTGTCGGCCTGGTGACATAACTGATGGTGCTAGAAGGCCACAAATAAGGTGTTGTGATGGAACCCAACAAATATCTTTGAGTGTAAAGTTGATGATTTTTGTGAAAATGCTAAAAACAGGGTATATTTAGCCCACTTTTACAAAAATATGCCTTCTGGAAACTGTTTTAAATTATTTTCATTAGAAAGAGCATGTTTTAAACCCCCTAAAAAAGTAGGATTGGTTTTTCATCCCTGGTATATAAGGCCTTAGAAATAGGGACAAAGTTGAGGATATTGCTATCGATACGTCATATACTTCAATATGCATTTTTTTACATTGTGTCACTTTCCTTTCATTCCTGCTGAAGTTTACAGTGTACAAATAATTTTTGTACGCTATATGAATCTGTTAGTCTGCTAGCGGTGGTTCTACACTGATGACATTTTTTAAATATTTTGTTAGTGCTGTCATGCGTCAGCATGTTTTGGGTATAGAATTCTGTACTGTTAGCAGCGGCGGTCGGTGACTAAACGTCCCGAATTGGCCGGGAAAGTCCCGAATTGACCGGCCTCCAGCGACTATTAACCGATCAAATACTGACGCCAATAGATCTGTTCAACTTTTGTGACAAAAACATTCACGGAATTAAATAGGTATATATATATATATATATGTTCCGACTGAAGAAATTCAAGAAAACAGGACGCTGCAAGAAGAAAGATGGAAAGCTAGCACCGCAATAGCTGGCACAAGAGATCATCACCAGTTTGTGCCAGTTGATTTGAATTCGATTTCTGTCAGCAAAGTTTCAAATGACACAGTTAACTTTGTGGCCAAACTTTCCAATTCTGTCGATCCTAATTTAAAATTAGCCGAACTATTTCCCGGTTGTTATGTTGCCTGCATTTATGACAATAAGTGGTGGGTAGGCAATGTTGTAAAAATTTCTCTGGAACAAAATGATGCTTTGGTAAAATTTATGCATCCGCGAGGCTTGGCTCATTCATTTTATTGGCCCGAAAGAAAAGATATTTGTTGGGTTCCAGCACAACACCTTATTTGTGGCCTTCCAGCACCATCAGTTATGTCACCAGGCCGACAGTATCAATTCCAAGAAGTGACACTGAAGAAAGTGGCTACTAAATTCAATAATAAATAAGCAATAGTTGGAATTTGGCAATTCATACCAACATCATGGACTTTGGCTTGGGAACCATGTAAGATACCCACTTCAGGCTTAGGAACCTAGAATAAGCTGCCCAATCATTGGCTTGGGAACCGGACAGATACCCACACAAGGCTTTGGAACCTTAACGAAGAAACCAAACTAGAGGCTTGGGATCCTCAACCAGGAAACCCACCCGTGGCTGGTATTACACGGCTATCGGGCGTGACCCTATGGCGATGGGGTTACTGGTTCAAGTTTCTGAACTGGTAGTGACAATGTCACCATGGATCAACGCAATTTAGGTACTTATAATGCCTGTATAAAACAAACAAGATCAAAAATAATGGAATGCATGCGATATTGCGATAGCAGCATGTGATAGAAACGTTCTCAACTTTGTCCCATTTCTAAGGCCTTATATACCAGGGATGAAAAACCAGTCCTACTTTTTTAGGGGGATTAAAACATGCTCTTTCTAATGAAAATAATTTAAAACAGTTTCCAGAGGGTATATTTTTGTAAAAGTGGGCTAAATATACCCTGTTTTTAGCATTTTCGTAAAAATCATCAACTTTACACTCAATTCCTGAACTAATGAAAAATATTAGGAGTGTGAAATTTTATATTCGTTAACCTTGTATTGATAAGTTATTATGTGCAAAATTTCACGTATATCGTACTTTTACTTTCAGAGGTATAAAAAGCCAAATTTTTTCAAGTTGCAAATTTTTTAGGCCAAGTTTGATCCAAATTTTCTTCACGAGAATCGCTCATGAAGATTTGTTTATTATTTTGTTTAATAGAGCGCAAAAAGTTGTATAAGTTGGCAAAGTTTTGTTTCTCTCAACAAAATATTGGCAGAGATACTGTGTCTCAAAGTTGTCGAAATCTCGGAATCATAACATAGAAGGCTGCGGTATGGGGTCAAACAAATTACTAAATCTCAGCAAGTATTGCATGGATGAACGTAAAACTTTACCAATGTTCGTTGGGGACATGTGTGAATGTCCATACAAAATTTCATCAAAATCCGTGATGGTCGAGCAGGGCACTTCTCTGAAATCAGACCACTTGACATGGAATGACCCAAAAGCAAAATTAAATAAACCATAATAATAAAGTTCTAAATAAAAAAAAATATATATAAAAAAATATATAATATAGATATTATCTAGGTCTACCTAGACTAAACATAGTTTTGCTAAACAACTGAATAAAGATGCTGTGCTGTTTACCGACAATATTTGAGCCGAACATTTCCGATGCCACCCGAAGAGTCACTATCTGAATATAGTCATCCAATCAACTATTTATTGAAAATTCCTATCCCCTCACTGCATATTTAATAGATATTCCAATGGTCCAGTATAATTAAAAACAAAATTATTAATTTCTCGTTTCTGGTGGGACTTTTTTGAGATTTTCGATTTTTCTAGTTACGATGAAGGCATTTCCTACCTGTATGCAAAATTTCAACTCGGTAGCATGTCTGGAAGTGGGTTAGAATTTCCGGACATACCCACAAATAGTTTTATATATAAAGATAAACCGATGAATAGCGGAGCCATTTTTAACTTCTTAAGTTTAAAGTTTTATTAATTATTCTTATGTTGTGCCTATACATATATAAAACAAACATTTCTCACACCAATGTTATCAAATTCTTGTAGACACAATGTCATGACATTTAATTAATTTTGTATTTTTTAGGGTTTCGTCGATGATCACATTGACATCAATGATGACAAAAATTCAGAACGAGCTAAGCTACATAGAGACTGGGGTTCATTCAATAAATTTTACAAATCTCAACCAATGGACAGAATACGTAATTATTTTGGAATAAAAGTAGCAATTTACTTCCTCTGGCTTGGCTTTTACACTAATATGCTTACATATGCAACAATAGTAGGCGTTATATGTCTAATTTATGGTTCAGCATTAATGAGCAATGACCATCTTAGCAACGACATCTGTAACTCAAAATATATAATGTGTCCACAATGCGATACAGTTTGTGATTACTGGAAATTGTCAGATTCCTGTACATATTCAAGGATTACATTCTTATTCGATAATGACTTTACGGTAGTTTTCGCGTTTTGTATGAGTATATGGAGCACAATTTATTTAGAATTTTGGAAGAGACATTGTAATACAATTACACATAATTGGGGACTCATACAATTCGATTTACAAAGTGAATATCCTAGACCAGAGTACTTAAAAATGGAGAAAAAAAAGAATGGTCGTATATATTTCTGGAGAGATAAAATGCCGAATATTTTTTTGAGTTTTGGAATAGCTACATGTGTGGTAAGTAAAAGAAGGAATACCTTTTAGGACTTTGTAGGTACAACCACGAAACCCTTATAACATTACTCATATGCCTGTTATTATATGTCTGTTTGTTTGTCCATACGATAGAAATTGTGGTTAAACGACTGAACCTACCCAACTAACACAAAATGTGCAACATAAAACCTAAATGATATATAGCATATTTATTTTGGCAACAAATATGACTTAATTGTTTTATATAACCTTCAAATATACTAAATTGCTGTATAAGCAATTTGGTGTCGAAAAATAGTTTTAAAAATGTTCTATCAGCTTTAATATAAAGTAATTATACACTATATTTATTATTAATATTTTGTGACATTCAGCACTCATGTTATAAAGCTAAATTCTCATATAAAAGTTTTATAACATTATTTTAAAATTTGGTGGCATAAATATATCTATGGAAATCATTTATACAGCATATACTAGAACAACTTATAATGAACATAAAATAACCTAACCTAACCTAACCTAACCTAGGAATAGTTCAGATCCTGATAAACAATTTATTTTTTAGGATTTTTGCCTAAGAATTCTGAGAAGGTTTATAACATGCCGCCACTATATTACAAAGGTCTCGGGTTCGAGTTCCATTGAAAGCATGGGTGTTTTATAATAATAATAATATAACTTTATTTTAGGATGTCAAACAAGTTCATAATAAATAAAACATACTTCCTGATCAACGGCCATAATTGTTATGAAGAAAGGTTTATAACACTAGTAATAAAACCTAAATAAGAAATTAAGTTTAATATATAGTTTAATTATTTTTTTTTATTTTTTAATTTATGGCCTTTGCTGCTTTGGCAATTAGCCAGGACAATTTTAATTTCAGAAAATTTCCATGCCTGAACGGGATTTGAACCCGAGACCTTCGCAACGCAGAGCACATGTGTTACCACTACGCTACGCCGGTCGGCTAATATATAGTTATTATATAATCGATTTGAAAACAATTATAAAGCCAGTTTATAACTTTTATCTGATATTTTGATGTTATAAAAACTGCAATAGATACAACATAAGAATGCCTTATAAATATTTTATATTTCTTAAAAGAAAATAATTTTCAGACTATTGTGGTTCTTGCAATTTATTAGAATACTGTATAAAGAAAAGTAAATCTAAAACTTCAAGAAATGATAAAACAAAGCCGAAATCAACAAGCAAATTTATTTGTCACTTCTTCATGATTACTAAAGAACAACATGTCATTATCAAATAAAGCATTTATTAAATATGTTAAGGTCTAATAAATGCTTTAATTAGAAGGCAAGCAAATACATCGGTGCAATAATGCGACATTTTAATATCATAACCTAATAATAAATGAAAAATATTTTATAAAGTTTACAAGCAACTACTTTCAGCTTATAGCTGCGAAGCTAATTTTATTAAAATACATATAACACTGAAAGCAATAAATTGCACAAATATAAAATCAAAACGTTGTACACATATTATATTATAGTAAAGATTATATAATATATAAACCATTTAAATAATATTTTGGTTCTTTTGATGTCTAAATCATTTTTTAGTAGCTTAATAGGGTTTTTTAAGGTTTATAATCAAAACGGCCATATTTTTATGAACAATATAAATATAAAGTGACGTCTATTTTGGTTGAATGTATATTTTATATAGAAAAAAATAGTTTCTTTTTGCATTTTTCTTTTATTTTTTTATATTTTTCCCTTGAATACAAACTTTTCCCATTTATTGAAATAATAGAGTTATAATATTTTTTTTTCCTTTTTCTATAACATTTTTAATTTAATTAGCAAAAAATTAATATTTCTTTGGCGAGTTGTATATTTTGAATGTTTTACCTTATATTTTCACAGTAAATTGGCCTTCGTAAGAAAATTTTACTTCAGAAGTAGCAATAGGATAAATATAAAAATGCATATTTGTTTCATTGTCATAGTGATTTTATAGTGAACTATTTTTCATTTATATGTATCGCAGGTGCCATTAGGTTTTTAAAATGTTGCGTATGCAATATTAATATAGCCAAAAGGTTTTATAAACCTGCGCCTATTTTGGAAGTTTAAGTGTTTTTTGTTGTTGCTCCATAGACATTCTTGCTGCTGAATTATAAAGCTATCAGTTGTATAATATTGCTGTAAAAATGTTTATACAATTTTTATAAAGTAATTTGTGCTAGTTGGGTAGAAAGTTGAAATGTTGTATACATCTATAAATCTTTAACCAGCACTTAGGAAAATACCAAGATTTTAAAAAAGTGTATCGAGCCAAATATATAAAAAAATTTCTTTATCAAAAAGATTTGTTTTTTAATCTTGAGTGAGGTATCAAATGAAAGCTCTGACAAACGATGCGCATTAACAAACTCAATTCTTTTGAGACGATTTTCGCAAAATTGCATCAAAAACATTTATTCTCCACCTTCTTTTTCAAAAGGTTTGGTTTAAAAATATGATATAATGTATGGTAATATACATTAATGAATTGAAATAGTACGCTCGGAATTTTTAATCAAATTATTTTTTCGGAGGTTATCGAATTATTTGCAATACCGTGCTTACAAAATTTATCTGACTGAGTCGAGCACTAGATAGCTATAGTTGGGACTTGATACGAGCACATCTCTTTTTCAAAATTTATGATTCTTAACATATAACCACAATTTGTTATCAGTTGGTAAATACCTACAAAAGCCATGAAATGTGTAAAATTCATATCAGTGTACTCTATAAGCATTATGTTTTTAGGTGATAATCGCACTGGCAGCAGTATTTTCTGTAATCATCTACCGAATGGCAGTCCGAACTTCCAAATATATATACGGAGAAGAAAGTACCTATTCTGGTTTCTTTATTCCTGTGACTGCTGGCATTATTAATTTAGTAGCTATATTTATATTAAATTTCATCTATGACCGCTTAGCGAAGAAACTAACTGAAAAAGAATACCAAAGAACGCAGCAGGAATTTGATAACAGTTTAATAATTAAGATTTACATATTTCAATTTATAAATTTTTATTCTTCAATATTTTATATTGCTTTTATAAAAGGAAATTTTATTGGATATCCTGGAAATTACAATAGGATATTTAATTTCAGACAGGAAGAGGTATGTAATTTTATTAAATAGCTTATAATTTAAAAGCTACCTGCACTGTCTACGGAAGTAAAGGCTGTTTTACTACACTTTTCCACTTTTCACTACACCAGAGTTTCCCAAATTTTGCTCCGCGGAGCACCATGTGTATATATATATATACATATATACATATAGCAACGATATTGCTCTGCGACGGATTCTTCTCATGAAACGTGCTCCGCGTGCTGGCGCAAAAAGTTTGGGAAACTTTGCACGACACTATCAATTCTTACTTCATTCAAACTTGTAAACTTTTTTCTGCCAACTTAACAATTTGTTCGATAAAAGTTTGGTTACAATTGAATGGTAACCAAACACCATCATCCTGAAACGATTATGCACATTCTGTCTGCTTGCCCATCACTTGCAGCGTCGAGCCACGTGTCTCGACATAATGCTGCTCTCCACGTGCTTACCATCTTAGACAGGCCTATGGTATTGACCAAATGCCGGTTATACCATACGAATCGGTGATGGAAAATTCTAAGTACCGAATTTATTGGAATTACTCCTTCCCCACGTCGAGGTTACAGACAGCCACTAAACCGGACATAACCCTCCTGGATATCGAGACCAAACAGATGTTTGTGATCGAATTCTCAAGTCCAGCTGAGAAGAATATCTCTCTCAAGGAGGAGGAAAAGAGGTCCAAGTATATGGATCTCTTGTCCGAGCTTAGAATGCTGTATCCAGAGTATAAAGTTAAGCTTGTAGTCCTGATAGTTGGTGTTTTGGGTGGTATGAAAGCCTCCTATCGAAGAGAAATCGAGTCCATTCCCGCCTGCAGATCTTCTGCCACCTCTTTGATCTGCAGGATGTAGAAAGCAGTGCTGCTCGGGTCACTCCGCATTGTGCGGGTACCGGATCTGGCGTAATTTCCGCGTCTGGATATCACCAGGGTTTGGGATGCAGTCGTGTATATTTAGCTGCACTAGTCTCTAGTATGACGTGGCTCAAAAGGTTGTTGAAGTTTGCGATTAGTGGACGCTTGTCAAGACCTGACAAACCCCATAATAATAATAATAATAATCTGGATCTGGCGTAATTTCCGCGGCTGCATATCGCCAGGGTTTGGGATGCAATCGTGTGTATTTAGCTCCACTAGTCTCTAATATGACGCGGCTCAAAAGGTTGCTGAAGTTTGAGATAAGTGGACGCTTGTCAAGACCTGACAAACACCATAATAATAATAATAATAATAATAATAATAATAATAATAATAATAATAATAATAATAATAATAATAATAATATTTATTGGTAGACATACATTGGAAATGTTTGTACAAGAAAATTACAAAATGGAAATTATTAATAGCTTAGATATTATATGAAATATACATATGAAAAAAAATCAATACTTATACATGCAAAATTAATTTTTTTTACATATTAAAAAAAAATCATTAATTGGAAAACTGCAGGACATTTACATATATGTCTGTAAATTTTCCATTGAATTTATACATTCTGTAATGCTGTATGGAGCTAGTTCAATAAGAAAGTTTCGGATAACATTTTCAAATTTATTATGTGGCAGCTTTTGAACATTACCAGGGATTTTATTGTAAATATCATATTTTTGATAAATATTTTTCTTTGATATTTCCAGCCGATGAGTTGGTATTTTTATGTAGTGATTACATCGCGTATTTTGGGAGTGAGACTGTTTTTTAGGGTTTTGTAGGTATGACCAAAAAACCCTTATACTGTCATTTTGTCGTCTGTCTGTCTGTCTGTCTGTCTGTCTGTCTGTCTGTCTGTCTGTTCGGTAAAAATTGTAGCCAAACGGCTAAACCTAAAGAGTTGAAATTTGGCATGCTTATACAACTCTTTGACCCGCACATAGGAAAAATACTAAAACATCTAAAAAACATATCCCCCTAAAAATATAAACAAATATGTGCTCATCGAAAAAAAAAATATTTTTTTATAATTCTGAGTAGGGTATCAAATGAAAGCCCTTGGTACGTGGATTAACGATCAAATTTTTATTTTTGCAAAATAAATTATTTTGAAGCGATTTTTGCCAAAATTGTGCAAAAATTTTTTTGTCCCACACCCTGTAGCCCAAATGGTTTAAACTAAAAATCTGAAAAAATTCTAAGTAATGTACATTGGTGTGAACCGGAATAGTTCAACAGGAATTTTTGATCAGATTAGGTTTTTGGAAAAAAAAGCATTTTTTGTGATTTTTGGCTAATAATGTACACAAGTTATAGCTTTGTAACAAGCAACACTCTAACGTGTGTGCTGGTCTAGTGGTATTTGACGCTGACTTTTCACCCATGTAACTCGATCCGATAGGGATCGAACCCTGGAGAAGAGACTATATTTTTTTTTTTTTAAATTTCTATGTTGTTTAAATTATTTTTTCAAAATTCTAATTATATTTTGGCAAATGTTGCATTTAATTTTTAAAAGCGTAAATTTAATAGCCAGTGGAAATTGTTTAAATTATAATTTAGTTCTGTTTCAATGTACACGAAATCAGAGGGGCGGAACTTATAACAACCAATGGAAGCCATAGGCGCAATTTTGAAATTCTTAATGAACCTTGCTATATAAAAAAAAAATACTGCACATATTTAGAAACCTAAATAATGGTATTAGGCGTTCGAATTAAAATTAACAAAAAAAATATTTTATTATAAAATTTGTTTTCGCATTCAAAATAATCATCATTCACTTACTAAATACCTGCAAAACCCTGAAATGTGTGAAAATTCACACTTCACATCAATTTTTTAGAATTAAGTTTTCAGAGTTTATGTGCACTTTGACTACAATAGCATGAACGTACGCTGCGTAGATTGTAAAAATACTTTGTTTTTTAAATAAAGGTTTGCATGTTTCTTTCGGTCCTACTGATTCTATTGCTCGAAGAGCTTTTTTTTGCTGAATAAATAGTTTATTCAGTGAGGTTCCACATCTCCATATTGTTAAGTCATAAATCAAAACTGTATGGAAAAGGGCGAAATAGGTCATACGGCGCGTATGACCTAAATGCTGAAGCGGCGCGCTTCAGCATTTACATTTTGTTTAATTTTTTATTTCTTATTCCATAGATCGATTTTGATAGTTTTGTACTTAAATATTTAACGTGTGCATTCCATGTGAGTTGAGGGTCGAGATGGATTCCCAAAAATTTTATTTCAGTTTGGTCAGTTAGTATAGTCTGGCAGGCAGTGAAGCTCATTGGAATTGTTTTGGACTCATTTAGAATCAGTTCGTTTGCATTAAACCAATCTTTAGCTTTAGTTAATAACTTTTGGGCAGAAATTCCTAGTACATCAGGCTGTTTCCCCTGGACTGTAAAAGTGGTATCGTCCGCAAAAAGAACTGTATGTGTACTCATGTTTGCGGGCAAATTATTTATAAAAAGTAGGAAGAGGAAAGGCCCTAAGATGGAGCCTTGTGGTATTCCTCGCGTTATAATTTCTGTCTTATTGTAGGTGTTATTATAGTAAGCTTGTTGTGTTCCATTTATTAAATAAGACTTTAAAAGCTCTAGACAGTTTCGTCTTATTCCATAGTAGCCCATCTTTTTAGCAATTTATTTGAAACTCAATCGAATGCTTTTGATGGGTCAACAAAAATACTCGTAGTCGTATATTTAGTTTCCATAGAGTTTGCAATGTAATTTATTAATTCCGAAATACCATCTACAGTACACAGATTTTTTTGAAAACTAAATTGCTATTGGGATTTAGTCTGTAGGATGTTCAAATAAAATAAATAAATAAATAATTATTTTTCTCATCGCCGAGTTGATCATCGTAGAGTTTACTTTCCCCGCGTTGACCATCGCTGAGTAGACCTGTTCTGTTCAAGCCGTCATCTCTTTCCGTCTTACCGCAGGGAGATAGTTAAAATTATAAGTTCGTCGTCTTATGTTTTTCTAGAGCATGCTCTATTTTTGTGCTCGGGTTTTTGTTATGTAAATGATAGTCTTCCACCCTTTGAACTTGACCTGTCATTTATATCATTAACATATATTAATCAAACTCTCGTTCTTATGAAGTTGCTATTATTGTTTTAATATTGCCTTCACATAATATTTCTTTATCATTATTGCCATATTTCAAATTATTTTTCCATTTTAGTGTTCTCCAGGTGGATGTCTGATGGAACTATGTATCCAACTAGCAATTGTTATGATTGGCAAACAGGCGGCCAACAATGTAATAGAAATATTGGTACCATATATGCAGAAGGTATACAAAACTTTGTCCAGCAAAGGAGAGGATGGTGGTGATTCCAATACCGATCACCAGGTGTATGCTGATCAGAAATTAAAAGCATGGACGTCCAGAGAACTATACCCAGAATATTTAGAAATGGGTAACCATATGCACCACAAAAAATTGAAACATATACATACATGGGTTGTTATTGGGAACTGTTTGCATTGCTTAAGCAAAACTCTTTTATTATAACAGATACAAAGATAATTATATAGAAAAGTTAAAATATTTTACTCCATTTCGTTTGCAGTTTTTGTGTTTTTGACAAAATTAATTATTTAATGTTAATTATGTTTTTAGTGTCGAACTCTGTCAGAGTAGCCTATCGACTAAAACCCTTATTTTTCTTCTTGGTCCGCCAAGGAACTGTCCTTCTTTGGACCTTACATTCTGGCGGTAAGCTAGATTTACTGTCTTGCATCCCTGGCTTGCATCAGCCGTTTTTCTCCCTCTTTCTTTTTCCTTATATTCCGAAACATCCGTCTTACTTCCTCCAGAGATTTTCTGCAGCTGAGCATCACGATTATCATGTTGTGTGGTGTTAGTAGTTGGTATATTGTTGCAGTCGTTTGTTGTGTAGCGAACCCGGTATGTTACTTTACAACATACCATTTATTTTCCACTAGGTAGCGACCCTGTGATATTATATGAAATCTGATCTCAAACTGAAATGAGATTTCTGACTAAAGGGGTTCGGGTAATAGGCGCGAGTGTTATCCAGGGTTCATCATAACGATATGTGAATTAAATGATATGTATTGTTGTACTTACCAACCGACTTATCAGGCATCTAATAATTAGTTTGGATCTTAAATGTTCAGTTTGTTAAATGTGAAGGTTTACACACGTTAAGACGGTTTAAAAATAATGAATTTAGTTTATTAATAGTAATACATATTTACAAATAGTTAAGTTTGAAAGATTAATGTGTAATTAAATTAATGAATAAATAAAACAAACAGAATCGAGTAGTCCACCAGAATGCCAACACAGTGCCTCTAAGAATTTAACAAATTAGATGTTAATGATCTACTCTTCAGAGAGACAGGAGTTTTTACAAAACATTTTTAGGCATTTCTAGGACAAACCCTTTTATTCATGGGGATGATAGTGTTCAAAGTTATTAAGCAATAACTCTGAACAAATGTCTCCTTGAACAATGAACCATTTAAAAATAATTTCTAAAGATACGTGCTGTAACGTAAAGTTTCTTATTTTATTTTATTATCTGAATTCTTAAAAAGATTTATTTTTAAAACACCCCTCGTAAAAAAACCAAAAAACGATGGCAACCCCTTTTAAAGAAATTCTCGCGACGGGTGTTTTGTGAAAGTTAGTCATTTTTCTGACAGACCATTCGATTCGTTACAGTTGCCTAATGTCAAGCCATCTATCGCAGACAAATAGTGTATGCTCCGCGGTGTCAATTGAGCCTCAGTAGGGTTAACTGTCTACTAGTTCTTTTTAAATCCTTTTGGTATACATTCTAAAGTTGTCGGTCTTGGTAGCGTAGAGGTAGCGCTCCTGCATCACGAGCCAAAGGTCCCGGGTTCGAATCCTGGTTAGGGCATAGATGTTTGTAAGCCACAGTGTAATTGGAATATTGAGTCCTGTTCTGAGGTTAAAAAAAAAGAACCCATGTGCGGTCAGGGCTTACGTGAAAAAGTAATCAAGTGTGCTGAAAAAGTACAAGCTATCCAATCCTAGACGTTCGGGATGAGCTTTTTTGTCCACTGCCCTTTTTCAGTGTTGTTCTTCCAGTCTTCCTACCATCTTTTAATGGAGCACACTATGGTTGTGGTGCGTGCCTGACTGCCACCTCCTATCTCGTACGAGGTCTACATTTTAAGTTTTTACAAAAACTAAGAAAAAAAAAAATTTGTTTGAAACCAACTGTTTTATTGCTTTTCAAAATATTCTCCTTTAAGATTTATACACTTTTAAATGCGTTCAAAGCAATTCTCAAAACATTTTTTCCACTCTGAAGTTGGTATCTCAAAATCATGAGTTTCGAAGCCTTCAACAGTGATCAAAATCGCTGTCCACGCATTTTTTGTTTGACATTGGGGAACAAAAAAAGTCGTAAAGTTATAAATCAGGTGAATACGGACAACGAGACATTAATTCGATTTTTTTCTCCTTCAAATAATCAATTGTTTGACGTGCTGTGTGGGAACTTGCATTGTCATGATGAAGAATGATGCGACGTTTTTGGTTGTTTTTCCTAATTTTGTCGATGATTTCTGGCAAACAAATTGTTGTATACCATTCAGCATTATGTTCTCCGATCCTCTAAAGGAATGGTTGCGACATATCCAGTACAACCGAAGAAACAAGCAATCATTTTCTTGGAAGTACTTTGTGAACGAACAACTTTTGTGGGTTTCGGTTCATCTTGGAATGCCCAAACAGTGAATTGTTGCTTAGTTTCAGGTTCATATGAATAAATCCAAGTTCAATCACCTGTAACGATGTTGTATACGGATTTTGAATTGCCTAGGTTGAATTTTTTAGCATTCCCTTACACCAATCAACACAGGACTTTTTTTGTTTTTTGAGTTTTGGTCAAATTATGCGGAATTGTCGGGAACAGATCTTTTTCACAGCTAAATGGTCATGTAAAATCGAATGTATTGCATTCTGCGATTTGCCAAAAGATGTCTCTATCTCACGGTAAGTCACATGCCGATCTTCTTCAATCATTTTGCGCACAGCATCGATGTTTTTTTGAATCACAACCGATTTTGGTCGATCTTCACGAGATTCATCACTGAAGGACGCACTTTTCTGATGATGCTTCATTACCAAAAGTTGAACGAAGCGAATTTATGCATTGTTAAAATCGTAAAAAAATCATCCAACGAAAACTTGCATGAGTAATATCCATTTTTTCCACAAAATTGGTTTTTTTAAACGCTCACTGTCAACAAACTACTCAGTCAATTTATAAGCTGCCACTGACTTCACAATAACAAATGTCAAATTTTACGAATATAGTAATGACACATTTCAATATTGCCATCTAGTGGTTTTTTGTAAAAACATAAAAGGTAACCCTCGTATAAGATAAATATAACACACAAGTGTGTAAATAACCACTGATAATAATAATTGTAAAAGAGTGATATTAATAAGTCGTGCACAGACTTTATCGTATATATTGGGTCTTTTGATCAAATTTATTTTTTATAAAGATTTGAGACCGAGACACTAAAATTATTTGTTGGGACGCTGGGACAAATGATTCAAAATCAAAATTGCCCTGGCCAAACTGGGACATCAGCTCACTATTTCTTAATAAACAAAGCAAAATTCATTCAATTCAGATAATAATTAACAATAATATTAAGTTGTAATAAATTCTTTCAAAGAGATAATTGACAATAACAAACACGAAATAAGTTTAATACATTAACAAAACAATAATCAATTCTTAATGTAACAGACCATACTCGGCAAAATACTTTTTTAAATATTCGGATCCAGTTCTTTCTGAGAATTAAACTGTTCACGCAGTAGACAAATCGTACCTAATGTCTTATCACTCAGACTTGTTCGAATTTTCGTACATATTGCCCCTGCAGAAGAAAATGCTCTTTCTGCCTAGACACTTGTAGGTTTCACTGTGTTGTAAGAAATTACCGAAATTACCGTAAAATAATAATAATTCTTTATTTCCACTAGGCCTTGCGGCGTTTAGGGGTTTAGCTGTTACATGGAAATAGAAATAATCAATACATTACAATTTGAGTATATTCAATAATTTTATATGAATTTCTTTATTCTTCATTCTTTCTCAGGTGTCCCTTTTTTTTCCTCCTGGGTCTCCGGTCTCCTTCCTTCTTGACTCCAGTTCTTCCGCCCCTCTTTCGTCTCTTTTTCGCTTCTCTTCCTTCTCTTCTTTCCTCCACCTTCTTTCTTTATGTTCTCAGTTCTGACTTACCACTCCGCATTCCTACATTTTTTCCTCGATTACTCTCGCCCATCTTTCTCCCTTTCCTTCTTCACTCAACAGCTCCTTTATCTCTTCCTCCCATGTTATCATCTTTCCACATCTTTTTGTTAGATATTCCAAGGATTCTTCCTCCTCCCTACACATACTGCATGGCCCTATCCTCTGGTTTTGCCCCATACCTGTTGCTTCGTTCTTCATTTCCACATCTTAATCTGGCAATCCTCCTAACTCTGCCTTCTGCCTTTCCTCTCCTCCCTTTCAAATATTTAGGTATTCCTACCGTCCTTATCTCTCTATACCTTTTCACATTCTTTGAATTTTCTATTCTTACTGTTCTTTCCCGCTCCTGTACTTCCTTGTCTCTCCTCCTCAATTCTTCTACTATGTTTCTTCCTCTGTTTCTCTTTCGCTCAGCTTCCCTTGTGTCCATCCCACATCTCCAATAGCACTCTTTCCTTGTCTCTACCCATTCTGACAGTTTACCCTTTTGTTCTTCATTCATTCTTTCTTCCCAGCATTCTTTTAATATCTTCCTTCTTTCGTACCTTCTTATTTTCTCCTCATACATCGCCGCCCTCGCCCCGGCTCCCACTCTCAGATTTTCCCTCTTCATTTCCTCCCTAATTATATATCTTGGTGTCCTTCTGTCTAATCCCATAATTCATCTCATTGTGCCCTTTCTACCATCTCCTATTCCTTCCATCTCCAAATCTCTACTCCGTACATGAGGATACTTTTCACTATCACGTCGAATAATTTCATCCTCCACTTAATATCGTCGTTAAATCTCTTCTCTCCTTTGTCCCATAGCTTCCCCATAACCATTCTTACTTTCATCACTCTTTCCCTAACGTGCTGCTCAGCCCTGTTGTTCCTCGTTAGAACGTATCCTAGGTACTTCATACTTTTCACTTCTTCAATTTCTGTCCCTGACCATTCCCATCTTATTTTCTTGTTCTTTCCTCCTCTCTTTCCAAACACCATCACCTTCGTCTTATCTCTGTTTAAATCCACTTTTTTCCTTTTAAAGTACTTGTCCGCCCTGACCATCATCCTCTTTAATCCAAGCTCATTCTCTGCTATCAGAGTCAGATCATCAGCGTACCCCATTGTCCAATACTTCTTCCTTCCCACAACCACTCCTCCATCTTGCCCCTTCCTCACTGTTTCCTCCAGGTCAGCTACGTATATGTTGAATAGTGTTGGGCTCAGCGGACCCAACTGGTACTTGTTGTCAAAATTTACTTGTAATTTCGGTAATTATTTATTGGCCGATAAAACAGGTCAACCGGTCAACCGTTTACCGGTAATGAAACCACTTGTATTAAGCAAAACCTTCAAATCTACTTCATACTTTTACTAAATCAATAATGTTAATGAAATACTAATGTAATCATTTTGTTTCAGTTATCCAATATGGCTTCGTAACTCTCTTCGTAACAGCTTTTCCACTAGCTCCATTGTTCGCTTTAATCAACAATATCATAGAAATTCGTTTGGACGCCAAAAAATTCCTTACTTACTATCGTCGACCAGTTGCAGAAAGAGTAAAAGACATTGGGGTTTGGTACAATATTATAAATCTCGTAGGAAAACTTTCTGTTATATCAAACGCCTTCATTATAGCATTTAGTTCGAATTTCATTCCAGAACTTGTTTATAAAATGGCTGTAAGTCCAGAATTTTCAAAAGAGGGTTATCTAGATTTTAGTTTATCAGTATTTAATGTTAAAGATTTGGAGGATCCACCAGAAAATTCCAAGTTTTCAGGAATAACTAATTGCACCTATTCAGGGTTTAGAACTGGACCTAATGACAATAATAAGTATTCTACAACAAATATGTATTGGCATGTTCTGGCTGCTAGGTTGGCATTTGTGGTTATATATCAGATTATTGTTAATTTTGTGATTATGGCTATAAAATGGGCAGTTCCAGACGTACCTAATAAAGTACGGAAACTAATTAAAAAGGAAAATGAGTTTATTAAAAATTACTTGGTTAAAAAAGAATAGTGTAAGCATTCGTGCACCCAGAATTTTTCTTGGGGTGGGATTCAGAAGCCAAAATTTTTTCCAAAAGAGGTTCATTAGCCAAAAATATTCTTGGGGGGCTCATGTTCAATTACAAGACAAATGTGTAGCTTAAAAATGTTTTTTAGTGCTGGGGGGGGGGGGGGATGCCAGTCCATGAGCCCCCTAGGTCAAGGAAACAAAAAGAGTTGTGGTAATTTATTAATGCGACTGCTGTGATATTTAAAATTTACAGGCAAGTTGTTTCCTTATGGATTATTATTTAATTCAGTGTTTGATCGACAAATCAAAAGTTTTGCTCAGTAGTATTTGTTAAGGTTTTAATTATTTTTTGATCAGTAAAAATCATGACGCGCTCAGTTAATATTTTATTTTGCAAAATTATTTTGCTATAGTGTACGAGGTATAATCAAAAAATACGGTGAATGATTTTATTACGAACAAAATAATAAGCTTATTTCACATTTGAATTAATCTTCTTCAAAGTACTCCTTGGCTAGCGATGCACTTATCCCAACGTTGATTCCATGATTGGAAGCATTTGCAGAAGGCTTTTTCCGAAAGGGCCTTCAGCTGCTCCGTTGTGGACCTCTCAATGTTGGCAATGGTATCAAAACGTTTTCCTTTTAGCCCGGTTTTTATTTTTGGGAAGAGCCAGGAGTCGCATGGTGCTAAATCCGGAGAGTAAGGCGGATGTGGACAGACAGCAACCTTTTTTCCGGCCAAAAACTTGCGGGTTAGAAGTCTGGGAACAAATTTCGTACTCACTCGTCACATTTTCAAATTATCGGTTAAAATGCTTTGCACCAACCCGTAGGAGATGTTCAGTTCTTCGGTAAGCTCTCGAATAGTCAATCGTCTGTTTGAACGAATCATTTTTACCACTTTTTGCACGTTTTCGTCTGTTTTTGAGGTCGAAGGACGTCCCGAGCGTTGCTCGTCTTCAACCGTTTCCGATTTTAAATCGCTCATACCACTTGTAAACAGTCTTCAGAGTCACCACATTATCACCATACACTGATTTTAACATTTCATGAGCTTATTTGGCACTTTTTTGCAACTTTAAACAGAACTTAATGTTAACGCGTTGTACAAAAACCATAATGCGCGCCAGACACGGTAAACACGACCTCACTCTTCCAAGCTCTGGAAGCCGACTGACAAGTCACAACTTGTTCAAACTTGACACTGACTATCTCAACGGATCAGACTATTGGACTTATACCATCAAATGGATGTAGCGTCAGCAGTTGCTGCTATAAAAATTCATTCACCGTATTTTTTGATCACACCTCGTATATCAAACTTTTGGCGCAAGATCTAATTGTTAATAAAGATGTAATAAAGGGACTGACATAATTAATGTTACACATATAAATTATTTTAGAGAATAAAAGTAAAGAACTATTCCTTTGTTGTTAGGGATCGTAGGTATGATCAAGAAACTCATATTCTGTCTGTCTGTTTGTACGGTCGAAATTGTGGCCAAACGACTGGTCCTAGAGACTTTATTTACATTGCTCTAAAAGTATAAGCAAATATTTTGTTTGTATATTAATTTAAGTATTTAACGAAAAAAGATATATTTTTTAAAATTATGTGTGGGGTATTAAATGATAGATCTTGGTGGCAAAGTACTATTTTTTGGCAAATAATACCTCGTAAAATATTTTGTAGAGGGTCGTTCCTAGGTTGTTAGCCGTACCTAGGTTGTTGTTATGTTTAGTTAAAACAGTATCGTCGCCCTTATTAATTAAATATTATATAATAAAGAATTTGATATGTTACGTTTACATTTTTTATATCTGTATTTACAAAGTTTTAAATATTTATCACGCAAAATAAATTTTTCAATTTTTATTTTCATGAAATAAAATAAAGGCCCTTAAAAATAAACGATTTTATTTAATTTGAATATTTTATGCCATATATAAATATAAAACTATTAATACATAATACAGACAACTATTAGGGCCGAATTCATAAACGTTCCTAATCCTCACCTCATCCTCACCTCATCCTCACTTCATTCTCACTTCATCCTCAGCTCAACCTCACCTCATCTCAAACTCATTATAGGTTGAGTAGTTCTCTCACTCACTTTTGTTATTCATAAACAATTGTAAATGAGTCACTAAAGTACATTCAACATAAATATGAGATGACGTCACACTTAGTTAATTTAATTGCCAATGTTAAAATGTTACATAACCAAATTGTAAGCATTACTCAGTTGCTACATTTGGTTTATACCTCTTGGTTGGTATCTCTTTCCAACGGTGCCACTTTTAAAACAGCAGTTTGTCATGTTTGTTTGACATTAGAAAGAGTGAGGTTATGCTTACATTTTATTTTGAATTGTATCAAATATTATTATAATAAAAATGTTGAAAGCTCTTAGTAGCCGTGCTCAAAGGATTGTTTTGTCTCTTATTAAATGCTCTGCATCATAATTCACATAAGTTCCTTTCCTTCATAGGAAATATAGGTTTTCAATCTTCTTTTATGCTAGCTCCACACGCTCGTCCGAGCGGCTCGGACGCATCGTTCGGCGAACGATGGCGATACGAGCGCAGCGTCCACATGCTTCCCAAGACTTGTGATATGCTCAGTCATTGTTTAGACTTATAGCACGATGGGAGACGTAGAACTTGCAGCTTCGACAGCTTTGTGCGCTCTTATGCCGGCTCCACACATTGGCCGAGTCGACGCGAAACAGCACGAATCCGAGCGTGTAGAGGGGCTTCGTTCGCCGCGCGTCGGACAGTCGCTCGCGTTCGGCTTTCGTATCCTTTGATAAAAACCGACATAATACGGAGGCGAACGAAGCCTCTACACGCTCGGATTCGTGCTGTTTGGCGTCGACTCGGCCAATGTGTGGAGCTGGCATTAGAAGTAGTTGGATATAACCTAACTTTTTTGACAATTAACGAATTGGCAACACACCAATTTTTTCAACTGTGACGTCATCTCATAGTTATGTTGAATGGACTTTAAATTGAGGGACGGTTGAGGAAAAACGTCACTAATTTGATGACGTCAAAATAAAATAATAAGTAATTACTATGGAAACGTTTTGGTAGTGACTGTAATAAACATTTTGACAGTAGTGTATTGTCAAAAACTTAATTCGAAAAAATAATGTATATTTTATATATATTGTTATTAGTATCATGGCAACAATATTTATAACGGGTGTCGCTGTTCAATGCATACAGATGACGACACCTTCAAATGACAACTCTACTCCTAGGGGATGTAATTTTTATATAGATTAATTTTTACAATAGGCAAATAATCTAATTACCTAAGTAAAAGTATTAAGAAAATATGTAAACAAATAAGAAAACTGCGTACACATCAAGAGCTACTGCAATTGAAAAAGAATTAGAAGTCAGAATGAAGAGCTCAGAAAAAATATCCCGTAAAATAAAAAAATTCGTATCTTTCGTCTTAAAGAATATCGGCTTAAAATATATGTATAAACAACAGCTGCAAGTAGAAGAGCAAGAAATAAGAAAAAATATAGCCGAAGAATAATTAATACAAGAAACTTAAAAACAAAAAATTTTGAAAAACTTATAATGTAATTTATATAATTTATTATAAATAAATATACGACATAATTATACTTATGTACTTATAATCAATTTTTTATTAGTTTGTAAAATGGCGTGGAATAAAAGCTGCTTTTATAGCATTACCACCCAGTATAATTCCAGACAATCGATTTTCTTTAAATATCTTTTTAACAGAACTACTGTTAAATATCCTGCTATCATGGACAGAGCCTGGCCAGCGAATATCATTGTCCAAGACTTCACAGTTTGTACCTGCTACTACTTGCACGTTTAATTACATCTAGCCTTTTCTATTTCAAAATAGTTCCACATTTCTGCTTCCTGGATTTCCCATTTCGATATGTGTACCTTCAATCCAACCAGTGACTTCAGGAAAACCAGCGATATTAATTAAAGATATCCATAAAGATATTTTTTCGATATTCTCGTTAGTTCCGGGAAATATAACAAATCTACCTAGGTATACAGCAATATTTTCGGAAACTTATTATATTATTTTGCAGATCTAAAGTTGATTAAGTAAAAAGTCGCAATGTGTTCTCTTAAATAAAGATATATTATAATGAATTAAGAAAAATAATTTGTCATATCTAATAAAATTATGCCTGCTACAACTGGAGGAATAGGCATCCTATGCTTCTGTAGTACCCCAATTTTTGGATATACTGTAGGAAGTATTTTATGTGTTATAATGTTTCTTAAGAAATGAAATCTTTGAATAAGTTCATAGTCAGTGATATTTTGAAGAGGATCTTAAGCGTCGCGCATGGTTCTAGGACACTAACCCCCGGGACACTAACCCCCGGAACACTAACCCCCGGTACATTAACCCCCCGTCAATAACCCCCGGGACATTACCCCCATGTCAATAACCCCCCGTGCCATTAACCCCCTGGACAATAACCCCCGTGCTATTTACCTCCAGACATTAACCCCCCGGCAACAACCCCGGTGCCATTAACCCTCCGTACCAATAACCCCTGGACCATTAACCCTCCGTACCAATAACCCCCGGGCCATTAACCCCCTGGCAATTGATTAAAAACACATTTTAGAAAACTGGCTCTAACGATCTTGATTAATTTTGTGAATGTGGGTTAACTAAAGTAATAATAAAACCTTATCAATATTTTCAAAAACCCACAAGGGCCCAGTGTAGAATTTTTTAATTAAAAATTGTGTCATTTTTAAGCCTAAAATGCTATTTAATAATTTAAATAATTTTTTTGGTTTACAATTTCGAGTTAATGGCATTTTTTCAATATTTTTAGATTCTTAAAAATTCAAGGTTGAAGACCTTTTTAGGGTTTTGTAGGTATGACCAAAAAACCCTTATACCGTCATTTTGTCGTCTGTCTGTCTGTCTGTCTGTCTGTCTGTCTGTCTGTCTGTCTGTCTGTCTGTCTGTTCGGTAAAAATTGTAGCCGAACGGCTAAACCTAGAGAGTTGAAATTTGGCATGCTTATACAACTCGTTGACCCGCACATAGGAAAAATACCAAAACATCTAAAAAACATATCCCCCTAAAAATATAAACAAATATGTGCTCATCGAAAAAAAAAATATTTTTTTTTAATTCTGAGTAGGGTATCAAATGAAAGCCCTTGGTACGTGGATTAACGATCAAATTTTTATTTTTCCAAAATAAATTATTTTGAAGCGATTTTTGCCAATATTGTGCAAAAGAAATTTTGTCCCACACCCTGTAGCCCAGATGGTTTAAACTAAAAATCTGAAAAAATTCTAAGTAATGTACATTGGTGTGAACCGGAATAGTTCAACAGGAATTTTTGATCAGATTATGTTTTTGGAAAAAAAAGCATTTTTTGTGTTTTTTTGCTAATAATGTTGACAACTTATAGTTATATAATATGCTAAACAGTAACGTGTTTCTTGGTGCTGTGGCTAAGATACTTGCGTTCTGTCCAAGAATTCGTAATCGAACTCATGTTCGAGTCCTACGTGAGGAGACAATATTATTTTTTATTTATTTTTTGCATTTTTATATTGTTTAAATTATTTTTTCAAAATTTTAATTATATTTTGGCAATTGTTGCATTTAATTTTTAATAGCGCAAATTTAATAACCAGTGGAAATTGTTGAAATTATAATTTAATTATATATTTGAATGTACACGAAATCAAAGGGGAGGAGCTATGACTAAAAACAACCAATGGAAGCCATAGGCGCAATTTTCAAAATCTTAATGAACCTTGATATATAAAAAAAAAAAATACTGCACATCTTTAAAAACTTAAATAATGGTAATAGGCATTCGAATTAAAATTCATAAAAAAATATTTTGTCATAAAATTTGTTTTGGCACCCCAAATAATCATCATTCACTTACTAAATACCTGCAAAACCCTGAAATGTGTGAAAATTCACACTTCACATCAATTTTTTTAAGGTTAACTTACATAAATCAATTTTTCTCAAAAATGACTAACGATTTTGATCAATTTTTTTTGTGTGAATGTGAGTCAAGGGATGTAATAATACGCCCTTATCAATATTTTCAAAAATTCATAGGGGCCCAATGGAGAATTTTTTATTGAAAATTGTATTGTTTCCGAGCCTTAAATGGAATTTAAATATTTTTAATAATGTTTTGGTTTACAATTTCGAGTTGATGGCTTTTTCGATATTATTTGAGTTTTAAAAATTCAAGGTTGAAGACATTTTTTCAGATTAATGTATAAAAATCGAATTTTCTTTTCTCAATTATCAAGTTACGTAAGTATAAAACAAATTAATTTAAGATATAAATAAAATAATATTAAAATAAATACTAATAAATTTATTTTTAAGGGAACTATTTACTTCATGTATTCGATACGAAGAAGTCTGTCAACTTTTGTTGACCACTGGTTATTCTTAACTTTTAATTACACTAATTCTTACCAATTATAAGTTTTCGTGATTACTAATAGGGGAAACACTACAGTTATTGGACAGTTAAGGAATTTGGAACTTTAAAATATTCGTAAAATTCATATTTTGCAAACTACGTTTCAGAGACAGGAGATTTGTAAAGTATAACCATTACTTGTTCCATTGCATATATTAAATTTATATTAAAATGTAAATTACCAAATTTTAGTAACAAAATATAAATATACTGCAAAATGCACAATTATTGGACAATTATTATAGTTACTGGACACATGAAATTAGTTATTGGACACTTTAAAAAAACGAATTTAACTAATAAAAATAATTTATATTGGCTTTTTAGTAGCTTTTACTTTGGATGAAGAAAAAAATAATAATATTATGTGATTTAAAAAAAGTACTTATTACATTTTTTATTTTCATTTTGGTATAAATTTAATAATTCTTCACTATTCGCGTTATAGTAATTTTTGAATTATTAGAATCATTGCTGGTATTATCTGATAAACAAATGTTCGATTCTTCTTTATAGCATTGATGACATGTGAAGAGATGTGTCTCTCGTGAAGAATAGGGACACATGAGATAAGGATTATTCTTCTTCGTTTTAATTACTTGATTCTGTTTTTTAGCAGCTCATTTTTCTTCGCGTGTTCTTTTCTTCCTTTAGGGTGTTCTTTCCTTATCTTCCTCTTCTTTAAAAGTTCGTTTCACTTCGTACATTTTTTGAAATTTTTTAGCCGTAATGGCAAAAGACTTTCTATATTTTCCTTATTTTTGCGTGCTGGTGACTCGGGCATAACTAGATAATTTCCTATAAATGGCGAGTGAACTCTCTTGATTTCTGGTCCTGATTCAGAAGTACTGAAATCATGATTTTTTGTTTCACAGACAAATGCAGGCTATTTTGTATAGGAGTACCATTATTATTAATTGAAGACTGAACATTCGCATGTTGTATAACAATATTTTCAATGATATTTTTTTGTCTGCTAGGTACAGAAATACAAAATAAAATTCCTGTTTTTATCATTATCGTTTATTGTATTTTGAAAATGTTTCCAAACTTGGTACAAATCCAGCAAGTTTCCATCTATTTCATTATAAAAAATGTCATCAAGTGTTCTAAAATTCTGTATTCTTTCTATACCCACAATATTAATAAACTCGCCATAATTAATAGATACCTATTGGATAGTTTCAGGTAAATTATTATTATCATCATTTGATTTTGCTTCTCCTAAATATTTGGTGTAGTCTATAGCGTCTGGATTAAAGGGATATAATTCGCAAGCCGTAAACCCGTTAATAAGAGTTTCTTGTTTAACATTTTCTTTAATAGCTGTTTGTAAAAGAGGAGTAAAGGTTTTGAAAAGAACGTGCCCAAATAAAATACCTAGTTACTGGACATATAAATTACAGTTATTGGACAGATGTACAATAACTGTCCCAAATGAGCAAAATTTGAAATAAAAACTACAGTATATTTCATATGCAGCCATTGCTAATTTAGCCAGTTTTCATTAAGTTTGAGGGACACAAATAGAGGGAGGTTTAAATATTAGTATTTTATTGATACAGTTATTGGACAATGTCAGTATTAGAATTGAGGTGAGAAAAAAACGGTAAACTTGATTCTAATATCCTAAATAATACCTCAATTAACATTTAATATACTGTAATATATTTTATTTCTCTATTAACATTTGTTTTTTTTTTCATTTTTTTTTTAATTCTTTACATAAATCTGTACATTATTATTATTATTATTTTTTCCAAATATTGATTATTTTTATAAATAACATTTAGCTTATTTTGTTGTAAACTATTCTTTATTGAGTATTTTAATTGATAGAATAACTTAAACGTACAAAAGAAACCATACGCTATTTATTTTCATTTATTTTTTTATATCCCTAGACTTTTCCGATGTGTGTAGGTATATTTCTACCTGAGGAACTCATACTTCGTAGTTTTTCTTTTTTAAAGATTGTTTTATTGTTAAGTAAAGTGAGATATTTCAAGTTTATATGTATGTATGTAGCGACACCAAAGCCCGCCAAATATCTATCTTATAATAGACTTTCAACAAATAAAGACAAAATTCAATTCATTTCAACAAATATTATAACCCTTCAACAAAAAACAATTATTTATTCATTCCAAACAAATTTTCTTACATACGTTTTTCATATAACATAAATAATAAATGATTTAGAGTTTTTTAATTTTAAACTATTTTTATCGTATACGTTTTTGCTGTTAAATCAATAATAAGGGAAACATTTCAAGATTTAAGTTTTAGGGCAGCTGTCAAACAAAAACCGACACGGGACAGAGCAAAAAATATTGAGAAACGAAGCGATAAACAAGAGACATCCAAAAGATTCGACGTGCAAAGGAAAGACATCCAGAAGATCCAGCAAAAATAAGGAATTGGCTACGCAGGCACATAAATGAACTTCGCGGGCTGATTCTGTCCCGCAGGCCGTAGTTTGTCTAAGTTTGTTTTAGGGTGTCCCTCCGTAACTCCCCAAATATTTATCCAATTGAAAAAATATGTAGAAAGAAAAATATTTGGTTTCTTATTATAAATAATTTTTGTTATGGATGTTTTCTCTGTTAAGTAAATAATAAGGAAGATATTCTAAGTTTTCAGTTTTAGGTTATCCTTCCGTAATTCTCCAAATATTCATTAAATTGAACAATTGCATAGAATAGAAAAGTTCTGTTTTCTGTAAAGATGCGGCACGCAGTGTATGGATTTATTGTGTGGAAACTTACTTTTTTGAATTAGAAGACGAATTTAATCACCACGCTCCGGATAATCGATTAAAAAGAATTATCTCCGGTTTTTTTGGACTCTGCTTATTACCACATATATTTCGTGATATGCTTCTATCGCAATATTTTGAACAATTACTAGTTGGCAACAACTGATAACACTGATAAATATAAGATAACTTTAATTAACAATTATCACAAATTATGAAACATATACGAAATTATTTAGTGTTAGTGCATTAGATTAATAGTTATGGCAATTAAAAATGGTAACAAAGTGACAATATGAATAATTGATTTTTTTCGTTTTCCCTATCTTGTGAAAAATGAGGTAAATGCAAATATTAATTCTGAACATATTTAGTAATTATAAAATTGCACACAGTGAACAGGAACAAATAATTTAATCGTGATACTATACTCTATTCGCAAAGAAGATGAAGTTGATGTAAACTTTAAAGCTACGTCACTCTGGCTGTGATTTGACGAATATACATTAAAGTGATTTAAATGTATTTTGGTCTATTTAGAACAAGAGTGACATACGAGTACTTCAAATGTTTACATTTACTGCATATTCTCCGCGAATAGAACATAGATTTAATTTCTGTAAACTTTTACAAAAATTAAACACAATTATTAAAAAATTGAAACACAATTAAACACAATTATAAATTGTAAAATAAGGTAAATTTTACTTAAATTGAACATTATTGTTTTTGCTTTATTGCTTTATTTATTAATTTATTTTTTTAATTATTTGAATTTGTATTGATATTATTTTTTGCTGTAAGGAAAAGATTTTTTTTCCTGTAAGGAAAAAAATAGATATACGTTCATTACAGGCCAGTGATTAGTAAATGTAGTACGTTCCCCACTCCTTTTTATTACACACCACTGACCTGTTACGTTATGGCTCATTACGTAATAAATTATGTCAAATTATTGTTAGATTGTAAAGGAAACTGGATTAAAATTAAATAATATATATGCTGTTCACTTTTGTAGAAACAAACTAAAAGAAAATTTCGATTTCAATAGTTTACACCTTTGAAATTGTTGGTATTAAAAAATTATAAAAAATGTCACTTTCTTAAAATGTCGATCCATTTGACATATGTCATAATGAAAAATGTTTCAATTTAAATTTTGAATTTTTAACCCCATAAATTAAAAATTTAATTTACTCCCTTATTATTGACTTTATTAGCAAAAATTTAACACCAAAAATTTATGTAACAAATATTGTCAAGAATAAGAGGACAAATCGAATTCTGATTAGATAAATATTTGGAGAGTATATATTTATATGGCGGAAAACCCCGAAAAATTCAAAATTTTAAAAATTAATATATCTTTTATTATAAAACTTTTACTAAGGTGTTTTAAGGTTTTTCGCCTTCTTTTGACCTGCAGTATCACCCATTAAAAAATAAATACGAAAACCGTAAACACCCTGTATAACAGTTATTCACTTAATACTTTAATCCGTGTAACCGTTATGTATCAGGCTTGGTTGGATTTTGAGTTTCTGCTAAAGTTGGTGATTTTTTCCATAATTCTTTCTATTTATTTCTTTTCTTCGTAAAGTTTCCTCTAATCTATTTCTCATTCTCAACCGAATTCTTCAGTTCTTCCCATCATACTGTCCTTGGCCTTCCTCTGCGATTTCTCTTATATGTTCTCGCTTCCATGTTTTTTTACTTCCCTGTCATTATTCATTCTGTTTACATGTCTATACCACCGTAGCTGTCTTTATTCAAAGATTTGCTAAACAGGTGTCGTGCTTAGACATAACCACACAAAACCAAGATATAAAGGACTGTTAAAGTGTAAATAGACTTTTATAAAACCATGTGAACTTGTAAATCAGGCTTTTAAATTTATGGTTAGGTTTCATTGTATTAACCCATTGCAACTCTAATGAAAAGACATAATTTGTTTATACATACGACTATAATCAATAACAAACTT
Organism: Liopterus haemorrhoidalis; assembly: GCA_963971575.1. NCBI lineage: Eukaryota > Metazoa > Arthropoda > Insecta > Coleoptera > Dytiscidae > Liopterus > Liopterus haemorrhoidalis. Next base: position 90,978,611 of record OZ020611.1, read on the forward strand.
GGGTTTTTGCAATGCATTCCCAGTCTGTCGGACAGTTTTTACAGAGTCTGTCATTTGAATGTCTGAATGAATAGTTGATAGCAGATGAATAGGCTTTTTGTCTATCCATCGTATTTCAGCTATATCATGGCTGAACAAAATATTGATGTCACGACGTTTCAATGATTTCTGTTTTTGATTTTTAATAATTATTAATTTGAAATTAATAATCTAAATATATTAGTCATTTTCAAGAATAAAGTTATGGTCAGTCAATGTAAAAAAATATCACTCAAAGACAAACCGGAGAATCGCCGGCTGTGTGGCTCAATGCTAAAATGACATTGGCCGGCGATTCGCCGATTCGAATATTTTGAAAGGTGCCATTTCAGAATTACCACTCTAAGATGATGTTATAAATATACAACAAAAAAGTTTGCCTCTTAGTTACGTATTACAAAATGAAACATACAGACTATTCCAAACGATTAGGCGTGCGACGGTTGGTGAATTTATGTACTGGCCATTTTATTCGTCTTGCCCTACGTTGTGTTTGTTTTTTAGGATTATTTTGCTTTACGTGTCAAATTCATGGCGATGCGTATTTTTTTAAAAACAAATGCATTATGTATTTTCCAACGTTTTGTAGAAAAAGAAATAAAAAATTGAATATATCAAAATTTTGATATTTTGACTGATACCATTACTGATCTTGTAATAATATGGGGATCACCAATCGCAATAAATGTAAATTTCAATGTTATTCTCCTATGTTCCGAGGTCCAATTTGTCACCTGTTTATCGGGACGCCGGGACAAAGATTCAAAACCCATGTGAACAATAAAGAACCGAAAACTACAAAACGTACAGGATAATTTTAAATATTGATATAATGCAATATTCGAGCCATCATAAGTACCACTCCAAAATATCTTGAACCGAATTACTATTATCTGCCATTTTTCTTTTATAATATACAGCCTTGGACAAATGTATGGAGCACCCTACGTTTTATTGAGTTTTAGGATTATTACAGGCAAAATGGTAAATAAAGTAATACATACAGCTTTTAATGACAACTTTAATCAAAATTATTTATATTTTGTGGTACCTCATCGTGCTATAAATACCGCACGTACCCTTTTAGGAATACTGTCCACAAGTTTTTTACGTATATCGGATTTTACATTGAACTATTCGTCCACAATAATTTTCTTCAATTCTTTTTTTGATTTGCATTTGTAAAGAGACACCTTGTTTATCAGAATCGACCATAAATTTTCAATTTGAGATAAATCTGGTTTCTAGGGGGCCATGCAAAAAGTGGAACATTGTTTTTAGAAACCCATTCATATGTTGCTTTGGCTTTGTGACAGGGAGCATTATTATTTTGTTGAAAAACATATTCTGGATTGTCTTCATCAAATAATTTTAATACTGATGACTCCAAAACTTCATTAAGCATGGCATTATAACGAGCAGAATAATGCGTCCCACGCACAAAAATATTTCGCTTAAGCCACTGGCGAACATGCACCCCTAGATCATGATGCTACCACCACCAAATTTGACCGTATGGATGATGCTATCAGAATGAAAAATTTCACCCGGCCTACGTCTTACAAAGATGGCTCCAGGTTGTCCAGAAAACTGATCCACAAAAGAAGAAAACAAACATTAATTTCGTAAATTTATAGTAAATTAAATTTTATATTGTTAGTGCAATAATTGCTTAGAACTGTATTTTTCTGTTAGAGTCGTAAGTACATTAAACCATTACAATGCGATCATCTATATTGGACTCATCAGATCAAATGATTTTCGCTCATTCATCAGGTGTCCAATTTAAATATCTTTTGGCCCACTAAAGGCGAAGTTTTTGTGTCGCTCGGTCAACAGTTGTTTTCGGCGAGCTCTTCTTCCATGCAAATTAGATTCCACTAGATGTCTACTAATTGTTTTAGAAGAAATTTTAACGTCTCTATGCTCCCACAGATCACCAGCCAACTCTTTTAACGATATTGAGCGTTTACGAAGGCACTTCTCTTTATAAAACGATCATCTCTGGAAATGGGTGCACGTTTTCTTCCGGTTTTTGGTCTGTTTTCATAAGTATCAGTCTCTTGGAACCTTTTGATGGTAATTTGCACGGCTTTTCTTGAACACTCCCTTTTTTTAAAGTTTCACCTGCGACTGTCCTTAATATAATTAAAAATATTCACTTGAACTTAATGAAACATGAAAAAGACAGTGTTCACTTCAAACGCATGTGTAATAATGATCCAAGCCCTAGTTGTTTATTTTTATGTAAACAAAACGTAACAGATCTGAGCCTATATTTATTTGTTTTTCAAGATTTATCATAACTCTGTTTACATTTTCGGTTATCTGATTAGACATACGTCTTTTAGAATGTGTCAATGATATTTTAAAAACATTTTGTCAAATATATACAAGTTACAATTTTACATAGGCACATAAATTTATATGTTATATTATAACTGCATGGGTGGTCCATACATTTGTACAAAGCTGTATGTTTACAAATTATGTTATATTAGTGTTATAATCTTTTCAAATTACTTAAATTTGTTTCCCAAAATATTTAATAGATAGTGTCGTAAAATTTATACTACACATTTTTTAGCTTTAGTCTGTTTCTTTTGTTTAACCGGAACTAATAATTTTTATTAAATAAATGAGGCTTTTGATCATTTTGTTCAGCAAACGCCCACTTTTATCAATAAAAAGTAAGCTCGTGACAACTTACAAAAATATATATTTTTATTTAGTTCCGCTTAAACGTTTGGAATAGCACATATTTTCGGTTATGCAATAAACCTTATGTAAAATCACCTGCATTTGATTACTTGTTGTAAAAATGTTATTATGTTTTAGTTCTTCTTATATATCCACTACAGAAATGAGTGATGACGATAAGCTGGTAGATTATGTTTTAATATTTAGTGAAACAAATGACCGCAGCATTGTTAGAAGAAGAAATGTATACATAGATAATTTAAGAAAAAAAGGACTGAAACTTATTGAAGATGATGTTCCTGATAAAACAAATATTGGGCGAACTTTAATCAAGTACTACAAAGTTTACATACCACGAGAGGTGTTGGAGAAATATGGTGAAATATTACAAATACGCATGCCAGTTAAACCGGTAATTTATTTACATATATACGAACGCTGCCCACTAAGTTCTTCGCCTTGCCCACTAATGAAATTATTGGCGGCAATAATATTTTGTTTTTGAGTTAAACATCTCTCATAAATAACCATAAGATATAGCAAGTCATTCTGTCAAATAGTTCGTTGTATATAATTGTATAAAATATACTAGTTGTGTGTATTTTGTAAAATGGATAAAAATAATCGTAAAACATATCGCGCAGTGATTTTTTTTTTTTTATAACAGTAGATATATTGCCAATGGAAATTCATCCCGAGTCGGGGAAAGTTTATGGACACTCCCTCATTTTCAACAGTAAAAAATATGGACTGCTTAAGTTGAATATGTTCATACCAGTCTTAAAGTTGATCCACATTCAGGACGTCCAAAAAGTGTAACCTCTGTTACCCCAAAACTACCCACTTACCTCTATTTACGGTTCTGGTTACCCACGGTCTTTTCCCAGTGGAGACGGTCGTGCGTTTCTTATATTTATTTAATAATTTGCGCCAGTTGGTCAATTAGATGTTCATTTCGTCATAGAACTGACTAACAAATCCTGTCACAACCAAAACCGAAAAAGGGTCTAATTTTTTTGAAATAAATTCTCTGAATACTTCAAATAAGTGTTTAATAAAAAACGAAATAAATAAGGCAAATAAATATGCAATTTATAATGACTATACTAAAGCCAAGCTCGTCAAATAACAATGTCAATCAGAGGGTGAGGGTGGTGGTGTTAACCTAGAATTACAGAAGTGACATTGCTGATCGATCATCAAATATCTAATTTCCTCGACTAACAGGGTCCCACTCCCTTAGAAATTTGCACTATGGCATCACAAGAATTTAGTTCTAATTATAATGAAATGCGATTGGTTATTTATAAACTAAATTTTAAATATAACAAAAAAGGACTTTAATTTAAAATGCCTCATTTGTTACTTCTGCGTCCAATACGTCCTTATTGTGCTGTCTTAAATGACGCGGCGCCCTTTCGTCTAAAGCTACTTCCACAGGATTAGGCTAAGGGATTCTACACAATGTTCCCAACTTCGCAAAACTTTTTTTCTCGTAATCGAGTAGGAGAGAACGTAGAGTACAGGGTAAACTCAAAATTTAAAGAAAATCCTGAGCTGGAGACCAACTTAAACCTTCAAATGAACTTAAGGATAGTTTTTTGCCAAAAAAATTTCAGTCAGTTTGTCAATTTCGTCAGAGACGAGGAATAATCTTTCCAAAATACTACGTAACTTATATCCCTTGTGGGTAATGTTGATTTCTATTTGCTAATTTAAATTCATCGAAACGTGCTTCGCAGTCTCAATTCAACTAACTAAAAATAATGGTTTTCTCCCGTCAACAACTATATTTTTTGTTCGTGATTGAATAAACTTCTCTACGCACACAAAGATTACCGCGGACGTAGTAACTAAATGGAAACTAGAATGTCGTAAATAGATGTCAGTACATCATATCTTAACTACAGTTTTAGATATGAACAGCTGCGTGCAATTGGATGCTGCATTTGCTAATAATTGAGCATATCATTTACACAAAAATCAGGTTTGTTGATGAACAAAATCAGGGATATGTAGTACGAATCGGGGGAAAATTCAACCTATTCACTAGTTTTGGCTCCCGCAGACTTTCAGTTGTTCCCAAACCTCAAGAAATGCGTGAGTGGAAAGCTTTTCCCATCAAATAAATAGGTGGTAGCAGCTATTGTTGGTTAATTTGCACACCTTCCGGAATGTCACTACAGCGATGAGATAATGTCTTCGGAGAATCGCTGGAATAAATGTATTGATATTAAGAGAGTTTATAATGAAAAATAAAATTTATTTTACTTTATAAAATAAATTCTTTCATTGTGAGACAGAGAATTTATTGAGCAGCCTGAGTATGTAACTAGTCACAGGAATCCACTTTTGTTTTTTAAACTAGTCAATGTCAAGTTAACTTTGTTTTGTCCACACACTAACTTATACTTCCTCTGTCCGAAAATAGGTGCTACATTTCAATTTCACGTCCAAATTATTGGAAATAGTCAACTTAATTAATTTCTCTCAACATATTTATCAGATTTTTTATGAATCTAAGTGTGCGACTGGCCAAACTTTTTTTTAAATTCGTTTAAATTCGTTGCGCTTTTATTTTACGCCGCTGTTGCGCTATTGAAATTCTTACATGTTAATTATTTAACCGCTGTAAAAACAGAAGACCAGAACGATTACTCAAAGGTTTAAACTGGACACGATTTTGTGTTTGTGCTTGCTTTTGTGCATGCGCCAAGCTAAGGGACTAAACAATACATAAGTAAAATGAAGTTAAGACGAAGTTCGACCTATAAAATATGATGAAAACGCTGTTAAAACAGCGCAGGAATTTTTTCAAAATAATGTTTAAAATGTGTTAAACTGTTATGTCTATGATTTATCTAAGTTTCCTCTTTGAATTAAAAAATGTTTGTTTAGTAATTCCTCGTTTTTTTTTTTGCTTCTTACGAAATGTAGCAACCATTTCCGGACAAAAATCGAAGTGAAATGTAGCAAATATTTTCGGACAGAGTAAGTATTATTTAGTAATTTTTGTTTGTGATTTTTAACTTATATTATTTGGTAATTTTGCTCAACACCATTGTCACTTAAATAAAATATTGATTTGTTAAATATACAGGAGGCAGTTGAAGAAATTTTAAAGGAAAAGGAAAAAGAAAAAGTTGTGAGTGATCAACTTATGGCTGATTTCTTATCTAAACAACCTAAACTGTAAGTATACATAAGTGTTTATTTTTATTTTATCTCTAAAATAAATTTGTAATTAATGATATATCTTGATAACGTCGAGTGCTTTGGAAGAATGATTCAAGTTTTTAACAAGAATATGTGATTACAAGTTATTAATACTAGTGCTGAAATAATGACCTTGCTTAAAGCGATGTTCTCACAATTCATTTTAAATTAATCATTTCCAATGATTTTTTACGAAATGAAATGGAATGTGTTCACATGCGTCATATTTAGTAGCAGATCTAAACTTTCTGGTGCCTGAAGCTAATAATTATTTTGGGGCGCCTATTGATTTAAAGTAAAAAATCTTTAATTTCACAAAATCTTTAATTTAACCCGGCGTTGGTACGGTAAAATAACAGAACAAGGTTTGTACACTGGGGTATCACATATCATATTTTCAAAAAAGTATTAGTGGCCACCAAATATTTTAAACTAACTTTTAGCACATTTTTAGTATTATTTGATAATGGTACAAATTATTTAATAAGAAAAACAAGTTATTTTTATTTGTTTACTATAACAAAATTATATTTATTCAAAAATAATGATTTTATACATTTGAAATAACATAACATTTTGAAAATGTTTATAAAATATTACAGGGCAAGTTATTACTATATAAATGAAAATTATTTATAGTAATAAGAAAATATGTGTATATTGTATTTAAACAAAAAACTTATTATTACTCGTTTTTACCCAATAAAAGCAAGTTTGAGACAAAACGGGACCTCTTGTCTCGTTAGGAAGGTTCACGTGGGTAGCTGTACACAGGAGAAAAATATTAACATTAATTGTATTTATTACATCATTAGATGTACACGTCAATCCTTAGTTATTTCATTATAAAAAGGGGCGGCAAAATTATAGTAATTATTAAACTCTAATACGGGAAATTGAACTGAAGGATCGTGGCTTATACTCGCTCTTATTGTCGCTGTGGGAAGGAATCCTCCTATAAATTCCCGTAATGGAACCGACAGGCAGTGCAAATACATGTAGCTTGTAGTCGGGCTGGTTTCGGCAGTGGTGTCATCCTGGACGGACGGGAGATGGAGTGACCTGGTCGCTCGCGTACTGTGAAATCGTGGTGTGAGGCAAGATCACGGCGAGTACACGGAGATTTCGTTGTAATGAAGCCGGCCCAGTCCGGATGTCAGTACTGTAGCCGGTTAATATGAATTTATTGTCCTTAAGACATGTGCTTTCAATTGTACTCCTAGTATCACCGTTCTCCAACCTCACGTTGGTGGCAACAACCAACGACCGGTACTCAGGGCTGTCGCCCGTCACACCTGACGTGGGGTAACGTTGTGAGTGCAACCCCCCTATATAGAATCTCGTAACGGCACCCGATAATCGCTTCCTAGTCGAAACCAAGATCGAGCGACCCAAGGGTGTGACCATCCGCTCAAAACGACTCTCGCCGCCGACGCGGACTACGTCAAAGTACCCTGGCAACACGAGCTCTGAAGAGCGCATGCCCCAGAACACCTCCGCCACCGGAAACTACATACCTGATTTAGCCGACCCCTTACGACATCCGTCGTAAGCTACCATATCTCGTGACTGCACTAGATAGCCGCTTCCTAGTCGAGACTAAGATCGAGCGGCCCAAGAGCGTAACTGTCTGCCCAAAACGACTCTCGCCGCCTTCGCTGACCATATCAAAACACGCAAGGAATACGGACTCCGAGGAGCGCGTATTCAGAGAAGTGTCTCAGTCACCGGATGAAGGTACCTTACGACATCTGAGCCCTAGAAACGCAGAGCATACGATTCACCTCGTGATGGCACTAGATAATCGCTTCCTGGCCGGGACCAAGATCGAGCGACCAAGAGTGTGACCGTCCGCCCTAAACGACTCTCGCCGCCGACGCGGACTGCGTCAAAACACCCAAGATACACGGACTCCAGAGAGTACGTTATCGAGAAGTGTCTCCATCACCGGGTTAACGTATACCTTACCTTCTAAGCGGCCTCCTCTTCTTCCGTGGTTCAGTGGAATGTAGCCTTTACGACTGGCCTCTCGTTGTAGTCTGCTAGGTTGGCTGTTGGACGGCACCGGCCCGCTGTAACCGCTGTTGCACTGCTCTGACAGCCCACTGGGTCGGGGTCAGAGCTTACTTTGGAATCTCTCTGCAGTTACTCGTTCAAAGGCTCGTTTACGGCTGATCTCGTGGCCCTTTCTTTTATATCAAACAGCTGATGGCTGCGGGGTGCACGGAAGCTAGCTAGCTCACAGGTCATTAGCACTTGGCGTCTGGAATGTTGTTTAGTTGTTTTTTCAGATGTCCCACTTGAAACTAACATATGTCAGGAACGGCGTCTTCCAGTGGCGTAGCTGACAGACTACGGTTTACCGTTCTGTCACAAGTTTTAAAAAATAAAAATGCTACTACATATGTTTTTCTATAATGTGCATTGTTGAATGCAATATCATTCTGAGATGTTATCATTGTTAACCCGTAGTTGACCAAAATATACACATCCAACCAAGTGGGGTGTAGTATACCCTAGGCTTTTCTCATTTAATATCAATTAAAATAAGGTAAAATTTATACAGTTAGATGCTGTCAAGCCTATAGAACAATATTACAAAAGAATTTTTTTTTCAAAGTAATTATTTAATGCTTTTGTTAATATTTTTTTCAATAAAAGTCAAAATCACGCCAATTTCTTTCCTAAATTGCATCATACTTCAAGTGGCGTCTCGTGTTGACTGACAACATTGCATCTCTCGTTCACGCCAACTCTCACACATACTAATTTAGCTAGCTCTCTGATTGGTCTATGTATTTTGGTGGGGGAGACAATTTCTTTCTCATTTCTCAATAGTCCAGTAACCTAGTACATCATAAGTTGCATTAAGTGGGGGTAGTTAGTTTCGTTTTTTTTTCTTGTATAGGATGTGCCTGAGATGCAAAATCCAAGTTCTCGACCTCGGCAGCCCTCCGGAACACTTTTGAATTTCTCAAAAACTGCTAAATTTTCGCATTCTTTTCGGTTTCCGCCCATTTTGACCATAAAAGAGCACGTTTTCGACAAACGCCATTCTATGCATTTTTAAACTAGATTAAATTTTCTACAATTTGAGACCAAAATGGGCTTGGTAGCCCTAATAGTTTCCGAGATACAGCTTTTCAAAGTTTGAAAAAATCTCCAAACTTGAAAATTTTATGCTAATTTTCATGTTTCATCATATACAATTGTCTTTATATCTTCACTAACCTGTCTAAAATGAGTCAGTGAAGTAAATATTTATTCAATTTAACATTTTGAAGGGGGTGTGGGGAGGAGGGGGAAGGGTGGGTTGGTTGGAGGGAAGTCACTGTTCACAACCAAACAACTGAAATTGAAATACAAAATATATTTAACACATTATATAAAAAAAATAGTGTAAAAGAAACGTTAGTAATGTTGTTTTCTCCTTGAGGGACCAGGGCCAAGGAAATCCGCCAAACTGTCTTCTTCATCGTCCTCAATCGCCTGAAATGAAAAATTATATAGGTATTCAATATCCCAAGGCAAAACCTTGTCATAATATAAATACAACGCACATGAAATAGAAGTAATGGTATCTATAACATGTGGGTAAGTATTAATTATTATAAATAATGGTAACTTTCAACAACAATATGAGTGTAACTATACAAAGAAGCTGAGCGACTGGTTTTTGAAGTACCCTCCATTTCGTAAAACGGATGTGATTATGTCCTTAAGTAGTGGACTTGTAGGAGAGAAAGGGGTCAATTGTCATATGGCCAGAGATATTGGGAAGAAAGCAATGTTGAAGGTTGGTTGATGAAGAATTGAAGAACTACTTCACATACGAGCTTTCACCAATCCCGATGTTTCTATTCACTCAAGGAAGGTCAATAAATCCTTTTTCTATGCAGCATTTAAACCTGTCAATATTGATGAGTCACAAGGAAAAAGTAAATTTGTGATTGTAGATGGTGGTCATCTCCTTCACAAGGTGGTATGGCCTAAGCATTCCTCGTTTGACTTCATAGCTGCCCGATATGTAAAATATCTAGAGACACGGCACGGTCAGAACATAGCTGTAGTGTTCGATAGTTACCCCACAGAGCCTGACAAAAAAGCACGAAGTGCTCTGAATGTAATCGCCGAGCTCAGGCACATTCTTCTGATTTTCAAGTCGTGGTTATTGCAGGAGAGGACGTAGACTTGTTGGTGATCCTCACCGGTCTCAGATGTCCCATAAAAGGTTCCATATACGTTCAGAAGTGAGGAAGAGGCAAAACTCCAGATGTCTTCTGCTCAACCACCTTAACATCTACAGACAGTCAGCTCATCACTTTCACTCATGCCTTCAGTGGCTGTGATTCCACCTCGTGCTTCTTCGGCCACGAAAAACTCAAGTTGCTTCAAATCAGAGCTGTAAAATTAGATTATGATTACATTTTGATTACGATTACTCAAGTAATCGTAATCAAAACTTTGAGTACGATTACTCGAGTAATCGTACTCAAATATTCCTGATTACCATTACAAATAATCAAAAAGTAATTGATTATTTGATTAGATTACTTGACTACTTTAAGATTACTCAAAAGTAATCGAAAGTAATTTGAATTATTTTTAGATTACTTCTTGATTACTTTAGATTACTTTCAGATTACTTTAAAAGAATCGAACAGTATTCGTGGATTATATCATGGAGAAAACATGCATCCGACAGTACGTTTCAGCATAGTGTCGCTATTAATAATAACAGTGAATGAAATACATATATTGTGGTGAACTATGTCATAAAATAGTATCGGTGGAGGGCGTGGGTGGCGAGTCTTCACGTGGCCTTTCACTGAGGGAGACGGCGGGCGGCGTGTTACAGGGTAGTGGTGAGCGCACCGAGGGCCAACTCCGGGTATCCTCACCATGCGCAGGTAACTGGGCAAAAATTGGTGCAGATCGGTCAAAGGGCCCAGGATTTTTTTTAATATCTTGATTATACCAACTAAATCCTACACATTTCTATGCGTCCATACTTCAGCAGGATCTAAAGAGTAACTGTGCAAAAATTGGTGCAGAACGGTTAAAGGGCCCAGGATTGTTTTGAATTACTTGATTATACCTACGAAACTCTAAATATTTCTGTACACTATTACTTCCGAAGTGCCCTAGATAAGTAAAGTAATTGTAAATAATCAAGGAGTAATCATGATATAATCCACGAATACTGTTCGATTATTTTCAAGTAATCTGAAAGTAATCTAAAGTAATCAAGAAGTAATCTAAAAATAATTCAAATTACTTTCGAATACTTTTGAGTAATCTTAAAGTAGTCAAGTAATCTAATCAAATAATCAATTACTTTCTGGTTCTTTGTAATGGTAATCAAGAATATTTGAGTTCGATTACTCGAGTTATCGTACTCAAAGTTTTGATTACGATTACTTGAGTAATTGTAATGCACAAGTATTTGATTACAATAGTAATCATTACTTTACAGCTCTGCTTCAAATAGTACAGAAGCATGTAGACCTTAACCCCTTAATGACCGAATTAATTTAAATGATGGAAAAAAAATTCTTAATGTCAATTTGACAAGAATATTAATTAAAAAACATATTGAGGGGTAAAAAAAAATTTTTTTTTTCATAGTAAGGAAAATTTTTATTTGTTCCTAATATGGACCAGTGGTCAATAATAGATATTTTTAGTGTTGAAAATTTTTTTTATTCAAAACCAGTTTATAAATGAAATTGTACGAAACAATTTCTTGTTTTGTTAATACATAGATTGTACCTAGAGAACCAATTCCAGCATGTTGAAGATTTACCATCAAATTTATTGATGTAAACTAATTATCGTAATATAATAAATGGTTTTTGTTTTCCGGTATAACAGACGCCATACGCAAAACGATATTGCCACTTGCCCCTATATCAGGTTTTCCTGGCATCGGCATAATTTTTCCGGTATATATTTCATAGTTATGAACTAAACCTTCAATATCACACAACACAAATATCTTATACCCCCATTTATGAGGCTTCTTCGGATTGTATTGTTTGAGGGATGTGTGACCTTTGAAGGGAACTATTTGTTCATCTACACACAACATTTGTGGCTTTTGCTGATTTTGGTATAGTGGTAATTGCATCTCAATAAATGGTCTGATTTTAAATAGTTTGTCAGTCTTATCAATTGACAAATCATTGTTATTATTGAAATGTAAATTACTTTTTATGGTTTCCCAACGTTGTCGAGACATGGTGTTATTTACTTGGGGAACTGATGTTGCAGATGACCAATACATTCTGTGCCTTGGTAGACCATAAATGGACATATATAATAAAGTACCCAAAAAACTTTCCAATTCGTTTTCAGTATGCTTCATTGGTTTATTTGTATTTTTTTGTATAGCATACAAATTCGATTGCTCCACAATGTGTTTCAGAATTTCAGTATCAAAAAATAACTGAAAATAATGGATTGGACGTCCCACTTCTGGTTCCTCATTATTTCTATCTAAAATAAAATCCGGAATATTTCGTTTACCAGCGCCTTCAGGAACTCGTTTCCACACGTAGGTAGACTTTTTAGTAATATTTCTTCTGACTGTAGGAAGAGGAGTATCTTCCTCAGAATCTTCATTATCAGAATATTCGTCTTCAGAATCTGACAAATCACTATTATGATGATAATCTACGTCTTCGTCACTATCACTCAGATTTTCATCTTCGCTCTCGTTAGGAAATTTATACGCCATTATTCTGTTGAAATTTTCTAAACTGTGGCTAACTTACATAAAAGTATACTTATATATTTCTACATATAAAAATATAAATTTAAACTCAAAACTGCAAAGCTAGTGATAATTTATGAAGTAATTATAGCTCTCTACAAAATTTTAAAAAAAATATATATATTTTTTTTTACAACCCGTTGTTCCAAATTTGGAACAAACAAGAAATATTGTATTTACTTATCAAATATGCAATTTTTTAAATATATTTGTGCTTTGTGTAAATATATAAGTATATTTACATATAAAAAATTTTTTTTGTAAACTGATACATACCCAAATCCAGGTATAAATCAGGGTTGTTGTAGCCACTTACATTAAATTGCATCGACTGTCATTTTCACGATATTTTAGTTCACATAATTAAACCTAGATGCCAATACTGATCTGTTTTATAGTTTAAATATATGGGTCAGAAGTGGAACATTGGACTGTAATGTTAAGATTATGTATTTTATTTATTTTTCACAAGGAAAAAAAAAATTGTTCATTGTTCCTACTTTGGAACACCTGACGTTAAGGGGAGAGAAAGCTGCAGATTTTTCTAATCCAGCTGCGACACCTGCCCAAGTAGCTGAAGCCGGGGAGAAAATCCTAATTGAACTGTATGGTGGAGAAAGGTCCAACCAAACCCTAAACGACCTGCGCTACAAGCTCTTCACAAAGGCTGCAGTCAAGAGCAGTTTCAACCTGGCCAGACTACCTCCCACGCAAGACCTACAAAGCTACATTCGTTTCGCACATACTACCAGGTGCAGCACTGGCTGGGCTACAAAAAGAATCCGCTGGAATGGAGATGGGTTGCTACAGTTCGAGGCCTTGGCGCCCTCATACCTGCTGAACATGATTTTTTGCAGTTGCAAGAAGGGATGCAGGAATGCTTGCAACTGCAGGAAAGCAGGTTTGAAATGTTCCGTTGTCTGCGGGACCTGCAATGGCCAGTCCTGCGAAAACCTACCGGAAATGAAGATAGACGTCGACGACAATACTCTCGACTTGGACGACGTCGACGACAACGAGATGGATAGGCTGCTAGACGATATTGATATTGAAGAAGTCATCAGGTATAGTTACACTCGTATTGTTGTTGAAAGTTACCATTATTTATAATAATTAATTCTTACCCACATGTTATTATACCATTACTTGTATTTATTAATGCTTACCAACTTTCATGTGCGTTGTATTTATATTAGGACTTTATGACAAGATTTTACCTTGGGATATTGAATATATAATTTTTCATTTCAGGTGATTGAGGACGATGAAGAAAACGGTGAACAGTGAGTTCCCTCCACCCATACCACCCTTCCTCCTCCTCCCCCCTCTTTCAAAATGTTAAATTGAATAAATGTTTACTTCACCGACTCATGTTAGACAGGTTATTGAAGATATAAAGGCAATTGTAAATGATGAAATATGAAAATTAGCATAAAATTTTCAAGTTTGGAGATTTTTTCAAATTTTGAAAAGCTGTATCTCAGAAACTATTAAAGCTACTGAGCCCATTTTGATCTCAAAGTATAGCTAGTTTAAAAATGCGTGGAATAATGTTTGTCGAAAACGTGCTCCTTTATGGTCAAAATGGGAAGAAACCGAAAAAAGTTCGAAAATTTAGTAGTTTTTGAGAAATTCAAAAGTGTTCCGGAGGGCTGCCGAGGTCGAAAACTTGGATTTTGCATCTCAAGCAGATCCCATACAAGAAAAAAAAAAACCTAACCTAACTACCCCCACTTAATGCAACTTTTGCCCTATAATCATGACTAGGTTACTGGACTACAAGCAAAGCTTGAATTTTGAATTAGTTGCTATTAGATACTAACAACGTTTATTTATTTATAATTCGTTCGAAATGCGCTGTTGCCAAATATAATTTAGACATATTTTTTTGTAAATAGCGTTTTTGATTTTTTTGTCGATTAAAAATTAAATTATTGTTAAATATTAACTAATTCATAAATATTGTCAATAGATACATCATTTCCACTATTAATATACTGGGGTGTGACACACCCCATTTGGTCAAGCTTGGGTTAAGAAAGGTTATTAAAGAAAAAAATTTCTTTTAATGCAAACGTTAAATACATTCAAACCTGTAATAGTTTGAACCGTTATTTAATCTGTATAAACTTTGCAAGTCCTGTCAACTATTTATTTTTCTTCTGAACTATGAACAGAGCTGAACAATATCAGTTATAGATGTTTTAAGATGTGTTAGAAAGTTAATACAGTCCAAAAGAAGAATGAATATTATTATATAATCAATAAATGTGTACATCTTTAAACTCAATTTTATAATTAATATGTACAAGATTGATATAGAAATGAAAATTTATAATTTTGATCTAAATAAAAATAAGATAAGTAAAAAAATGGCGGAAAGTACAACCGTCCTTAATGTATTCAAATGTTTAAGTTGTTTTGAGAAAGTGGATGATGAAGAAAAAGTATTTAAATGTGCAAAAAGTTATTGTTTAAACTTAATTCATCAAAGTTGTTCAACTCTCAAACCAACTGAAATTAAGATGTTAGTGAAAAACCCGAATTTGCAGTGGTATTGTGATGCTTGCGTGGCAAATTCTGATAATTCTGAAAATACTATTCAAAGTAAGTTTGAATATTTTACGGAGATTCTTAATAACTGCATGATAGAAATATCGCAATTAAAAGAGCAAATTAAGTTGCAAAATAAAAATTTTGAATTACTTACATTTCAAAAAAATGATAATCAACTAGCGCCATCTGATGTTGAAACTAAAAATTCTTCAAATATGGAAAAGGGACCTACACAAAAAACTCAAGTCCCTGTAAATGAATTCACAGCCAATATTAATGTGGAGACAGTTATGGGCAGCAGCACTAACACTCAATCGGTCTTTAAAAAACAGACTAAACTCGGTAACAAGACAGCAACGAAATTAGACAACATTTCTAACTTGTCCGATGTGAGGTCCATTCCTGTCTTAGAGTCACCTGTTGACGAAAACAATAGTCAGCAATTAAGCGGTAATATTCAAAATATTCAATCATCTGCTATTATTGATGAAGATGGCTTTCAACTTCCAAAAAGAAAACAAAGAAAGAGAAACTCCAATACAACATATGCTAATATTGTAGGATCTAATTCAACTGATGGAAATTTGAAAGCTGCCTCTAAAAAAGCGTGGTATTTTTTGGGCAGGGTGAAATCAGATACTGAATGTATTAATGTTATTAATCATCTTAAAAAAATAACCTTAAGTACTGATATAAACTGCGAAAAATTAAAAACTGAATCAACAAACAGTTGTTTTAAAATTGGAGTTGATTTTGAACTACGGGACAAAATCGAAAATCCAAATTCATGGCCGAATGGTGTGGTAGTCAGAAGGTATATTTTTAGAAGACCAGCCTCAAGACCAGCTAATAAATGATCGAAACAGAGAAAATGTTTTGTGCCTAAACGTGCAAAGTTTAAGAAACAAAATTGACTGCCTGGAAGCGTTTTTAAGTGATAGTGATTACCTTAACTTTATGTGTTTATGTTTAAGTGAGCATTGGCTACAAGAAAACGAAATCGCGTTCTACAGTACCATTAGTTTTTATACACTATGTGATTATTATTGTAGAAAACATATTCTTAGTGGCGGAGTATGCATCTATATTAGAAACGATGTTCCATACACTGTTTTGGATTTTGTAAAAAAAATGTCAGTTGATGTTCACTTTGAAACAGTTGGCATAGCTATTAATGTTTATAAGATAATTATTATTAATGTTTACAGATCACCTGTTGGAGATATGGGTATATATCTCAATAAACTTTATATTGCCTTAGTACACATAGGTAATAAGTTTAAAAATTATAACTTAGTACTATGTGGAGATTTTAATATCAATTTCAGAATTAAAGATAATTTATTTTATAGTTTTCTGGATGTTATTTCTATTTTTGGACTGTGCATTACCACTTTTGAGATAACTAGATACTCATACTTAGGTAACGGATCATGTATTGACAATGTACTTACCAATCTTAATAAATCTGTTTATGTTACGAAAGTTTTTGATACCCATCTTTCTGATCATCGTTACTTAATTTTTAACTTTGAAGTTATGAGTAATAACTATAAAGTATCAGATAAGAGTTTTCGTAGGGATTTCACTCAAGCCAGTGTTGGCAACTTCATTGAGTGGCTTAGTAATGTAGATTGGGTTCATGTTTATAGTAGTCAGAATGTGGATTTAAAAACGGAAAAATTTCTTCAAACGTATTTATATGGCTTCAACATCTTTTTTCCTCTGCGTGAAAAAAAAGTCAACCTAAGAAAAATTGGAACACGTTCAGACTGGTATAATCAAGAGCTTAAAAATCAAAAATCTAAGCTTGACTGTTTATACGAGCTTAGTAAAATTAATATAGAATTTAAAATCTGTTATAAACAATATAAAAAAC
Organism: Liopterus haemorrhoidalis; assembly: GCA_963971575.1. Lineage (NCBI taxonomy): Eukaryota > Metazoa > Arthropoda > Insecta > Coleoptera > Dytiscidae > Liopterus > Liopterus haemorrhoidalis. The sequence goes on from OZ020611.1 coordinate 90,995,776, forward strand.
ATTACAAATCTAATATAAAAAATGCAAGAAAAACATATTATGATAATATGATACAGACTTCTGATAACAAATCAAAAACCACTTGGAACATTATAAGGCAGGAAAGTAATGTTTCTAAATGCAACAAAAAGGTAGAAAGTAATTTAACTTCAGAAGATTTTAACTTGTTTTTTTCCACAGTAGCGGATCAAACTATCGCAACCATACCAAATATTTCAGTTCCAGATAGTCCTTCTAAAACAATGCATTCCAATTCTTTTTTTCTTTCTCCTGTTGATTCTAATGAAATTTTACCAATTATTAAAAATCTTAAAAATAGTTACAGCACAGACATATATAATTTAAATACTATAATTATTAAAGCTTCAACCAACTATATTGTGGATCCTTTAGTTCATATTATAAACTGTGCCTTTGATAGCGGGACCTTTCCTTCAGTGCTTAAATTGTCAAAAATCGTTCCAATTTTTAAAAAAGGCGATACTAATGACTCATCAAATTATCGGCCTATTGCACTGACGCCTATTTTTTTCAAAAATTTTAGAAATCGCCTTAAAAAACAGATTAGTAAATTATCTAGAAAAATTTCATTTGTTATCAGAACGTCAGTATGGTTTTAGACCTAAACGATCTACAACGAAAGCAGCCAGTGAACTATTGTCTGATGTCATTAAGGCACTCGAGAGCGGTCTTCATGTGTCTGCAACTTTTTGTGACCTCACTAAAGCTTTCGATTGTGTCAGTCATTATGAATTGTTACGCAAAATCGAGCGCTATGGATTTCGTGGGATTGCATTAACTTTAATAAAATCCTATCTTTCGGATAGAAAACAAGTTGTAATGTACAATAACAACACGTCTAACATACTTGCTCTTAATGCAGGGGTCGGTCAAGGAACGGTGATTGGGCCGTTACTATTCTTATTATTTATAAATGATCTTCCTGATGAAGTAAATGCTAGTACTGTTATGTATGTAGATGACACAAATTTTATTAATAGTGGTGTAGATCATGATCATGTTGAACAGAATATAAAAGCTACTATGGATGAAGCTATATTGTGGTTTAATAGGAATAAGCTTAAACTTAATGAAAATAAAACTTCCCATTTAGTTTTTAGTCTCAACAGATCTTTCCACAATGATCATCTGTATCATGTTCAACATGTTAAATTTTTAGGATTTGTGTTAGATGCACAGTTAAATTGGAAAGAACATGTGAAATATGTAGCTAACAAAATTAATTCGTACAACTTTATGCTTTATAAAATCATGAGATACGTATCACTACATATAGCAAAAACTGTATATTTTTCATACATACAGTCAGTCATGCAATATGGTGTTATTCTGTGGGGCAATTCTACTGATTCTATTAGAATTTTCAGAACTCAGAAAAATGCAATAAGAATACTTGGTGGGGTTGCAAGAAGAGCGCATTGTAGACAGATTTTTAAAGAGTTAGGAATATTAAGTTTTCCTTGCATATATATATTGCAAATGCTATTATATATAAAAGAAAATGGATATTTATTGAATAGTGGAAGCGACCTTCATAACTATAACACCAGAGCCAAATCTGATTTTCGTCTACCGAAAATAAGGTTAAATGTTTCAAAGTCTCTTCCTTCATTTATAGGCGTTACCCTATTCAATAAATTACCTATGCATATCAGAGAATTAAATCTCCAAAAATTTAAAAAAATTATTTTTAAATTCTTATTGGAGAAAATGTACTACAGTATTCAAGAATTTTTAAATGATAATATTGATAGCTGTAATTTTGTGATTGTATAATTGCGTGCAGCTTATTTATTTATTTATTTTTTTTTTGTATATTTGTATATTTGTGTATTTTGACATAATTTAATGTACATTTCTTGTATTTGGCAAATTTAATAAATTATTATTATTATTATTATTATTATTATTATTAAAAATTTATAATATGTGTATTTAAGCGTCTGTTTTGGCGTCCCTAAGAGCAGGCGTCCTGGGCCTATGCCCCTGTCGCCCCTGCCTTTCAACGCCGCTGCTTTTACCATAGAGATACTAGAGATAATCAAGATAGCACGGCCTTCTCTACACCATTAGCCGTGTTTCATTTATGGTCAAAACGTTGCTTGTTTACTATATGATTCTTATGAATATATAATCCGAGACAATTGTTTAGTGCATTTTTTTGATTGAAAACCTTTTTGTTTATGTATAAACAATTGTATTTTGTGTATTAATATGGTGTGTAATATTTAAATTCTTTATTTTCATAATTTCATAATTCAGATCTATTATAGTTTTCATAATTTAAGGTTAGGTACAGTTTTTTAGTTTTTAACTTAATAGACCCATAATGGGTCTATTCTGTAAAAAAATGTTTACAGTACTGTATCACTATATCGCTGTAGTTTAGAATAGACCCATAATGGGTCTATTCTGTAAAAAAATGTTTACAGTACTGTATCACTATAGCGCTGTAGTGAGCTTAGCACTGTAAAGTGCCAAGTTACGGCGGCTCTGTAAATATTGAGCATTAGCTTTTCTGTAACACATTCTGTAATTTCGGTCGATTTAAACTTTGCTTACATTGTAGCTAACTTCACTATGTTTATTTCTAACCTCAAAATTTGAGGTATTGATCAATGTCATCGATCAGTAATTGTATATCATATTTGTATATACACATATACTCATGTTTTTTACGTTTGTAATTTTTATTAATTATTGTTATAATTTGTTTATAAAAATAAAAGTTTCTCTTTGCATCTTATGTATCTTTATTCCATATAAACATATTTCTTACATCAAATTATACAATGGACTGCTGAACATATAAAATACTAATCTGCTTTCCTAAATTCATATCTTGATTAGCTGTTAAAAAAAAGTTTTTGAAAATTTTAAATACTTTTCAAATATTTTACCATTTGGTACAGGATCTTCATTATTTTCAGGTTCAGGATCTTCATTATTTTCAGGTTCAGGATCTTCATTATTTTCAGGTTCAGGATCTTCATTATTTACAGGTTCAAGCTCATCATCATCAATCTCAGCATAGTTAGATATTCTTGCTTTTGTTGCTATATTATGCAGAACTTACCCTTTTTTCACCCCCCGGTTTTCTTCCCTTGTAGTGGGGAACTTTATATGAATTGGCATTAGATGTGTTGTTATCAGATAACAAATTATTATTATCGATCTACTAACCATTGGCTAGCTCAAAGAAGTGAAATTGTGAGCCCCTGTAGTAGCCTGATAGGATCCATTATTTAAAAAATACAGTGTTTCTAAAGCCTGTATATAAAAATATATAAATGAAAACATGTATGCATAAAAAAAAGTTTATGTGTGGTTGTAACGTGATATTTTAAGCATAGTTACCTGTAATGATCCTCTTGTATTTCAATTGCATTAAAAATAGGGCGAAATTTGGATCATTAATTTTTTTTTTAGGTGACACGAACAATACAAACGTATACAACTTGACTTCTATACAGTACTGTAACTGACTTACGGCCAGAAAAATATCGCCGTAACGTTACAGCGATATTTTACATCGGTGTAGAGTTTACAGAGCAATGCGTGTCAATACAGAATAGCACTTTCCTTACAGCGCTGTAATTTACAAAGTTATAGCGCTTACAGCGGTAGAAAACTCATACAGAATAGACCCATTAGAGATGTTTTTTTATTGTGTAGATACAGTACAAATTAGTTAAAATGGTTCTTTGTTAAAACTGTTTTAACTGAAAACTTTATGGATTTTAATTTGTAGGTTTGATGTGGATGATCCAGATTTCTTTAAACAGTATATCAGAAGTGCGATAGCTAATCTGTTGTTAAATACAACAGAATATGATGAACATGAGAAGGACTGTATAGGACTGGAAAAACTTATAGACGATAAAATTTTCGATGATGCATTCCCACTTCATGAGGTAAAGATTATAGCTCTATTTATCTTAAAAATATAAGTTTTATAGATATTACTAGGTGAGGTACCCGTGCTTCGCTACGGTATTTGATTAATTTAACTGCTTTATTTTTTTTATATATAAATATATGGTTAGGAGATTAGTGGAGAAACATCCTTTATCGAATAAAAAATACTTATTTACCCCTTCAGAAGTGATTTTTTTTAAGGCACCTATATACCAAAAAGGAATGTTATAACTCAATAAAGATAGGATACGAGGGTTCTATAATTCAGCCCGAATCTAGGTTCGCCTCTTTAGGGATCGATTAGGACAAATTCCTGACTTAAGTTTTTATACATGGGTATGGGTAACCTTTGTAATCTTTTATTTTTGGGATTAAAATCGAAAAATTCTTCTTAATTGGTGCTTACATCCTGAAAGAAATATAATCTAAAAATATATCTATTTAAACAAACTTTTAGCGGTGAAGTTTAAAAAAATTATCTAAACACCTTCTGAATATTTGTAAAATTATTTCAAGATGAACATTTTTTATTAAAATTAGCATATTTGATGGATATTTTTGAAATTCTAAAGTATACAAGGAAAAAATGAAAATATATAATCTTCAACAGAAAAAATGTGTGCATTGAAAGGTAAAATTTAACTGTAGGTCAAAAAAATTAACAAAGTAAATTAAAAAATCCATTATAGCCAACACAGGACCGACCGTCATCATAAAGTACTTGTATAAAATACATTCTAGTAGCAGAGTAGAAATAACTTAGCCTAATATTTTCTAACAGAGATATTATTTATCTCTGGAAACGTGACATATAAATATGAAAAAATAGATACTTAAAAAAAAATCGAAAAATTTTTCAAAATTTTCCGTTTTATCAAAAAATATCTCAAATAAAAGTTGTTAGTTATTGCTTTTATAGCAACTTTTGTTAAGTAATTTTTTTTCAAAATATTTTTCTGTTATGAAATATTCGCATAAATCTTAAAATCGACACGAGTAAACTCCCATTTCTAGTCAACCGATTTTTACCAAAAGTTGATCAACTCGTGCCATTGATGTCAGAAGCTTAAATATGAAGTTTCATAAAAATCCTTTTAGCTGAATTTGCTCTGCTCGAGTACACAGACAGACGGACGGACAGACAGACAGACAGACAGATAGACAGACAGACAGACAGACATACAGACAGACAGACGAACAGACGGACAGACGGACAGACAGACCGACAGACATCATGCTAAAAATAGTCAAAACGTTATGTAGGGACCTCAATTCGTGGAGATCCATCAAAATCTTGCAATGTCAAAATCGGTATGATCACAATACCTCCCTTATATATGTTGGCGGTCGGTAAAAATGTTCCCATCGTTATGCAACTATGATAGCAACAAAAATCCACAATTACTAAACAAAATAAAAAACATTTAGATACATTATTGGACAATATGGAACGCTATTTCTTTGAGTATGGCTGGATAAGAAATCCTTTTATTTCAACCGAAACAAAAGTGTTGACATTAAAAGAGTAGGAAGAGTTGATAGATCTACAAAACAACGGAACGATGGAAATAAAAAATAAAGAATCATATTTAGATACTTTCTGGATTTTTTGTCAAAATGATTAGCCTCAAATATCAAAAAAAGTTATATATATTTTACTACAATTTTCAACTACTTGTATATGTGAGCAAGGATTTTCGACTGTGACAAACATCAAAACGCAAAAAGAACCAGTTTGAAAATATTGGACAAAGAGATGCATGTTTGTTTGTCAAAAATTCATCCAAATATAAAAGATATTTGTGAAAGCCGACAAGCACATATAGTCCGGGAGACAGCGTTGCATTTTTGATGGTCACTTCATCCCGCTTAATTTTTTTTGTAATTGATAGTTTAGATATGGCTAATAATCTAAACAAGCGTCAGCCGCCACAATCGTGGTGAGGCTGGTCGTGAGAAAATGCATATCTTGTAAAAAAAAGATATCCAAAAGTCATTGCAAGCCACTTGAAATTTGCACAGTTATTGTTTATGTGATAATAATAATAATAAAAAAAGTCAGCTGCGTGCGTAGTGGGGGATTATACGTCAGTCGCTTGTATAAACCTGTCATAAAAAAATGATGTAAAGCCATTTAAAATTCAATGAAACTTATACATCGAACTTATTATATAATTAGAATAATAAAAACAACAATCAGCTGCTTGCATAACGGGGATAAGGCCGTCAGCTGAGGGATTATAATTGCTGAGCGGACATTTGGCCTAAATATTTTTATTTCTATTTGATTATTTATGTTTCAAATAACGTTTTTTAAAATAAAACAAGTTTTTGACAAATGTTCAAATTGCGCGGCGTTCACTCTTCGCGCGCTCTTCTCTTCTAACAGTTCTAACCACATCTCGATAAAATGATATTGGACATACTTTGCAGTTTCACATATTAAAACTTCAATATGTCTGGTATATTATATCAATTAAAAATAGCTAAAAAATAACGCTGAAAATTAATGGAAATGATTTATTTTAACATTCCCGCCTTGCTCTTTGACGTTCGCTAGAGAAAGGTTATAATTTCAATTTTTCATAAAATATTCGTGACACAAAGTTATAATTTAAGATAATCGAAATTGTTTACAACAAATTAAAATAAGTAATACCTAACAGCACATGAGCACGTGTTGCTAGTCGTACACATTTTATGGTAAAATTGAAATTATTCATAGTATGAATTAAATAGTTTGTCGAAATATAACTATTTCATGCAATAAATATTGTTTCTCATGGTTTTATGATAAAAATAATAATAAATGTTTTGTACTTACGTTTAAAATCATCTATGAATTGTGGAAATCCCCAAGATACAAGTAATTCACAAACTGTTTCGTCCGCCATTTCTCTCTCCAACTGATAATTTGTTGCAAGTTCCGACTTGCAACAAACGACAATATATGGCTGTTAAAGTATCCGAATCAACAACAAAAATTGTATAAATGAAACACAAAACGGGTTTTCATCAATTTAAATATTTCAGATGAATGCATTATTTAAATATTAATAGATGAATCGTTAAAAAAAAATAGACAAGTCATTGAAAAAATATCCGTAAACAAAAAATATATAATTTTACTATTTAATGTAGACAGATTAGCAAAAAAAGTTATATAAATTAAATAGAAACCATTGTTGATGAATCAAATATTTCAATTTAGATGAAGGATATAATCAAAGCTAGATGGGTTATTGAAAAAAGTAGACAAATCATATAAAAACAAATCAAAGACAGCAAAATAGATGATTTTGCTACTTTATTTCTTTCAGTGCACTTAAACAATAACTGTGCAAATTTTCAAGTGGCTTGAAATGACTTTTGGATTTTTTTTTTACAAGATGTACATTTTCTCACTACCAGCCCCACTACTACCAATGCCGCTGACGCTTAGATCATCAACTTATCACCCAAAAGCAATAATTTCCAGTAGGAATCAATCGGGATAAAATGACCAGGTCACTTGCAACTGCTGTTCGAATCCCGTTCCGGCATGGAAATTTTCTCAAATAAAAATTGTCCTGGCTAATTGCCACAGCAGCAAAGGCCATTAAATTAATATATATATATATATATATATATATATGATTGAGTTTTTTTTTTCAGTATTATTGATAGTTTATTATAACCATAGAGTAAGTAGTACATATATATATTACTTACTCTTATGTTATAACGATAATTTCATGTGATAATTGTATGTGATTTTGCAATAATTAGTTTAGCTATTATAATTCTTTGTTAATATTACATCTATATAAACTTTGTTCTTAAAAAAAGTTTTCATAAGTACAGAAAATAATTATTATATTTATATATTTCAAACATATAGTGTTTTTTTACCACAACTGTTTGAAAAAATTATATTTTTGTAAATGAGAGTCACATAGTCGATTATTTTTCGTTAGGATGGCGCAGTAAAATAAGTTTGGAAACCACTGATCTATCACACTGCATATCACAGGCTCAAGATACATTTACTTAAATAAAATGCGAAACGTCCCATGACTTAATTCATTTATGAAACACTTTTATTGTGTGCGTGCGTGTGTGTGTCCGCGCGTGTTTGCGTGAGTGCGTGCTTGCGTGCGTGTATGTGGAACTCTTTCTCAATGCAATATTGTCAAAAAGTTGTAGATACAATGCTGCGACATTTAATTAATTATGTGCAATTTTTAGGGTTTTGTCGATGATGATGAAAAATCCGAACGAGCTGAATTACTTAGAGATTGGGGTTCATTCGATAAATATTACAAACCTCAACCAATAGACAGAATACGTAATTATTTTGGGATAAAAGTAGCAATCTACTTCCTCTGGCTTGGTTTTTATACTGAAATGCTTGTATATGCAACAGTAATAGGCGTTATATGTCTTATTTACGGTTTAGCAACTATGAACGGTGACTATCTTAGCAACGACATCTGTAACTCAGACTATATAATGTGTCCACAATGCGATACTGTTTGTGATTACTGGAAATTGTCAGACTCCTGTACATATTCAAGGATTACATTCTTATTCGATAGTGACTTTACGGTATTCTTTGCGTTTTGTATGAGTGTGTGGAGCACACTTTTTTTGGAATTTTGGAAGAGACATTGTAACAGCATGACACATTATTGGGGACTTATACAATTCGATTTACAAAATGAGTATCCAAGACCAGAGTACTTAAAGATGGTGAGAAAAAAGAAGGGTCGTATATCTTTCTGGAAAGATAAAATGCCGAATATTTTTTTCAGTTTTGGATTAGCTACTTCTGTGGTAAGTAAAACAAAGAATGCTTTTTTAGAACTTTATAGGTATGTAGGTATAACCAAGAAATCTTTGTAACGTTACTCATAAGTTAGACTATCTGTTTGTCCATAAGATGGGAACTGTAGCTAAACTGCTCGTTATAGTGAGTTGAAATTTTGCATGCATAAACAAATCTTCGACTCGCACAAGACAAATATCAAGATATTGAAAAAGTACACCCACCAAAAATATCTCAAATTTTTAGGATTTTGTAGGTTTGACCAAAAAACAATTTTACCGTCATTTTGTCGTCTGTCTGTCTGTCTGTCTGTTCGGTAAAAATTTTAGCCAAACGGCTATACATAGAGAGTTGAAATTTGGCATGCTTATACAACCCTTTGACCCGCACATAATGAAAAATACTAAAACATCTAAAAAACATATCCCCCTAAAAATATAAACAAATATCTGCTCATCGAAAAAAATATGTATTTTTTTAAAATTCTGAGTAAAGTATCAAATGAAAGCCCTTAGTACGTGGATTAACGATCCAAATTTTATTTTTGCAAAATAAATTATGTCGAAGCGATTTTTGCCAAAATTGTGCAAAACAAAAATTGTCCCACACCCTGCATCCCAGATGGTTTAAACTAAACATCTGAAAAAATTCTAAGTAACTTACATTTGTGTGAACCGGAATAGTATAACAGGAATTTTTGATCAGATTACGTTTTCGGAAAATAACGCATTTTTTGTGTTTTTTGCTTGACCACGTAAAATATTTAATAACTTATCTAATATACTGAACTAGCATGCTTTGATAGTGTAATGGCTAGCATGCTCGCGTTCTAATTTGCATACTTAAGTTCGCTCCGCTCTCGAGGCAGTTTTATTTCTTGTTTTTTTTTTTTGCGTTTTTATTTTGTTTAAATAATTTTTTTTTTAATTCTAGTTATATTTGGACAAATGTTGCATTTAAGTTTTAAAAACGTAAATTTAATAACCAGTGGAAATTGTTGAAATTGAATACACGAAATCAGAGGGGCGGGGTTATGACTTAAAACAACCAATGGAAGCCATAGGCGAAATTTTCAAAATCTTAATGAATCTTGCTATATACATACATATATATATATATATATATATATATATATATATATATATATATATATATATATATATATATATATATATATATATATATATATATATATATAAAAACTGCACGTATTTAGAAACCTAAATAATGGTATTAGGCATTCGAATTAAAATTAACAAAAAAAAAATATTTTAACAAAATTTGTTTTGGCATCCGAAATAATCATCATTCACTTACTAAATACCTGCGAAACCCTGAAATGTGTGAAAATTCACACTTCACATCATTTTTTTTTTATTTGAGTGAGGTATCAAATGAAACATAATTCTTTTGAGACAATTTACGCCAGAATTTTGTTATATAATTTTTGTTCTCCACCTTATTTTCCGGGGGTTTGTTTTAAAAATCGGAAAAATCATGATAATGTACATTGATTAATCGGAATAGAACGCTTGGAATTTTTATCAAATTTCGAGTTTTCGAGTTTATAGCATTTTTTATATTATCGGATTTAAAAAAAAAAATTAATGTGGTATATAAAGTAAAGTTTTTAAATAGTAAATTAACGAACACAAATTATTTTTAACCTACTCCCAGAAGGGCTGGTTTAAAGATCTGAAAAAAATCTGAATATTGATGAAAATATTAAAATAGTCCTTTGGAAAATGTTTGTATTGTTAATAGGATTATTCTGAAACGTATTTTAACTAGTTTCTTACACAAAACTAACAATCTGAAATAAAATTAGTTTCAATCTGTACATCAAAATTTGCAGCGAATTTCTGTCTAACAGGATAGTTTTAATTGTAAAAAAATTATCATGTACTAAACCTGTAGAATCATTTTATTTTTATTTTTTATGAATATTAAGCAGTTTTTATCATTGGTATATTTAATTTTGTAAGTTTCATTATAATTTTGGCAAAAAATAATTATAAATACTTATTTTACTATTTTTACAAAATCCCTTTTGATTTGCCCTGGACCTTCATATGTGAAAGTATGCAGTGTTGTAATAGATACATTTACAAAAAAAATATATAGGTACAGATAATATCTAGATGCAGATACAGATACAGAATTATAAAAAATATCTAGATACAGATACATGCCAAAAATGTTGTAGATACAGCTAGATACTTTTGAAAAAACACTGAAAATTGAAAATACCATATTTTTTACAAAAAAAAAAACAGTGCATGTTAATCAGTATTATACAGGCTGTTCAAAAATGACCGTGACGTCACAAAAATCCCACTAAATGCAAGGTAAAACACTATTCTATGGAATAAATTTGTACTAAATAACGTATGTATTATGTTAGCCATATGTACTAACGTATGAGCTACGTATTTATAAGACTAATATTAGTCTTATAGAGTTAATGTTAGTCTAAATAAAGTGGAATTCGTGTAATGTCAGGATCATTTTTGATCACTAATAAAAAATTACTGATAAGAAATATGTGTCTTTTTCTCATTCCATACAAATTTAATTTATAGACAAAATTTTAGTTGACATTTTCACGCTTACAAATTAAATTTATATGGACGTTTAATAATTTATAAAATTTTACGTCCTTTAGGAAACACACCTACTTATCTTACTGATTTCAATTAGGAAATGAACTTAGTAGCCACACTAGCATGGCCGGCCCTTGGGTGAGACGGACTAGAGAAAAAATTATCAAAATGTATTTTTAATCCCTGGATACTTTTGAAGGGCCTTAATTTGTCTAGCCCAAGGCTACACAACACCACGGTCCACTCCCAAACCACTTGTTTGGATATAATTCTTCATATGTTTTTATACTCTATCTCTGAAAGACTGATAGTAATAAATCATTTTGTCAGGCAGTTACCAGTGGCGTGCACATTTTAAACACGTTTAAATTGGTTTTGTGTATTTCTATATTACTATTTATCATTTTATTAAACGCACGCCTGTAACCATATTTATCATACCATTAAACACACCCCTGTGACCATATTTTTCCTCAAAATTTTAGGGTAAAATTTTTATGGCCTATTGTATTTAACCCTAGTTCGTATTCCCATATAATATATGCGGCACATTCGGTTGCTTTTAACAATATTTCGTTTCGAACTATTCATATTTTGTCGCTTTTGTTTTACCGCTTCTGGGTGATAATGCAATAACTTTTTACAAATAATAAATTATATTACTATCAGTCTTTCGGATAGTAAATTGCAACAAATAGCAACAATACTTATTCAAAAACTTAGGTTTCATTAATAATGACCCATTTTCCTTAAGTGTTGTATCTACTATTGTGGTACCTAAATACCTACTATTTTTACAGCTGTTCAAACGCTAGAAAAAAACGAGTGAGATTTTTTTTTTACATTCCATATAAATTTAATTTGTAAATGTTAGAATTTCAATTGTTTTCTGAATTTTGTTTATAGTAAAAATAAAATATTTAAAATGACAATTTATAATTAAACTATTATATCAGCTCGGTATCATGGTATCAAAAAAAGTAACGATCAGAGTATCTGAAACACAGACACAAGATACTTAAATTTAATTATCTAGATACTTGATACTGAATCTAGATACATAACAACACTAAAAGTATGTTATTTTCATATTTCTACGCTATACGTATGTACCTACGTTCGCTTATATTCGCAAATTGTCTATAATCTTATCTCCATTTTTGCGTGCCTTTTTTCTACAAATATTATGCTTTCAGGTGATAATCGCATTGGGAGCAGTATTTTCTGTAATTGTCTACCGAATGGCAGTTCGAACATCCAAATCATTATACGCAGAAGAAAGTACCTTTTCTGGTTTTTTTATTCCTGTAACTGCTGGCGTTATTAATTTAGTAGCTATATTTATACTTAATTTTATCTACGAACGTTTAGCGAATAAACTCACTGAAAAAGAATACCAAAGAACTCAGCAAGAATTTGATAACAGCTTAGTAATTAAGATTTACATATTTCAATTTATAAATTTTTATTCTTCAATATTTTATATTGCTTTTATAAAAGGGAATTTTATTGGATATCCTGGGAATTACCAGAGGATATTTAATTTCAGACAGGAAGAGGTATGTGTATTTATTTATTTATTTAGTTATTTATTTATTTATTTATTTATATACTGGAAAAAACACATACTGGGTAAGCCCAGTAAATACTTCTTAAGTTATAATTAATTATTATAGTACATAATCAGGCCAGAGCCATAGCAATGTTTTTGGTGCCCTTGGCAAATACTTAAAATAGCGCCTTCGGGAAATACTTAAGTAGACACTTGTAAATTAATTTAACTTAAAAAGAAAAGATGTGCTATCTTTTTTCATGTTAATTAAAGAGGGCATCATTTTTATTTTTATTTTAATAGACAGGTAAAAATACAAGTAATTACCTAAAAAAAAAAACGTCCTCACTCACTTCTAAAATACAAGTGATGACAAAAAAAAGAAGGAGGCCCTGGCACTTGCCCCATGCCAGGGCGTTACTACGGCTCTGAATCAGGGAGAAACATTTTACAAAAGATTATAAAGATAAATAGCAAAATATACAATTTATTACACAAAGTAAGATCTTAAAATTTCTATGTACATTCGACGGAAGCGAAGTCTGGAAGAATTGATAATATCAATGGTCCCAAAGTTCGTATTATAAGCAGAGAGTCGAACCCAAATATATTTCGTTCCGGTTTACGGTTACGTTCCAAGTAAATATTATTCGTTCCAGTTTCGGTTTCGGTTCGTCTAAAAATTTCGGTTCAGTTCCGGTTCGAATAACAAGTTAAAATCGAGTCTATCATCAAATATCTACCGGTATAAATTTTGGTTTAATTGAATTTAACAAATTACCTTCTTATTTTTGTTTTTCAATTATAAAATTGAAAATACAAAATGCTAAAAACGAAAACAAAATACAATTTAGGAACATAAAAATGAAAATACAAAAACATATTGCACGTAAATAAAATAAAATTCTAACAAATTAGAAGGAAATTACAAAAATACTTAATAAGACACAGGGCCGAATTAAGGGGGTGTCAAGACAGTCAGTTGCCTGGGTGCCAGATGCAAGGAGTGCTAAAAATTTTGATTGAAGACTTATTTTTGCTCAACAAATATTTTTGACAGCAATGAACAACTTAATTTTCAGCGCCCCTAATAATTTGGGTTCAGGGTTAACTAGCCAGGTTAATTTCAACTTAATTTTTGCGTAATTATGCAAACCTGAGGGCGTCATGTAAATAATCTGCCCTGGGCGCGGAAATACTTTAGTTCGACCCTAATCACACACAGCTATTGTCAAAAAAGATTTAAAGCTGTTCCCATACAAAATTCTTGCTTTACATGAGTTGCTGCCAGCAGATCAGAATAGGCGAATTGTGTATTGCCACTGGTTCCAACAAAATTTAATTAATAATGATGATTTGTTAAATTTAACGTTTTGTTTTTTCTGACGAGGCCTGGTTCATCCGTCGGGGTATATTAATTCACAAAATATGAGGTTATGGAGTGCTCAAAATCCTCATACTTTTCGTGAAACTTCACTCGTTAAAAGTTGGTGTTTGGATTGCTGTGTCGCGTATTATCGGACCCATATTTTTCCACGAAACTGTTACTGCTCAGAGATACCGGAATATTGCACGTGAATTTATTAATTAGCTTCATGAGGATGAGCTCCAGCAAGGCTACTTCCAACAGGATGACGCGACTGCCCACACCGCTCAAGAGACCATCAATTACCTTCGTGAATTTTTTGACGATCGAATAATTAGTTTACGTTCAAATCCAGAATTTCCACCTAGATCACCACACTTGACTATTTTATATTACTTTATATTCCCTTATCTGAAAAATAATGTATATAAGACCCCTATTAACAATATCGAGGAACTGCAAAACAGAATTACCGAACAGTGTGCCAATATAACTCCTCAAATTCTTATAAATGCTTTTAATAGTATAAAAAGACGAGTAAATTTATGTCTCCAGGAAAACGGTGGTTATTTTGAACAGCTTCTTTAGTTTTTTATGTTTATTTTTCTGTACCTACCTGTGAAATAAAAAAATGTATTGTATATAATGTATAAATTTGTATTTATTGTGTATAATATATAAATTGAAATACTAATAATATGACCAATAAAATAAAATTTAAAAAAAATAAATAAAATAATTTCCAGTTTTAATGATTACAAAGGCTGTGCCTAAACGTTAGTCAATTGTTATATAAAGCTTGCAATAGACATTATTTTATTTTTCCACAGCCAACCCTTATGTAGTTTCTTTTTGAACTCATGGTATAATAAATAATATGAACTTTTCTCTTACAATAATAATAAATAACAGTTTGAAGAATCGCAATAATATAAAGAAGAAAACAGAATAACACAAACCTTTCTTAAAAAACAAAATAATAAATAAATAAATAAAATAAAAATTAATCACAGTTCATTCAGTAAAAATAATATTTGAAATTAGAAATGAAAATAAAATTTTAATCAACACAATATGTTCTTCAAATTTGCTTCTGATCGATTCATTCTTTTATCAGTTAATATAAGTTTTAGTAGTAAGAACGCGAATAATTAATTAATTTAATGAAAAAGACATTTGAACCGAAATTAACCGTTATTAACATTTCGTTCCGGTTTCGGTTTCGGTTTTTAAATTGAGTAATTTTAAGTTCCGGTCATGGTTTCGGTTCTGTTAAAATTTTCGGTTAATTTCGGTTTTCGGTTCGGTTCCGGTTCGACTCTCTTATATAAGTAGATGCTATTCTGATAGAGATAGAGGATGAATTACGGAAGGAATTAAGCTACATTCACAACTTCAAAATTAATATACGTTATGAGCTGTTCACTGTAGATCAGTGGTTCCCAACCGTTTCGACTTGCGGAGCCTTTTTTAGAATCAATTTCTATGGTGGAGCTCCTTAAGCCTACTCTATGTCTTAAAAATTAATGGTGTTTAGTGGTAATGTTACGGGAGAGGGGGTAGATTTTTTCATTATAAATTTCATTACAAATTCGCTTTTCTCTTTCACAACTCACTTACTGACAGATAGACAGATTTTTATAAAATGAAGCAAATAATCAAAACACACGCATATTATTCAAACAACAATGCATCTCGCCAATTACATTTCAGCTAAAGTCATAAACTGGCTGGAGTCAGAAAAATCACTCGAACATACATTCAGCTTGGCATATTTTCGTTCAGAATGTAATTTCCAGTTTTCTTATTTTGATTCTGTTTTTTATTTCTAATTCTTTTGGTTTTATTAAATTTTTATTTCCTGGAACGGCTGCGGAGCCCCTGAGAAGTGCACGCGGAGCACAGGTTGGGAACAGATGCTGTAGATTGTCACTAACCAGTTTGTCATATGGTAGCTCAAGCGACCGTTCACAGCTCTAAATCTAATAGACTGTGCGTTGTTGACTATAGACAGTTTTCCAAACTATATAGTTAGTGAAAACAAAACTTTCATACCCTGTTTTTATAATAAAATTATTATAATGAGTTACCTTCGACGGGAACGCACCAAACTCACATATTTGTTATATTTTCATGTGTGACACCTGCTTACTAAGTAAGGGCGCTTATTTTAAACTGGTATTTAAGAAAACCTAATTATGCCAACTTAGGTGGTATGCCCATCTCAGGCTCAATTTCCCTAAATCTATTGGCAAAGCATATTATTTATTACGTATACATATTTAATAAGTAAAATAGATGAGAGGCGGCCGAGAGGACTTTAGCCCACGAAAATATTTGGGTGCATCGGGCCCGGGTGGAATTCTTAATTTTGTTACGCCAAAGATAGTCTGCTATCATTTGTATTTTGCTTGCCATTTATACCAAAACATTATTATCATTTATTAATCAAACTCTCTTTTTCTTATGAAGTTCCTATTATTGTTATAATAATAATAATGTAGAAATTAAATATCAAAATACGAAGGCATTTTGTCGTAGTCTAGTGGCTCTAGAACGAGAACGCGAAATTCGTAGGTTGACGGGTTCGATTCCCGGTGAGGCAGTATTTTGATAATTAATTTCTACATTATATATGTATCATTGCTTTGCGATTCAGTTATACTGAACAACTATGTACTTATATTAAATAATAATAATGTAACTTTATTTTATAAAATTGCCGTTACACAGCATTTATTAATCATTATTGCCATATTTCAAATGATTTTTCCATTCTAGTGTTCTCCAGGTGGATGTTTGATGGAACTATGCATCCAACTAGCAATTGTTATGATTGGCAAGCAGGCGGCAAACAATGTATTAGAAATATTGCTACCATATTTGCAGAAGGTGTACAAGACTACGATCAGCAAAGGAGAGGATGGTGGGGATTCCAGTACCGACCACCAGGTGTATGCTGATCAGAAATTAAAAGCATGGACATCAAGAGAACTATACCCAGAATATTTAGAAATGGGTAAGCATATATAGGACAAACGACCCTCCGTTTTTTTAGTTAAAAAAATTAATGTGCATTACTATATTTGCAAAATAATAAAACTTCCGTCTTCTTCTGTCTAAGATAAATTATACAAGGTGTCTCAAAAGAAATTTTATATTTAGTGGATCGATTAAAAAAAAAAGTAAGCCGTATATAGAAAAAATGTTTATTAATTATTAAAATACACTTTTTGGGGATTTATTTCTTAAACATAATATCGTCTAAATGTAGACCCTCGCGTTCTCGGCACTCATTTAATCGAACAGTAAAATTACTTATGACGTCTTGGCAGGTGGACTCAGGGATGGCTGCCATTTCGTGACGGATATTTTCTTTCAAATGCGCCAGTGAAGTCGGTTTATTGGCGTAAACTTTAGATTTAAGATAACCCCATAGGAAAAAGTCCATAGGGGTTAAATCTGGACTGCGTGGAGGCCAATTTATGTCACCTCTCCGGGAGATCAATTTGCCTGAGAATTAAGCCTCAGACTGGCATCTTGGGGCTTTAATTCTTGCACCAATTGAATTTTGTAGGGGTGCAGCTTTAGGTCTTTGTGCATAATGCGATGTAATGATGATCTATGCACATTTAAAGCACTTGCGCGCTTCCGAATTGAAAGGTTCGGGTCATCACGAACAGACTGATTAACATTCTCCACGTTTTCTACCGTTCTTGATGACCTAGGTCGCCCGGATTTTGATTTATCCAGCGTTGTACCAGTCTCTTCAAACTTTTTAACCCAATATCGAATGAGAGGAATGCTTGGCGCATCATTTAAGTGGCGAAAACCTCGAATACTGCAGAATTTTCTACGCGTTACAGTCGCCGAATCACCGTTATTGTAAAACTCTCGCACGCATAACGCGCGGTCTGCTCCAGAGAAACGCTCCATAGCGACTGAATTCCCAAGAGCCAGGCTACCGATTGACATAACCCCCGCGCCCCTCGGATACGTTGCGTTCACGCAGTAAGCTAAATAAATATAAAATTTCTTTTGAGACACCTTGTATTATCTTATCATTTTTAGTTTGAGTTTTTTCTTGAATATATATAATATTAACGCCTACCTTAACAAATGCTCTTGCAGAATAGCATTTTCGACAAATTTGTTAGGCCTGGTGTTAAAATAAAAACTTTAACTCTAATTTTAACGCATTTCTTAGAGAATGTATCCGCTTAGGTGCATACAAGTATGAATTAAACTGACGGTACAAGTTTTAAGAGGACCTTACACTATCAATAATAATGTCAGTATTAAAAAATAATGACAGTAATATTGACGACCTTATGCAAGTACTGATGGAATGATGGAGTGAACTGACGAAATCTAGATTTCTTGAAATAAAACCTGTAGCATCGTAGGTAGTGGGGGGAACTGTCAGTTTTACTGATAGCCATTCGCACTGTATCAGTATTATTGTCAGTATTGATCTTCAGTTTTTAGCATTTTAGTTGTTGTTTGTCTCGTGTCAAGTTAGTAACAGTTAGTATCGTAATCAAAGGATTTAATAGATGATTTTACTATACACGATGTTGTGGATGATGATGAAATTGAAGTTGAAATGTCAGAACGTCTGCTGCTACAAATCTTTATTGAAACGTATGAGTCAATTCCACAGCTCTGGGATGCTCGTCGGCCTGACTACATGAACAAAGTGAGGTGGAATGAAGGACTTTTAAAATTGTTAGAAGTGTATAAAAAGATAAGGCCAAATGCAAAACAAGATGACGTTCGAAAAAAATTAAATACTTTGCAATCTAATTATAGGGAAAGTTGAAGAAAATCGAATCTTTTAAACGATCAGGAGCAAGTGTCCTCTTAACCTTACTGAGCCACATAATTTAACACAGGTAGTTAGATGTGGTGCTACCAAATTCTCAAGAGAGTTCTCCGCATCCATCCGAAAGTAATTGTGGTAGTCATTTGGATCGATGAGAAGAATTTGTTTTATTAAATTAATATGAGTATATTCTGTACGTTTTTTAAGGCACTCCTTTATCTATCTTTTTCGATTTACGAATCATTTTGTACCAAAATACAACACTAAAGCCAAGCAGACTTTTTGCTTATTACTCTTCATAATAATAATATTCATTTGTTTGATGTTCTCTAGATAACTAGTGATTACTGACTAAAATACTGTCAGTAATAATTATAGTGTAAGGTAATTTTTTGC
Organism: Liopterus haemorrhoidalis; assembly: GCA_963971575.1. Lineage (NCBI taxonomy): Eukaryota > Metazoa > Arthropoda > Insecta > Coleoptera > Dytiscidae > Liopterus > Liopterus haemorrhoidalis. Next base: position 91,015,264 of record OZ020611.1, read on the forward strand.
AACTGGCAAAAATACTAGTAGTGTCATTATTATTGACTCAGTATTACTGACATTATTATTGATAGTGCAAGGTCCGCTTTAACCTTACAGTAATGTGCGTAAAAATAACAGTGGTATAATGGCAAATGGTAAAATTGTATTTATTTAATTAAAGTTATTTATTTAAGTAGTTGCATTGCATTTATAGTATATATTATAATTCTATAATATATTTAAGCTGGCAGCATTGGATTTTTTAAATAAATATGTAAGTTCCCTTTAACAAACCAAAAACATAAATTTTTGTGTTCGTAAAAATAGCAGTATCCACAAGTTTTTTCACGTTTTACTAAACTAGCTAATAAAACAGTTTTATTCTTTAATAAAATTTTGTGTATATTGATAGGTAAGTTGAATTTATTTTTAAAATCACGGAAAATATTCAATATCTTTCTTATTTTTTAATAAAAATGGGTAGGGATAAACATTGCACACAGGAGAAACAACATCAAAAAGGATTTTACAAATGTTAAATTCCAGTAAAACTTATAAATTTATTCAGAATGTGCTAAGATGCTCCGCTAAAATGTTATCTAATGCCAAAAAGTAGACTCTTGCCTGAAAGTCGGGGTCGGACGTCTAAAATTTCGCCGGTAACAGATAGAAAAATTGTAAGGTGTGCAAAGTTAAACCCTTTTATTACTTCTACACAAATAAAAAACGAATTAGACCTGCCAATTTTTGTATCAATTGTAAGAAAACACCTAATGAAAGCAAATCTGAAAGCCAGAAACCCAAGAAAAACTCTGCTGTTAAACAAGAGACAACGGGAAAATATAATTCAGTTTGCTAAAGAACACCCCCTTCGCCACAGTCAAAATTTGTAACAAAAATAAAACAAAAATTGTTTTATTTTATACTGGTATCTGCCAAAAGCAGGTACGAAGGCCTCCATTCAGGTAGTATAATCATAAGTGCATTAAAAAGGCAATCAAACAAGGCAGCTGTAGTGTTATGGCATGGAGATATTTTTCTTCGAAAGGAATGGGCTCTATTTTTTGGATTAAAAATATGATGGACGCGAATGTTTATGTCAGTATTTTGCAGTGTGTCATGCTTCCCTTTGCAGAGAAGGAAATGCGTTTAAAATGGATATTTATGCAAGATAATAACAAAACATTGGTTTAATGAAAATAGAGTAAATGTTATGGGTTGGCCAGCTGTGGTCTGATGTAAAAATTAAAATATCTTCTTCAAAATCTGCTAACAAAGAAGAATTATGGAGAGAAATTGAAACAGCTTGAAAATTCAATCCCTTGGAGAAATGTTTGAAACTAATTGATTCTATGCCGCGAAGATGTGTAGAAGTAATACGAAATAAAGGTCATGTAATCAAACGTTAAAGAAATTATAAAGAATATTTAATATTAATATTAGTTTTATTTATTTTATGAAGTGTACTGCTATTTTTATGAACAGCGTAATAGTAATAATATATTTTATTAACAGCCTTGCGGCCAATAAAAATACGAATACATACAAATTAAACAAACAAGATAAACTGTACAAAAAAATATATATATGTGGGAATGGGCAGGTCTCCGCCTATGGTCTGAGGAGTCGAACGGCACGGAGAGACAGAGACGGAATGTAGATGTGGGTGTACGTGTGAAGTTTGATGTGTCCGCGACGAAGTTTTTCTTTAGTAATTAATTAACCATTTAATGTAATTTAGTTTAATAAATTTTGTTTTGCACTCTTAATATATCTGTTCCTGAATAACCCACAAGTTTTTGGGGGCTCGTAACCGGGATATACGGGTAACAGAATGTTAAGTGATGTTTGTAAAACAAAGTGAAAGTGATAAGTGGTTAAATTAGAAGTGCCTATGTGGACTTAAACTGTGTTAGATGAAATTAGATGCAAAAGTTAGATGATAAAAACATTAGATGCAAAGATTAGATGAAAAAACTTAGATGTGATATTTAGATGTTGAACATTAGATGAAAGAAGGACACTTGTTAGATGTTTAATAGTATTTTAGAGGACATAAACATAAGTTGTGGATGAAAAACATTGTACTAGGTGCTGTAAAAGTGAATAACATTGTTAAAATTCGAATTGTATACGTGTATAACCTCTAAAATTGGGCGCGGTTACTGCATTTGCCGGTAAAATTTAGTTCGAGTAGCATCCGTGCTTGTGCGGCGGCGCCAGTTACTAAGCAAAGCGCGTAGAGATACATTAGCCAGTGGCGGCGTAAAATTTGTTTGAATTTAATTTAATTTGCTAAATTTGATCGAAATGTCGGAAGATAAAGCCGAAAAGCAATTAAATATGGCCGATAGCGTGAATGAAAGTGAAAAACTATTACTTATGCGCGAAATTGAACTGTTAAAGCGTGAAAATGAAATATTCAAGCGAGAACAAATGATTGAACGGAAAAGTTGGTTCAGCTTAAGAGATGTGGAAGATAGCTTGCCAAAGTACAGCGGTGATATGAATTTTCCGGTTGAAAAATGGCTGCTTGACATAGAAGAAAACAGTCAAATGTTTGGTTGGGACGAACCACACATGCTGATAGGAGCTAAAAAGTTACTTTGCGGTACGGCTAAAATATGGTTGAATTCTATGCCCATCATAAAGTCGTGGAAGATGTTTAAAGCAGAAATTACATCCGAATTTGGTAACAAGGCTAACAGCGCTGATGTCCACCGGGAATTAAGCCGAAGGAAGAAAAAGACCGATGAAAGCTTGCAAGAATATGTTCTTCACATGGCCGCTATTGCTAAAAAAATATGTTTAGATACAGAATCGCTCATACAGTATATCGTAGATGGAATACCAGACCAGGAGTGCAATAAAATTATTTTGTACAATGCGAAAGATTTAGCAGAGCTGAAAAAGAACATGGTTGTATACGAAAGAATGAAAAATAGAGGTAAGAATACCGATAATAGAACAGCACAGGTACAGAAGAAGGGCGACGAAGAACGAATGAAGAAAAATGAGACATGCTTCAATTGTGGAGGCACAGGACATAAAAGGCGAGACTGTAAGTTGTTAGAGAGGGGTCCAAGATGTTATGTCTGTCGTCAGTACGGGCACATTGCAGCTAAATGTTCTCGTCAAACGACAAGCCAAACAGAAGAAGAGAGGGAAAAGAAGCGAACAAGCATGCAGGTAGAGCAGCAATTAGAAGTAAAGGTAGATAGAACTTATAAGAAGATTAAGATTGAAGGCGAAGAAGTAGATGCATTGATAGACACAGGTAGCTGCGTCAATTTAATAAGGTGCGATGAGTACTTCCGGATTGGTGCCCCAAAGGTCAACAAGGAGGTAAAAAAATTATCAGGTATTGGGCAAGTTGAGGTTAAAACTTTAGGTGCTTTTGATGCATGTGCACTAATTGATAATACAGATTATAAAATGACATGGCATATTGTTAGCGACACTGCTATGCCAATGCGATGCATAGTTGGCAAAGAATTGTTAGAGCTTGCAACTTTAACAATTAATCAAGCTGGAATTTTAGTGGAAAAAATTATTCCGATGATGCAAATTGATATAGAAGTAAATAAAAACGTGTTGAACGTTGGAAATGCCAATTATGAAAATATTATTTCGGAATTGATTGAAAACTATACACCGAGACAAGTTAAATCAACCGAAGTGCAACTGAAAATAACTTTGAAGGATGATGCACCGATTGCCCAAAGACCTCGAAGGTTACCACCGAAGGAAAACCTCGAAGTAGAGAAACAAGTTGACGACTGGCTGCGAAGTGGCATAATTCGACCAAGTTGCTCCGAATTCTCTAGTCCTGTAGTACCAGTAAAGAAAAAGGATGGTTCCATTAGAACATGCATTGATTTTAGAAAATTAAATAAGGTGGTCATACGGGACAGATATCCATTACCCGTAATAGAGGACGAAATTGATAAGCTGCAAAAATCAAGTATATTCACTACACTCGATCTGAAGAACGGCTTCTTTCATGTTCCTGTGGAAGAGAATAGCCGCAAATATACTTCGTTTGTGACAAGTACAGGGCAATACGAATTTATCAGAATGCCTTTTGGTTTCTGTAACAGCCCTTCTACATTTCAGAGATTTGTGAACAGCATATTTAGGCCACTTGCACAGAAAAGGGATCATAGCTATTTACCTAGATGATATCATCGTACTGGCAGAGAATGAAGAACAGGCTATGGAAAATTTGAAGACTGTTTTGAAATTAGCCGCAGATTACGGCTTGGAAATAAATTGGGCTAAGTGCCAGTTCCTGAGCACGAAAATAAGCTATTTGGGATATGAAATAGAGAATGGATCTATTCGACCCAATGCAAAGAAGGTTGAAGCTGTATTAAAATATCCAGAACCACGAGATGTCAAACAAATACAACAATTTTTAGGACTCACAGGATACTTCCGTAAGTTCATTGAGGGATATTCGATGATTGCGAAGCCTCTTAGCGACATTCTAAAGAAGAAGGTACCCTTTCAATTTGGAACTGATGAAAAGATGGCGATGTCAGTTTTAAAAATGAAATTAGCAGATGGACCAGTGTTGAAAATTTTTCAAGATGGTTTGGAAACTGAATTACACACAGATGCTTCAAGGTATGGGCTAGGAGCTATCTTATTTCAAAAGAGCACAGATGATCAGAAACTGCACCCAGTACACTACTACAGTAAAAAGACAAGTGAGTGCGAACGAAAGTACTCGAGTTATGAACTTGAGGTACTAGCAGTAGTGAGAGCATTGAAGAAATTCCGTAATTATTTACTGGGAAATAAGTTCAAATTGGTAACAGATTGTGCAGCGCTGAAGATGACACTAGCTAAAGCTGATATAACCAATCGAATTGCACGATGGGCTTTGATACTTGAAGAATACGAATACTCAGTGGAACATAGACCAGGCGATCGACTACCACACGTTGATGCCTTATCACGTATCACCATTATGACAATTTTAGAAGATAGCGTTAAGGCAAGAATAGAGAAAGCTCAGAAAGAAGATGAAGAATGCCAGAAAATTTTGAGAGAATTAGAAGAGGGCGTAAGTACAGACTATAGCTTGAGAAGAGGTGTTATGTACAAATTTGAAGCAGGGAAAGATTTGTTAGTCATACCAAAGAAGTTGCAACATGAGATTATACGGAAATGTCACGACTTCGGACATTTTGGCACCAAGAAAACTAAGGAACTTATAACAGCTGAGTATTTTATTCCTAAATTGGATAAGAAAATTAGGTCTGTTATTGCTAACTGCGTACCGTGTATCATGGTCTCAACGAAGGCTGGTAAGAAGGAATGCTTACTTAATCCAATTGAAAAAGATGGAGGTCCGCTTGATACGTTTCATATTGACCATCTCGGACCACTACCTTCTAGTCAGAAGCAACCGAGGACGATAACAACAGACAGCAAGACCCAACATCCGAGGCGGAAGTTGCTGCAGAACGGCCGAGCTGTGGGAATGGGCAGGTCTCCGCCTATGGTCTGAGGAGTCGAACGGCACGGAGAGACAGAGACGGAATGTAGATGTGGGTGTACGTGTGAAGTTTGATGTGTCCGCGACGAAGTTTTTCTTTAGTAATTAATTAACCATTTAATGTAATTTAGTTTAATAAATTTTGTTTTGCACTCTTAATATATCTGTTCCTGAATAACCCACATATATAATAATAAATAATGAACAAAAATAAAGAACATATAAAGTTTGAAATTGTCCTCAATAATACTATTATACAATTATTACATTAAAAGAAATCACGTTTTAATACATTATTGTAAAATAATGTGATGACAGACAAATTTTGTCTATGAACAGCTGACCATTTCATATTAAAAGTGTTCTCACAAGTAATGCAGTTATGAACAATTTTGTTCACAGACTTCATTAATCTGTCACGCAGGTTAAAAACGTATTTCCTAAGGACAGTCATACAAGTACATACATCATTCATTACAAACATTTCACTACCGCTACAATATATATGTAACCCATTGATAAGTTTAAATGCATTATTGTAACATGTTGTTAATTTACGTACGCTAGATCGGGTTGTATTAATCCATAATGCAGATGTATAAAAACTTCCGCAAAATGTATTAAACAAGTATCTGCGTATATCTTTACTATATTTAGAGAATCGCTGGTTTAACATATTTGCTCTGACACACAAAGAGCGACATCTAAAAAATCAGACACAAATGGGACACTTTTTTCACATTTTCACGGTTGAGCTTAATACCAGGCACTTCATGTCTTTTAGATCTGGGCTGAAATACGATGTACTAGGTTTTGTTGACGTTGTACACCATACCATATTCCATAGCATAGGATTCACAGATTCCCAATAGTTTTCTCAAACCGGATACTGATGGGGTAAGAACTACCATGTCGTCCGCGTAGCTTATGTGATTTATAAGTGTGGAGCCAATCACACAGCCGACGCGTTCTTTGTTCAATAGTGTACTAAGATTATCCATGTATACGTTGAACAAAAGTAGAGATAGAAGCTCACCCTGCCTTAGTCCAGTATCCTGCATATACATACTTGATTTCACCGACCCCCAGCGCACTCTTTTTTGTTCTTTGTCAAACCATTCGGATAGTACTGAGATAATTCGAGGCTTGACTTCTCTTCTTTCTAGTATATTTAACAGCCTTCCACGATCTACTCTTTCAAAAGCACGGCTAAGCTCGAGCAAGCATGGGTATATAGGCGTCTCTTTCCCAATATACTGATTAATGGTTGACTTCAGAATGAATATTGCCATATCAGTACCATGTGCCTTTTTAAAGCCATACTGATTATCAGCACAGTTCAATCTATGAGCACATTTTGACATTAAAATTTGTTCTAAGATTTTTGACAGTACTGTGGCAATGGCTACGGGGTAATTCGCACTTGATGTCGCTTTTGCCCTTCGGAACTGGAACATCATCCGTCTCGATCAGTTTCGGCGGTAGATGATGATGAACCATCATGAATGTGAAGCAAACCGCGAGTGGTATGTGTAAATGAGGAGAGGCATGTATGTGTGTTCCCTCCTCAAACCGTCTGGACCCGCGGATTTACCATGTTTCAGCATATTCACAGCTTCCTGCACGTTCACACTTGTGATCTTCCGTAGAAACTAGGTCAGAGTCATCAGCAAAGACAGTGCTGACACCCTCACCGAGCCATTTAGAAATGTCTGTCTCCAATGTTCAGCGATCTCTTGATCTTCTGTAATCCCATCAATATGAGCTGGCTTCCCAGCCCTAATTTTTGTATTTGTATGTTGCCAAAATTTTGAAAAATCTCTTGAGTAATACCTATAGGCAAGTTCATCAGCCTTGACTTGTTCTTGGGACCGCAGATGATTTTTGAGACTTAGCTTAAAGCAGGCACGAGTGACAATTCTCTCCTGGTTGATACTACCTACCCTCGGTCTACCGGCGTCAAACCAGTTACGTAGTGCTAACTTGGCCGCTCTTTTCGCTGATAATAATTCTCCGTTCTCATTCCATCCTCTTATTCTACGCTGTCCAACACGTTTCTTGTTTCTTCTACACACCGACGTAACAGCACTAGTGATGGTACTGACTAATCAATTAATGTTAGATGGCGCACATTCACACAGTTTGTTCTGTCACACATAACTAGTTCACGCGGAATCTCAATTTTCTCTAACTCGATCACAATTACTCTGCTATTACACTCACTCTTACTATCACTTCACGGCACCTTACTGCAGTCTGTCGAGGCATGGTGATGATTCGTAGATTCTCGTACCGAAGCATCCACCTCGAAGTATAAGGGTAGATGATCTGAGTAGGGACACAAATAATCAATCTTCATGTTCGAGATGCTATTCGTAAAAGATCTTGAAACCACGCAGTGATCCAGCCAAGATGTTGTATGAAATGCGTCGCTAACATACGTATAACTGTCGGGCGGCAACATTTACAAGTCCGCCACTGCCTAGTCGAACTCATGGCAGTATTCTAACAGTTCATTCACGAATATAGACTTTGGATCAGAATTAAAGTCACCAGCGATTAAAACATTTATGACATCACTGTCAGATGCGACAGCTTCTATTTTCCCCAAGATGTCTAGATAATCAGGCACATTCTCAAGTGAATTAGTAGGCATGTATACATTTATGACAAGTAGATAGTCTTCTTCTGTTTTTATCTTAATCGCAGCAAGTCTCGGCTCCTCAGGAACGAGCACTACACTGATATGATGGGAGAGCGACTTCATCCATAGGATAGCCACCCCGCCATATGGACGCCCCAAGTGTACAGATGCTAAAGGATCCAAAGAAGTAGTTCCCGTAGAAAAAAAAAAAAACTATCGTGTATGTTCTCTAGCAGCGGTAAATCACTGTGGCGCAATCAGATTTCTTGCAGTAAACATATGTCAACAGATTCACAAATTTCGTGCAGTTCAATCTCAATATAGGTATATTTGAGTGATTTGCAGTTGAACGTGACAAATTTCAAATTAGCCATTTATTTTGGAATTTTCATCGGTTGCACTGTTCTTCACTACATCTCTCTTCTCCTTCCACACGTATTCACGTATTGCAACTCCATAAGGCCAGCACGCTGGCGATAAGAGCTTATGCACATCTGCCACTCTGACACAGATTCTGAAGTTGGAGTAAAACTTGGATTTGCAGCCCATCTTGACAATTTTGACTCCATCAGTGGGAACCTGGTTACGCAAAAGAACACCCTTTACATCCTCTTCCGTAGCCTTCGGGTTTACTCTGGACACGTACAACCATTTCCGTTTTTCACGCCACTCATAGCTCCGATATTCTCCGATGTTCCCAAAATTAATGTTTTGCTTATGTTCGGTTTTCTCTTTCTACGGGTTACTGTCGTAAAACCGTCAACGGCTGCAGTATGTTTGTTATCACGGATCCGTTTGTTTTTAGCAGACACAGCACTAGCTTGCTGCTTCTTGCTTTGTGGTACAGACTTGCTAGCGGCACTTGAGTAGCTAGGGCTTGGGCTCGGCGGAGCTACCTTCTTCCCTATCTGAGCACTATTTAATGAACTTTTTAGTTCTTTAATTTCCTTCCGCGGCTCCTCATCTCTGGTCTTGTCAATGTCACGTTCCACTTTCAGGTTGTGCAGTTCCTTTTACAAGAGAACTACATTTTTAAGTATGGTCGTGACATCTACGTAGTCAAATGTCACTGCCGGAAGTTTATGGAGGTCTCTAGCCACATATATAGGGACCTTATCCGGATCAGTGTCCCTCAGCATCTGTATTATGTCCTGAAGGTTCTTTTTCTTTATATCCACACCAGTTCTCCGCGTTTTGACCGCCTTAGATCCACAGTGTGAGGCGAGTAGGATCTTTGCGGTCTCCACATCACTCTCACTAAAATGCTCCTGACACAGCCTTAGCACCATAACTTCATCCAAGATATTAAGTTTATTCTGGATGAACATTGAGAGCTCACATACAATCAATTGCGCATTTATATTACACATTTTCACTTAACAGAGTACACAGCATAACATACATAAAAAAACACGCCCGTACTATATAGCGGACAATCTCAAACTCTCCAGTAATGAGCATACTTCCACAAATACTATATACATACTTATATATTTTTAATGAATTGACAAAAACACTTTCTTTTTCATCATGATGATGAAGTTGTTACTAAAATATAATATATCAGTAAAATTTTGACTTTGTTATTACTAAAACCAACTTTTTTTGTATTTATTCTAATATTTTTCTGATTCTACTATTTTAACGCACATGCAGAGCCGGCGCTAGCTCTTTTGGCGCCTGGGGCAAACCCGCCAACCTGCGCCATTTTGTTAGAATATGAGTGGCGTACCTAAAAGGGAGGGAGTATAACCGAATACTAGTTCTGGCTCAGTAAATTTGCTAATACAGTGGTATCTCGACTTACAAACCTCTCGACATACAAACTTTTCGAGGTACAAACTATTTTCATTTCCTATTTCACGTCTAGATACGATCCGTGATGTTTTTCTTTTCAAATGAATTAAAGCCTGTTTACATTATACTTTTTTAACTTTTTTGCCTAGTACTAGAAACAGGTTACTAAGAGGCTACTATTACAAGCAACAAATCGTAAATTCCTGAACCACAAAACCAGACACAAGAAAGTTTTTTTTTTACAATTTAATGGAAGATGAATTTCATACTAATCATGTAAAACAGAAATTTTCATAAATAAAAATTAATATGTAATGGTATACAATTTGCTTATTTATAGTGAAAAAAATGCTCCTTCTCACTCCTTCAATTCTTTGCATTTTCTTCATTTAGTGAGATTAGTTTTTCTTTTTAATTTTGGATTTTCTTTATGATTTTTTAATCTGGGAACGGATTAATTAATTTCCCATAAGATATAATGGAATATTGGGTCTCTAAATACATACTTTTTAAGATACGAACCGCGGTCAGGAACAAATTAAGTTTGTAAGTCAAGGTGCCATTTTATATCCATATGTCTAACCAAAATCAGTTATAGATTTTTTCAGATGTGTAAGAAAGTTCATCAAATATAGAATCTGGTACAAATAACAGATTAACGTTACCATTAAACAACGTACTGCTGAACGATCATTTTCTACGTTAAATTATAAAGGCCCGGTCTTTCCACCTTTAGTTAAAGTTCCAGGTAACTATCTGACAGATAAAGTTATTTGTAATTTCATCTGCTGAATAAATGTCAATACCAGTCAGTGAATCCAATACGTCAGTCTCATTATCCGTTAGATAACTATCCGATAGAAACATTTGTATAGAAAGAAGGGATGACATTTACTCAGCAGATGAAGTTAAAAATAACCTTATCTGTAAGATAGTTACCTGGAACTTTATCTGAAGGTGGAAAAACCGGGCCTTAAAAAACTATCTCCGAAATACCATATTTAACAAGTAAGAAGATTGAAAATAGACGTTCTTTGTTATTTATATACAAATATATGCATATATGATGGTTTAAATATGTTGCAGAAGTCCAAAAGAAGACTGAATATTATTATATAACACTGGTCATCACAATTTTTGCTGACTTACATCTAAGACTTGTTTCTTACTAATTTGGTGCAGCTAAACTCAAATATCACATCAGTTTTTGCGTATCACATCAGCTGTGGCCACCACAGGACAAACCGCCATCATAAAGTACTTGTATAAAATACATTCTAGCAGCAGAGTAGAAATAACAAGGCCTAATATTTTCTAACAGATATTATTTATCATGGAAACGTTACATATAAGTATGAAAAAATAGATACTTAGAAAAAATTTCGAAACATTTTTCAATTTTTTTTCGTTTTATCAAAAATATCTGAAATAAAAGTTGTTAGTTATTGCTTTTATAGCAACTTTTGTTAAATAAATTTTTTCTGTTGTAAAATATTCGCAAAAATCTTAAAACCGACCCCATTTCTAGTCAACCATAGAACAAAAATTTGACGTGATAGGCAGAAACTGTTAACATTTTTGAAATCAGCACCCCAAAATTAGTTAAAAACAAGTATCAGATCTAAGTCAGCAAAAAAAAGTTTAAATTTGTTAACCAGTGTAACCAATACGACAACAATAGGTATATCTTTAAATTCAATTTTGTATTTAATATGTATAAGATTATAATAGACATTAAAATTCATATTTTTGATCTAAATAAAAACTTAGAATACGTATATTTAAGCGTTTGTTTTGGCGCCCCTAAGAGCTGGGGTCCTGAGCCTGTATCCCTGTCGCTCCTGCTTTTCACCGCCACTGCGCACATGACTATATTTGTATCAAAGACAAACATTTTTGAAAATATGGAAAAATTTGTTTACCAACATACAACTTGAGTATAAAAATATATGGGTCGGACTATGCCCCAAGATGACTGAAAGAGTTAACCAAAACCTGCAACCCTACTTCAGATTTTTACTAAATAAATAACGTTCATGAAATACTAATGCAATCATTTTGTTTCAGTTATCCAATATGGCTTTGTAACTCTCTTCGTAACAGCTTTTCCACTAGCTCCACTGTTCGCTTTAATCAACAATATCATAGAAATTCGTTTGGATGCCAAAAAGTTTCTCACCTACTATCGTCGACCAGTTGCAGAAAGAGTAAAAGATATTGGGGTTTGGTACAATATTATAAATCTCGTAGGAAAACTTTCTGTTATATCAAACGCTTTCATAATAGCATTTGGTTCGAATTTTATACCACAACTTGTTTATAAAATGGCTGTAAGTCCAGAATTTTCAAAAGAGGGTTATCTAGATTTTAGTTTATCAGTATTTGATGTTAAAGATTTGGAGGATCCACCAGAAAATTCCAAGTTTTCAGGAATAACTAATTGTTCTTATTCAGGGTTTAGAACTGGACCTAATGAACCTGATAAGTACACTACTACAATTATGTATTGGCATATTTTGGCTGCCCGATTGGCGTTTGTGGTTATATATCAGATTGTTGTTAATTTGGTAATTATGGCTATAAAATGGGCAGTTCCAGACGTACCTCATAAAGTACGGAAACTTATTAAAAAGGAAAATAAGTTTATTAAAAATTACCTGGTTAAAAGAGAATAAGGCCAAGAAACAAAAGAAGTTAAGCAAGTTATTATGGCGACTGCTGTGCTATTTAAAAGTTACAATAAAATTTAATTATTAATCATTATTATTCGGTTTTGGATCGGTAAGCTTTGCTCAGTAGTATCTGTATTGGCAAGTTTTAAATTATTTTTTGATCAGTAAAAATATTGACTTGAGCAGTAAATATTTTATCTCGCACTGTTAATACTTTATTTTGTAAAATGATCTACTTTCACTTTTGTATAGCTTGTTACCTAGGTTTAAGCGGAACTAGTTTTTGAACACTAGTAACTGTTACCATTCAAGTGAGACGTTTGATTATTTTGTTTAACAAAAGCCCTCTTCACACCTTAAAAGGAGAGCTCATGACAAGTTACAAAATAGAAATCTAGAAATAGAAATCCAGTTAGTTCCGCTTAAACGTTTGGAATATATTGGCCTATATTGTAGATTACTGACTTTAAAGGCTATTTAAAAAATTATAACAAAATTCTCAATTTTTTGTACATATAACGAATTAACAATGTGACTTTTTGTAATATATAGGCTATTCCAAACGTTTAGGCGGAACTAACTAGAATTTTCATTTTTGTAAGTTGTCATGAGCTCTTCTTTTCTGGTTTGAAGTAGGCTTTTACTAAACAAAATTATCAAAATCCTCACTTAATCTATAAAAGTAACTAGAATTGAAAATCTGGTTCCGCCTAAACCAAAGAAACAGATTTTATGCTGTTCACTTTTGTAAGGACAAACCACATCTAGTTATTTTGGTTACTTTTATAGTGTAATACTGACTTTAAATGTCAATTAAAAATATTCCTTACGCTGTAAAATCGACTTAGATTTATTGGTTATTATTATCTGTCTCATTTTGTAATACAGTAATACCCCGACTTACGCGAACTCGGAGTTAAGCGGTTTATAAATTTTTCGTTTGACAACACTGCCACTCCGCTATCTTCAGTGTATCTCTTGCTGTGATACGCATTGGACGCGTTTCGCGCGAACTCTATGAACACGATTACGATTCTACGATGGACGAAAGTTAAGATTGTTTTGTTATACGTTATCTAAACCCTTAAAAAATATGTTGTCCAAACGAAGTAAATCTGAAAATCTCCTGCACCTAGTAAGAAAAGGAAAACGATATATTTGGGATGTAAACTTAACATTATCAAGGATTTTGATAGCAGAATGACAGAAAGTCTCAGCTCAATTGAATAGGACTTAAAAATTTTAGAAACATAGACTCCAACGAAGAACGCGTTATAACTACAAAACAAGGAATGAAAAATTTATTAACTTTCTAGGAAGAAATTCTGTGTGAAAAAAAGAAGGTATTGTGTCGTCAGACGAATTTGTTAGATTTTATGAACCCATCGACATCTAAATAACTTTTTTACGTAACTCATTTATTTTTTTAATATATTGTGTTAATATTTATAAAGAACTGCAATTTTATTAAATATTTTTCTTCTAAACTAATGTTTTTATTAGTCCTTGGTCCCAATTAATCAAAATTTATATCTATTTATATGCAAAGTTGTATCCCGACTTACGCGAATTCAACTTACGCGATTTTCGTCGGATCCACCTATCGCGTAACTTCGGGGTATTACTGTACTTAACTAACAGGGAAAGTTCATTTTTTATGTTGTATATTGACAATACATTTATAATATTATCATAGTATTGGTTCACACGGATACGCCAAAGTCTGTTTACACCACAACAGTCAGCAAAGTAACCAGATCTAGTTTCGTATTACAAATTGAGACGGATTATATCTGTCTCATTTTGTAATACGAAACTAATAGGGAAACTTCATTGTTGTATATTTGTTTCATGTTGTATATTTAAAATATCATCTTAAGGTGGTAATTCTGAAATGGCACCCAAAAGTTCACTTTTGTAAGAACAAACTAGATCTGACTATTTTGGTTTCTTTTATAGTGTGTTACTGACTTTAAATGTCAATTAAAAATATTCCTTACGCTGTAAAACCGACTTTAGGTTGATCAGGTTAAGATCATTATAATTAAGATATTATGTTTCATTATGACATATGTCTAATGGATCGACATTTTAAAAAAGGTGACATTTTTTAATACCAACATGACATACAGCTTCAAAGGTGCAAACTATTGAAAACAAAATTTCCTCTTAGTTTGTAATTACAAAAGTGGACTGCTTATATGAGAAATTGTGGGGTTGATAATGTAGCACCTTGGAATATATTTGGATTAGTCTAAATTTCGCTTGAGGGATGCGAGTCTAAATTTATTTTCTTATTATAAGCTTTTCACTTTTGTAAGAACAAACTACAGTCTGTTCCAAACGGTTAAGCGGAACTAGATTTTGCAATCTAGTTACTTTCATCGTTTAAATCGTGCTTTTTGGCCGTGTTGTTTAAGCTTTGTAAATCTTACAATACATTTTTTGGTGATTTTTTTCATCATTTTAAAATGTCATTTTCTTTATATGTTATATTTTTGTGTCATTCTTATTACAAATTTCCCAATTATTTATATTTTTGTCATTAAAATATATAAAAAAAATAATTTAATTTTGACATATATACTTCGTTTCCATGGTTTCATTGTTGGAATTTTAAATTTTGACATTCCAACGTGAAAAATGAAATAACCCTAGCAAGGTCCCTTCTCGTGACAACCTAAAAGAACAAAATTCCCATTTAGTTCCGCCTAACCGTTTGGAACAGACTGTAAGAGGAAATTTTGTTTTCAATAGTTTGAACCTTTGAAATTTTATGTCATGTTAGTATTCAAAAATGTCACTTTTTTAAAATGTCGATCCATTTGACATACGTCATAATGAAAAATGATATCTTAATAATAATGATCATAACCTAGAAACCTAAAGTCGGTTTTACAGAGTAAGGAATATTTTTAATTGGCATTTAAAGTTAGAAATACACTATAAAAGTAACCAAAATAACCAGATCTAGTTTGTTCTTACAAAAGTGAACAGTTTATATTCTCTCTTTACATATGAACGACATGTATAATATTACAATTATATTATTATATTTAATATTATCCGTCTCAATTTGTAATACGAAACTAGATCTGGTTACTTTGGTGACTTGTTGTGGTGTAAACAGACTTTGGCGTATCCGTGTGAACCAATACTATGATAATAATATAAATGTATTGTCAATAAACAAAATAAAAAATGAACTTCCCTGTTAGTTACGTATTACAAAATGAGACAGATAATATTTATTTTTAATTATATTTATTATTATACAAAATAAAATGTTAAATTATTATATCATCCGTCTCAATTTGTAATACGAAACTAGATCTGGTTACTTTGGTGGCTGTTGTGGTGTAAACAGACTTTGGCGTACCCGTGTGAACCAATACTATGATAATATAATAAATGTATTGTCAATATACAACATAAAAAATGAACTTTCACTGCTAGTTTCGTATTACAAAATGAGACAGAAAATAAGCAGTTCACTTTAGTAATAACAAACTAGATCTGGTTATTTTCGTCACTTTTATAGTGTGTTACTGACTTTAAATGTCAATTAAAAATATTCCTTACGCAGTAAAACCGACTTTTGCAAACTATTGAAAACAAAATTTCCTCTTAGTTTGTTCTTACAAAAGTGAATTGCTTATATAATATGTATTTTTTTTTTATATTTAATCAACATGACATGCGATTTCAAAGGTGCAAACAATTGAAATCAAAATTTCCTCTCATGTACACATTTCTTGTTTAACATAAAATTTTGCTAAATAGATCCAAAAAAAATTATGTCCAAGAAAAAGTGTGCATGTTTATAAGCCGTTCACTTTTGTAAGGACAAACTAAATCTGGTTATTTTGGTGATTTTTATAGTGTATTACTGACTTTTAAAAACTTGGTTATATTGTGAAAAAGGCTTTACAATTTTGGGTTATGTTTGTATTATTTTAGGTTAGTATTATATTTACAAAATGTTTAAGATGTCACTATTCAAAAATGAAATATGACAAATGATATTTTTTAACAATTCATATTTATAATCTGACTTTTCATATTATTTTTCTGTAGTACCAACGACATACAGATTCAAAGGTGCAAACAGTTGAAAACAAAATTTCCACTTAGTTTGTTCTTATAAAAGTGAACGGCTTATAACAATAAATTGCGATACTTAAGGTGATTAAATGTACAGCAAATAAAACTAAATATAAAATATTTTTTCATACTTTTATTTTATTTTATATCTATTCTTTATGTCACCTTAGAAAAATGTGTGTAAGAAGATAGGAGCTGTTTGTCTTTGCTTCAGATTGGTTTAGAACGACATCCCTATTACAATGTTAAAATATTGTTTTTAGTCCAAGTTGACAGATGTTCAGTGTCCTACATTGGAAATATATATTATTTATATTATTTTATTTTTTTCGTATATTTTGTTATAATTTACAGTCTGTCCCAGACGGTTAAGCGGAACTAGATTTTGCAATCTAGTTCCTTTCATCGTTTAAATCGTGCCTTTCGGCCGTTTTGTTTAAGCTTTGTAAATCATACTTACAATAAACATTTTTTGGTTAAGGTTAATATCATTTTAAAATGTCATTTTCTTTATATTTAGATTTTTTGTGTCATTCTTAATACAAATTTCCCATTTATTTATTTTTTTGTCATTAAAATATGTAAAAAAAATAATTTAATTTTGACATATGTCATTCGTTTCCATGGTTTCATTGTTGGAATTTTAAATTTTGACATTCCAACGTGAAAAATGAAATAACCCAAGCAAGGTCCCTTCGCGTAACAACCTAAAAGAACCATTTAGTTCCGCCTAACCGTTTGAAACAGACTGTATGTTCAATACATCCTGCAGACAGAATAGAAATGCAAAAACACTGAAAATTAAATACGTCCGTTTAATTTTTCTTTTTTTTTTAAATTGGCGTAGTATTTGGTCGGTTATTTGCTAAAGCAGGATATTAAATGCATTTTTCGCTAAGCGAAATCGATTAATACATTCTTTTCTCCACGACCACTATAGAATTTACCGATTCTAAAACCAATTTAGACTACAGAAAGTTAATATTCTAACACAAGAATTTGAATGTTATTCTAAAGCACTTATCTTCTTATGCATTTTGCGTGTATTTCATTCCATCACTTGTTATGGAATAACTATTCTATGCTTGTTGTCATTTGTTCTTGTAGGGTTACATTAAAATATATGCAATGTTTAAATAAATACAACATAACTTCCTACAAAGTACTAAAATAGTGGCCGATGTGCGGCAAATTAAATTAAAATTAAACAAATAATAAATAAATATAAAAAAGTTTAATTAATTGATTAATTGGTTATGTAATATAAATTTGTTAAGATAAAACGTTTGTTAAAATAAATATTTGTTATTTTTTTCTTTCTTTCTGGTGGTCGTGGTCTGTGACTCGGTTGGAAGAAAAAATTTGATGCTCGTGGTTCCTCACGTTTGTCTGCGGAACGTATTTTGTCATTCCAACCTTGTTACAGAATATACTATTCCATCCCAATGGTTCATATGATTTGGTCTAACACGAACTATGTATGGGCGTTCTAAATACTCTACAATTTCTTCATCATCGTCTTCTAGCAAATCTTCTAAATCAAAATCTATGATTTCCTTCTTTAAAAATAAATGTAAATTATCTAAAAATAATCGATATTTTTTTTATTTCAGTATAAATTAAAGTAGATTACTAAATTATTTTGAATTTATCTTGATATAGGTAATTACACAATAAAATAGTGCACATAATGGAAACAGGTGTATGTAATTTGTATTATAAAGTGTAGGTATGTCTAATATGTACATAATACCTATTATATTATATATTTTACGCAGGGGCGTATCCAGAAATTTGTCAGGGGGGGGGCTAATTTTAACAAAAGTTGTGAATGATATCCCCCCCCCCCCAGCATGTTTGTGAAATAGGATAAAAAAATTAAATTTCTTTGATAATAAACTATTCATTGTCAAAGATTAGCATGAAAACCGGAACTGTCCCTGTCAAACCGGAACATATGGTTGCCCTGTTTAAATTATAAAACACTAACATTGACTAAATATCATAATACGATTTAAAAAATAATGGTACCACAAATTTCCATTTTTGTAAATGAAAAGTACATATTTAAAAATTGTTAGGGGGCACTGCATCCCTAGCCCCCCCTTAAAAACGCCCCTGATTTTACGTATATATGCTTATATTATGTACATATATTTATCAATAAAATGTTTTTTGACACCTATTTGTCAAAATCTGTAATTTTTATCCAATGGATAAGATTTATCAGTACCTACACGGTGTGAATAACTTATTCTATAGATAACTTAGTTACTCTATAGATAAATAATTGGAAATACGCAAAAAATCGTTTATTCCCTTGATAACAACTTATCCCATAGATAACCAATTTTATCTATGGTTGGAAATACCGGGCCTTAGGAAAATTTTAAAAAAATACGATGCCTATCTTTGTTCTTTTTTTAATGAAAGGCAAAAACTACAATTTGTTCTACTTTTACAGTTTTTCACAACTTCTGCCAACATTGTGACAAAAATTCAACACTAAAATATCGGTAATAAATTCAAACTGTAATTCGAGCGCGTCTCTTCTCTATTATCTCGTATAAAAATACTTTTTATATTATATATGTCAAAATGAAATACCGACTATTTAAATAACAAAATGTCAAATGCGCTGTCATGGCTGACACATTGGTTTAAGAGGAGACCGACAAAAATCGAAACCGATCCTGAGTGTAGATATTATTTTACTAACAACAAAAATAAATCAGTAGATTATATATTAATCTATGATGCAAAAACTGAAGAGAATGAGATTTTATCGGCTAAAAGGGATATTTATCTGGCAAACTTACGAAAGAAGAAACTGGAAATGGAACTAGATGACATTACAAATAATGAGACTGGTGAAATTTTATATAAATATTATAAGATACACGTACCGTCAACACTTCTACAACAATACTGCGGGGCGATGCGAATATGTATGCCTGTCAAAGAAGTAAGTTATAATAATAATAACGTTAAAATATACAAATGTATACTACACTGAAAGAATAATACAAGTATACATTTATCAATAGACTAACTTAACTAGTGTTTATGAAACGATTATAACCGAACCGCAAAACCGCAAAAGAAAACCGCAGATTTCGGTTTATCCTTAAAAAATTAATCCTTAAGAAAAAAGTTACAAAGGTAAGAAGAAAATCTCTCAAATGTGACAACAAATGTATTATTCTTGAATAAAGTCTTTATTAGATTTTTTTAAAATATCAGTAGATAGGTACATAATGTATGCTACCAACTAGACTTTTTCTCTTTTATTAGATATCAAACATAAAGAAATGTATTGGCGCCAGATGCAATACGCATGGGAAAGTCAGCGCGCCAGAGTGCACTATCCACTATTAAAGCAACATCAACCCATGCCGAAAGAACATTTTCATTAAGCAACAACTTCTGCACCAAATTGCCTTCATGTTTAAACGCAGGGCCGGATTTCCCTATAGGCTAAGTAGGCTTAAGCCTAGGGCCTTTTAAGTCCAGAGGGCCTCTATATTCAAAAAGATGTATATGTACTAAAAATATATATATGTATATATGCTATAACTCAAGAAACACAGACCATACGAAGGGTTATATAATTCACCCTGAATCTAGTTTTTCCCTTTATAGCTTAACTAGGGCAAATACGTTATTGAACATTTTTATAGGTAGCAAAAAGTCGATATCTCATTGGGCCTAAGAGATATTGAGGAATCAGTAAAGAAAGCATTTCACCCCTTTAGAAGAAGTCGCTCAGTCTTATGCAGACCTCTACCAAATAATGCATAAAGAAAAAATACAGATGACTTTACCTAACATAGAAGCAGTCCTACGACTACTTCTTATAGTCTGTCTCAGAAAGAGCGATAGTAATAAAATTTATTATTTGTAAAAAGTAATTGTTTTTTCACACAGAAGCGGCACACAAAATATGAATAGTTCGAAACGAAATATTGTTAAAAAACAACCGAGTGTGCCGCACATCTTATATGGGAATACGAACTAGGCTTAAACACAATAGATCATAAAAAATTTACCCTAAAATTTTGAAGAAAAATATGGTCACAGGCGTGAGTTTAATGATATGATAAATATGGTCACAGGCGTGCGTTTAATAAAATGATAAATAGTAATATAGAAATACACAAAACCAATTTAAACGTGTTTAAAATGTGCACGCCACTAGTAACTGCCTAACAAAAAGATTTATTACTATCGCTCTTTCTGAAATAGACTATAGTTACTTCTTCTTCTTTAGTTGGGCTGCAGACATTAGGTCTCTTTACACCCTTTTCAAATTAATAATCATTTTTATTCGTTAATTGAGTACTATACTCTATCTCCGAAAGACTGATAGTAATATAATTTATTATTTGTAAAAAGTTATTGTATTATCACACAGAAGCGGTAAAACAAAAGCGACAAAATATCAATAGTTCGAAACGAAATATTGTTAAAAACAACCGAGTGTGCCGCACATAGTATATGGGAATACGAATTAGGGTTAAACACAATAGACCATAAAAATTTGACCATAAAATTTTGAGGAAAAATATGGTCACAGGAGTGTGTATAATGATATGATAAATATGGTCACAAGCGTGCGTTTAATAAAATCATAAATAGTAATATAGAAATACACAAAACCAATTTAAACGTGTTTAAAATGTGCACGCGACTGGTAACGGCCTGAAAAAATGATTTATTACTATCAGGCTTTCAGAGTTAGAGTATAGTTTAATGGTCACTAACTGCTTTGAAGAGGGTTCTTATTCAAACTTAAAAGAATTAAAAATAAATTCAGGAGCACAATGTTTGAATACAGATTATCTGCCCTGAGCATTCTAAGCATTGAAAGTGATAAACTTAGAAATATTAAAAAAAGAGGTAATTTATTGAAGGGGCTTAAAATTTTGAGTAGCCTAGGGCCTCGCGTTTTGTAAATCCAGCCCTGTTTAAACGATAAACATTTAAATAGTTTAGTGTTTTTAAAAGCCTTTTATTTAAATTTAAATAAACCTTAAGTTAGTATGCTACGTAAGTTGTAGTGTATAATTATTGTATGGTTTTTTATTAGTATTAGTTTTTTTTTTATTTTAAAGTACAATAGTGTATTTCAACATATAATAAAAATTTATTGATTTATTTTAGAGTATCTATAGTAGAAAAAACTTAAAACTTGAAAAACCGTAACCGAAACCGAAACCGCGGTTTTTGATGTGAAAAAACCGAAAACCGCGGTTTTTAAAACATGCGGTTTTTTCCGATACTCTAAACTTAACTAATAGAACCAGTAGATGTGAAACCACAATTCCAATATTCTTCCAAATTATAAAATTCTTTTTCCTTTAATGTTTTATTTATTGCAATATGAAATTTATTTATTGGCAAAGGATTTGACAGACTGGAGTAGAACATAAAAATGTGTCGCGTAATAATTACGTGTGTATCGTGAAGACACGAGTGTTACTTACTCGGGTCTTACCAAATCTTTACCCGTTGTATTGTAATTGTGTACATCCATTTTAGGGTTTGTAAATTTACCGACTTTTTCATTTACCGGTAATTCGGTAAATGAAAATTGAAATACCGGTTTACCGGTAATTTTTTTCCTGAAGAATAACATTAAGGTATTAAGAAATAAAAGCAGTTCACTTTTGTAAGCACAAACTATACTCTATTTCAAATTAGAAAAAAGTAGATAGCGCTGTGAACCGAGTACGATTTACACATGACAAATACAGTAGAGCGTGAAATTTAAAATAAGTTACAACTAGGGCATGGGCGTAGTAACAGCGTTAGCAAGTGATTTTTTTTTATATATAAATAGGAATTGGTTAATAAGATATTGAAATAAACAAGGCAGATAATACACTTACGTTATTTGTACGACATAAATTCAGTATAATGGGAAATTTGAAAAATAAAAAAAAATAATTTTAAAAATTATGTATTATACATAAAAAGAGAGATTTGGCTACAAGAGTTTAAATAAAGTAAAAAAGCTGTTCACTTTTGTAAGAACAAACTACATCTGGTTATTTTGGTTACTTTTATAGTGTATTACTGACTTTAAATGTCAATTAAAAATATTCCTTACGCTGTAAAACCGACTTTAGGTTGATAAGGTTATGATCTTTATAATTAAGATATCATTTTTAGGGTTTTGTAGGTATGACCAAAAAACCCTTATACCGTCATTTTGTCGTCTGTCTGTCTGTCTGTCTGTTCGGTAAAAATTGTAGCCAAACGGCTAAATCTAGAGAGTTGAAATTTGGCATGCTTGTACAACTTTTTGACCCGCACATAGAAAAAATACTAAAACATCTAAAAAACATATCCCCCTAAAAATATAAACAAATATGTGCTCAACGAAAAAAAAAATATTTTTTTAGAATTCTGAGTAGGGTATCAAATTAAAGCCCTTAGTACGTGCATTAACGATCAAAATTTTATTTTTGCAAAATAAATTATTTTAAGCGATTTTTGTCCAAATTGTGCAAAAAAATTTTTGTCCCACACCCTGTAGCCCAGATGGTTTAAACTAAAAATCTGAAAAAATTCTAAGTAATGTATATTGGTGTGAACCGGAATAGTACAACAGGAATTTTTGATCAGATTATGTTTTCGGAAAATAATGCATTTTTTTGTGTTTTTAACTAAAATATGTTAAATATTTAATACGCTATGTAACCAAGTTGATACGTCAGCACTCATAGCTATGTGCGTTTAGTCATTGGTTTTCTAATTTGTAAACAGGTAACTTGCAAACTGAGTTCGAATCCTGTCAATTTTTTTTTGTTGTTTTTTTTTGCAGTTTTCTTTTGTTTAAATTATATTGTCAAAATTCTAGTTATATTTTGGTAAATGTTTAGGCATTTAATTTTTAAAAGCGTAAATTTAATAACCAGTGGGACGTGTTGAAATTATAATTTAATTCTGTTTGATGTATACGAAATCAGAGGGCGGGGCTAATGATTTAAGCAACCAATAGAAGCCATAGGCGCAATTTTCAAAATCTTAATGAACCTTGCTATGTAAAAAAAATACTGCACATATTTAGAAACTTAAATAATGGTATTAGGCATTCGAATTAAAATTCATAAAAAAATATTTTGACATAAAATTTGTTTTGGCATCCCAAATAATCATCATTCAGTTATTAAATACCTGCAAAACCCTGAAATGTGTGAAAATTCACACTTCACATCAATTTTTCATTATGACATATGTCAAATGGATCGACATTTTAAAAAAGGTGACATTTATTAATACCAACATGACATATAATTTCAAAGATGCAAATTATTGAAAACAAATTTTCCTCTTAGTTTGTTCTTACAAAAGTGAAAAGCTTATAGCATTTTTTTTAAAAATAACTTCATAAGTAGGTTAACTTATCCAAAGTCTTATCTCCTAATTGAGATGTCATTTTGGTGCAAAATAATCCAACTCCCGAAAATACTCCCTCGGGTTCAACACTCATTGGACGAATGGTCATCAAATAATCAAAATCTATTTGAATGTACTTCCCTCGTATTTTTTCTTGTCGAAAGTACTCTAATTCTTTTTTTATTAGCTCTTTCAGATCTTTAGTGTTCTTTTCTTCTAAATCTGACACTCCCTGAGTCATATCCGTTTTTTGTTTATTAAGGACATAAAGTTTTTCCTTCATAGATAATTCAGCATTTTATGTAGAAGTATTAATCTTGTTATCTGAATCCGAATCCTAATCATTTAAGTGACTCTGTTTTATTGTACGAGATGCTTTCTACAATATCAACAAAACTTTTAATAATTGTGGCTTTACTGCTTATATTAAAAATTACAAAATTTTCTTCAACCGAAAAAACCAAATTAGGGTCTATTAAATAGTGCAACACGTTTGAATAATCAGTCCTTCTCTCTATTATGTTCAATGCTTAAAAATATGTTAAATATATTTCGTCTCAAATGTGGTAAAATAACAATTATCACCCACACAAATAATCAAACATTATTAAAACACATTTATGACATAAAACAAAGTTCATAATTAAAACAGATATTATAACAGACACGTAGCAATCCCAATGATCCAGACCGATCGCTCAGCTATCACACACTCATATACAAAACACACTGTTCTATTATCGCTCTGTTTTTGCTGATCGGTTGATCTTGGTTCTGCTAGCACCAAGGCTGCTGCCTTTGCATTTACGTATCCTGATAAAATTATGTTATTCTCCGACATATATATATTGTTACTTACCTAGTTTCATTTTAAATACCATTCTAAATACCTATAAACATAATATTTTGTATACTTCGAATTTAGATTTTTAATTCACCGAAATTACAAAAATTTACCGGTAAAAATTTTGAACGTTAATTTAACAATTTGCCGGTAAACTGGTAACCCGGTAATGGCTGGTTTATACAACTTAGCCATAATTTTGCTTAGCCGTAACTGAGAAGTACCTTATCCATAAGTTTTTAACGATCCCCAAAACGAAAGTGTTCGGTTTATACAACCTTATCCTTAATCTCGATCGTCAGCCGCAGCCAATGAAATGCGCTGTTGAGAGTTTGCGCAGTTCCGAGTAAACATCGTAAACATAACCTTTATTCTAAACGTCAATTGCGAATTTTGAAAGCTATTTTATTAAAATGAATAATGAGCAAATTATTGTAATATTCCTTTATACTGCCTGGGCAGCTTCTGCCGCGTTCGTGTCATCTTTATTATTTCACGAAAATAAAGTTCGTTGCCTATTTCATAACGGTCATATTTTCGCGCATGCGCTGTTCAGTGATTTAGCCGTAATTTAACTGCGAAAGTTGAAATGTTGGGAACTTTCAAGGTTACGGAATTCTTATTGCTAAGGTCTGCTTATGGATAAATTACGGCTAAGGTTGTATAAACGTACATAGGCGTTTTGTATAGTTTATCTTTTACGGGTTAGGGATAAGGTAAGGAAAAGTTACTGTTAAGGTTGTATAAACGGGCTATTATACAATCTCTTGTCCATTTGAAGTGTATGGTCAGCTATATTAGAAGGAACGTGGGATAAACAATATAAAATATAAAGTGAGAGTAGTGTCAATATGTTTAAATTTATAAAAATGTTTTTGCAGTCTTGCTTGTATGCTATGTCACCAATAATTTTAACAACACGCCTTTGCCGTCTAAATATTCTTGCCGCGATGTGGAGAATTACCCCGTGCAAGGTTGAAAAGTAATCGGCCTAGGCAATAAAACACAACTTTTTCGACAATACTCAATTTATTTCTCAACATAGTCTCCTTTTAGAACTATACACTTCGTCCAACGATTCTCCAATTTTTCTATACCCTCCGAATAATACGATTTCTCGTAGCCCTCAAAATAGGTCTCTGTTTCAGCGATGACCTCCTCATTCGACCCAAATCTCTTACCACCAAGCCATTTCTTCAAGTTTAGAAATAAAAAATAGTCGCAGGGGGGCAAATCTGGCGAATATGTTGGACGAGGAACCAATTCGTAGCGCAATTCATGGAGTTTTGTCATTGAGACTGCGCACTTGTGGATCGGTGCGTTGTCCTGGTAGAACAGCACTTTTTTCTTCGACAAATGCGGCCGCTTTCGCTTCAAATCGGCGTTGAATCGGTCCAACAGCTCTGCATAATATACACCCGTAATCGTTTTACCCTTTTCCAGGTAGTCCATTTTACCGTGCGCATCTCAATAAACTGTGCCATGACTTTGTTGGCCGACAGATCCACCTTGGCCTTCTTCTGCTTCGATTCGCCAGAAGCAGTCCACCGTTTCGAAAATTTTGTCCCTCATCCTGTAGCCCAGATGGTTTAAACTAAAAATCTGAAAAAATTATATGTGATGCACATTGGTGTGAATCGGAATAGTACAACAGGAATTTTTGATCAGATTATGTTTTCGTAAAATAACGCATTTTTTGTGTTTTTTTCCCCCTATATTTAATACGTTATGTAACACAGTAAACGCTTTAATGGTGTAATGGTTAGCCTTCTCGCTTTCTAAATTGCAAACCAAGGTTCGCTTCCGGTCTGGAAATAATTTTATTTTTTCTTTTTTTTTGCATTTTTATTTTGTTTAAATTATTTTTTCAAAATTCTAGTTATATTTTGGCAAATAATTGATGGTATTTAATTTGGCATTTAATTTTTAAAAGCGTAATTTTAATATCCAGTGGCAATTGTTGAAATTATTGTTTCTAAAATTGAATTCTATGTTTCAATATACTCGAAATCAGAGGGGCGGAGCTTATGACTCATACAACCAATGGAAGCCATAGGCGCAATTTTCAAAATCTTAATGAACCTTACTATATAAAAAAAAAAAAAATACTGCACATATTTAGAAACCTAAATAATGGTATTAGGCGCTCGAATTAAAATTAACAAAAAAATATTTTACCATAGAATTTGTTTTAGCATCCCAAATAATCATCACTCACTTACTAAATATCTCGGAAACCCTGAAATGTCTTGAAAAATCCATTTTTATCTATTAATTCGGACTTTTGGTCATTTTGTTTAAGCTTTGTAAATCATACTCACATTGCAAATTCTAGATTAAATTGACTGTCATTATAAAATGTCCTTTACTTGCATTGTAATTTTTTGTAATTCTTAATAAAAATTTCCCATTTATTTATTTTTTTGTCTTCAAAATATGGAAAAATGAATTAAAATTTTTGACATATATCATTCGTTTCCATGGTTTCACAATTGGAATTTAAAATTTTCTCATACCAAACCTGAAACATGAAATTACCCAAGCAAGGTCCCTTTTCGTGACGACCTAAAAAAACGAAATTTCCATTTAGTTCCGCCTAATCGTTTCGAATAGCTGTATAATAATATATTTTTTATTCCTTTCAGGGCTTGTTTAGCTCAGAATGGATGGATAACATAAGCGTGTATTGTAAAGATATCGAAAATGATCGTGCGAATTTTTATTTCAATAGTTGTTTTGATGATGGGTGGGAATATATAATGTATTCTGAATTTTTGCCGTACCGAAATGATTTGTAAGTATAAAAGAGATCGGAACATAGTTAGATTAGTAAGAGATATGTGTTATTTAAACGAAAGTGTGTAGTAATTGAGAGAGGCCCATTTGGCATTCCAAATGTTGAATATTTGCTACTAGATACAGAGTCGCAGTAAGGAAAACTTGCGCTAGGGGCAAAACTGTGTTTTGGCGCCCTTGCTAAAAAAAGGTAGTCCTCACTGCCCAAAATCCAAGTGAATAGAAAAAAAAAGGTCCTCACCTTCACAATATGGCGCCCTTTTCCTTAGTGTCGCTCCCTCCGCCGCCCCTTACTGCGGCTCTGACTAGATAACAAAGCCGTAGTCCAGAATAGAGATGGCTCGTTTATGAACGAACGGGCTCACTGAGCCGGATCAGTACCCTGACCGAAGTGCGATGGCTCATCAAATTTAAAGGAACGGTGGCTCACTGCTTCGTATCAGGGATTTGGGTAGAAGTTTGCGGAATTGTACGCTGTGACCGAAGTGAGACGGATCGGTGTTCTTGTCAACGTGTCGTTCGTGATGGTTCCTATACATATACATATTTGTCTTATAATACGAGGGTTACCTTTTATGTTTTTATAAACGAACACTAGATGGCAATATTGAAATGTGTCATTACTATATTCGTAAAATTTGCCATTTTTTATTATGAAATCAGTGTCAGCTTATAAATTTATTGAGTAATTTGTTGACAGTGAGCGTTTAAAAAACAAGTTTGTGAAAAAATGGATATTACGCGTAAAGGTTTTCGTTGGATGATATTTTACGATTTTAGAAAAGGCCTAACTCAACAACAGTGGTAATGAAGCACCATCAAAAAAGACTGTTTACAATTGGTTTGCAGAATTTCGTAGTGGTCGTCCGTCAGTGATGAATCTCGGGAAGGCCGACCAAAATCGGTTGTGATTTAAAAAAACTTCGATGCTGTACGCAAAATGATTGAAGAAGATCGGCATGTGACTTACCGTGAGATAGAGGCATCCTTTGGCATATCGCAGACTGCAATACATTCGATTTTGCAGGAACATTTACCTGTGAAAAAGATCTGTTCCCGATGGATTCCGCATAATTTGACCGAAGCTCAAAAAAAGTCTCGTGTTAATTGGCGTAAGGTAATGCTAAAAAAATTCAACCTAGGCACTGCAAAATCCGTACACAACATCGTTACAAGTGACGAAACTTGGATTTATTCATATGAACCGGAAACGAAGCAACAATCCACTGTTTGGTTCTTCCAAGATAAACCAAAACCCACAAAAGTTGTTCGTTCACGAAGCACTTCCAAGAAAAAGATTGTTTGTTTCTTCAGTTGTACTGAACATGTCGCAACCATTCCTTTAGAAGATCAGAGAACAGTTAATGCTGAATTGTATACTACAATTTGTTTGCCAGAAGTCATCGACAAAATTAGTAAAAACAATCAAAAACGTCGCATCATTCTTCATCATGACAATGCAAGCTCCCACACAGCACGTCAAACAATTGATTATTTGAAGGAGAAAAATATCGAATTAATGTCTCATTGCCCGTATTTACCTGATTTATCCCCTAACGACTTTTTTGTTCCCCAATGTCAAACAAAAAATGCATGGACAGCGATTTTCATCACCTCAAGAATCAACAGCCTTCGAAAACCATGTTTTTGAGATACCAACTTCAGAGTGGAAAAAATGTTTTGAGAATTGGTTCGAACGTATGCAAAATGGTATTTACACACATATAAACAATGCAAACTAGATATGATGCACAAAGAAAACGCTGAACTAAAAGAAATTAACCTTAAATTAAATAATGAAGTGCGGGACTTAAAATCAAAGATTACATTATTAGAAAAGGACAAGAATGACCTGGAACAACATAGTAAGAACTACAACCTAATTTTGAACGGGGTGCCAGAAACTGAAGGGGAAAATACTACTGCTATTATACTGAAAGCAGCCCATAATCTAGGAAGTTCTATAACGCAAAATGATATTGATACCTCTCACAGATTGAATTTGCATCCGGACTCAAAAACTCGACATCGGGCAATCGTCGTTAGATTTGTAAGGCGCGATGCTAGGACCGATTTTCTGAAACACAGAAAATCGAGAAGTATATATTCTGATGAAATCGGTATTAACTCTTCCCCGCGTTCTCAAGTCTATATAAATTAACACCTGTCTAGAGCAAATATGGAACCATTTAAGGCTGCATTGAACATGAAGAAATCACGCGGATATAAAAGCCTTTGGGTCAACAATGGTGTCATAAAAATGCGTAAAACTGATACCAGTCAAATTATCACAGTTTCTAGTATCGATCAGCTTAATTCTATTTTCTAATATAGTTCTTGTAGATCAGTCATAAACATTATTAATTTGAAAAATATTAAGTTCAAAATGGATATACACTTAAAGCTTCATAAAAGTTTATACTATTATAATCAATCCTATATCGATCAACAAAATGATCTGAACATTTTGTACTTAAATGCAAGATCAAATCGAAACAAATTATATGACATAGAAGTACTTATAAACAGTACCCATAAGATAGATATTATTGCAATATCTGAAACCTGGCTAAATACATCAGAAAAAAAATACTTTAATATTCCTAACTATACAGCAGTTTTTTCAAGTAGGATTAAGAGCGGAGGGGGAGCAGCTGTTTACTTTAAAAATGGATTAAAATTTAAAACAATTGATAAGATAAGATAATATTCACAGATAAGATATCTATCATTGCAGTTCAATTATTACAACCAAAACTGAAAATATTTTTTGTTTACAAACCTCCTGATGAAAACGTAAATTGCCCGTAAACTTTAACTTTAACAAGATAATTGATGAAAAGTTAGAAGTATACAGTCGCAATGAAGATATTTTACTACTTGGTGATTTTAATATAAACTATAAAAACCATGACCTAAATACAGACGAATTTTTCCAGATATGTTCTGTATATGGTTTAGAACTCTGCAACAGAACCATTCCTACGAGGGTAACTTCAACAAGCTCTTCCATTATTGACCATGTACTAATAAGTTATTTAAATAAACCAATAAACCTCGACTTAATAGATAACAGCCTTAGTGATCACAAAATTCAAATTTAAAAAATTTGTGATTTTAAAAATTTTGGTCAAAAAAAGAGTAGTATTCAAAAAATGGTTTTTAATTATGATAACATTAGAGCTATGCTGAATAATGTAGAGCACAATAGAATGGGAAAAAATGTAAACGATATTTATAATTACTTAACACAAACGATATCCAGCAATATATCTAGCAAAATGATTCGTGTACGCAATAAAAATAACAAGATCTGGTTTAATTCCAGTATTAAAAAGGCCATGAATGAAAGAGATCACTACTATAGCCGCCTTAAACAGTTTCCTGATAATAACTACCTGAGAGACAGTTATAAGAATTCTCAGAAAATCAGGAAGATTTTGATTGCAAAATCTAAACGTGAATATTATGCCCAAGAACTTTCTCAATATAATAATAATAGCAAATATATATGGAAACTGTTAAATAATACTATCCATAACAATCATTCAAATGACCTGCAAACTTGCAAAGGTTGGGAAATAAAAGTAAATAATAAAACTGAACACAATGAAGAAGTCATATCATCTGCTTTTAATGAATACTTCTCGAGTATAGGACAACAACTTGCAGAAAACATAATCCCAGTGCCATACGAGAAATTAGAACCTCCCTCGACATCTTCCATCTTCCGTCTCTGCTCCCGACAACACCGTACAAAATAAGGAACTTAATCAAATCTATGAACACGAAGAAATCTAGTGGTTTGGATAACATTAGTGCCAGTGTGATAATTTTTTTTTTGTGAAGAACTGTCCCCGGTAATAAGTGATTTAATAAATGAGTCATTCAGATCTGGAGTTACACTTGACGGCATTAAATGTGCTAAAATAATCCCAGTGTTAAAAAATGGTGATAGTGAAAATATGGCGAACTATAGACCAATTGCTATATTACCAGTTATGAGTAAGTTATTTGAGTAATGTGTTAATAAGAGACTCATTCAATTCTTGGATAAAATTGATTATTAATATAAAGGTCAATATGGATTTCGCAAATCGAAGAACACTGAGGATGCCGTTACGGACTTAATCACAGAAATTCAACAAAACCTTGACAGCAACATGGCATGTGGCATTCTGTCCCTAGATTTGCGAAAGGCATTTGATACAGTTGACCATAGTATTCTGTTACAAAAAATATATAACATTGGTATAAGACTATGTACTTATTGTCATAAGGTAGTGTACATGATTTGTTCAAAAGTTACTTATGCGATAGCAAACACTCTGTTGCAATAAACAAAACAATAAGCTCATGTAGAAACACTCACTATGGAGTGCCGCAAGTCTCCATTTTGGGACCAACCTTATTCTTAATATATATAAATTCAATAGGTAAATTAAATTGCCGCGGAAATATTAAATTATTTGCAGATGACAGCACTCTATTGTATACTGCACCTGATATTACGTGCATTAAATCACAAATGCAATCAGATGTTATTAGGTTGGACCAATGGTTGAGGACGCATAAATTAACCCTGAATGATGATAAATCTTTGTTTATGTATGTTCAAATGCATCAAACTACCGATGAGGAACCAATAAAAGTAAATAACTAATGTCATCCAATACTTAGGGTTGTACATTGACGATACTTTATCCTGGGAGAACCATATAAAACATATCATTAAAAAAATATCTCCCATGGTGGGTGTATTAAGGCGCCTTTCTTATATATTACCTATACAAAATTTAAAGCAAATTAATTACGCTTTTGTGCATTATAACCTGCAATACATGGCACCCTTTTGTTCAACATCTGCCAAAAAATCTTTAAATTGCTTAAGGATTCTACAAAACAAAGCTATTAAAGCAGTGCTAAAATTGAAACCTCTCCATCCCACCATTTTATTGTATCATCCTAATAGTTTATTAAATTTGAATGATATTATTAAAAGTAAACTTTGTATATTCATCCATCAGATACTGACAAATAATAAGCAATCATCGCTTAACTTTACTTATGTAAATGAAGTTCACACCTACACCATTTGACAATCAGATCTTCTTGCTTTACCGACGTTTAAAAAAGAAATAGGACGAAAATCTACAATTTATTGCCAGATGCAATAAAAAATCGATAGTATAAGTAGTTTTAAGAAAAAATTAAAAATGTACTTATTGTCATAAAAAAGGTATAGCACTAGTTAGAATCTAGTTAGGATTAGATATTATCAAATGTTTATTTACTTAAGTTAGTTATGTAGGTTCCTGTAATGAAATGTAAATTTCAATAAAAATCAATAAAAACAGTTCCAAAAAAAATTGTATAAACATTAAAGGCAAATATTTTGAAAAGCAATTTTAAAGAAAAAGAATTATTAGTTGTTGTAACAGCTTAAAAGGTAGCCCTCGTATCGGTACCAGTTATCATTATAACCATAACCATATACTTCTATAATATAGCAGCTCTTAATTCTAACTTGACTGGGTGATAGTGTATAATCACATTTCTATTTAATGCCTTTGTCAGGTCCAAATTAGAATTTGCATCTATAATCTGGGCCCCGTCCCAGAAAAAACATATTAAACAAATTAAGAAAATTCAGACTAGATATTTGCGAATTGTAGAGTACCGAATCACAGGTGCATATCCTAAATATTTACCTACGATAGAATTACTAAATAAATATAAAATAAATAATTTAGAAAGTAGGAGAAATTTTGGCACTCTGCTTACTTTATATAAGTTGATAAATGGTACTATAGACTGCTCTGAAGTTTTAACATCCATAAATATGAAAATTAGAATCCCATACCCAGGTGCCAGAAAAAGGAATAAGCTTTTTGCCACAGATAGGCATAGAACACAGCATTAGGCGCTTTCCAGGTTGCTGTAAAGAGAGCTCGGAGTTGCTCCGAACAGTTCGCTAGTTGTTCCAAGTAAAAGAACTTCACACTCTCAACTACACCAGAATTTCCTTCCCCGGTACCCTGAAGTACCTACCTTTATTCTAGAACTTGGAGTTCCTTTGTAGTGGGGGTAAACAGCTGATGCAATTCAAACGTGTTAAAGATTTCTCACGCATTTATAACTGTGTATTTTTTTAATATAAAATAAAATCCATTTATCTTATCATAAATATGTAAAATTTAAAATAATTTGTACATTTAGGATAGTTTTCCTTTGAAATTTGTTAATTCGTAAGATAGCAGCGCCTCTTTCCAATAAATACTCAACTAAAGTCTTCCAAATGCAAAAATTTTCAGAGTAGTTTGTAGTAGAACAGTTCGGAGTAGTTCAGAGTATTTCACATCGATCTGGAAAGCACGTATTGTAAAATGTGCTCACTAAATAGAATGTGTTCACTCTATAATGTAGCAGTAAAGATAGACCAAACACTAGACATATATGGCATGACATATAATATCTTAAAAAGACGGTATGTAAGATCTATTATTTGTAATAGTATTGGCATATTATGTTGTACTTTCTATGTACTTGATACTTTATTCTGTACTGTATATTTTAAAATTCTTTCTTTTTACACTCTGTACTTTTATTGTATACTTATTATATGTATATATGTATTTATGGGCACATTAAGGACCTATCGGTCTGTCGAGTCCGCAAATAAATAAAATAAAATAAAATAAAATAAAAAAATAATGGGAAAATTCCAGAATTCATCGATTGACAAATCGATTGCATCGAAAATCTATCCAACCGTTTCTTAATTCATCGATTTTATTAATCAATACGTTTCTAAATTCACCGATGTAAATCCGATTAGCAATATGTTCCATTGGATGAAAAGACTGAAGGTTTGTTCGTTTGTGTTGCACCAGACGTGTCCAGGACAAGAGCAGCTGACGTCACTATATAAGATAGCATTGGTGGGGGAAGCTGTGGTGTAGTTCAGTGTGGTTGGGCAACACAAACGAACACACCTTGATTAACTGATTGAAGCAAGACCAACTCTATCAAGCGGAAGTTGTAAGTTGGCCATGATTGAAGCGTAATTTAAATTAAATATATGCCGCCATTTATCAATGATTAACGTATAATCCTAAAATGTTTCTGGAAATCACCATTGAAATATTTGTTCACTTGCATATTTATTCGCTATATAATTGATCACTTTGCGATGTATTGTTTTGACACATATTAAAATAGTTCTCATACCTGGCAATGAAAAAGCTGACATCGCCGTCAAAGAAGCCACAAGGAACACTGAACTAACAAACATTTCCATTCCAGCTAGAGAATAGAAAAACCACATTAAGAAAAAAACTATGATCCTATGGAATGAATAATGGGCTGAAACAGATGTAAATTGAAATAACCTAAAGCAAATTAAAATCAACACCAGTGCATGGCCCGCAAGGAAGAGAAGGAGAGAAGATGTAGTTATTACCCGATTGATAATTGGACATACTCTACCTACCCACAAATGCCTTTTTGACCATACAGAACCTGCAAAATATGCTATATGTAGATAGATAGTTATTTTATTTATACCTGTCGGTTAAAATCTACATATACATACAGCTTAATTTCATTTATTTTCAAATACTTATTCTAATTATTGTTCAATCTTCGTCTCAAATCTTCTCTTCTCTCTAAGACGTCCTCCATCCATTTCCATCCTTGCCCTGATTCACACAACGCGCCTTCTTTTGTTCCTTTTTTAAATTTAATTTTTCCACAATTCTTCATTATATGGTCCATGGTCTCTCTTTCCTATCCACACATCCTGCACATTCTTTGTTCATCCTTTCTCCAGTACTCATTTTCTCTTTCCTCATTTCTGCACCTAAATCTTGCTATTACCTTATTTTTTAATCCATACTTTAGCTTTTGATGTACTTTTTTCTTTTTGGGTGGCTTTTGCGTCGTCCAAGTTTTCTTGTATTTACTGTTATACCTAGAATTTTTTAACCTCTCACTTCTTTCTTGTCCTTGGATATCCCTCATTCTGTCTGTTATTACTAATGTCAAATCTTGCCCTTTCGACCTCTTTCTTGATATTTCCCTAGCTGAGTAACTATTATGCTCAAATCGTTTCCTTCTTTTTGCTTCCCATCTAGATTGCATCTTTTTCCTCTCTATTTCTGTCCAGCACTGATACAGCAAGTTTTTTTCTGGGTGTCTTATTATCCTCTCTTCGAATTTAATAGCTCTTTTGGCAGCTTCTATTCTAATGTTATCCAATTTCAATTCTTCTAATAAAATATATTCTGGTGTGCATTTGTCGAGGCCCAACATCCATTTAATGTATTTATTTTGCAACACCTCTAATTTTTCTTGGTCTTCCCACCCCCATATTTCAGTGCCATACATCATTATGCTCTTGACAATGGAGTTGAACATAAGCATCCTTATTTTGACGTCTCCATTAAATTTCCTCTCACCTATTCCCCACACTTATGGCAGGGCTAACATTGCTTTCCTTGTTGGAGTTCAAATATGTTCTTCTGGGCCCCCGCTGCTTTTAAACATGTATCCCAGGTATTTGTATTCCTTCTTTTGTTCTATCTCTTCTTCTCCGCAATTCCATTTGTTTTGTGCCTGTCTGACTCCTCCTTTTTTGAAAAACATTATTTTTGACTTAGCTACGTTTAGCTTTAGCTTTTTGTTTTGTAGGAACTTTTCAAAACATTGAAAGAGTTTCCTCATTTGCTCTTCGGTTTAAGCTACAATAGCAATATCGTCCGCATAGGACAGAGAGATAAATTTTGTGTGTCCTACTACCAATCCTCCTGTTTGTTCTCTTTGTACGGCTTCTTCTAAATCTGCCATGTATATGGAGAACAGAGTTGGGCTTAACGGGCATCCTCGTCTTAAACCTTGTTCTGACCAAAATTCTTCACTATATTTTTCTCCATTTCCTATTTGGTTCCTTGTTTCTTTGTAAATGTCTTGTATCCTGTTTCTTAGTATGACGTTTACTCCCTTTATATCTAACGTTTTGTAAAGCTCTTTCCGATCTACTGAGTCAAAGGCTGCTTTTAAATCTATATGTAATACAACCCTTACTGTTAGGCACATCCAAATAGAATGCCCACAATATTCTGCCCAACGGACACAAAACAATATAATAAACCAAGAACTGAAGGATATATTGGAAAATAATGCAGACAAGATAAATAATATAATACAATTTCCGAAACAAATAAATATGTATAATGAAATATAATATTCATGTAATGTAATTTTATATAGTAATATATGTAGTCAAAATGTATTTATATACTGTATATATCATGTATATAAAACTGGGTGGGTGCTGATAGCCATTGTAGCAGAAGAACCCCTAAATAAACTTTAATTAAAAAATAATAATAATAATAATTCTTCATCTGAAACACTTATCATTCATATGAGACATATCATTTTGCACTTATTTTGAAAATAATAACAGCGTCATGATGTTAGCAAATATTTTAGGTTAAGTAAATAGTACACAAATCAATAAAACGTTTCAGATTTCAATGCTAATCATATTGCATCGGTTGCATCGATTACGTCATTGACTGAATTAATCGATTAATTTCCTGATGAATTCTGGAACTTGCCCAATCTTACACTCGCTTTATCTACATATCCTGGACTACTGTACATTAACAGAAAAGGATTTCACAGTATTAACTATCAAATAGTGTATTTACAATATTTTAGACAGAAACATATAATTTGGAAAATAAGACTAGAATGTAACGAACATGTTTAGAGAATGCCATTTTATAGAATTTCATTAGAAACGTACGATAAAAGTTAAATCAACGAAAACCGTATTATCGAATCGTTATAATTTTTTTTACAGAATATGCCTGTAAAATTCACTGAATCAACGTACACGACAGACTTTTTGTAGCAGTCGGTGAGTCTAATATCCTTTTCGCACTAGAAGTTTAAGATAGGATGTTTAAGTGAGGCTGACTTTAAGTGTTAGTGTGAATGTACGTGACCTCGGTTTAACACAGCCTACACTTGTCCAGACCAAACACTTATTGGCGACTATTATTATCGAAACGGCGCCACTATCGCCTTCTGAACTTTTGACACGAAAAAGGCTGTTTGTAAATGAATATTTTCAGAGGTTATAATGTTGTTGCCAGGTTAATACTCACAGAGAAAATAAAATATTATACTTTGAACTTAAAACATTTATTTGACTACTTAATATCTACACATTTCTCAAGAAATTTTATAGAAAGAGAACTTGTAATTTATTCTACACAAGAAAACTGTCAAATATTTGCAAAGTAACACACTTACGGAACACCTACATGAAATAACGAGGGGTTTTAATTATATTAACAATAATTTACACAACATTTAACGATTTTCTTGCACATGTGAGACAGGGAAAATGAAAAATTCATTCTAAGTTCATCTAAGTTAAAAGCTTGTTTAGGAACATCTGAACAGTAGAAATTCCCTTCGATAAATACAAACAAAATTTTATAATCATTACTAAACTTGCTTCTTCACTTGTAGCTAAACTTAAGTATAAATGGTGCATTTTTTAACTTTAAACACAATTTTCTCTTTGGGATTAAAATTAAATTGCAGAACTAATAAAGACACTTTGTCATACACTATAATTTTTTAAACAAAATTCATCTAATATTGGAAGATTTTCTTCTCTGAATGACTACCATACACACAACAAGGAGTATTTAATCTTTTTTTATTAATTTTATTACTTTATTCGTTGTAAAAAACGGAGTAAGAATGGACAGAAACAAAAAAACATGCTGAACTATACGAAACACTTTTTAGGAGTTTTCGCTTTATTGTCGCTAGAGGGATACGCGTTAATTTGAGTCACCAATATGGCCACTTCACCCTTGACAGCATCCTTCATATATAGTCCGTACCAAATTAGTTTTGAAGATCGCAATAAAATAGTAAAAGTTAGGGAATTCATAAAATTACAATAGAAGTGATATAACTAGGCGTGTCAATCCATAGCCGTAGGGATTAGTTTTTCACATTACGCATCTTACTTAAAGGATTAACAAAAACAAGTATACTTATTTATAGTTATTACTTAAACGTATGTATGCGCCACTGACCGTTGACTGAACAACGTGGTAGTAAACATGAGCCCTAGTTCTTTTGTAGTTTAATAATATGATTATATACGGGATAATTGTTTTATGCCGGTCTTCAAAAGTAATATGGTATATTCTATACGCGATTTACGAATCTTCGTGTGAAACTGCTTTTATTATTTCGATATTCGCTACAATTATATTGTATATAGCTTTTTAACAAACGTATAGGAAAATGTTTGGTTCCAATGTTCGACGTATTTCCAAGGAACAATTGGCAAACATACCCAGATAGACCATTGTGGCAAATGTAAGAACTAACATTTGAACGTAAGGCCAGCTTAATATTAATTCTTATTTTTTAGATTTGATCTGAAGAATCCAGATTTCTTTAAACCAGTTTTAAGGAGTATGGTTGCACATGCAATTCTGGATTATCAAAGATTCGACAACAATATATCCGCTAGAGGTTTGGATCGAGTAGTATCTGAAAAAGTTTTTAATGCTGTTTATCCTTTACATGAGGTAAACTACTATAATAATTAAACATACACTTACGTAATAGTCCAGGATATAAGTAGTTTTCGAAATTTTTGCGAGTTTTGAAAATTGGTGGGTTTAATAAATCATTTGCGACTAATATTTTTTGCCGTAACTTAATTGCCGTAAAAAAATCCTCAAAAAACGTGTAAAAATCATTTTTCTGCAAATATCTCCTTTCCAGTGCACTATTGAAAAAAAAATATCTACGAGCCCAAAATCACTTGAGTTCGCCCATATCTATTTTATCGTTAAAGTATTTACAAAAGTTTAAATAAACATTAAATAAAAATTAAATATAATGGAATGATTGATGTAATTTTTGTAAACTTCAATTAATTTCAAATACATTTTAGTAAATTTTAACAAAAGAAAATATTGTTATTGAAGAATATGGTAGTTGCAAAAATCTTGTCACTTGTCGTGTTGGTTCATTCTTGTACAAAAAGTGATGTGATTTCATTATTA
The DNA here is from genome assembly GCA_963971575.1 of Liopterus haemorrhoidalis. NCBI lineage: Eukaryota > Metazoa > Arthropoda > Insecta > Coleoptera > Dytiscidae > Liopterus > Liopterus haemorrhoidalis. Next base: position 91,055,120 of record OZ020611.1, read on the forward strand.
TGAGCGAAAAAATTAAATACTTGTTAAGATATGTTCGATTGTCTTTCATCAATATTATTAATGCTATTTTTTAACATTTCATTTTGATCATGGCTCGAGGAAAGCCCGTATCTGAAAACTTGAGAAAAGTTATTAATTTATCAAAATTTGGTGAATCTGCCTACAACATAGAAAACAACTTAAATTTGTCTCGTTATACTCTTAGAGACATTGTGAGGTTGTTTAAAAATACTGGTTCAATTGCTACAAAACCACATTTTATAAAATATTTTCGGTAAATGATGTTGAATAGCGAATTTTGAGTCGGATAGTGATTAAAAATCGACGAGCTAACTGCTGTGTTTTAGCTGTTCTTTGGAATGAATCCATAGGCAAAAAGTATTCCAGATCCACTTGCACAAGAGCACCAAAGAAATTTGGATACAAATTTAATAAGGTAATACCATCTTTTTTTTTTCATTTTTTTATCATTTTATTAAACCAAATTTTAATTCTTCAGGCGAACCAAAAACCGTTATTAACAGAAAAACAAAAGAATTGCAGTCGAATGATGACGACTACATTTTTCAACAGGACGGCGCTCCTTGATATGCTGCAAAGCAAGTGAAGTCATGGGTGATGGAAAACAATATTAAATTGTTAGAATGGATTTCCAGTAGTCCAGATTTGTCACCCATCGAAACCTTGCGGAACAGAATGAAGAAGAAACTGAGAAAGGATCCTGCATGAATAATTGCAGAGTTAAAAGATCGACTACAAGAAATATGGAACTCTTTCCAACAGCTGGATTATCAGAAACTTGTAGATACCATGCCACGACGAAATGATACTATTTTAAAAATAAGGGTGGAGATACACAATGGTAAAAATATGTTTTTTGTGAGAAAATGCGTGTAATATTTTCAGTGACATTTATAAAGTTCAATTTTTTTACTGCAATGAATATAAATAAGCTTATTTTGTGGGTAAATATGTTTAAATTTAATCAAATAATAAAGTATTTCAATAAGCATAGCAAATGTTTCGTTTTACTTCACTTATTCTACATATTTCAAGTAAAAATCGTATATTATAGGGCTCGTATATTAAATTAAGGAGAGCCAAATTTTCTATAATTTAGATTTTATAATCTTTTTTGTGGGATGAACATGTTGCTGCTAGAGTACCTCAAATTTGGGTCAATTTTGGGTAAAAAAATGTACTTTTTGCCGCCATATTAACGCATAAATACAGGATGAGGTAGAAGTACGGACGTTTTGAAATGGCTGGAACTCACCACTAGGTGAAGTGAGAGATACGCGACAATTGGCATTAGATTTGTAAAATCTTAGCATTTTCTTTTCAGTTTAAGCCATGAAGTCGTGGACGAGAGAACACCGCGTTTTTGCGTACGACTGTTTCGTCAAGAATAATGAGTCTATCACGGCAGTTCAGCGTGAGTTTGTCGCCATTTCAATATCCATAGAAATCAAGCTGTAGCTGCTCTTTAATGATACTTAATGGCTGCACGATATTCAAAAATTTCTATTTCTTAAACAAAACCATACTGACTGTTTCTCGATACTGTTAAAACCAATCTAAATATCAGAAGGGATTAAATTTTACTGACAATATACATATCAAATTTTACCAGCGCCGTCTACGTCTAGGATTCACATAGATTTTCATCCCGACCTCGTATACAATTTTTAATTTTGTATTTATGTTTCCTGTCATCCACTGTACCTAGTATTATTAATAATAATATAATAATAAATCTTTATTTGGTGTACCATATATGCCCAGCAAACATTTTTATCCGGACCAGTACTGGTAAAGCACATACTCGCCGGCATTTAAAGTAATGGGCCAGTGCTGGCATTTCGTACTGGGCCAGTACCCCGGTGTCCCGTGGCCCTTAGCTGGTCCATTGATGTATCAGTTGCTGGCCCAGCAACGGTAAAGTGCATTGAAAGTAATGGGCCAGTGCTGGCATTTCGCACTGGGCCAGTGCTGGCATTTTACATTGGTCCAATGCTGGCATTTTGCACTGGGCCAGTACCCCGGTGTCCCCGTGGCCGTTAGCTGGCCCATTGATGTATCAGTTGCTGGCCCAGCAACGGTAAAGTGCCAAATAATCGCATTAGTTGCAAGATTTATTTCTGACAGACTAGTGCTTATATTATACCCACTCTCTAGTGTTTCAAATGTAATATATGTGTACTTACCTAGTATTAAAATAAATTAATGGTTAGGTGCAAAATAAATACTCATTTGGCCATTTTCACCATCGTTGAATAAATTTATTTAACAAGTAAAGTTGACAATATCGCATCGGTTTTAAACTATTAATGAAGAAATTAACATTGCTGTCAATAGAATGATGCGATATTGTTAACTTAAGTTGTTAAATAAATTTATTCAACGATGGTAAAACTAGCCGATTGTAAATTGAATTAACAGTTATAATTTATTGATTTATTTATAAATATTAAATAAATATAATTTCAGGAATAACAGGAATTAGTTTATTTAATTTATTAATTTAATGAAGAATTTTAAGAAAATGGTTTTCTGCCATTTCGGTCAAACCAATTTCATCCTAAAGATAAGGGGTGACTAATAATTTTCGCCAATATTCGTCTTGTATTATCTACCACATCTTTTCCCCCTGACTTGAAGAGTGCCAACCTAAAGAAATCATACTTGTTAAAATAAATTCAATAAACAAATTTTATAAGCATTAATGCTATAAGCTGTTCACTTTTGTAAGAACAAACTAGATCTGGTTATTTTGGTGATTTTTATAGTGTATTACTGACTTTTAGAAACTTGGTTATATTGTAAAAAAAGCTTTACAGTTTTGGATTAAGTTTGTATTATTTTAGGTTAGTATTATATTTACAAAATATTTAAGATGTCACTATTCAAAATGAAATATGACAAATTATATTTTTTAAATGATTTATTTATAATCTTGTATCAGATTTATTAATAATTGAAAATTTTATTACATGAAAAAAACTATGATTGAACTAAACTAAAAATTAAACAATTTAATATGAAATAGTTTGTGTAAACTACGTCCTTAAATCTAACAAAACACACACAAATCACAATAAAAAACTGTATAATGCTCACAATCAATAACTATTCAAATACACATCTTTAAAAACTGTTCACCAACACGTCCCAACTTGTACTCACAGAAAATCACTTGTACCGACCCTCGAAGGCCACGCCATTAGGGTGTTTTATGACTAAGAACGGTCAGACTTTTCAAATTATTACATTCAAAAAAAGTTATAAACATAAGCACTGGCCCGCTAGAAATAATCTTGGATTAATACAAATAAGGAATGCTTATAAAATGCTGGTAAAGTACTTCGTATAGGCGGAGTGCGAAATACAAATGTGAAGTACATTATTAATACTGGCGTTGCACTTACTTTTGGTGCCAGCAATGTACCAGCGTAAAAGCAGTTTGCCGGCGTTCGGCCGTTAGTTCAATGTTTGCTGGGTGGTTTCCCCTTGTCACACATACTATATTAATGAAAAAATACAAAGTTAGTATAATATAATATTAAATATGTAAGTCAATCTAAATGTCAGGAGCTGAATGGCGGTGTGATAAGCTTAATTAAAATAATAAATAACACATACACATAAATTATTATTATTATTATTATTATTATTATTTTTGTTTTACATAGTTATCATTTAAAAAGTAAACAGGTTTCAAATTTATAATTAAAATATTCCTCTATTTTGTAGAATGTTTGCTCAGTGAGAATCTTTTTAATAGTGCTCTTAAATTTGGTCTTACCCATGTTTTTTAAATGGGATGGAAGGTGATTATAGATCATAATGGGTTGATAGTTTAGGCTTTTCTCACTATTGGCTAACTTATGCGACGGAGTAAGAATGATGATGTGTCTTTGTCTCGTTGCATACTTATTGAGTTGAAGACACAATATTTTTAACTTCTTAAAGTGTTCTCGACACGACTCACTTATGTTTGCACACGCTATTATCCGGATTGGTCTTTTTTGTAGTTTTAAAATGGTATCGTAGGTGCTATTACCCCAAAATTTGATACCATACGAAATTATGGAGTGAAAATAAGAGTAATGCACCATAATTAAAGTTGGTTTGGATATTTTTGCTTTTAGGGCCCGTAGCAAGTATAAAGTGTTGCTCAGTTTTTTTGCTACATATTACCAACGGAGTGGCCGAGCGCATTAAGTCGTGCGGTTTTAGACTGTTAGAAACAGGCGTGACTGGGCGGCCGGTGGTTCGAGCCTGCTTCGTTGGTGATATTATTCGGGCGAGAATAATATGTTTACATTACTCTTATTTTCACAATCATTCACCCCTCATCCAGGTGTAGGAGCACGCCCCCTGGCATCGGCGATTAGCCTCGTTGCAGAAATAAAGGCCGATGTAAAATAAATAATATAATAATAATAATAAATAATTTTGCTACATATTCAATTTGAGGCTTCCAGGTCAACTGAGAGTCAAGATAAAAATCTAGGAATTTTACATATGCATTCGAGTCATGTTTTAGGCTAAAAACGATATTTTCTGTTTTTGACTTATACCATTCTGTGATTTGAGGATAAAAAAGATTTGTGTTGTTTATAGCTGTATTTAAGTCTTTATTACTATCGTATAGTGTGTGAAGGTAAAATTTTATTGGTCCAAAAATGAGCGTCAGTAATCAAAACTTCAGATGAGTCAATGTTCCGCCTCTTATTACGCGAAAATATGCAATATAATGAACGGTGCAAGAGTAGATGTTATTGTAAGGTTTTAAGTGTAGCAGAGGCGTAGGTCCAGCTCAGTCCTCAGGTGTGGGTTACAAGATTTAACCAACTAAAACAACCGAAAATGTTATGGTGTATCGCGCCACTCAGTTTACAACCGCCCCTCTATGTCCCACCGAAACTGAGAGAAATGGGGTTCCCAATCACTGCTCACACTTTCCGCTCATTTACACACAAAATATCGAGAAAATCAAGATATAATCGACGAGACTTTATTATATATAATAAAACTATTTCATAATAATTACCGATACAGTACTCCAAGATAAAAATAACGAATAAGTACAGAGTAGCATTACCCAAAATTATCAATAAATTACTGGTCTGTCATTGCCAGCGTATACCAAATTTTACTGCAAGAAATCTAAATAAAAGAAACGATAACTCAATAAAAATATTCGAAACTACGCGATAAATGTACACAGATAAAGATCCCAACATAGAAACAGTGATAAGCCTTTCGCATAACAATTATGTACGGAACTAGGTTATTACCCGTCAACAATGACGGACTTATAATATAAAAATTTCAATTGTTTGTATGTGTATTTGGATTTATTTTTTAACGTATCTTAATTTCATCGCCAGTCAGCGGATAACGGGGTAGGATTTCCTCGTTAGCCAATCACGGGAGAGGGTGTCACCTCTCAGCCAATCAAGAGACAGGGTGTCCCCAGTTAGCCTATCATGAGAACCTTAGGAAAAAATTGACGTCATAATATTACCGACACTACATACAGACACTTGCTAATTATATAGTTAGATTATTTATTCATGAACTTTCTAAGATGGGAAAACGATTAATTTTTCCTCAGTACATTACATTTATATTGTTAAGACTAAAAATGATTTGAGACGTTAATTTATGCTGACTAAACCCTAGACATTTATGTACATAATTATATTCGTAGATTCTTGGAGAATAAATCTGCAAAATATTGTTCATATCGGTCAAAAGATATAAGAGTGTCTAGAGTTTCTCTTTTATGCCTCCGAAACCCTAAACATTTCTATATATAATTATATTCGATTCTTAGAGAACAACTCTGCAAAATATTGTTCATATCGGTTAAAGGATATAGGCGTGTCTAAAGTGTCTCTTTTATGCCTACGAAACCCTAAACATTTCTATACGTAATTTTATCCGCAGTTTCTTAGAGAATAAATCTGCAGAATATTTTTCATATCGATCATAATAGGAGTGTCTAGAGTTTCTTGTTTATGCCTACGAAACCCTAGACATTTCTGTAAATAATTATATTTGTAGATTCTTAGAAAATAAATCTGCAAAATATTGTTCATATCAGTCAAAGAATGTAGGAGTGTCTAGAATTTCTTGTTTATGTCTACGAAATCCTAGACATTTATATAAGTTATTTTATCCGCAGATTTTTAGGAAATAAATCTGCAAAATATTTTTTATATCATTCATAGGATATAGGAGTGTCTAGTTTTTTTTTTTATGCTTACGAAACCCTAGACATTTCTATATGTTATTTTAATCGCGGATTCTTAGAAAATAAATCTACAAAATATTTTTCTTATCGATTATACGATATAGGAGCGTCTAGAGTTTCTTATTTATGCCTACGAAACCCTAGACATTTCTATATGTTATTTTATCCGCAGATTTTTAGAAAATAAATCTGCAAAATATTTTTCATATCGGTCAAATCATATAGGAGTATCTATAATTTCTTGTTTATGCCTACGAAATCCTACACATTTCTATATGTAATTATATTCGTAGATTCTTAGAGAATAAATCTGTAAAATACATGTCAATCAAGAAACCTCAAGAGTCCCCAGTTAGCCAATCACGGGAACCTTAGGAAAAATGACGTCACAGTGTTACCCAGATCACAAACACACACTAGCTAATTATATATGTACGATTAATCAAAACTATTACAGGTTTCTTATTTTACAAATTAGAACACAAATTAAATGATTGGGTATACGCCTACAAGGAAATCAGTTGGCACGACAAGCGATACACAGTCTTATTCTAAAAATTCCTATACCGTAACACTCTTGTTAAATAATATAGAAGAACCAAGGAAGAGGTAACACAAAACTAATTGACGAGACAGTCAACGGCCAGTACGGGCCTCGAGAAAATACCTCGCTCCTTCGTTCTTAAAATATGTATATAATTAACTGTCAGATTTTGACAGATAACAGTTAATAGTAATAAAACAAAAATTATCATTAATAAATACCTGATTTGCCGTATTATACAATTTTTTGGGTTATACAAGTTAAACAAAAGGGAAATACCGCCATCTTGAAACCATAAAACATAGATAATGCTGTCCAATGATAACAATTTCAAGGGCTTCCAAATAAGGTCTTCACTGCTCCTTTTAAACCATAATGCACCTATCCAAAAATTACTACTGGGGGTACAGCTCGCTACTTTCCGTCTCCAATAACCTCCAAAAATCTTCTATTTAGCGTATAGATGCAGAACACCAAAAACCATAAAGCAGGAACGGATGCAAAATATAACTCCAAAAAGATAAACAAGAAACGAAGAAGAGAATTTTCTCGAAGAAGAAGAAGAGAACAGAAAAGGAATTTCAATTGAAATTCCTTCTCTCTTATATGTATCTAATTACGGTTCCCTTAAATCCGTTAAAATAACGAATGGTCTCTTTACCAGAGACACAATAATGGGCAGTCTTGACGAGTAAGATCCGTCGCTCGACGTAATTGCTCTTCACAAATCCACAATATTTCACGATATTTTCAAATTTGCAATATTATACACGCCCAATGACCGTACGACACCGCAGTTGAACATAAAATGTAGAGACAGATTTTGTGATTATTATTTACACTAGTAATATCGTTAACATAAATTAAAAAATTGATGTGAAGTGTGAATTTTCACACATTTCAGGGTTTTGCAGGTATTTAGTAAGTGAATGATGATTATTTGGGATGCCAAAACCAATTTTATGTTAAAATATATTTTTTTTGTTAATTTTAATTCGAATGCCTAATGCCATTATGTAGGTTTCTAAATATGTGCAGTATTTTTTTTATATAACAAGGTTTAATAAGATTTTGAAAATTGCGCCTATGGCTTCCATTGGTTGTTTTAGTCATAAGCTCCGCCCTTCTGTTTTCGTCTATTTGTAGGAATATAAATAGCAGTATAGCAGTAATATATTTAGGTACTAATATGATACAGACATTATAACACATGACATAACATATATTTTATATATTTAATTTTTTTAAACTTGTATCCATGGTATTATATATTTATAGTTACGTTATATTTTAAGTTACTTGGTTGTAAGTCCAATAGTAATCAATTTCAACAATTTGCACTGGTTATTAAATTTACGCTGTTAAAAATTAAATGCAATATTTGCCCAAATATAACTAGAATATTGAAAAAGTAATTTAAACAAAATAAAAATGGAAAAAAAAACAGAAAAAATGAATTGCCTCGCGGCCGATTTGAACTCGAGTTTGCAGATTAGAACGCTTGTATAGTAACCATTACACCATCGAAGCGCTCTGTCTACTGAGCTACATAATATCATTAAATATTTTACATGGTTACGCAAAAAACACAAAAAATGCGCTATTTTCCGAAAACATAATCTGATCAAAAATTTCTGTTGAACTATTCCGGTTCACATAAATGTACATTACTTAGAATTTTTTCAGATTTTTAGTTTAAACCATCTGGGCTACAGGGTGTGGGACAAAATTTTTTTTGAACAATTTTGGCAGAAATAATGTCTAAATAATTTATTTTGCAAAAATAAAATTTTGATCGTTAATCCACATACTAAGGGCTTTCATTTGATACCCTGCTCAGAATTTTAAAAAAATATATTTTTTTTCGATGAGCACATATTTGTTTATATTTTTAGGGGGGTATGTTTTTTAGATGTTTTGGTATTTTTTCTATGTGCGGGTCAACGAGTTGTATAAGCATGCCAAATTTCAACTTTCTAGGTTTAGCCGTTTGGCTACAATTTTTACCGAACAGACAGACAGACAGACAGACAGACAGACAGACAGACAGACAGACAGACAGACAGACAGACAGACAGACAGACAGACAGACAGACAGACAGACAGACAGACAGACAGACAGACAGACAGACAGACGGACAGACAGACGACAAAATGACGGTATAAGGGTTTTTTGGTCATACCTACAAAACCCTAAAAAAGAAGAGCTGTAATGTTGGATCCTTGTCCAACACCGTATGAAATTGGTAGGCAATTAGAGTACGTTCCATTGCTGTAAACTACTTGTGATCTATCGCTTAAATATGACTCAAGTAGCCGCAGAGGTGTACCTCTTATTCCGTATCATTCTAATTTGTTAAGGAGATATTTGTGAGGTACATAGTCAAAAGCTTTACTCAGGTCGAGTAATTTTGTAGATACATCTCCTCTTTCAAAGGCGGATATTATGTATTTGGTAAGTTCATTTATTGCGCATGAGGTGTTACGGTTTTTTCTGACCTTTCCATTATCGTACATATATAATGAGCAAGTGTGTGTATGTGATCTGGGTAAAATTGTGACGTCATCTTTTCCTAAGGTTCTCGTGATTGGCTAACTAGGGACAGCCTGTCTCTTGATTGACAGGTATTTTGCAGATTTATTTTCTAAGAATCTGCGGATAAAATAACATATAGAAATTTCTAGGGTTTCGTAAGCATAAACAAGAAACTCTAGATACTCCCATATGCTTTGACCGATATGAACAATATTTTGCAGATTTGTTCTTTAACAAACTGCGAATAAAATAACATATAGAAATGTCTAGGGCGTCGTAGGTATTAACAAGAAACTCTAGATACTCCTATATCCTATGATCGATATAAAAATATTTTGCAGATATATTTTTTTTAAATCTGCGGAAAATGTAACATGGAGAAATGTCTAGGGTTTCGTAGGCATAAACAAGAAACTCTAGAAACTCCTAAATTCTTTGCCTGATATCAACAATATTTTGCAGATTTGTTCTCTAAGGATCTACGAATATAATTACATACAGAAATGTCTAGGGTCTCTTAGGCATAAACAAGAAACTAGATACTCTTGTATTCTATGATCCTGTATTATATGACAAATATTTTGCAGATTTATTTTCTTAGAATCTGCGAATAAAATAACATATAGAAATGTGTAGGGTTTCGTAGGAATAAACAAGAAACTCAAGGCAGGCCAAATATAGATCCTTTGCCTGATATCAACAATATTTTGCAAATATATTGGCTAAAAATCTGCGGATAAAATAACATATAGAAATGTCTAGGGTTTCGTAGGCATAAACAAGAAACTCTAGAAACTCCTATATCCTTTGACTGATATCAACAATATTTTGCAGATTTGTTCTGTAAGGATCTACGAATATAATTACATACAGAAATGCCTAGGGTTTCTTAGGCATTAACAAGAAACTAGATACTCCTGTATCATATGACAAATATTTTGCAGGTTTATTTTCTAAGCATCTGAGAATAAATTAACATATAGAAATGTCTAGGGTTTCGTAGGCATAAACAAGAAACTCAAGGCGACCAAGGATATAGATCCTTTGCCTGATATCAACAATATTTTGCAAATATATAGTCTAAGAATCTACGAATATAATTACATACAGAAATGTCTAGGATTTCATAGGCATACACAAGAAACTCTAGACACTCCTATATACTTATTATTACAATATTTTGCATATTTATTTTCCATGAATCTACAAATATAATTTTATACAGAAATGTCCAGGGTTTCGTAAGCATAAACAAGAAATCCTAGACACTGCTAAATCGTTTGACTGATATGAACAATATTTTGCAGATCAAATTTCTAAGAATTTACAAATATAATTATTTACAGAAATATCTAGGGTTTCGTAGGCATAAACACTATATATATCTAGACACTGCTATATCCTTTTACCGATATGAACAATATTTTGCAGATTTATTTGCTAAGAATCTGACAAATATAATTTGCAAGTGTCTATATGTAGTGTCGGTAACATTGTGACGTCAATTTTTCCTAAGGTTCTCGTGATTGGCAGACAATCCTGTATCCTTTTCGTAAGAATAAATTAATGTCTCAAATTATTTTTAGTTTTAATAATATATAAGTAACGTACTGAGTAAAAATGAATCGTTTTCCCATCTTAAAAAGTTTATGAATAGATAATCTAAGTGTCTGTTTGTACTGTCGGTAACGTTATGACGTCAATTTTTCCTAAGGTTCTCGTGACTGGCTAACTGGGTACACCCAGTCTCTTGATTAGCTGACAGGTGACACCCTCTTCCGTGTTTGGCTAACTAGTGATATCCTGTGCCGTGAATCGCTAACCGGCGACGAAATTAAGATACGTTAAAAAATAAAACCGAACACACATACAAACAATCGAAATTTTTATATTATAAATCCGTCAACATTAATAATAGCAATTAAAAATCAATTTTTCATATGTCATTTTTATTTAGGGAACAATGCAAGACAAGTTTTCCGAACGATTTCAACTTCTCCAAGAATGGGGTTCCCTCAAAAAAATGTTTAAACGTCAGCCTCTAGATAGAATACATAATTATTTTGGAGCCAAAGTTGCAGTGTATTTCCTCTGGACGGGATATTACACAACGATGCTAATACCGGCTGCTATTGGAGGACTTATTTGTGTAATATATGGATTGGCAACATTAGGAAACGATACTTTAAGTAGAGACATTTGCAAATCAGATTATATTATGTGTCCAAACTGTGACAGAAACTGCGACTATTTCGCTTTAAAACAGAATTGCCTATATGCTAAGATTACATATGTGTTTGATAATAAGTTAACGATAGTTTTTACATTATTTATGTCTTACTGGAGTAGTTTGTATTTGGACTGTTGGAACAGAACAGTAACAGAGATGACACATCACTGGGGACTTGTAAGTTATGACAGCCAGTGTGATTTCCCTAGAGCAGAATTTCAAAAAGTAGAATCCAATAAAAAGAGAAAGATAAATTTTTGGAAAGATAGATTTACAAGAATTTTTCTAAGTTTTGGCATAGCGCTTTGTATGGTAAGTATATAATTACTTTTTCTTCTTCAACTTATTGGGCAGCCTACGTATACGAGGCTTACCTTTAATGTTTTTACAAACGACTACTAAATGGCAATATTTAAATGTGTTATTACTATATTCGTAAAATTTGATATTTGTTATTGTGAAATTAGTGGCAGCTTATAAACTGAGCGTTTAAAAAAAACAAGTGTGTGAAAAAGAGATATTACTCGTGAAGGTTTTCGTTGGATGATTTTTTATGATTTTAATAAAGGCCTAACTCAACAACAATGCATAGATTCGCTTCGTGCAACTTTTGGTAATGAAGCACGATCAGAAAAGACTGTTCACAATTGGTTTGCAGAATTTCGTCCTGGTCGTGCGTCCGTCAGTGATTAATCTCGTGAAGGTCGAGCAAAATCAGTTGTGATTCAAAAAAACATTGATGCTGTGCGCAAAATGATTAAAGAAGATCAGCATGTGACTTACCGTGAAATAGAGGCATCTTTTGGCATATCGCAGACTGCAATACATTCGATTTTTCATGAACATTTAGCTGTAAAAAAGATCTGTTCCCGATGGATTCCGTATAATTTAACCGAATCTCAAAAAAGGCTCGTGTTGATTGGTATAAGGAAATGCTAAAAAAATTCAACCTAGGCACTGCAAAATCCGTATACAACATTGTTACAGGTGACGTAACTTGGATTTATTCATATGAACCGGAAACTAGGCAACAATCCACTGTTTGTGCCTTCCAAGATGAACCTAAACCCACAAAAGTTGTTCGTTAAAAAAAGCACTTCCAAGAAAATGATCGCTTGTTTCTTCGGTTGTACCGGACATGTCGCAACCATTCCTTTAGAGGGCCGGAGAACAGTTAATACTGAATGGTATACAACAATTTGTTTGCCAGAAGTCATCAATAACATCGCATCATTCTTCATCATGACAATGCAAGCTCCCACACAGCACGTCAAACAATTGATTATTTGAAGGAGAAAAGCATCGAATTAATGTCTCATTGTCCGTATTTGCCTGATTTATCCTCTAACGACTTTTTTTGCTCCCCAATGTCAAACAAAAATAGTGTGGACAGCAATTTCCATCACCTCAAAAAGCTGTTAAAGCCTATATATATGTATATAGGCTTATACTGTCTATATATATATATATATATATATATATATATATATATATATATATATAAGGTATGTCGGAGTTTCTCAACGAATAATTACTATAATAAAACAATTTCTCATGATATTCGTCAATATAGTAAAATCACAATACATATTTACATTTGAGACGTTTCGTGTGTAAAGTCACACATCTTCAGTCTGCAAAAAAGTGTACAGTCACATTATAACAAGTATTTATACAAAACTAAGGTCAATACAATAAAATCTCCTAAATCTACTGTCCAACGGACATCACAAATTAAAAAACAGGTACGTCACAATATAAACAAAAAAGAAGAAAAAGGAAAAAAAAACATACTTTTTCCCAAAGATGTGAAGGTACGTTAGAATTTGCAATGTAAAATGAATGTAAAATCATAATTTAAAAAAATAAATAAATAAAAAATATTCGTAATAAAATGACAATCTAGTACAAATATTAAAATACTAGCAAAAAACATTGAAACAATCAGGAAGTGAACTTATTTAGAGATCAACCGACCTTACCTAGTATGAAAAAATATCAGCAACGTAAAGAACTGGCGGGGCACGTCACTCTCCTATCATCGTCAAGCTGTCTATGAAGTGCGATAACGCTCGAACACGTCAGGCCTAGACAATATGACGTGGAAGGTGACTGACCGCCTAGCAGGAATGAACCAAAATACGTAATATATTGGTAAGCGAATGTATTTGTTATAATGTGACTGTACACTTTTTTGCAGACTGAAGATGTGTGACTTTACACACGAAACGTCTAAAATGTAAATTTGTATTGTGATTTTAATATATTGACGAATATCATGAGAAATTGTTTTATTATATTTATATATATATATATATAGTTGGATTGTTGTTCTTGACGAAAAATGTAGGAGGAAATAAAAATTCTTGAATACTCGTCAAAAGTTTATTATAAAATATTAATAGAAAGTAATTTAACGTCCAAATTTTGAATATAGGTAGAAGTGGGAAATAATTTCACTCAGCTTTTTGGACAAGAAGCGTTTATTTTAACAAAACACAACGTTTCGCCAACAACATTATTGGCTTCTTCAGGTGCTATAACAGTAACATCATGATAGAAAACAATATTGTACAATTAATAACAAAATTTACCTATGTTAGTTAAACGTAGTCATAACAGACTGTACATCAATCATCTCCAAGGATGGTGAAATTGCAGAATACATAGATATTATGTGTACTTAAATATAATATATATAATAAATATAATGATAACAAGTTTTATCGCTGCATCAATATGACAGGCTGCGACACTATCCCCCCTAACTACTTGGTACGCACAAATCGACAGAGTTGACAGTGTCCCACCCTGTACAACATAACGCAACGATAACCCCCGTAATCATGAAATTTTCACTACTACCAACTAAGTGGAAAGAACCAGAATGAATTAATTGAGTTCTGGAGCAATCATACAATTCGACGTACCAATCTCTCAAAACAGTGGTACGTACAAAGTAATGAGATAAAGGTACCTCAAAAGGTATATCAAGTCCAAACCCCAAAAAACCCTTAAGGATCCCTACATCCAATTTTTAAATACAATGTGAAATTGCAAAAATAATAAATTTTAAACCGGTACAGACACCGGCAAAACCCTAACAGTAACAGTTGGAAACCCAGAAAGATATAGAGTATTGGATCTCAATACAGTCCGACGTACTCAATCCCCAAAATCGATGGTATGCACAAGGATCTTGTGGAGAGAGTACCCCAAACTGTATATTGGACCCAAGCACTCTACTTATCCGGAGAATCCAAACCGAACTGCCTAACACATGTTAAATGATATTGCTACGTTAAATTTACTAAAAATTTTGATTTTGTGGATAAAATATTAAGAGACGTTTCGACTGGTAAATCCAGTCATCCTCAGTCTATAAATAAAAATTACAATTGTAAAATACAAAAAATAGTAAAAAAAGAAAAGTATTTTTTAACAAAACAAAAATAAGTAAAATTGAAAATTGATAAATTAGTATAAATTAAAATAATTTAAACATATTAATTGAAAATTATCAAAATGGCGTGAGGCGCCATTTTGTGAAACTAAATTAATTACAGAGATTGAAGAAAATACAAACATTAATCAAAATTAAGCAAATAATTATAAAAAGTTATATAAAATATTTTTGTAACTAAAGTAACTAAACTTTTGACGAGTATTCAAGAATTTTTATTTCCTCTTATTTATATATATGCACATATATGTGTGCGTGTGTGTGTGTGTGTGTGTGTGGGATTTTCCTATATTCCCGCCCAGATAAATCAACCACAGCTAACTGAGACAGACAATTGAAGACAGTAACTAAGAACGCTGTTGATTATTATTGTTTTGTTATTTTTGAGAGAGATTTTAATGATATTATTCACTTCTGTCTTTATATTTTGCATTTTAATGATTTGCAATATAATTTGTGTGATTAAGACGTGTAGTGTTTCATTTGAAGACGGAAATCCTACATATATGTGTCTTTCTTAGTTTTTGTAAAATCTTAAAAGGTAGCCCTCGTATTGAACCCGTGATTTGAATCTACCAAATTACAAATTTAATTTTGACCCATATGAGAAAAAGGTTCGATATCGCTGCACAATCTCAAACTGGCGTTTGGATTTCAACGTCCTCGTCACTGCCCCGCTCGATTATTTTCTTCTTTCTATTTATGGAATATTATTGTAGGTATTTCTTGGTCTTGGAGTGGTCTTCTCAATCATAATCTACAGAACAGTGGTTGGCATAGTTACATATAGAGAGATGAAGAAGTATTCAAGATTCATAATTCCTGTAACAGCTGGTGTCATAAATTCATGTATAATAATAGTTTTGAACAGAGTTTACAGAAGTCTTGCAGCAAAATTAACAGAATGGGAACATCAAAGAACACAAATGGAATTTAATAGTAGTGTTTTATTAAAAGTCTTCATATTCCAGTTTTTAAATTTTTATGCTCCAGCATTTTACATAGCATTTTTTAAAGGAAATTTTGTTGGATATCCAGCAAAGTATAATAGATTATTTTCTTATCGCCAAGAAGAGGTAAGGCAATATTGTTATTCTGTAAAGGTGGGTACTGACTTGAGCATTTGTACGCGCACGGACTACGTGCGCGGACGGATTTTCGTGCGGGTAAAAAAAAATTGCACACACAACTTTCTTGTTTGTGCGCGTAAAATCGCGCTCCACGTATTTCAGCTATATCAACGCACATATATATTTAAAGTAAGTAGTGTCAACGATAGCGGAGAGTAATGTTGTTGCCTTAACAAATGCAGCGTACATAGGCCGCATTCAACAGACTCATCGGTGACTTACCGATACAAACTTACCGGTGAATGCACATTTTTTGGCTGCCTTGTCGGACGGCGTGTATGAACTACAATATCTAAACAATGACAGGTTGTAATGACAGTAAATTTTGAATGTAAGCTTTTACAGTAATTGTACATGTGCTTTATATATGTGTCCTTAATATCTAAGTACACCACTTAACACTCAATTCCATAATTTTTTACTTGCTTTGTGCTCGATTCTTTGTTACTACAAATATAACTGTCAAAATATCCACCGGTGAGCAATTAACCGTTAATGAAATCCGGTTAATAAAATGGCTACCGGTGAGTAAATACGGTAACTCACCGGTAGATCAACGTATGCATACAGGAAAAAATGTACCAACCGGTAACTCACAGGTGAGTCTGCTGAATGCGACCATAGTATACTTAGTAAAAAAAAGAAAAAACAAAACAAACGGTGGTGGATGACACAATTAAATAGAAGCAGGGAAATATACAATGGTTCAAATCTAGCAGAACTGCAAATGCAAGAGGTTACTGGACAATTTCAAATTTTTTTTCGAATTTCAGCGGCAGATTTTGAACTACTTGTTATTAAAGTTTAAAAAGTAAGGTCACAAAATTGGGAAGAAAGACAAGATTTATAAGGGCTGTTCTCGTGAAAGAACGATTAGCCATAATTCTACGTTTTTTGCAACTGGGGATTCGTTTACCAGCATGCAATACCCTTTTACTCTATTCCATGTTGAATATTTACTGGTGTTTACTTAAATTTAAGCGCACAATTATATGACTGCATAAATCCGTCCACGCTGAAGGCACAAGTTCTTTGATCTTATCGGTGGAACCGACGAGCTACGGACAGCATTCGTGGGCGTATTAGTGTACGCGCACACAAATTGTACCTCGTACTCACCTGAACAATTTTACGCGCACATCGTTCGTGCGCGCACAAATGCTCTAGTCAGTACGCGCCTTAAGAATTTAATTAAGACGAACTTTGATATTGTTTATTTGAGTTGTCTTTTAAATTATAAATCTAAAATAGCAGGTGTATACTGGCTATTAATTTAGCAAGTTGTTAATGAAAATAGATGAACTTATCAACTGCTTGAAAGTAGTGGCGTGCAGTCTATATAAAGAGGGTGTGCACTGAATACCCTACAAAAATTCTATTTGTGTGTACAATTACACTATCGGCCATAAGTAGAGAAACATTTTAAAAATTATAATATCTTTTATTAAATGAAAAATTTGATAATACTAATTTTGTTTTTTGCATTGCTAGTTACGAAGTGTGTCATTTAGATTATTTTTCTATCGCCAATATTCGCCTATTGTGATTTCACATCTATTGATTCTAATAGTTAAGTTAATCTAATGATAAATGTATACTTTTATGATGCAGTATGTATTTGAATATTTTGACCTATGTAAGAAATGTATATTTCCTTTTTAACTTTAATTAATTAATAGAGCAGAAAGTGCTAATATGAGCCCCCATTTTGTTTTTTCTCGATAATTTTTTAAGTGAAGAAATGATCGTAGAATTGGCATGCATGTAGCCCAAAGACATATATACAATATTCAAAGTTGCATTGTTTAGAAAAATTGAAAAATAATGTGATTCATAGCCAACTATGAAAATTTGTAAAATGTTTGAATCAGGATTGAGTGTATGAAATATGGATCTCCATTAAAAAATGGGTAGTTCAAAATAAATTTTATTTTTGTTTAAGATACAAACTCAAAGTAACATTTTAACAATTGATTACAGATAACTGACAAAAATCACCTTCATACAAATCTTTTGCTGTCCCGGAGCATTGATTTTTCATGTGCTCACATATTGCACATTAGGCACCAAACCCGAAGCTCGCCTTTTTGATCCTGTAAAAAATAACCATCACAAAACATGCAAGCAGCATCTTCATCATCCGGATTTTGCTATCCTACTTCACCAACGTCCATGACATCGTTAGCTGGAAAAAATGGTTTAATATATCCTGGCCCATATTTAGATCCTGGCTCATTAGCAGGGAGCCTATATTTCCAACATTGCACATGGAAATCTAAATTAATGTTGGAATTTTTTGAGATTAGGTGAGGCAGTTGCTCCTAGTAACATAATTTACCTCGATCACAATACAACAGCTTCAAGTATAAATCACAAGCAGATCGAATATAAATCTTGCCCATTCTTATAACAATAACTTACTTTCATAAAAGAATCAAAATTAAGCAAACACATTTACTGTAATTCGTTTCTAACGGAATAAGAACTCAACTGCACTAAATTTTTAAAATTGTTAAATGAAAGGTTATTGTGTTTTAAGCTATTGCCGAAAGATGGTGTTAAGTATATTAGTAGATTTTCTTTGAGGGGCCATATTAGTACATTTTCCTCTATTGTTTAATCTAACTAATATAACTATTTTAAAATTAATGAAAAGACTCTTGAAGTTTCAAAGATTCCTCCTGAGACAACTAGTATAGATAAAAGATAGTCAGAAAAAAATTCTTAATTTTTTTTCTTCTTTATTTCAGTGTGCTGTTGGTGGTTGCCTAATGGAATTAGGCATTCAGTTAGTAATTCAATTAATTTTAAAACAAGGTTGGGTGACCATATTTAATTTTATGCTACCACTTTTCCAAACTAAGTTCAGAGCATGTAGGTTAACTGCAAAACCTCAAGATCTAACAAGTATTTCTTCCGATAGAGAAATCAGAATTAGAAATCAAGTGTATGAGGATTTTAAATTAAAAACCTGGAACATCAGACAATTATTACCTCAATATCTGGATATGGGTAAGACAATTAGCTAATAATTCACTTAGACAAGAGAAACTCAAACTATGTCTTTCATGACCCGATATTTTTTCAGTTGTAACGGCAGATGAATTAATGACGCATTCAGTCTAAATCTTTTCCAAGTGTATTTAAAAAACATCATTTTAATTTCATAATAGTCAATAGATTTCCAGAAAGCGTCAATTGAATTTCAAAATAGTCAATAGTATTTCAGAAGGCGGCAATTGAATTTCAGAATAGTCAATAGAATTTCAGAGTAGTCAATTCAATTTTTGAAATCGTTAAATGAGGCGAGGAACCCCCGGACATTTCAACGGCAGCCGCGTACGTACAGGCCATGGACGTTATCTACAACAGTCCATTCCAGTACAAATATAATAATTATGACTCTATTCAACAAGATGAAACACCATAAAATCTTATCACTTTTCACAATACACTAAAACGAAGCTGCGTTTCATAAAATAAAAAAAAACTCCATCCGAGCCAAAGAAAACATATACTGCACACTCATCAGCTGGTGACAGATATCGTGACATCGCCAGTCCATAATGAGCTCGCTGATGAGATAAGCCGTAATCCGGCAATAATTAATATACCCGAAAATACAAAAATCACCAGACTGATACAAATAGTTTAAATTACTAAGAAATAAATAAAAACATTAGATACAGCATTGTTGACAATGGCCCTTATATCATTATATTAGAAAGCAAAATTAACAATACTGGTAACCTACACAAAATGAGCACAGGGGGAAAAAATATGAAAATTTCAGAGAGGAGGCCAAATATATTACAGATATATATATATATATATATAGGTATATATATATATATATATATATTTATATATATATATATATATAATAGGCAGAAACAAAATCAAAATTGATATTAATCTAATCGTGAGTCTGCAAACAAAATCCTAGACGCAGCTGAAGTTCTGGCAAGCCTCAACTTTCAAGCATATATACCGGAATCGGTTTTAGTAAGAAATCGCATAATTCGAAACGTGAACACAGACATCTCAACAGACGAAATTGACAATGTTATACAATCAACATTTAAAATTGTTCATATTAAAAGAATAACGCGGAAAATAATCAAAAACGAACTGCCAGATTTTGAAAACACTGGTACGGTCGTCCTAACATTCAGAGCTCAGATACTTCCCGAGTACGTTTCCATTTACGGCGCGAGATGCACAGTATCACCCTACTTTTTCCGCGTAACCCAATGTCAATAATGCTTTCGATTTGGACACTTGGACAAACAGTGTCGTAGCTCCAGCCGCTGTGTGAACTGTGGTGAAAACCACGAGTCAACACAATGCAACACAACCCCCAGATGCATTTCTTGTAAAGGAGAACATAGAAGTAATGATACCAATTGCCCGGAATGCAATAACCAAAAATCAATAAAAAAAAAATATATGGCGTTCAACAACGTGAGCTATAAAGAAGCCAAAACTAAATATAGATCGTACTCAGAGGTCGTATATGTTAACAATTTCACGGACTTTCCTCCCCTTCGCACGAGTAACCGATTCAATTCACTTGTCAACGCTGCAGACAACGAAGATCAATATCACCAACAGAACCCTAGCAAAATTTTCTCCAATCCTCGCCGGAATATACTCAAAAATCAGGCAAATATGTTTCGCCGCATTCAGACAAACACATTTGCAAATAACAGAGGAAGGACACCTGCGCCGGTTTATTCAGTACAAAATAATTATTCTTGTAACGGAACTGAAGGTGTCAACCCTTACCCTCCACAACCGCACCTAAGGTCCAATGCAATCAATTCTACAGGCTTAATAAACAACTCCGAAATTACCCTAGACAACATAATCACAATGGTTAATTATCTAACAGATCAATCAAAATCAGGGACAATTTTTAATTTTTCAGAGGTGCTGAACCTCTTACGGAACTCGTTATATCTAGACAGCAATCGGCCTTAATACTATCCAGTAGAATGGTCCGTCGGTCAGATCCAATAATTCTCTTCTAGAAATGTACTTAGGAACACACAAGTCAGATATCGTTATATTATTTGAAACATGGTTTCATGAAGAACACATCATCAGATTTCACGGCTACAATATCGTACTAAGTGATCGCGCAGATTGATACGGTTGGTCAGCGATACAAATATCAACAAACTTATTCTACCAACCAATTGATCTTAACGCGCTAAATACAGACACAATACAAATACGTGGCGTTTTTATTAGATTTACATCGGAGAACTTATGTATAGTATCTGTCTATGTGTCCCCAAGAAGTTTTATTACTGTTGTGAACTGGAATTTATTAAAATCAAAAATTACGGACAACTGCATTATAGCTGGCGACTTCAACGCGTACATCACCGCCTGGGGGTGCGAGTTCAATGATAACTACGGTAACTATACACTGGAAGCACTAGACGAGAACAACCTTAACGAATAATGGTCAGGCCACCTTAGTGAATGCTCCTGGTTACCGGAAATCTGCCGTGGATTTAACTATCTGCAATCCTGTTATCGCCGGGTTGCAACTACCCAAACAACCACAGAAACCCTGGTCTCCAACCACTTCCTCATTAAAACATCCATACAAATAAACCATCCTGCGTCAGTATATATAACAAGTTCCAGTAGATGCAATACGAAGAAGGCGAATTGGCTCCTCTTCTCCCAACTTATTGATCAAGATCTAGCCTTACAACCTCCCTCAGACAACACGGTCACCCGATATAAGAACCTGGTCAATTCCATCAACAAGGCGGCGACGCTAAGCATCCCAAAGAAAAAACCCTTTCTATCCAAGTACACACCCAAAATCTGGCGGAATGAAGCAGTAAAAAATCAAACGACGGCGGTCAAACTGTCCTGGACTAACTATATGCACCGATCAACACTTGACAATTACCTTAATCACAAACAGAAAAAAACAGCGGCCAAAAGGAGCATTAAAAGAACCAAAAGAGAAAACTGGAAAAAATATTGTGCTTCTCCTTAACATTAATACGCCAATCACTTCGGTTTGGAAAACCTTCAAATCTTTCAAAAATTGTCATCAAACTCCACAAGAAGAAAATCCAGAATTCGCCCAAGAGTGGATTGAAAACCTCGTAACTAGCTTGGCTCCTTTCGGAGTCCTAAATCAGCCCCCTTCACATGAACCAGACAGCAACACCGATCACTTTCTCCTCAGACCATTTCTACCTGAAGAGTTGCACCTAGTAATACATAGGAATTCTACAGACTCTGCTCCAGGTATGGACTTTATCACATACACAATGATCGCACATCTCCCTTCAAAAGCGTTCGAAGATCTATTATATATTTTCAACAACATATGGGACAACAATGATTGGATTAGCTATTGGCAACAACACATTATCATACCTATTCTGAAACCAGGTAAATCATCATTATCTGTCAGTTCATACAGGCCTATTGCCTTGTCATCATGCATGTTTAAAATCCTGGAAAGACTAATAAAACAGGATGGACTGATGTATCGAACACTATAGCCTACTACTGAAGTATCAGTATGCCTTTAGAAAGGCAAAAGCATACAAGATGCTTTAAAGGCCTTCACAACAGACACATACCTAGCCTTTTCAGAAAATAGTATCAACGCCGGCGTATTCCTGGACATCTCAAGCGCAAATGATCACGTACATTTACCAACGCTCCTTCAAAAGTTACACAAATTAAAATTCCCATGAAGCTTCATTGTTCGAATGGACATGATGTTACGAATCGCATAATATCTTTTAGATTCAAAGGGAAACAGAGTTTACCCAGGCATATATTTCGAGGATTACCACAAGGATCAATCTTGGGTCTCATGCTGTTTAACATATACACGCATGATCTTTCAGACTATCTACCACCGTCAATTAAAATAATTCAATACGCAGACGAGTTTTGTATAAGTATGAAACACAGAAATCCAGACTACTGCATTAACAAACTTCGACAAAGTTTCCTAGCCCTGAACTTTTGGCTTTATACAAATGGCTTTACTCTGTCAGAAAATAAGGCAAAAATCGTTTTTTTTACTAAGAAAAGACTCCAACTAAATGTCGAACAAATCCATCTCGGTCTATATAATATATCGATTGCCACCAGTTATAAATATCTGGGCATGTACTTAGACCAAAAACTATCATGGGTCTCTCACATAAATAACCTCAAAATAAATACAGAAGAAAGACTTAATCTTCTCCGAGCTATAGCACACTGCTGGTGGGGGGGGGGCTCCCCAACACAATGCTAACAATCTATAAAGCCTACGTGCGTTCGAAAATGGACTTCGGAAGCATATTCTATTCAGTCGCAGTTGTTACACATTCACGTAAGCTAGGCACTCTTCAAGCATTACGAGTATGCGTTGGAGCCTGAAATCTACGGCTCTCAACGCTCAACTTGCAGAAAGCTGCGAAACATCATTAAAATATCGCAGACACAAGACTGGATATAAATTCCTAATTAATAAATGTCATACAGACAACAGTTCACTTATCTTATCAACGGCCTTAAACATAAAGCTCCGGACTTTTTATACTCCTTTGGGAAACTCATGGAACTAAATAGGCATATGAGCCACGATACAATTTGCCCTATTTACAATTACTCCTATGGCAACATGCTTGTTAGACCGGGAATTGTAGTTCCCAAATATACGGACAAACCCTGCGATAATAGAATGATCCTGGCTGAAGCCCTTACCAAGTTCTGCTCTGAGTATACCTATATATATTCAGACGGTTCCAAAGATTGCAATAACAAGACTGCTGCAGCTACAATATATTAAGTGGATCGTACACAAAGTGTTTATTTTTATTTCAACTTTCTAAATTTTCAACATGCTCCATCGAAAGGCAGCAGCTATGCACTCAATACTACAAATACTAAAATAGTATTAAATCGAAACTAAAAAAATATGACTGTGGAAGTATTGAACTCAGTACGTCATCGAAAAAGGCAACTAATTTCACAGGCTCACATTCGAGCAGTGTGCAATGCCTTCATCGGAAGACTTGATGCCTTCCCTTGCCATCCGCGCCATAGGTAACCATATCTAACAGTGACATGTTTTTCATGAAATTTAATATATTTTCAGTAGATATAGGAATATCGACTCAGTTTGCGGAACCGGATCAGCGGAGGTCGTTCAGTTTGCTGAGCCAGCTCATTGATCCGGCTGAGTGGTCCGGCTCATTGATCCAGCTCAGTGATCCAGATACTGAGCCGGCTCTGAGATCCGGCTAAGTAAACGTGTCTCCGATAAACAGGTCGGTCAGTTGTAAGTTATCCCGTCGTTCAACGCGGTTGTTGGTTTGCAATATGTAGGTAGAACGTCGCTCAGCCGGCTCTTGCATTATATGAACAGACAGCGGAAAGCGGAATAAATGCGATAAAAACGTCTGAGTATTTGCCGCTTTATTACGTTTATTCTTGTTAATATTCTCAGTATGAATTCAAGACATAAATTATGACTTATTGACAAATTATTCTCTCTCTCTCTCTCTCTCTCTCTCTCTCTCTTTCTTCCTCATTATCTTGTTATAAAGAAATAATGAAGTTCAATAGATAAAAATCTCTAGATGTGAATTATCTAACATTTTTGCCGTGTTAATAGTACACAAACAATTCACTTTATGTATTTTAAACCAGATGTGTTAAGTTTATGGCGATGTTTATTGCCCTTATAAATCGGATATCTGGGATTTTAGGCAATATTTTTAATATTTTTACTTAGTATGGTTGTAAGAAAGTACAAATTAAAGCCGTATTCAGAGCTTTTAAATCAATAACTTATGCACTGTAGATTATAGACTATTCACTGTCATCAGAAAGTTTGTCATATGGTAAGACCTGAAACCGTTCAGACCTCCAAATTTAATACGCTGTTTGTTGTAGATTGTGCATAATTTTCCAAACTTATAGCTAGTGAGATGTTTTAATGAGACAGACATATAAACACATTCGCTATCGCATTCTATCAATGACACCGTAGTTATCGAATGCCTTTACAGAACCTAACATAATGTCATCATTAACAAATCTTGCTCAAAATTACAAAGACGGAGAGTAAATATGCTCAATTTAGGTAATTAGGTAGTTAAAATCTAAGACAACAGAATTATAAGAACGATAATACATATAAAATATTTTACGAAGCTAAATAGTAGGTTTCAAAATTCACAGATGGCGGACTATTCGTAACGTATTAATTTCTAATTCGCTATGAACGCTACGAGCAACGTTAAAAAGAATGCATAGAAACATAACTCAGAGCGACACAACGCACAGTTAATAACTGTTACGGGCTATCCTAGCCGAAACACAGCGCTTTAAAATCTAGTTAGACGATAACCTACCTTCGTACGGAAAACTTATTCTAAGCTTATAAAAGGATACAGGATGGGGTAATTTTGTGCAAAACCAACTGAATAGGTCCTGTCAACCCACTTAGAGGACAGCATTTATGACAACAACCACCGCATCTGCATCCGAATGCAAAAACATACTAGAGATGTCACTTAATTTTGAGGTTAATTGTTTTTGACATTTCTATTTAACCTGTTTTGGGATATATACGTCGTGGAAACCTGGAAAGTACAACAGTTAGCGTGCGGAATATGTTTGAATGATACACCTACCTTATATAAAAAAAAAAAGAACAAGAAATTATAATCCTCAATAGTAAATAAATTTCTGGGGATATTTGGTCGTAATAACGCAACTAGACATATGTCTGCACCGACGATGCGCGAGTGGTAAACCCGGTAGAGGGGTGAGGAAAAAAGGTTATAAAACAGATGGGAAGCCACGTTTTGTCTCTCTTAAACTTACGAACAGTGGTGTTATCAGAAAAATTTGACCAGAAAGAAAAACTAACGGCACGTGCAGTGAAACTTCCATGTATAAGCCTAGAGGAAATTGAAGGCAACACGGAATTCGTTTTTGCGGAGACTGCTTGGCGTTATACTGTCTTCGTAGGGAAGACACGGAGATATCCGGATGAGAATTTTCTTTTCTGATCAAAAGTTCGGAGTTTAAGAAAACCATTTAAGCCACCGACCACGAGGTAAGGTATCACCTTTCTTTTATTTCCGCACGCGAAACTGTTGTATGGTCTCCAGTTTCACTAATTGTATTTTTAACTGTTATTCATACAGTGGCGGTACGATAGAGGCAAAAAATTTGCACAGTTGTGCCTATTTGAGAGTATATATCGGCTGGAGGAATAATTTCTGAAGTTATCCGAGTATTCAACCGGTCGCAAAGGAATAAGCATCTTGTAGCGGAACCTTAAAACTACATCACCGTCCAGAGAGTACATAACCTACTTATTGTATCTAGCCGTGGAAACAGGGAGATTGTTTTTGTCTGCAACTCAGATGAGTACTAATTTATGATATTTGTTTGATGATTTGTAACAAAAATATCTTTATGAGTGTGGCGTATCGGACCTCCAGGTTGTGTTGAGGCGTAATACGTCCCCGTATAGATGTTTTTGGGTACACACTGATAATTTTGGCCATTTTTATGAATGTGTATGTATTGTACTTGTATTTTGAGTTGAGTGAGCACATGGTGCCACCCCTATTGTGAAGCATATATTTTCTACGTCCTAAGGCCCTAAGCTACAATAAGTTGGACGCGCTGAATCGTGTTGGGGCGCGTAGTTAGTCAGAGCAGTCTCGCTCAGGGTTGAATTAGTTTATTTAATTGTAGATTCAGTCTGTCCGTAAGTCAACATTTTTTTATCCCCTTGATAACTCGAGGTTGTGAATTAGTTCTCAAACACATGGGTTTAACCCCTCTTTGTGAATATTCCCTGGCCGGGTATTCGTGTTAACTGCTTTTTCACGTTATCAAGGGTCGGTCTTTGTATTTGATTTGGGTGGATTAACGTTAGCTTCAGTCGGGCAGAACCTCAGCCACAAGCATTTCTTTTTTTTTTATCATCATCGGCCAGGCCTCACCTAATTTTTCAGTAATTTAGTTGTTTGTTTAAAGTTATATTTCCGTAGAGCCGTGTGGGGTTGGGTGGTACGTTAACTTTTTTTTTCATCTCGTTAGAGATTTTTTTGTGTTAACGTACTACGGGTTTTCAAGGGATTTGAGAGGATTTTGAGAGTCAGTCTCTTGGCCTCCTTGGATATTTTATCACCGCGACTTCGAGGCCACTAGACTGGCTGGGTTTTCATTAAAGTTAAGGCGAGCTAGAAGTATAGTAAAAATTTAAATCGGGTTTTGAACAAGCGCTGGCTTTCCGATTCTAAAATTCTTCCGGATTTTTCCTAACGGTATTGCCAACCGGAATACCGTTACCATTTTTCAACGTAATTAATCACTGTGGTATAATATTCCTGTGCAAAACTTCACGCAGCCCTAGGGCAGTTGTAGCATAAGTAATCCAATCACATGTTACTGGGTATTTATACCGCATCACAAGTAATTCAGTTGTTAGTTTAAATTGTAATTAATTACCGGTTAAAGATTCAGTTGTTTAATTTCCTTTGGCCACTCGTGAGTACTTAGTTTCTAAAATTTTGGATTTAATTTAGATATTTTGCTCGTAGATTAAATGATTTTTTTTTTGTATTAACTTTGTCGTACTCCGAGCTAAAAAGGGAATATTTAACTAGTCATTGATCTTGTAATTATTAATATTTTGGTTATAAAATTTTGCTTATTGAGTATTCGCTGTGCGAATAATAATATTTATTTTGTTTATAGATTTTGCGTATTGAGTATTCATTTAGTGAATAATTTATTTTGTTTATAGATTTTGCGTATTGAGTATTCATTTAGTGAATAATTTACTTTGTTTATAGATTTTGCGTATTGAATATTCGTTTAACGAATATTAGTTATTCTGTTATTACCATTTGTTAGTTACTGATTTTTTTGTTAATAAATTTAGTTATTGAGAATTTTGGTGTTTCTATTACGAGAACTCTATTCCTTCCCCTGGGGTTTTATTTTTCTTCCAGAATTTAGGGCAATAGAAGCGAAGTGACTGGCGCCGTATAAATTTTAGGCCGCACATCGACATTGATAATTACAGGACCACCCTGCATAGTCAAATCTACCTCTAGACTGGGCTGGCGGCCTTCTACCTTGCCCTGGACAGCTGATAGCCACTGGAGTCACTTCACAGTGGTTACGGACTTCATATTTTTCCCCATTTAGGTTTTTAGCGACCGATCAGAGAGCTGAGCGGACGCTGGCGTATGCCAACTATATAACGCTGGAGTCTGGCCGTAATATACGTTATATATTTCTGGCGCCCAACGTGGGGCTCGACGGAAAAGAAGACCGTTGCTTGCTAAAAAGAATTTTACACTACGATTGGGTTAATAAAATTGTGTTATACTTATTTCAAACTTAATCCCTGTGCCCCTAGACCCATTCCTTAAGAGTTCTCATAATAAGAAATTTAGTTAGATTATTTTTTTTTGTGATATTGTGTTGGATTACTTTTGCTATACTGTGTTGTATTGTTGTGTTTTAACACATACTCGATATTGGATGACCTATTGTACGTATTGGTCGCATTTTGGCGATTTAGTCTCTAACGGATTAAAGAGCAAACAAGCTACTGTTTTTGAGTTGTTTATAACGTTGAGTAGAGGACTCTAAGGTACCTCCCGGTGAAAATTGGTGTTGCATTGTTGGCAACAGTTGTATTGAAATTGTAATTGCAACAATTGTTTGTTGAATTATCTTTGGAGACGGACCGGCGTTGGTTCGGCCGTCCATTGGTTTTACGTCTGTAGAGACGTTAGTGTTGGTAAGCCGGTTTAGGGCAAGCCATTGAAAAATTCACACGGGATTCGCTTAGCGGAAATTTAGTTTCCTCATACTTACGGTATTACGTTTATACCGAGCTGGTTAAACCAGGATATCACTCGACGGTTAGAGTATTGAAGAAAGACAGTAGACTTGGAGTTGTGCAATAGTAAGTCCCAGTATAGGGAAGTAGTAGAACGTAACCAAGGATCGTGTTTGTGTTGGACGCTGTATTTGCATCATGTCGTTGCCTACTAAATTTCGGGTTGAACACCTAGCACCAGCGGAATTAGAATATGAAACCGCGGTTTACGGACTACAGGACAGCGACGGCGAGGACGCTCATTTACGACGAGAGTTGCTGCAAAACATGATGTCGCTCGTAAAATCAGGAACGTCTTTTCGACTTCCTAAGTATCCTTTCACCTTTGAAACGGATCAAACTGGCGTGGAAAATACCCTTCGGGAACTTACAGCGGTAATTGAAGCATTCTCAGGAGACCGGAGGACTCGTGATTTCCAAAGGATCTCGAGTCGCGTTGCACATTGTGGTACGCGAATCGGCCGTATGGCCGCATTATCAGCGGAAAACAAGTCGATACAGTCGCGGTTATTAGTACGCCTCGTAACCATCTGGACGACGATAAATCGCAAGACGCGCGCGCGAAGAATTACCTCAACTCCTAAGAGAACGATTATCGGGGACCTCGATGCCTCTAGGGCCGACCTCAGTCCATCAGAGGAGAGCTCGCTCGAGACCGAAGAGGAAGAAACCCCACCAGTTAAGCCGTGGCGAACCAAGAGTATCCCGCCAGCTCAATGGAACTTAAAGTTCAGCGGAGATCAAAAGGAGATGTCGTTGAGTGCATTCCTAGAGCGCGTGGAAGAATTGCGCAGCGCACGGAACGTATCGAGACAACAACTATTCGCCTCAGCATTGGATCTGTTCACTGGCAAGGCATTGATATGGTACCGAGCACAACGCCAGAACTTCTTAGATTGGCACGACCTCGTACATCAATTACGTACCGTCTTCGTACCAATCGATTACGACGACCAGCTGTACGATGAGATCCGCGCCCGCCGGCAAGGAGTCGACGAGTCAATTGACATCTATTTAGCGATCATGGAGTCGTTGTTCAAAAGATTGAGCACACCTTTGCCTGAGATAAGTAAGTTGAAGATCGTTGTCCGCAACCTTCACGCCCGATACAAAGATGGGATGTTTCTGTTGGACGAAGTGGAATCTGTACGTCGCCTCCTGGAAGTATGCCGCCGTATAGAACGAGCACACACCAACTGGCAGCCAGCTAGCATCACGACCCCGAGGAATCGGACGCCGTTAGAACCGGATTTGGCCTATGTGGCCGGGAGTTCCCGAGGAACACAACACCCGCAATCAGCGGAGTTACAAGAAATACGACCACAAGGCCGGATTCTCACGTGTTTTAACTGCCAAGAACCGGGACATCGAGCGGCAGCGTGCCCACAACGCCCAATCAGGAAGTGCTATACGTGTCATACTCCAGGCGTAACGAAGTACACATGTCCTAGATGCAATCCAAGAGGGTCCAGTGGCCCGAAGCAGAATCCGGGAAAAGAACAGCGTGGCGGATAAACGATCGGTCTCCGTCCGACGCAACCTCTATAAACCCGATTTTGGATTACATAATAGCTAACGCCCGGAGCGACGAGCGACCTTATCTAGAAATTGAGATCTTAGGTTACAGAATTTTAGGATTGTTAGACAGCGGAGCAACCCGAACCGTTCTTGGGAAACGCGGTTGGGCTTTATTGCAGAATGCTGGTTTCCATTTAGATAAAACGAAACATATTTCCTCATGTACGGTCGCCAGTGGGCACCGTCTGGAAATAGCTGGTGTTGTCCAGTTACCATGTACGATAGAAGGACACACCGCATGGATAGAAGCCATAGTGGTGCCTGAGATGGCACACACCTTAATATTGGGGGTTGATTTCTTCCGGCAGTTTGGAATTGTGCCAGACCTGCGCAGCGGCAGATGGCATTTTAGCCGATTAGAAGATACGGCCAGGATAGACCTGAGCGCCCTGGAAATGCCCGAAATGAGGATGAACGAGGATCAACGTGGAAGAATTGATGAACTGGTTTCTAAACACTTCAATAGTATGAAGAAAGGTATAGGCTGTACGGACCAAATAGAACATCAGATCAGCTTGCTGGATCCGCACCAACCGCCGATTAAACAACGCTACTATCCGGTCTCTCCGGCGATACAGCGAGAAATTGACAGGCAAGTCACCGAGATGGCAGAAGAAGGCGTTATCGAACGATCGAATTCGGATTGGTCGTCGCCGGTGCTGATGGTGAAGAAAAAGGATCAATCTTGGCGCTTCTGCGTCGACTTCCGCAAGGTAAACGCTGTCACTAGGCGCGATGCCTACCCACTACCTTACATCACGAGCATCTTAGACAGATTAAAGAACGCGAGGTACATCTCCAGCCTGGACATAAAGTCAGCGTATTGGAACATCCCGTTAACTGAGAGTTCAAAGAAGTATACCGCATTCACAGTGCCCGGAAGGGGTTTATGGCAGTTTAAGAGGTTAGCGTTCGGACTACACAGTGCTCCCGCCACGTTTCAGAAATTAATAGATACCGTATTAGGACCCGAGTTAGAACCGCACGTGTTCAAATATCTCGACGACATCATCATAATCGCGGATAACTTTGAGAAACACCTGGAAATTTTAGGAGAAGTATTGAAAAGATTGCTAGACGCTGGTTTCACGCTGAACAAAGACAAATGTGCGTTTGTAGTACCAGAACTGAAGTACCTAGGCTACGTGGTGAACCAAGGTGGACTGGCCGTCGACCCGGATAAGGTCTCGGCCATGCTGAAAATCCCACAACCCACCACCGCAGTCGAAGTACGCAGAATGCTGGGCGTTGCTGGTTGGTACAAACGTTTCATACCTACATATTCAGACATTTGTGCGCCACTCAATCGGCTAACCCGAAAGGGCATCCGATTTCAATGGGACGACGCATGTAAGCAATCGTGGAACCGCATCAAACAACACCTGATCACCGCTCCGATCCTATGCTGTCCGGACTTTTCACTACCATTCATAATACAGACCGACGCCTCTGGATACGGACTTGGTGCCGTGCTCTCGCAAAACACCCCTGAAGGCGAGAAGGTAGTATGCTACCTCAGCAAATCGCTTACGCGATTAGAACGGGCGTACACCACCACGGAGAGGGAGTGTCTGGCTGTGTTATGGGCAGTAGAGAAATTACGTCCGTACATCGAAGGATCGCACTTTACAGTGATCACGGATCATCACAGCTTGTGCTGGCTTCATAACCTAAAGGATCCGTGTGGACGACTAGCGAGATGGGCTCTGAGACTACAACAATTCGACTTTAAAATTATCCACCGTAAGGGGAGAGATCACCATGTACCCGACGCCTTGAGCCGAGGAGTACCAGTGCTCGACAGTGTTACTGCCGACGTCAACACCGAAGGACAACCCCCTTGTGCGTGGTACACAAAGATGTGTCGGAAAGTCGAAGAAAACCCTCGCAAGTTTCCGGCATGGCGCCTGGAAGAAGGTAAATTGTACCACTACTACCGGCATCCTAATCCCGGCCTGTTAACCGAAGCGGAGAATTGGAAACGCGTGATTCCTCGTCCGGAGCGTAAAGAGATACTTCAACGGATGCATGACGCACCGACCTCAGGACACTTAGGCGTTTATAAAACGTATTGTCGACTAATACAACATTATTATTGGCCGTTCATGAGAGCGGACGTGGTCCGCTATATACATCGCTGTACCACTTGTTTGGAAAGTAAAGTAGAGAGAAAACCGCCAGTCGGATTGATGATGCCGCGGCGAGTCGTAGAGCGCCCATGGCAGCAGATAAGCGTGGATATCGTAGGTCCGATGACCAGATCAACCTCTGGGTATCAATATATCTTCACAGTGATAGATGTGTTTAGTAAGTTCGTGTTGACTTTCCCTATGCGGAAGGCCACCGCGCCCAGCATTGTTAAACTGCTAGAGAATGGAGTGTTTCTGCTGTTTGGAAGCCCCGAGTCAATATTATTGGACAACGGAACGCAATTCCGAAGTAAGGAGTTCCGTCGTTTGGCTGCGACGTATAACGTGCGCCTCCGATACAACGCTAACTATCATGCGCAAGCGAATGTGGTCGAACGAGTACACTCGACGTTGAAGCAAGGAATACGATCCTACCTCGACCAAGACCAGCGGAAGTGGGAAGATAACCTGCAGAAGGTATCTTGTGCGATACGAACGTCCGTCCATGAAAGCACTAGAATGACACCGTATTTTGTCAACTTTGGAAGGGAGATTGGATTTCCAGAAGAATGTGTGGACAGGGTTCCAGAGGAAATGGAGACACCCAGTAATAAGGAAGAACGTCAGAAGGTATTTCGGGAGATATACACCCAGGTGCGGGAACGCCTGAAAAGGTCTTCAGAAAATAGTAAACGGCGTTATGATTTGAGACGTCGAGACATCCAGTACGCGATAGGCGACCGTGTGTGGAGACGGAATTACATACTCTCCAATGCGGCGAAACATGTTAGCGCTGCTTTGGCACCGAAGTACGTCGGACCATTTTGGATAAAAAGAAAATTGTCACCATGGACTTATGAACTTAATAGAGAGGATGGAAAATCCTGTGGCGTATGGCACGCCAAGGATCTAAGGGGCCATCCAGAAGACACGGAGTCAGAGTGACTCCGTCTCTTTTAAGCAAAGGGGGAGTTGTTACGGGCTATCCTAGCCGAAACACAGCGCTTTAAAATCTAGTTAGACGATAACCTACCTTCGTACGGAAAACTTATTCTAAGCTTATAAAAGGATACAGGATGGGGTAATTTTGTGCAAAACCAACTGAATAGGTCCTGTCAACCCACTTAGAGGACAGCATTTATGACAACAACCACCGCATCTGCATCCGAATGCAAAAACATACTAGAGATGTCACTTAATTTTGAGGTTAATTGTTTTTGACATTTCTATTTAACCTGTTTTGGGATATATACGTCGTGGAAACCTGGAAAGTACAACAGTTAGCGTGCGGAATATGTTTGAATGATACACCTACCTTATATAAAAAAAAAAAGAACAAGAAATTATAATCCTCAATAGTAAATAAATTTCTGGGGATATTTGGTCGTAATAACGCAACTAGACATATGTCTGCACCGACGATGCGCGAGTGGTAAACCCGGTAGAGGGGTGAGGAAAAAAGGTTATAAAACAGATGGGAAGCCACGTTTTGTCTCTCTTAAACTTACGAACAGTGGTGTTATCAGAAAAATTTGACCAGAAAGAAAAACTAACGGCACGTGCAGTGAAACTTCCATGTATAAGCCTAGAGGAAATTGAAGGCAACACGGAATTCGTTTTTGCGGAGACTGCTTGGCGTTATACTGTCTTCGTAGGGAAGACACGGAGATATCCGGATGAGAATTTTCTTTTCTGATCAAAAGTTCGGAGTTTAAGAAAACCATTTAAGCCACCGACCACGAGGTAAGGTATCACCTTTCTTTTATTTCCGCACGCGAAACTGTTGTATGGTCTCCAGTTTCACTAATTGTATTTTTAACTGTTATTCATACAGTGGCGGTACGATAGAGGCAAAAAATTTGCACAGTTGTGCCTATTTGAGAGTATATATCGGCTGGAGGAATAATTTCTGAAGTTATCCGAGTATTCAACCGGTCGCAAAGGAATAAGCATCTTGTAGCGGAACCTTAAAACTACATCACCGTCCAGAGAGTACATAACCTACTTATTGTATCTAGCCGTGGAAACAGGGAGATTGTTTTTGTCTGCAACTCAGATGAGTACTAATTTATGATATTTGTTTGATGATTTGTAACAAAAATATCTTTATGAGTGTGGCGTATCGGACCTCCAGGTTGTGTTGAGGCGTAATACGTCCCCGTATAGATGTTTTTGGGTACACACTGATAATTTTGGCCATTTTTATGAATGTGTATGTATTGTACTTGTATTTTGAGTTGAGTGAGCACATGGTGCCACCCCTATTGTGAAGCATATATTTTCTACGTCCTAAGGCCCTAAGCTACAATAAGTTGGACGCGCTGAATCGTGTTGGGGCGCGTAGTTAGTCAGAGCAGTCTCGCTCAGGGTTGAATTAGTTTATTTAATTGTAGATTCAGTCTGTCCGTAAGTCAACATTTTTTTATCCCCTTGATAACTCGAGGTTGTGAATTAGTTCTCAAACACATGGGTTTAACCCCTCTTTGTGAATATTCCCTGGCCGGGTATTCGTGTTAACTGCTTTTTCACGTTATCAAGGGTCGGTCTTTGTATTTGATTTGGGTGGATTAACGTTAGCTTCAGTCGGGCAGAACCTCAGCCACAAGCATTTCTTTTTTTTTTATCATCATCGGCCAGGCCTCACCTAATTTTTCAGTAATTTAGTTGTTTGTTTAAAGTTATATTTCCGTAGAGCCGTGTGGGGTTGGGTGGTACGTTAACTTTTTTTTTCATCTCGTTAGAGATTTTTTTGTGTTAACGTACTACGGGTTTTCAAGGGATTTGAGAGGATTTTGAGAGTCAGTCTCTTGGCCTCCTTGGATATTTTATCACCGCGACTTCGAGGCCACTAGACTGGCTGGGTTTTCATTAAAGTTAAGGCGAGCTAGAAGTATAGTAAAAATTTAAATCGGGTTTTGAACAAGCGCTGGCTTTCCGATTCTAAAATTCTTCCGGATTTTTCCTAACGGTATTGCCAACCGGAATACCGTTACCATTTTTCAACGTAATTAATCACTGTGGTATAATATTCCTGTGCAAAACTTCACGCAGCCCTAGGGCAGTTGTAGCATAAGTAATCCAATCACATGTTACTGGGTATTTATACCGCATCACAAGTAATTCAGTTGTTAGTTTAAATTGTAATTAATTACCGGTTAAAGATTCAGTTGTTTAATTTCCTTTGGCCACTCGTGAGTACTTAGTTTCTAAAATTTTGGATTTAATTTAGATATTTTGCTCGTAGATTAAATGATTTTTTTTTTGTATTAACTTTGTCGTACTCCGAGCTAAAAAGGGAATATTTAACTAGTCATTGATCTTGTAATTATTAATATTTTGGTTATAAAATTTTGCTTATTGAGTATTCGCTGTGCGAATAATAATATTTATTTTGTTTATAGATTTTGCGTATTGAGTATTCATTTAGTGAATAATTTATTTTGTTTATAGATTTTGCGTATTGAGTATTCATTTAGTGAATAATTTACTTTGTTTATAGATTTTGCGTATTGAATATTCGTTTAACGAATATTAGTTATTCTGTTATTACCATTTGTTAGTTACTGATTTTTTTGTTAATAAATTTAGTTATTGAGAATTTTGGTGTTTCTATTACGAGAACTCTATTCCTTCCCCTGGGGTTTTATTTTTCTTCCAGAATTTAGGGCAATAGAAGCGAAGTGACTGGCGCCGTATAAATTTTAGGCCGCACATCGACATTGATAATTACAGGACCACCCTGCATAGTCAAATCTACCTCTAGACTGGGCTGGCGGCCTTCTACCTTGCCCTGGACAGCTGATAGCCACTGGAGTCACTTCACAGTGGTTACGGACTTCATATTTTTCCCCATTTAGGTTTTTAGCGACCGATCAGAGAGCTGAGCGGACGCTGGCGTATGCCAACTATATAACGCTGGAGTCTGGCCGTAATATACGTTATATAACTCGTTAATTTAAAGAGGTCTGAATCCGGCTTTAGCCTATTAGTTTCAAATAGACTTCCCTAAAAATTGATGACAAAATACACTGTACACTGAATGTACATTGTATGTATACAAATGTACAAAGAAATATTTTTACAAAAGTAGAAAAACATGAACGACAAAATTTGACTAAACATATCTAAGAACAGCTGCCCATTTCATATTGAAAGTGACATCACAAGTATTATAGCTATGGACAAGCTTGTTCGTAGACTTTGTTAATCTGTCACGTCACTCATACACATACTTTCTTAATACAGACGTACAGTTACATACATTTGCATTTACAAACATTTCACTCGCAATATTTATATAAACCACTGATTATTCTAAAAGAATTGTTATAACAAACCTTCAGCTTACATATACTGGATTATGTAAAATTAACCCACAGTGCAGAAGTATAAAAACTATATACAAAAACATATAAAACAGATTATTTAAACCAATTATTTTTTATTTCTAAAATACATTTTAGAGATACCAAACTATCATAAATTTTATAAAATTAAATAATATTTAATAAACATTTGTTAAAGAAAACAAAAAATATATACATTTTCAGAGACACAAAATTGAGCGTACAAAAAGTAGTAATACTAATAAAATAATTAGAAAACAATCAGTTAATTTAAATTAATATTTTGTTGCGTCACCTTTTGCTTCTATTACTGCTTGAAGGCGATTTGGCATAGACTGCAGTAATTTTCCACAAACTTATGCTGGTATATTATTCCATTATTATATAATTGACAGAGGAGTCCGTGTATTCTCGGTGAAACATATTTAATAAAAGATTAATAAATAAAACACTCGGTAAGTTTCACAAATATGAGTTAAATGTTACTCTATACGTATTTCGGCAGTGACGCCATCTACAGGAGTTCAAATTACAAACTAAACTTATTTTTTAACAGATTCATTCAGTGGGTACAAATAATAATGGTAGGGAATACAAGTGTCAACCATGTTAGCAGATAAGGAAAAAAAGTTTTTACCGATTTATTAGGGGTGAGTTGTAAACGTCAATCTGGTCCTTCATTAAGGGAATTCCAGAGTTAATATTTTTGTAAATTTCTCGGTATTCTAAAAGGTTCAGTTTAAGGCTTTTATTGTGAATGTGTAGGATTTTAAAGTCATTAATGGAAAGGTTATGATTATTGGTGATCATATGTTCTGCTATATTGGACTGTTCTAATTTTTTATTTTGGATGGCTTTCAAATGTTCACCAAATCTTGTAGCAAATTTTCTACCAGTTTGGCCTATATATATTGTTGAACAATCTTGCCACGATGCTTGATAAACTCCACTTTTGTGGTGTAAATCAATACTGCCTCCGTGTTTTAGTGTCGGAACGATATTAATTTTTTTTAAATCTGTATTGGGCTTCCGCCAAACAATTTGTCTGCCGTCCGACCCAAAAAAATTTATTTTCGTCTCGTCAGAAAAAAATAACTTTATTCCAGAAGCTAATTGATTTGTTTACATACATTATTGCAAATTCTAAGCGCTTCTTTTATTGGTTTTTGAAATCAATGGTTTCTTGCGTGCAATTCGACCATTGTAGTTATTTTTCCGAAGTACTCGGCGGACTGTTTCTACTGCAATTTGTTTATTTAATCTTTGTGACAATTCTGACGTTAACTGGGGTACACTAATTTTAGGATCTTGCTTGATTTTTCGCAAAATAAATCTTTCATCCACAGTTGATAAATTTTTTTTTCTGCCTCTGCCCGTTTTGTTTTTGATAGTACCTTCATATTTAAATTTATTTATTATTTTTTGAATTGTGGAATGTCTTCGGTTTACTATATCACCTATTTCACGCATTGTATGACCCCGGGCGTATAATTTAACTATTAGTTTTCGTGTAGATTCGTCAGTTTGTTTACATTTATTTTCCATTATAATAGAAACAAAATCACTGTACTTGAATGTGACCTAATGCAAACTAAACTAATGAAAAAACCATTTGTTGCAAGATAAAACCTATGCAATATAATTTCAGGAAAAGACAGGTCTGAAATCAATCAAAATTAACTAGTACGCTCAATTTTGTGTCTCTAAAAAATTATTATTTTTAGTTTTCCTTAACAAATTTTTAACAAATATTACTATACTTTATACTGTTTGTAATAATTTTGGATCTGCAAGGTGTATTTTATAAATAAAAATTAATTAGTTTTAAAAAAATCTGTTTTATAGTCACGTTTTATTAAAAAGTATCTTTGTCAAATTCTTGTATGCTCAATTTTGTGAGTAACTGTATGTCTAATTTCGGGGCTGAAAAACAATGTATTCAGAGTTTTGGACATTATAAACTAGCCCGTGGTCCCGCGCATAAGTTTCACATATGCCTAGTAGTTTTCTCAATCCAGTCAGTGATGAAGCAAGCACAACCATGACGTCTGCGTAGCTGATGTGATTGACCAGCGTCGATCCTATCACGCATCCGATACATTCCTTGTTCAGCAGTGTACTTAGATGGTCCATGTACACGTTCAACAAAAAGGGCGACAGTAGCCCCCGCCCCTGTCTTACTCCTGCGTCCTGCCTATACGAGCTGGATTTTACCGCTCCCCAGCGCACTCTTTTTCTCTCATTTTGGAACCATCTGTGCAGCAGTAGCGGCTGGTGAGTAAAATATTTGGGGGGACACTTTTTTTCCCATATATATCTATTAAAATATAGTTATACGAGAAAAAAGTAAATAAATAAAAAATACCTGAAAATATGTTCTGCAACTAGAAAAACTGACAAATCTGGCACTTTTATTAAGATTTATGGTCAATATTATTATTATCATTTTTGTAGTTATTACTTCTATTATTATTATTATTATTATTATTATTAAAATTGCAATATTATTATGCTTTGTAGTCAGAAACATAACATATTTGGTTATTAATTAAGCAGATACCTACACATATTCACATGTATTTAAATATTAGATTTAACCTTTTCGTTATGTTCTTTAATTGAACGTTTATACGCAGTATCAAGTTGAAATCGTATATTTACCGATCCCAGCATGGCAAATTTGACCGAATAATGCATATGTTTATGAGACACATTATGTTTAAGAACTTTATCTTTGAAATGTTTAATATCTTTAACACTATTTACTGTCTTTATTTCATATGCGTCTGATGAGCAAATCAAACACAGGAAACAAAAAAAAACATTTTATTTATCACATCCACACAACCAACTTGTATTTAAATACAGTTTTTCACTAAACTTTCTATTAAATGTTCTATTTCCATTTTTATCTTGTTGGGAAATATTCAATTTTGGCCGATGAGGACCCATATTTTTACCGACCGCCAACATATATAAGGGAGGTATTTTGATCATACCGATTTCGAGATTTCGATGGATCTCCACGAATTGAGCTCCCTACATAACGTTTTGACTATTTTTAGCATGATGTCTGTCGGCCTGTCTGTCTGTCCGTCTGTCCATCTGTTCGTCCGTTTGTCCGTCCGTCCGCCTGTCTGTCTGTGTACACGTGTAAGCAAATTCGGCTAAAAGGATTTTTATGAAACTTCATATTTAAACTTCTGCCATCAATGGCACGAGTTGATCAACTTTTGGTAAAAATCGGTTGACTAAAAATGGGAGTTTACTCGTGTCGATTTTAAGATTTTTGCGAATATTTAGCAACAGAAAAATATTTCGAAAAAATTTATTTAACAAAAGTTGCTATAAATGCAATAACTAATAACTTTTATTTGAGATGTTTTTTGATGAAACGAAAAATTTCGAAAAATTTGTCGTAAATTTTTGTAAAATTTCTCTCTTTTGTAAAAGTCTCAAATTTTCATACTTATATGTAACGTTTCCATGGTCATGATAAATAATATCTCTGTTAGAAAATGTTAGGCCAAGTTATTTCTACTCTGCTGCTAGAATATATTTTATACAAGTACTTTATAATGGCGGTCGGTCCTGTGGTGACCACAGCTGATTTTTTATTAATAATTTTGTTTCATAGTTAAGCACGTTAGTTGTATTAAAATATACAGTATATTTTAATAAAACTAACGTGCTTCATTCGATTCATTTTCACGTTTAAGTACTTGTCACAAATCACAACGACCGAACTAAGCTACGGGACACCTTCGCCGCTGTTGCCGTTACTAGTAAATTTTTGCTACACATGTAGATAAGAACATTAGATATTGCATGTGGCAACGCTGTATCTTGGGACACTCCGTGGAGTGTCCAACAACGCTCGGAAGAGCGTTGTTGTCTTGATTTAAATTTTTTAAATCTAACATTTATATGAAAAATCTTTGAATAAGAAATAATAAAAATAAAAATATGCAGATATATCTAGCTACTTTAATGCAATTTTAAAGAAGTATAAATAAAGTATTAAATTTAGCTTTTTTACTAAACATTTTTAGGAGGTCACTGTCCCAGCGCCTCCCTGTCTCAGCCGCTACTGCTGTGCAGTACTGATAAAATACGTGGGCTAATTCTTCTTTTTTTGAGAATATTCAGTAGTTTCCCACGGTCCACTCTCTCAAAAGCTCGGCTCAGGTCGAGTAAGCATGCGAGTTCTGACCCGGCTCTTTTCATAATTGACGAAACTACAGCATTTTTATTTG
The DNA here is from genome assembly GCA_963971575.1 of Liopterus haemorrhoidalis. Classification (NCBI taxonomy): domain Eukaryota; kingdom Metazoa; phylum Arthropoda; class Insecta; order Coleoptera; family Dytiscidae; genus Liopterus; species Liopterus haemorrhoidalis. Next base: position 91,096,525 of record OZ020611.1, read on the forward strand.
AGGTGCGTTCGGCATAAGCTAAAAATCTACACATTCTGCATAATTTACACAAGATTCTTTTGTAAATGTGTAAATTATGCAGAATGTGTCGATTATTAGCTTATGCCGAACGCACCTTTGGTAACACTTCGAGTGACGGGCCCTGTATTTATAGGATTTTTTTTGTTTCAGTTATTGCATATGGATACACTACACTTTTTGTTGCTGCATTTCCATTGGCACCTTTATTTTGTCTCTTTTACAACTATATACAAATACGTTTGGATGCTAAAAAATTTTTAAAATTTTATCGTCGTACAGTATATGAAAGAACTAAAGGAATTGGACTATGGCGTGAAATTATAAGTTTCATTGGAAATATCTCAATTTTTTCCAATGCCATTATAATAGCATTCAGTTCAAATTTCATTCAAGAATTGGTTTACGAATTTAATTTTGAAAGAAAACAAATGAGTTATTTAAATTATAGTTTATCAGTAATGGCAATTAAAGATTTAGAAGGGCCTCCTCGACAGACTAAATTTGAAGGAATAACTGAATGTAGATATCCTGGCTTTAGAAAAGGACCAGATGCCCCCGATAAATATGGCATTAATTCGGCGTACTGGCATACATTAACTGCAAGATTGGCTTTCATAATAATATTCGTGCTTTTAGCCTGTATATTTAAAATTCTTGTTCATTGGCTTCTTCCTAAAGTACCGAGAAGAGTGGAAAAGTGGATGAAGAAAGAAAACTGGCTTCTTATGCAATACTTAACTAATACTGACATTGAATTTTTACACAACCATCCAAGTGACTCGTTTATAATTGGACAAGATTAAACAATATTTAGTTTATGAACAACAATAGTAGCATTAGATAGATAATAGTTAAATTACATACTTATTTATGACTAATAAACTAATAAATTACTGTGGAATATAATAATTTATAATAAAAGTATCCTAGATACAACACACTTTTTATTTCAGATCGACAGGAAAACCTACTACAGGGTCATTCCATGTCAAGTTGTCTAATTTTTAGAAAGTTTACCACCTTACCATCACGGATTTTAATGAAAGTTTGAGTGTTGAATCTTACGTGGCTCAGACTAACTTTGTTAAAGTTTAAGATTCGCCAGTGGGGAGAAAGAGGTTTTCGTTTGATACCATGCTGCGACAAAATATTTCACAAAACTTCGAGTCAAAATATTTCCTTGGGTACATAAGCAAAACGAATGAAACTTTGCGGTCTAAAACAATTTATTATGATCTATGGAATGGAACTAATGCGGGACTATGGAACTAATATTTTTTTAAACTCACATAGATTAAAAGCCTCAAAGTGGGGCAAAAAAATGAATGCACTAAAAAATTTTCAATGTTTTGCCTTTTGTAACTCCTGTAATAATGAAGCTTACTCTACAAAACTTTGTCACTTCCTTTGTGTCATAACTTTGCTATCAAATATTCAGTTTCAACTCATAAACTAATATCGTAAAGCCGCATTCAGAGCTCTTTAAATTAACACATTGTAGATGGTTCATTGTAACGTTGTGCATTATGTTTTTATACATTGTTTTAACGTTCTACGCACCGTTTAGAGCAGTTAGAAATTAGTAGGTTACGAATAGTCCGACATCTATGTGTCTTTAAATCAACTACGGGTCATTCCATATCAAGTGGTCTAGTGGTCCCTGCTCGACCATCACGGATTTTGATGAAATTTTGTATGGACATTCACACATATCCTCAACGAACATTGGTAAAGTTTTACGTTCATCCATGCAATACTTGCTGAGATTTAGTAATTTGTTTGACCCCATACCGCAGCCTTCTATGGTATGACTCCGAGATTTCGGCAACTTTGAGACACAGTATCTCTGCCAATATTTTGTTGAGAGAAACAAAACTTTGCCAACTTTTTGCGCTCTATTAAACAAAATAATAAACAAATCTTCATGAGCGATTCCCGTGAAGAAAATTTGGATCAAACTTGGCCTAAAAAATTTGCAACACGAAAAAATTTTAAAGTTTGACTTTTTATACCTCTGAAAGTAAAGGTACGATAAACGTGAAATTTTGCACATAATAACTTATCAATACAAGGTTAACGAATTTAAAATTTCACACTCCTAATATTTTTCATTAGTTCAGGAATTGAGTGTAAAGTTGATTATTTTTGTGAAAATGCTAAAAACAGGGTATATTTAGCCCACTTTTACAAAAATACACCTTCTGGAAACTGTTTTAAATTATTTTCATTAGAAAGAACATGTTTTAATCCCCCTAAAAAAGTAGGATTGGTTTTTCATCCCTGGTATATAAGGCCTTAGAAATAGGGACGAAGTTGAGAACGTTTCTATCACATGCTGCTTTCGCAATATCGCATGCATTCCATTATTTTTCATCTTGTTTGTCTTATACAGGCATTATAAGTACCTAAATTGCGTTGATTCATGGTGACATTGTCACTACCAGTTCAGAAACTGGAACCAGTAACCCCATCGCCATAGGGTTCACGCTCGATAGCCGTGCAATACCAGCCACGGGTGGGTTTCTTGGTTGAGGATCCCAAGCCTCTAGTTTGGTTTCTTCGTTAAGGTTCCAAAGCCTTGTGTGGGTATCTGTCCAATTCCCAAGCCAATGATTGGGCAGCTTATTCTAGGTTCCTAAGCCTGAAGTGGGTATCTTACATGGTTCCCAAGCCGAAGTCCATGATGTTTGTATGAATTGCCAAATTCCAACTATTGCTTATTTATTATTGAATTTAGTAGCCACTTTCTTCAGTGTCACGTCTTGGAATTGATACTGTCGGCCTGGTGACATAACTGATGGTGCTAGAAGGCCACGAATAAGGTGTTGTGATGGAACCCAACAAATATCTTTGAGTTTAAAGTTGATGATTTTTGTGAAAATGCTAAAAACAGGGTATATTTAGCCCAGTTTTACAAAAATATACCTTCTGGAAACTGTTTTAAATTATTTTCATTAGAAAGAGCCTGTTTTAAACCCCCTAAAAAAGTAGGATTGGTGTTTCATCCCTGGTATATAAGGCTTTAGAAATAGGGACAAAGTTGAGGATATTGCTATCGAAACGTCATATACTTCAATATGCATTTTTTTACATTGTGTCACTTTCCTTTCATTCCTGCTGAAGTTTAAAGTGTGCAATTAATTTTTGTACGCTATATGAATCTGTTAGTCTTCTAGCGGTGGTTCTACACTGATGACATTTTTTAAATATTTTGTTAGTGCTGTCACGCGTCAGCATGTTTTGGGTATAGAATTCTGTACTGTTAGCAGCGGCGGTCGGTGACTAAACGTCCCGAATTGGCCGGGAAAGTCCCGAATTGGCCGGGAAAATCCCGAATTGACCGACCTCCAGCGACCATTAACCGATAAAATACTGACGCCAATAGATCTGTTCAACTTTTGTGACAAAAACATTCACGGAATTAAATATATATGTTCCGACTGAAGAAATTCAAGAAAACAGGATACTGCAAGAAGAAAGATGGAAAGCTAGCACCACAATAGCTGGCACATGAGATCATCACCAGTTTGTGCCAGTTGATTTGAATTCGATTTCTGTCAGCAAAGTTTCAAATGACACAGTTAACTTTGTGGCCAAACTTTCCAATTCTGTCGATCCTAATTTAAAATTAGTCGAACTATTTCCCGGTTGTTATGTTGCCTGCATTTATGACAATAAGTGGTGGGTAGGCAATGTTGTAAAAATTTCTCTGGAACAAAATGATGCTTTGGTAAAATTTATGCATCCGCGAGGCCCGGCTCATTCATTTTATTGGCCCGAAAGAAAAGATATTTGTTGGATTCCAGCACAACACCTTATTTGTGGCCTTCCAGCACCATTAGTTATGTCACCAGGCCGACAGTATCAATTCCAAGAAGTGACACTGAAGAAAGTGGCTACTAAATTCAATAATAAATAAGCCATAGTTGGAATTTGGCAATTCATACAAACATCATGGACTTCGGCTTGGGAACCATGTAAGATACCCACTTCAGGCTTAGGAACCTAGAATAAGCTGCCCAATCATTGGCTTGGGAATTGGACAGATACCCACACAAGGCTTTGGAACCTTAACGAAGAAACCAAACTAGAGGCTTGGGATCCTCAACCAAGAAACCCACCCGTGGCTGGTATTGCACGGGTATCGGGCGTGAACCCTATGGCGATGGGGTTACTGGTTCAAGTTTCTGAACTGGTAGTGACAATGTCACCATGGATCAACGCAATTTAGGTACTTATAATGCCTGTATAAAACAAACAAGATGAAAAATAATGGAATGCATGCGATATTGCGATAGCAGCATGTGATAGAAACGTTCTCAACTTTGTCCCTATTTCTAAGGCCTTATATACCAGGGATGAAAAACCAATCCTACTTTCTTAGGGGGATTAAAACATGCTCTTTCTAATGAAAATAATTTAAAACAGTTTCCAGAAGGTATATTTTTGTAAAAGTGGGCTAAATATACCCTGTTTTTAGCATTTTCACAAAAATCATCAACTTTACACTCAATTCCTGAACTAATGAAAAATATTAGGAGTGTGAAATTTTATATTCGTTAACCTTGTATTGATAAGTTATTATGTGCAAAATGTCACGTTTATCATACCTTTACTTTCAGAGGTATAAAAAGCCAAACTTTAAAATTTTTTCGAGTTGCAAATTTTTTAGGCCAAGTTTGATCCAAATTTTCTTCACGGGAATCGCTCATGAAGATTTGTTTATTATTTTGTTTAATAGAGCGCAAAAAGTTGTATAAGTTGGCAAAGTTTTGTTTCTCTCAACAAAATATTGGCAGAGATACTGTGTCTCAAAGTTGCCGAAATCTCGGAGTCATACCATAGAAGGCTGTGGTATGGGGTCAAACAAATTACTAAATCTCAGCAAGTATTGCATGGATGAAAGTAAAACTTTACCAATGTTCGTTGGGGACATGTGTGAATGTCCATACAAAATTTCATCGAAATCCGCGATGGTCGAGCAGGGCACTTCTCTGAAATCAGACCACTTGACATGGAATGACCCCTACATGACTTCGTAAAATGTTTTCTATCTACTATCATTTTTATAATTCTGCTGTTCTAGATTTTAACTAACTAAACCTAACCTAATTACCTAAATTAATCATATTTTCTGTCCGTCTTTGTGATTTTGAGCAAGATTTGTTAATGATGATATTTTGTTAGGTTATGATAGACTGAGATAGACAATGTGTTTACATGTCTGTCTCATTGAAACAACTCACAAGCTATAAGATTAGAAAATTATTCACAATCCACAACGAACAACGTATTAAGTTTAGAGGTCTTAACCGTTTCACGTCTTCCCATATGACAAACTTTCAGTACAAGCTACAGTCTATAAGCTATTGATTTAAGAGCTCTGAATGCGGTTTTACTTTACAATTTCACTTTAAATTTTGTGATTTTTCAAAAAATGTCAAAAATTGCGTATTTTTAATCAGCTTTTACGAAAAAGAGTCATCCAGAAACATTTTTAAGTCTATCAGAAAGAGCATATTTCAGACCCCCTTTAACTGTTGGTCGCGTTTTTCAACACGAGTAAACAGTGCCTGAAAATGAGGGTCAAAGGTCATTAAAGTTTCTGTGGTAATAGCATATATTAACAGCCAAATATAATAAGCTCTTCAACTTGTACTTGTTATATGACTATTCTTTTGCAATTTTATTAGGATAATACCTGATGGCGTTGGTCAATGATGGCATTGTCACTACCAGTTCGAAAAATTTTAACCAGGAACCTCATTGCAATAGAGATCACTCCCGATAACTGTGCAATACCAACTACGGGTGGGTTTCTTGGTTCAGGTTCTCAAGCCTGCAGTCCTGGTTTCTTCATCGAGATTCCAAGACCTTGAGTTGGTATCTGTCTGATTCCCAAGCCAACGATTGGGCAGCTTAACCTAGGTTCCCAAGTCTATAGTTGGTATCTTCTGTTTGAGTATGGAAGTGAAATTGTTAAGTAACTAGATTAGCTTACGAGTTGAAATTGTATTTGTGAGAACAGACTTGTGACACAAAGGAATAAACAACATTTTACAGAGAAAGCTTCATTATTCTGTAATATTGAAGCGTTCTCTGCAAAATTTTGCTCCTCTGAACTAAAAAAGGCTAAACTTTGAATTTTTTTTTTACTGCATTCATTTTTTGCTCACTTTGGGGCTTTTTATCTATGCCAGTATAAAAAAATAAATTGCTGCATTAGTTCCATTCAACAGATCACAAAAAGTTATATTAGATCGCAATGTTTAATTTGTTTTGCTTATATAGCCGAGGAAATATTTTGACTTAAAGTTGCAACAATTTGGTAGGAGTACTCTGTACATGGCCACAGTAAGGTATCAAACAATGAGCTATAACTCCACAAGTTTTCCACTGGCGGATCTTAAACTTTACCAGAATTCACTTGGGTAATGTAAGATTCAAGGGTAAAAAGTTTCATCAAAACCTGTGATGGAGAGGTGGGGGAACCCTAGACTATTTAATGTGGAATGACCCTACCCTTTGTGGTAGTTCACAAACTACCGAATTGTTTTTCTAGCTACACCGATTATCCCAATTATATTCCCGACTTAAAATTTGTGCATTGAGTTCGGCTCTAGGACACTAACCCCCGGGACATTAACCCCCCGTCAATAACCCCCGGGACATTACCCCCATGTCAATAACCCCCCGTGTCATTAACCCCCTGGAAAATAACCCCCGTGCCATTTACCCCCGGACATAAACCCCCCGTCAACAACCCCCGTGCCATTAACCCCCCGTACCAATAACACCCGGACCATTAACCCCCTGGCAATTGATTAATATTTTAAATGTTATCAATATTTTCAAAAATTCATAGGGGCCCAATGGAGAATTTTTTATTGAAAATTGTATTCTTTCTGAGCCTTAAATGGAATTTGAATATTTTGAAGAATGTTTTGGTTTGCAATTTCGAGTTGATGGCTTTTTTCGATATTATTTGAGTTTTAAAAATTCAAGGTTGAAGACATTTTTTCAGATTAATGTATAAAAATCGAATTTTCTTTTCTCAACTATCAAGTTACGTAAGTATAAATCAAATTAATTTAAGATATAAATAAAATAATTTTAAAATAAATACTAAGAAATTTATTTTTAAGGGAACTATTTACTTCATATACTTATTCGATACGAAGAAGTCGGTCAACTTTTGTTGACCACTGGTTATTCTTAACTTTTAATTACACAATTCTTACCAATTATTAGTTTTCGTGATTACTAATATGATATTTCTCTAACTTAACTATCTTACTAAATGTTGTACCATTGCATTATTATTTACACTATTGTATAAACTCTCAATAATAACTCTTAATAATAACACTCTTTATTGAATAGTTTACATCAATAGAAACCCGGGGGTTAATGGTACGGAGGGTTAATGGTACGGGGGTTGTTGACGGAGGTAAATGGCACGGAGTTATTGTCCAGGGGGTTAATGGCACGGGGGGATATTGACATGGGGTTAATGTCCCGAGGGTTAGTGTCCCGGGGGTTAGTGTCCTGATACCATTGAGTTCAACCAACAAATCACTCTAAGATGACGTAGCTTGTCATGTGATTTCACATAGTGAAGGAATACCACGATGTTTACCGATGGTTTGTCGTGTTGTTTTCTCTAATTTTTTCAACTCAATAATAAATAATTACAAGAGTTAAGAGTTTATAAAACATTTAACTGTGTGCCACAAATAGTGCTTTATAATAGACTGTTTTTACAGGTTAAGTGTCCATTCTGTATGAATTTTAGTGCGTTTTATTTCATTTATTCATTTTAAATATATTTCTAGCATATAAACAAATAATGGATAGCAAAATAATAATACAGTTAGAACTTCTGCACAGGCTTGGTCCCTGCAGTCTCTGCAGGTCTCTGAAGCTCAACATTGCTCATAAAATGGAGGCCGTTAAATTTATCCTTGATGAAAGGAAAGAATCCAAAATCACAAGGAGCAAGATCTTCCAGAATTATTAAAAAATTCTTTAGTTGATTTCGATGCGCGGGTGCATTATTTTCATGCAAGCGCCAAGTGTCAAGGTGTGAATGTGGCCGTAATTTTTTAAGATAATGAATCAACTGAGGCAAACAAAACTCAACGTACCAACCACTTGGCCGCAACTGTTTTTTTCTCTTGTAGAAAAATCTTCGTAATAATCCCTCGCTTACCAAAGAATACGAACAATATTTGCGATTCAGTGTGCTTCAACGTGCACAGAACTTGTCAGATGACCACTGATTTGCTGAGTCTTAATAACCAACATCTTTGCCTTAGTAGCAAAATTAAAAAAAAAAAAAAAATCAAAACAAAAATAACCATTTTTTCAGTTAGTAAATTCTTAATTCAAGTCTCGTTAATAAATATCTTAATCTATTTGATTTTTTTTCTAAGGCCTTTGCTGCTTTTGCCGTTAGCCAGGACAATTTTTATTTTTGAAAAATTCCATGCCTGAATGGGATTTGAACCCGAGGCCTTAGCAATGCAGAGCACATGTGTCACCACTACGCTACGCCAACAAAAAAATAATGTAATAAATTATTTTATATATACATTTTTTTTTTTTCAAATCTAACTGGTTTTACTAAGTTTTGCTGCTAGTAAGCTACTTACTTTTTTTAAGTTAAGCTTTCGTTCTAAGGCAGCATAGATTGGCTTTCGTATTTTCTTAAAATTTACCCGGAAAAATTTCAATCAATCAATTGGCTTTTATAACCCTTAGAGAGTTTTTGCCGCCTCCACAAATGTCTTCGATTATCCGCGGTCACGCGCTAATCTTCTCCAATTATGATCATCGATCCTTTGCACGTCTTTGTGCAGATTGTCCACCCATCTCATTCGAGGTCTTCCTCTTGGTCTGTTTTTGTATTCTGGAACTTTTTATGAAGCCAATCACATCCGTTCATTATAAAGGTCGCGCAGCTCATCATTTCTTCTGATTCGCAATATTCCATCCTCTTGGACAGAACCGAACATTTTTCGTAGAATCTTATGTTCAAAGATTCTCAGCCGGCTTTCATGTTCTTGTGCAAGTATCAAGATTCACTTCCATATGTGAGTATGGGTCGAAGAAAGGTATTGTATAATCTTATTTTTGTGTGCCGGGATAGCAAGCGTGATCTGAGCAGACTGTTAAGGGTAAAGTAGGATTTGTTTGCGGAAACATTTAACAATTGTTTATATATATATATACGCTATAGAGTTGGGCGCTCAAGCAATAATGGAACCGTTAAATATTTTTTACTTGGTGCTGATGAAGGCCGCTTAGCAACCGAAATGTGCATCTATTATACACCCGGGTGCCACTGGTATGTACTGACCTTGGCTCGAGTTTTAGTTTTCTGGTATATTGGTAGATGGTGACATAGTGCAAAATAAATTACGAATACACCCGACTTCAAACGATCAGAAACTTCGTGTTCTAGCTGTCGATCTGCCGCCATTAGCTGTCAAACACATGACAGTTGGTGTTGAAGTAATACGCATTTAAGCTTGTTAATTTTCAAATAATAGAGTTTTATTTCCAATTTTGGTCATCTTATACTGTATTTGATACATACATTGTACATCTCGGGAAGACGGACAAAAATTGATTTTTTGCGGATATTGTCTTATAATGATCTGAAATGTGTAGAAACCAAATATGAGGCCGAAAAAATAAAAAAACAGGTATAGCCTCCAATTTTATTAATACAGTGTTTGTAATTAGTAATTATAATGTTGTGTTTAAAATAATATTTAATGTTGTGTATAATTTTGTGTTTCAAAAATAAATAGCTTACACCTTTTATTTAGATTTATTTATTTAAATTCCTTATTTATGTGTTATATTAATGTATATGGATTTTTAAATATATATGTATTTCTTTTCAAAATATATTTAATACAATAATAATGGTAATTATGAACGTAAATCAGATAGTAAAATTTAAATTTGGCGGTTGTTGTTGTTTAGTTCATTGGTATATTCCTAGAGGGAACGTACTAATTTTTTTTGCTGGCAGTGTCCGTTCTTAATATATTGTGTTCTGTGCTATAAGCTGTTCACTTTTGTAAAAACACACTAGATCTGGTTATTTTGGTTACTTTTATGGTGTGTTACTGACTTTAAATGTCAATTAAAAATATTCCTTACGCTGTAAAACCGACTTTAGGTTGATAAGGTTATGATCATTATAATTAAGATATAATTTTTCATTATGACATATGTCAAATGGATCAACATTTTAAAAAAGTGACATTTTTTAATACCAACATGACATACAGCTTCAAAGGTGCAAACTATTAAAAACAAAATTCCCTCTTAGTTTGTTCTTACAAAAGTGAACTGCTTATATTATATTATAAATATAATATTGAAGGAAAGTTACAGTGACATTTAAAATATGTGTTAATATATTATAAATCTATGAATAATTTTATCTGTTTTGAGTGTGCGGAGAACACTTCGAACACTAGTTGCAACCCTTATGAACCAGTTGCACTTACTGTGCAAACAAAATTATTGGTATTGTCGAAACAATCAATCAAGACACCAGCATGTTGAGTCTTATTAATTCTGTGTTTGCAAATGATACAAACAATGATAATAATCACAATGTTCTTCAAAATTTTAATACAGAGTGATCCAAAATGATAGAGGACAGTTTAAATTTCCCGGCATAGATTTGAGTGCATTTCACCATTTTAGGTTGGCAGTTAGTGATTTGCATAAAATCATAATAGTTGATCAAAGGGTGACTCGTTGACGTGTATTTATATTTCTCCAAGCTTTCTTTGAATAATAAACATAAATAAAACAGTTCTTTTCAGAGCTACAGTTTTGGATAGTTTTGTTGTGAGGTAAGTTTATTATTTAAATGTAATGAAGTTTATAATCTGTATGTATTATTTATATTTATAGGTTATACCAATATCATCATGGTTTTTTCAAATGAACAAAATGCTTTTATTTTGAAAGCTTATTATCGCAGTGGTATTCGACAGGAAGATGGTTCTTGGAAGTATTCTTTACAACTTTGTCAAAGTTTTCGCTGAACACAAGGAAAGGATTGTTGGTCGGTTTGAAGAGAGAAGTTGCATTTGTAAAGGAAAATCACCTTGACGACCATCTGTTTTAACTGACGAAGTGGTTGAGGATGTTCAAAATAGAATGGAAGCAAGTCCAAACAAATCTATTCGTAAACTATCAGGTATGAAACTTACCTTGTAAACATCTCTCTTTTTTATTAAAAAGTGTAATCACTGTTGTAGGTTTATCATATGGTACAGCTAGAAGAGCTTTAATTCATAAGTTGGACCTGCATCCCTACAAGGTTACAGCTGTTCATCAATTATTACCGATAGATTACGAACGAAGACTGCAATATTGCAACTGTATTGTAACAATATTTTAAATGTAACATTTATGACAGATGAGGCTTGGTTTCACCTTTCTGTCTATATCAACAGCCAGAATTGCAGAACCTGGGTATCGGAGAATCCTCATAATTTTGTAGAGAGCCCTTTACACCCACAAAAATTGGGGGTCTGGGTGGCGATTTCAAGGCGTAGAATAATTGGTATTTTTTCACGGTACAATTGATGGACAGAGGTACCGTGATAACATAGAACCTTTCATAAATAAACTACATGACGATGAGCTGCAAAATGGTTATTTTCAACAGGACGGTGCACCTCCTCATGTGGCTCGTGAGACATTGCAGTATCTAGAGGAATTTTTTTGTGAACGAGTGATTAGTAGGGTTGTTTGGCCATCACGTTCACCAGATTTGACCCCTCTGGACTTTTATCTTTTTGGATATTTAAAAAATAAAATATTTCAAACAAGGCTGCATACGCTAGAGGAATTACAAGCAGCAATACAAAGGGAAATAGAAAACATATCTGAACAAACTTTGCAGCGAATATTTGATAATGTTAAAAGAAGAGTAAATTTATATTTAGATGCCAATGGAAGACATTTTGAACATTTATTGTAACTTTTATTTATTTTTGAATGTACAAATGTAAGACTACTTACAATTTTTTTTAAGTTTGTTTAAATTTGTGTAAATAATAAAATAAACATCTTTAAAAATTATGTTTATGTTTTCTTGTATTTATCCCTGAACTTGTAACTGCATTGTAAATTAAATTAAAAATAAATAATAAAAATAATAATTATTATTAAATATAGAGAATTTTTACCTACATATGTATACAAACTTATTTTTGAGACGCAGCTGTTTAAATGTAGGTATGTATTAGTGTTGCCAACATGACAATAATTTAACGTGCCGGGAAATTTAAACTGTCCTCAATCATTTTGGATCACTCTGTACTTACCGTCCACTAATTTTAGCTCGGTTTTACACGTATTTATTTAATTATTACTTATCTCAATGTTCATCATATTGTAGCATTCGTTCCCTGTTACCGTGACCGTTGGGTCACGGTAACATCTCTTAACGAGAGCTACATATACTAGTAATAAAATTGTTTTGCTTTTACTTACAATATATCAGTGTTGTAGTGAAAGAAAATCCCAACGTTAAGTAAGCGTCACCCCTAACCATGTGGCACACCAGTGGGGGTGAGGAACCCCCGGACATTTCAACGGCAGCCGCCGTTCGTTCAGGCCATAGACGCTATCCACAACAGTCCATTCCAGTACGAATATAATAAATATGACTCTACTCAACAAGATGAAACACGAGAAAATCACATCACTTTTCACAATACACTAAAACGAAGTCGCAATTCACAAAACACAAAATATATATATATATTTTTTTTTTAAATTTATTTAAATGGCTTAGTTACTAGGACTATTAGCCAGTAGTTACAATTATATTACAAACAATTTAACATAGTACATATTACATAATAGGTAACATAAGAAATATATAACAACATATATGGTATAATAGTGTATAACATTCAAATTTGGGTTTTTCTAGGTTACAAGTTTACATTAGTCGATTTTATGAAATCATGAATAATTTGATATATTTTTATGGACTTACTTACTAGCAGCGTTAAGATGTTGGTAGGGAATTGGACTCCTATGCTTCTTAGGTCCTTTAAAAAGTTGTTCCTCTGATTATCGTACATTGGGCACGCAAAGAGTATATGGTTGGTGTCTCCTATGGAGGCGTTGTCACAACTGCAATATGGTTCAGGTTTTAAGCAGATTTTGTTCAGATGATATGGTGAAAGATTATGGTTGAATTTTAGACGGCATATAGTGCGTATAAAATGTCTGCTTGTGTTGGAATCGAACCAGCGTTTGAGAGGTAAATTGGGATGTATCTTCCCGTAATATGAGCCTTTTTCTGATAAAGAGTTGACGTAGTCCTGGTTCCAGGTTCTTAGGAGAAAAGTTTTGATGACATGATTTGTTTCTATTTTATGTAAAGGGGCATTTAAGAAAAGCCCATTGTGTACGGCGTCTTTGGCCAGTTGGTCGAGTCTATTGTTATGTTCGTAGGAGGAATGGCCCTTTATCCAGCAGACATATATGTTTATACCCTGTTGTTTTAAGCTATCGATATGTTTTAAAATAGTGTACATAAGTGTAGTATTGGTTTTGTCAAATTTTGGGTATGAGAGTTTTTGGATTACACTTTTGCTATCTGAGAAGATTACGAAGTTTTTATAAGGTAGTGATTTTATATGGTTTATACTCAGCCTGATGGCTAACATCTCGGCGGTGAAAATGAACATATTCTGTGGAAGTCTATATTGTCGGTAGACGTTGAGTTGTGGATCCAAAAAGGATCCCACGCCGTCAATAGATTTCGATGCATCTGTGTAAATATGATAGGCATTAGGCCATTTTTCCGTAGCTTTATCCAGTGTTGTTATAATGTTTTCGCCATGGTCAGCCTTTTCTTCCAGGTCCGGGAACGAATACTGGAAACATGGGAAGTTGTAAAAAGAAGTTCGATCCTGATTTACCTCAGATATTTGTAGAAAACTTTGTACCAATGTAGGGATCTTCTTATTTTTCCAGTAAGATGAAGTGAGGACTTCAGTAGAGGACTGCGCAATTGGAAAAATATTATTGAGCTGAAGTCTACTAGACAGGAACTTAGTAGCCAATAGTCTGCGCCTAAGATAGAGTGGTATTATGTTTGTCTCTGCTAGCAAGGCGTTGGAGGGTGTTGAATGCATGGCGCCGATGCAGCGTTTTATGGCTTTGTTTTGTAGACTATCTAATCTCTGCAATGAGTGTTGAGTTGCATTCCCAAAAAATATAGAACCATAATCTAGTATAGACAATATAAGATTTTTGTAGAGCATCAGTGCTGTACTGGGATCTGCTCCCCATTCAAATAGATTAAATTACTACGAAATAAATAAGAACAAGAGATACAGTATTGTTGACAATGGCCCTTATATTAGAAAGCAAAATTAACAATGCTGGTAATTTACACAAAATGAGTGTAGGGAAAAAATATCAGAGAGGAGGCAAATATATTACAGATATATATATACAACTGACAGAAATTGAAAACATATCAAAATTGATATGTCTAATCGGGAGTTTGAAACCAAATTCCAAGACGCAGCTGAAGTTCTGACAAGCCTATATACCGGAATCGGTTTTAGTAAGAAAAGGCATAATTCGAAACGTGGACACAGACATCTCAACAGACGAAATTGACAATGTTATACGATCAACAATTAGAATTGTTCAAATGAAAAGAATGACGCGGAAAATAAAAAAAATTACCGCCTAACCCAATGTCAAATATGCTTTCGATTTGGACACTTGGACAAATAGTGTCGTAGCTCCAGCCGCTGTGTGAGCTGTGATGAAAACCACGAGTCAACACAATGAAACACAACCCCCATATGCATTTCTTGTAAAGGAGAACATAGAAGTAATTTTACGTAAATACGTAAGCTAGATACTCTTCAATACAAAGCATTACGAGTATGCACTTGAGCCATGAAATCTACACCTCTCGAAACACCATTAAAATATTGCATATACAAGACTGAATACAAATTCCTAATTAATAAATGTTATACAGACAACAGTTCACTTATCCAGCTGAACAGATTGTTCCAAAGAGATGCCAGTCACCCAAATGGCCTTAAACCTAAAGCTCCGGACTTTTTATACTCCTTTGATAAACTCATGGAAGTAAATAGGCATATGAGCCACGATACCATTTGCCCTATTTACAATTACCCCTATGGCAGCATGCTTGTTAGACCGGAAATTGTAGTTCCCAAATATACGGACAACCCCTGCGAACATCTATATATATATACAGACTGTTCCAAAGATTACAATAACAAGACTGCTGCAACTTTCTCATGTCCATTTGAAGGGACTGAACAATCCTTTTACCTCGATGTAACATTCTCTAGTTTCTCCGCGGAACTATTTGCAATAAAAGCTTCTATGGAACTGATCCTAAATAGCAACATTCCTCTCTTATCTATAATCTCAGACTGTCTAGGGCACTTGCCCTCCAAGCCTTAAAGTCTGGACATCTGCAGCATTGCAATCATCTAATTCAAGAGATCATCAACCTACTGGAGACGGTCAAACAAAAATATCTGATAATAATCTATGGGTCAATGCCCACCAAGACATATCTGCGGGAAACAACAGGGCGGAATTTCTGGCCAAACAAGCTTTGCACCACAGTCCAGAACATCGCCCCTACAAAGCAACAGCAGGGGATATCTATGGCCACATCAAAAGAATCATTGACAAGGAGTGGGAGAACGAGTGGTTGGAGTCTACCCAACACAAAAGCAAACATTACGCATCCATACAAAATACCGTCCCTAAGAACCATGGTTCGCAAAATTTGACGAAGAACTGGACAGATAAGATTTGGACATAGATCCTACCCCGCCCACCTCTGTAGAATCAAAGCTGTCCCTTCGCCATCGTGCACATGCCAGAACCAGACAATCGCCGATCTCAACCATCTGTTTTTTGAATGCCCCCAAATGGGGCGCCAAAGATCCCAATTTGCAACCAAGCTAGTGAACTTAAAATTTAGTGCCCTGTTTGCGTGACATTTGCGTGATAATGAAAAATACCGATCGTAATATCGTTCTTGAAAGACTATGAAATGCTTATATAATATGGACTGATTCTTAAGTGTATAGTAAACCCTTGTCTCCATATTATTAGAAATGCACCATATTTATTGTACTATGTATTAGTTTGTATATATAACATGTAAAATCACTATGTAACATGACTATATATGGTTGTATATATATACATACGACTGTGAGCCAAAAAATTAATAAATAAAAAAAAATCATATTGTAGATACAAGTTAAACATTAATGCAGATTAAGAGTTTAAAATACATTATAAAAAACTCTTCTCTAAAACGATATAGCAACTATTTCTTTTCACATATTTTCTCTCATAAATTTGACTTTGTATATTTTGGATGTTTTTAATATACGACGTAATTATTCTGTTGCCCCCATGAAAGCATAAATTGACCACTTTTGGGCGGTACCGCAAAGGTTAAAAATTACTGATGTAGACTTTTCCTTTCTTCTTTCTTTGAAGAATAGTGGGATTTCTTTCGATTCTTTTCTGATTCGTCAGTTTCGTGTTTTCCTTCTGGGGATGCTATCGTTGGTAAACTTTGGGTGCTTCCTTTCAAGCACTCCCTTTCTTCCCGTGTCATGTTTTCTTCTTCTATCTCTTTTGCATTAACAGTAGATTTTTTAATCTTCAAAGAAGGCATTGATCTTCTATCTGCTGGATTTGATTCTTTAAATGCTTTTTCTATTTTATGTAACGATCGCATTGAACTTCCATCAGCAGTAGTTCTCAGACCTAAATCGTCGTAAGCAGGATCTCTCCTCACCTGTGGAGGCGACGAGCAATTTGTCCAGACTGATAACTGTGGACTTCTTGGTATGGTTACATATCCGGAAACATGGGTTTTTATTGGATTTCCTCGGTTAGTTAATGGGGATTGTGCCCTTTAAATATTAAATTTTGTAGTACAAAATATACTAAATATAGTAGGGTAGACCAACGCGAATAGGATCACAGAGTTAATCTGATCAAACTAAGAAAAAACCGATATTGTTATAGGCTATTCCAAACCTTTAGGAGGAACTAAATTTTGCAATCTAGTAAGTTTTATAGTTTGATTCGAGCATTTGACCAGTTTGGTTAAGCTTTGTAAAACATACTTACAATAAACATTTTTAGGTTAAAGTTAATATCATTATAAAATGTAATTTTCATTTTATTTTGATTTTTTGTGTCATTTTTAATACAAATGTCTAATTTCTTAATTTCTTACATTTTCCAAAAATGTATAAATGTATTATTTATTTTACTTTTCTTATAAATGTCACTTAATAATAAATGCCAACATGAAAAATTAAATAACCCAGCCAAACTCTGTTTTCGTGCCAACTTAAAAATACGAAACCCCTATTTAGTTCCGCCTAAACCAAAGAATTGATTTATACTTTCTTGTTTAAAATGAAATACAAAGTGGTACAAATTACTGAGTGGTATAATAAAATAGTGTCAAATCATTTCAAACAATAAAGTAACATTATCGGTCTTTCTCCTTATTTTGATCCGATTCGCCTATAATCTGATTCGCCTTGGTCTACCCTGTATTGATAGATAGAACTAGCCTACGGGTGGTGCAATAGTGTTCAAATACCTTTACAGTACGTATAACTCCCACAGATTAAAGTTATACAAAACTAACAATCTGAAATAAAATTAGTAACAATCTATCCATCAAAATTTACAGAAAATATATTATAAGATATTTATAACTGCAGATTTTTTAGGTATCTGACAAAAAAATTCTGTTATTTGTGGATTAAGAGTATATTTGTGGTTTTGAAATAACTTTTATATTTATATAGTTTTATGTAGAAATTTTCAAATAATACGTCGATATTTTTTTCTACATAATTGTTAATAGTTTAGAACAGTGTTACTCAACCAGAAACGCACCGCGGACCAGTAAAATATATAAGTGGAAAGGTTGTACGGGTATCGGACATAAATAAAAACAACTATCTACAGCTGACCAGTTTCGGAATAGTTTATTCCTTCATCAGAACTGCTACATAAAGGAAAATCAGAATACAGTATAGTCATATATAAGTGTACATAACGATGTACACTTATACTGTATTCTGATTTTCCTTTATTAGCTCTATTTATTACGGACACGACCATCTCTACACACGTAAAATATATAATTTTCTAACGCGGACCACTAATAATAATTGTTGATTCATTTTTTGCAATAAAACAAATATACAAGGTGTCTCAAAATAAATTTTATATTTAGTGGATCGATTAAAAAAAAAGTAAGCCGTATATAGAAAAAATGTTTATTAATTATTAAAATACACTTTTAGGGGATTTATTTCTTAAAAATAATATCGTCTAAATGTAGACCCTCGCGTTCTCGGCACTCATTTAATCGAACAGTAAAATTACTTATGACATCTCGGCAGGTGGACTCAGGGTTGGCTGCCATTTCGTGACGGATATTTTCTTTCAAATGCGCCAGTGAAGTCGGTTTATTGGCGTAAACTTTAGATTTAAGATAACCCCATAGTAAAAAGTCCATAGGGGTTAAATCTGGACTGCGTGGAGGCCAATTTATGTCACCTCTCCGGGGGATCAATTTGCCTGAAATTAAGCCTCTGACTGGCATCTTGGGGCTTTAATTCTTGCCCCAATTGAATTTTGTAGGGGTGCAGCTTTAGGTCTTTGTGCATAATGCGATGTAATGATGATCTATGCACATTTAAAGCACTTGCGCGCTTCCGAATTGAAAGGTTCGGGTCGTCACGAACAGACTGATTAACATTCTCCACGTTTTCTACCGTTCTTGATGACCTAGGTCGCCCGGTTTTTGATTTATCCAGCGTTGTACCAGTCTCTTCAAACTTTTTAACCCAATGTCGAATGAGAGGAATGCTTGGCGCATCATTTAAGTGGCGAAAACCTCGACTACTGCAGAATTTTCTACGCGCTACAGTCGCCGAATCACCGTTTTTGTAAAACTCTCGCACCCATAACGCGCGGTCTGCTCCCGAGAAACGCTCCATAGCGACTGAATTCCCAAGAGCCAGGCTACCGATTGACATAACCCCCGCGCCCCTCGGATACGTTGCGTTCACGCAGTAAGCTAAATAAATATAAAATTTCTTTTGAGTCACCTGTTATTTAATGTGCTACTAAATTATTGGTGCCATAATTGTCGGACTACTGACGAATACCCGTCTCCCAAAAAAAAAAAACCCTTAAAAAAAAGTTTTATCGACAATCGTACCTTTATTATAAAACATTGCAGTCTTAAAAATTAAATAAAAAAAAAAAAAAATTGTAAGACAAAAAAAACAATTAAAGAAGAGATGGATAATAGGTATTCCAAGAGCAAAACGTTGGGATCAATGGTGAATCATTTTGGAACATTCAGTTCGACTGGAAAAATTTGATGTTTTTTGTGTCTGTATTATTGGAAAATATTTTTTTAATATGCGTAAATTTTAAATCGACCGATACAAATGATTCTTGGACAGGTATACTGGGACACAGACCTCAAAACCGGAACATGTCCCGGTGTACCGGGACGTATGGCAGCCCTATACTAAATTCATTTATTTTATTTGCAGAAAATCACAGAAAGTTTACCGAATATAAAAAATGTGCATCAAAAAAATTAAAAAACTGCAAATATAAAAACTTTCGCGGACCACTAAAATTTTTCTGGGGACCACTGGTGGTCCGCGGAGCACATGTTGAGGAACACTGGTTTAGAATCTTCGTCGAAAAATACTATGCTTGATGATAATGAAATGCCACTTGGGACACGTGTTTTTTGCGATAGATGTCATTGTATTTAGGTTTTTTATTTAATTTTGGCCTTTGCTGCTTTAGCAATTTGCCAGGACGATTCTTATTTTTGAAAATTCCATGCCTGAACGGGATTTGAACCCGAGACTTTAGCAACGCAGAGCGCATGTGTTACCACTACATTTAGTAAAAAATTACAAATGTCAGATTGTCATTATTGTCAATAGACCATATTAGTGTGACGTCACATACATGTGCTGCCATCTGACAGCGGTTTCTTTTGGAAGTTTTTGACTAGTTTAAAATACATGTGTCATTACTATATTTACCTGCATTTTATAAATATTTTCAATTTGGAGCAAAAAATATATATTTTTTAAAAATATATACTAATATATTCAGTCCATATACTTTATATTATAGAATAATGTTTTTATAAACATATTAATAAGGATTCGAAGATATATTTATAGGTTAAGTTTTTACATAATATGAAAATCTAAATATCTTTAGTATTTATTTAATTAAAACTAAATAATCATTACTATTTTGTTTTAGAATGCATAATGGTGTATTGTTTTGCTCCAAATTGTAACTTTTATTGCATCTTGTATTCTTAATTGCATTTTTTTTTTTTTTGGTATTTGCAATTGGTCTCTTATTTGTCAAATATTTTGAAAGGTGTCATTTCGTAAGATTCGTGCACAAATATCCGTCACTTGGTTCACAAGATATCGTTTATAATTCTTTCTGTGGCCTAAAAAAGTAATTTCCGAAATGTCTAATGAAATAGGTCGTTATATATTAATTTAATGTCGTAGAATACGAATTTCTTATCGAAACGGCGAAAATTTTCGATTTTGATAGATTTTTCCCCAATTTCGAGACAACAATATATTCTATGACTGCAAAATTTGTGTATATTAATATTTTGATTCGATTCTTCCTAGGTTTGTAGGGCCCTTAGCTACAAGAATATGTGCGGAATATTTCTCTAAGGGGAGTCGAATTTTAGATAACGGAATGTGAAAAGTCGCAACTTCTTATTATTTTGATACATTTTATATCGCTTTCGATCAAATCGGACCTGTAAATTACAAAAATTAAACAAAAAAAAATAAATAAATAAATGGATGTGAAGTGTGAATTTTCACACATTTCAGGATTTCGCAGGTATTTAGTAAGAGAAAGATGATTATTTGGGATGCCAAAACAAATTTTATGTTAAAATATTTTTTTGTTATATTTAATTCTAATGCCTAATAACATTATTTAGGTTTCTAAATATGTGCAGTATTTTTTTTTTATATAGCTAGGTTCATTAAGATTTTGAAAATTGCGCCTATGGCTTCCATTGGTTGTTTTAGGTCATAAGCTCCGCTCCTCTGATTTCGAATACATTGAAACATAGAATTAAATTATAATTTCCACAATTCCTACTGGTTATTAAATTTACGCTTTTAAAAATTATTTGTTAAAATATAACTAGAATTTTGACAAAATAATTTAAACAAAATAAAAATGCAAAAAATGTAAAATGTAAAAATGTAAAACACCCTGTATATATATATATATATATATTTTTTTTTTTCGATGAACACATATTTGTTTATATTTTTACAGGCCTATGTTTTTTAGATGTTTTAGTATTTTTCCTATGTGCGGGTCAAGGAGTTGTATAAGCATGTCAAATTTCAACTCTCTAGGTTTAGACGTTTGGCTACAATTTTTACCGAACAGACAGACGACAAAATGATATAAGGGTCATACCTACAAAACCCTAAAAAGGCAAATGATATATTTCTGGTTTAAATGAATAATAGTAGTCGTATTTAGTCGAAACGATACAAAAGTCAACAAGATAACGCGAAGTTTTGACTTTTCACATTTTTAGCGCTAACTTCAGTGCCCCTTAGGGAAAAATTCCGCACATAATATTGTAGCCAAGGATCTATCTCAGTCAACGTGTCTTTCGCAGTCAACTCGAAATGCATGAATGATTGCTAATGGATCAGCACTCTTACGGCTACGTATTCTCGTTTCTTACTGTTACACATATACTCTATTCTAAACATACAGCTTAGTTCTAATTTAAACTTGTAGAATCATACGGAACATATTCCAATATGACTACAGATAAAAATACCGGCGGTTTTTAATAAACCACCGAGTTTTTAACTACCAATTTCTGGAAACCGCTTTAAATTTTAACAAACAGTTACTGAAAACCGGTAAAAACCAGCTGGGTGACACCTATGCTTGCTCGTATCTGAGTATTTGCCATTTATCTACTATTAATCAGCAAACTAATCGCAGAATACTATTAATCGCAGAATAATCGCAAACCATGTAGGTTTGCGATTATTCTGCCAGCCGTTAGAGCACACCATTGTTACCACCAATTGTTTCTCCGCTCTGGGTAAAAAACTGCGCGGAAAACTCTTATCATTCTCGTAGGTAAATATACTATTGGAGTAGTCACCTTGAATGTGGCAGTGAAAGATACATTCTGGCATCAGGTTGACGACTGTAGGCGAAGGGGTGTCTATATTGACCCTTAGATCTACTGAAATCTGGTACTGAATCAAAGAAAAAGCTATCGTTGTCTGCTGAAACAAAAAAAATATAATGAGCATTGATTAATGATTTATAAGCGTATGACTTTAGCACGTTGTCGTGTTAGTTTTTCATCCGACAATGTTAGGTCCCTAGCTGTACATCACACATTAGATCATAAACATATTTGATGTTTTTGACACTGACGTTTGCATATTAAGTTTTGCGTTTTTTATCAGTTTCCAATGCATTTAATATCAGAAAAGACTTTTTTATTGCGTATATAATTGCCTATATAGCCTATTTAAATCTTCCATTTTTTCCGCCAAAATTTTCTTTTCATGAAGTGTCTTTCAATACAGTGAGAGATATAATAGACTCGCTCAAAAACGGCAAATCTAAAGACACCGCTATTACTGTAGATCTCCTAAAAACAATCAAGGACACCATTATCCTTCCGCTCACCAAGGTAATGAACTGCTGTATAAGAAGCAACACGTTTCCCGACGGATTAATAATTGCAAAAATGATTCCACTGCACAAGAAAGGTGATAAACACGAACCTAATAATTATCGACCAATATCTCTTCTAACCGTCTTTTCTAAAGTTCTAGAAAAGATTATGTACATAATTTTACATTTTGAAGTACATAATTTGTTTAAGATTCGCAGTTCGGCTATCATACGAAGAGATCTACATGCGACGCTATAAAACATCTCATATCCGAAGCTATCGATAGCATGGAAAAAGGAAATTTCTGCCTTTCAACCTTTTTTGATCTATTTAAAGTGTTTGACTGTGTTTCGCCCAAAATTCTCATTGAAAAATTAAAAAAATATGGATTTGACAAATTAGCTTCTTTGATAGAATCCTTCCTTAGCAACAGAATCCAAGTCGTCTCTGTAAACAATTGCAAGTCGACTCATCTTATCTGTTTTATTTATTACTACTTATTATATACGTGAACGACTTTCCATCCACTGTAAATAATAAATGTGTATTATATGCTGATGACACTAACATAATAGTGACATGTATTTCCTTAGAAAGTACGATAAGTAAAAATAACGTTGTTAACAAAGCCAAACTGTGGTTTACATCAAACGGCCTCATCTTAAATGATAGCAAAACTCAACACCTCATATTTGCATTAAGAAACCATAATTTTGACAACCCAGATTTCGTAAATTTTTGGGTGTTCATCTCGACCCCACCCTCAAGTGGCATTATCACGTTAGCTCCCTATCCAATAAATTATGTAGCACTGTATATCTATTAAGAAAACTTATGGCCTCAGTTTCCAGAGAAATTGTTCGCATTACTTATTTTGCATTGTTCCAGTCGCAAATATCCTATGCCGTTTTAGCCTGGGACATTCTCCTGCGGCAGAAAGAATATTTTCCTTACAACGACGAACTGTAAGAATTCTGGTCGAAGTCTCTTACCAAACCGACTGCAGGGTTTGTTTCCCTGAACTGGAAATTATGACACTGTCTTTAATTTATTGATAATTCCCTATTGTATACGCACAGAAACTTGTATGAACTTGTAACACATGAGCAGATACATAACTACAACACTCGAAATAAATGCAAAATCTATCCAAACTATATGACTCAAAAAATCAAAAAATAGTACTAACTATTATTCAGTCAAGTTCATGAATTTACTGCCTGATAATTTTAAATCTGACTGTTTCAATACTTATAAAAATAAAAAATAAAAAATGTTTTAACAGACAATCAATTTTATTCTGTCAATGAATTCTTGTCTTATAAATTTTAACGCGCTTGCTAGCTAGCATAAATCTCTCTGAACACTTGTTTTAATATTTAGTGCTATATTTATATTTTCTTCTATTTTAAATTATTATTTTGTGTATATTATGTGTAATTACGACTGACTTTAAACAATTTATCTATTGTAACATAGTCAATAAATTATATTATTATTATTATTATATAAGAGGGTAATTTTTAAATAAGAACCGTTTGTGCATCCTATCCGCGCATATCGTTCCCAGCAGTAGTTTTACCCACTAATGCCTTCTCTGGTCATTTGCTAACATTGTCAGTTAGTCTGAAGGTGCTAGCGGAGGTAGACGATATTGTGCCGTAATTTAATATCAGCTATGTCCATTACTAATCCTCCCGATTTTTGCAAATTAAATGCAAAAAATACTCGTTGTGCCGAAATACATGGGCAACTCGTTGAAGTGTATAGGGAAGGTGTAATGAATGAAAGGAATGTGCGATTTTGGTTTCATTTATTTAATTCTAGAAGAACAAACATCCATGATGAGGAATGTTCTGGCCGCTCTACCGTAAACAAGGACGAACTGGAAGCAGTTGTTGATGCACACATTCAGCAGAACAGGCGCTTCACTATTGACGAACTGTATAAGAATTTTCAACATGTTCTCTGACATTGTCAGTATCCACTTAAAGTAGGCAAAGATTTGTGCCAGGTAGGTTAAACGAATTGATGGCCAACTTCTACGACGAAAGGATCGTCAAACTCATCGCCCGTTCAGAAAAATGCTTCTAGCGAAACGGAAATTACGTCGAAAAATAGCGAAATGATATTGGTTATTGTAGAAATAAAAATAAAGTCAGTAGCCCAAAAGCATAATTTTTTAGAAGATTGAACGATTCTGGATGACGATTTCAAGCTTCGAAAAGAACTTTATCTACATTTTGAAGATTGCGAATTTCGGTCCACTTATGCTGGGAAGATAAAATTCACTTTTTTCTTTCTAAATTTTCCAGTTCAGAATTAAGTTTTAAGAATATATAATTCTTTAAACTTAAGAATAAATATATATAATTCTTTAAGAATAATAAACCTTTGAATTTCAAATCCACTAATTGAAGGTATTAAATGTAATTACTACATATCTACTTCAATTTGTTTTGTCAAAAAATCTAGTGTAGCTTTATATTTTCTAAACTCTTTAAATCTATCTCGAAAAGCTTCTTTCATGTTAACAATAGTTTGTGAAAAAAAATGCATTAATAACATGTTTTTGTAAATTAATAAAATGTAAAAATGTTTTTGCACGTAAATCATTCACAAATACAGATAACTTTTTTTCGAAACAAATAACTTCTTCTAAAAGGGAATATGCAGTAACTCGGGGAATTACCGGGCGTGAATTGCACCGTAAATATTCTGAAAAATACAAAACCTGTATACTACAGGCAGAAAGTTGAAAATTAAAAAATAGATTATATTAAAATAAACACCAGCTAATTTTCAAAGAGCCACAAAATTTTCTAAAAGAGCCACATGAGGCTCCGGAGCCGCAGGTTGCCGACCCCTGTTCTAGGTCTTTTGTAGTATATTAAATAATAAAAGTCCGGTAAATTTATAAATTTCTAACAACCTAAATTATATTTTATATAAGGTAAACTAACCAGGATTTAAACTATCCTGGGGGGGCGGGCAAATGCCCCCTATGCCCCCCCCCTGGCTACGTCCCTGACTGAAGCATGTTTTTAATCGGAGACGCGCAGTGAACAAGGAATTTGGAATTATTTCTCATTAATTTGCCATCTAGAAATAGTTGCTTTATTTATGTCCGCCAGAAAAATCCGAAAAATTGACGGTTTATTGTGGTTGTAATTTGTAATTTAGTATTTACTGTAACTTAGACAACGACGAGGGCCGAAATATTAGCCAGTGAAATAAAGAAATTAACAAAAATTACTAAACTTGTATTAACATAATTAACTTACTAAAGGTGGAGGCATCATCTAGTAATATTTTTTCACTTTGTTCAGTATCGTCATTAATTACAGACTGCTGAACGCTTAAACGTCTTGGTGGTTTGGATACAGGATTTACTTTCATCAGATTCACAGGTACTTTTTCAATCTCATCGACATAACTGGTAAAATTCGCGTAAACCAATTTCTTTTCCATGCGTCTCTTGTATAGACAAAAACAGATAAGACCAACTATTAAAATAACAAATAGGGTAGTAATCACGGTCCCACAGACGATTATTATTGTATCGTCTTTTTCCATTTTTGTTTCTAAAATATTGTATTCTAATGGAAAACTTCGGTATTGAGTTCCAGCTGGATTTGTGGCGATACATCTGTAAAAAAATATATATTTTGTAAATTTTATTTTATTTTATTCATTTATTCACAACCACTGAAATGTATACTACCTGAAAGGTACTGGGTATTGGATAACTCGTTAAGCTTCGTGTATTACCAATCCGAACCGAAACGTTGTTTTCTGGACAAGTCTTGACTTGAGATTTGCTTTAGCCAATAAGAGATTAGCTGATTATATTGTTTGGTGATTATTTTGTATTATGTTAAGATGCCGATATATTGTTTTTACAGAAAGTGCTTCAATAAAAACGCAAAATACACAGTTTAACTTAACTTTCAATGTTTTATATTGGGTTGTTACATAAGTCCGTTTGTTTTTTTTTTCTCACCTTTTATTCAATAAAATATACATTCTAAAAAAATTTTACTATCAAATGTACTGTCCATTATTTTCTATCGCTTTGGACAAACGCTCAGACAATTTCATAATGTCATCTCTCCAGAAGGTTCCGTCTTTGCTCTTGAAAAATCTGTCCAGGTGAATTTTGATATCGTCCACAGATGCGAAATTTTTTCCGTTAAGGGTATTTTGTAGAAAGCAAAACAAATGGTAGATGGTGCGATGTCTGGACCATATGCTCCGACTACAATTTGTACCGCTCTCTACAAAATTCCCTTAACGGAAAAAAAATTGCATCTTTGGACGACATCAAAATTCACCTCTAAGAATTTTTCGAGAGCAAAGGCGGAACCTTCTGGAGAGATGGCATTATGAAACTGCCTGAGCGTTTGTCCAAAGTGATAGAAAATAATGGTCAGTACATTTGATAATAAAGTTTTTTTTAGAATGCATATTTTATTGAATAAAAGGTGAAAAAAAAAACGGACTTATGTAACAACCCAATATAATGTTTTGGATTTAAAAATTTGTGACAGAATCATATATAAAAAATGTATATTTATCAAAAATAAAATTATTATTACATCAATTTTGTTTTATTCTAATTGTTATATTATAATTTAATTTCTTTCTTTTCGAGTAGTTGATTATTGTTTGACTAATTATTGACTAATTATGGAAATACACGAATACATCCCGAGTCATCCAATGCTCCCCATCCAAATGGTTTTAGTATAGTCAGATTGCTGATAGGTGACTGTTACATGTATGTATCAAGTAGTCCATTCATATAATAATCTAGTTACCATTTTTCAGCGATTTTAAAAATGTTTTTTTGTTATTTGTCTTAACTGTCAGTGTCTGGTAATAAATATTAATTAAAATATGGCTTGCGGCCAATTATTAAATTCACAAACTTTAATTTTAAATCTGCTGGAATAAACAACAAATTATAATCCAAAATTTACGTATGAGTATAAATTTTTCCTGATTTATAATTATAACATTCAAATTAATAATTTTGTTTGTTTGAGTACTGCTGTAAATTTATTTTCGCGCTCTTATTAGTAAAGATATCTACGAATCATGCGGTTTCTTTCTAATGCTTTGTTTTTTATTCAAATAATTTTGAAGGTTAGTTGTCAACTTGGATCACTATACGTTACTATGGGTATGCAAATAATTATAACGATATAGATAAAGAAAGCATATAGTATTGAATATCGATACTTGTAGCAACGAACAGTCATTTATCAGCAATCCGACTATAACATGCGTTCAACGCGGGTTCCAGGTAATATAAATTTCAGTGTTCACAACTGTAAAGTTTCTTATACATAACTAACAATCTGAAATAAAATAAGTAACAATCTATATACCAAGATTTACAGCGATTTTTTGTCTGTCTAATCGGATAATTTTAATTGCAAAAAAAAAAAAACTCTCATGTAACTGTAAATAAACAAATGTATTTTAGGCACCATATTGTAAACCATTCGAAGCATATTTGTGTACGATGCGGCAAATTGTAGCTAAAGATTAATTCTACAAATATATTTCTAGCTATTTTGTTCTACTGTGTGAACTACTTATAATCATTGTACTTAGTAGTTTATTTTTGTCGCCATATTGAGTCTGTTGCAGTTTTCTGTATAGGTGCTGCGAGTAAATATAAATTAATTTTCGTAAAGAATGCGTGAACCGTAAGTGGCAATTAATTATCGTCAAGGATAATATTTTTCGACGAAGGTACTTAACTATAAACAATCATTTAAAAAAAAAATTATATATATATATTGATCTATTATTTGAACATTTCTACACAATGTTATATGTACATATTTATTTATAAGTAATTTAAAATCCACAATATATTTCAAAATTTACAGAAAATTGTTGTCTGATATGTATTATTAAGTTATTGAGCCATACAATATTTACAACAAATTTTTCTACAAATAAAAATATCCTATTAGATAAAAATATATAATAGTATTTAACGTCCAATTTTGTATAATGGTAGAATTAGGAAATAATTTCATTCAGCTTTTTGGACAAGTAGCGTTTATTTTAAACAACACAACGTTTCACCAACAACATTGTTGGCTTCTTCAGGTACTATGTTAGTTAAACGTAAATCTAACAAACTGTACATCAGTCATCTCCAAGGATGGTGAAATTGCAGAATATCATATGACAAATATATGAACTTGAAGTATACAGAAAATAGGAAAAACAGGAGTTACATTTTAAATATAATACTATGATAACCAAAGGTAGTGACTATTAATTAAATTTTACATTTCAAACAAGACTAGAGATAAATATACTAATGTCCAAGATTAACAAAGATAAAAGACAGATACATTAATTGCAAAAACAATGACAATTACATCGGTAAAACACCGAAATAGCCTATATAAATTGATTTACTGCTCCATGTCTTTTTAGGTTTCTCACTGTTACATATATGGGCTTTTTCGGTGTTTTACCGATGTAATTGTCATTGTTTTTGCAATTAATGTATATGTATTTTAAATAGGTGTTCAGCTCTCAAAGGGTTCTGAACTTCGGTGTTGATATACCGTTCGAGGTACCATTCTCTCATTACCCTTGTGCGTACCATTGGTTTTTGGGGGATTGGTACGTCGAATTGTATAATTGCTCCGGATTTTATTGCTTATTTTTGGGTTCTTTCACTGATTTAGTTGGATGTGAAGTTTGATGATTTTAAGAGTTATTAGTGCATCATGTTGTATAGGGGGTGACACTGTTAACCTTGCGATTTGTGCGTACCAGGTTGTCAGGGGGGATAGTGTGACTGCCTGTCATATTGATGCGTTGGTCAGTCTTACTATCATTCTTTATTTATTGAATCTTTGTTAATCTTGGACATTAGTATATTTATCTCTAGTCTTGTTTGAAATGTAAAATTTAATTAATAGTCACTACCTTTGGTTATCATAGTATTATATTTAAAATTTAACTCCTGTTTTTCCTATTTTCTGTATACTTCAAGTTCATATATTTGTCATATGATATTCTGCAATTTCACCATCCTTGGAGATGACTGATGTACAGTTTGTTAGATTTACGTTTAACTAACATAGCACTTGAAGAAGCCAACAATGTTGTTGGTGTAACGTTGTGTTGTTTAAAATAAACGCTACTTGTCCAAAAAGCTGAATGAAATTATTTCCTAATTCTACCATAAAAATGTATATATTGTTACTAATTTTATTTCGATTTTTATTCAGATTGTTATTTTTGTATTAGAAATTTATAAGCTGTGGGGGTTTTACGAAAAAATAATTATTTGATCAGAAAAATAATGACTTGATTAAAACAAATATATATTGATTTGATCAGAAAAAAACGTTGACTTGACCATAAAAATATTGTAAAGTTTGTTCAGAAAATAAAAGTTAACGTAAGTATTTCATGAACCCCTATACTAATGATATCCAACATACGGCCCAAAGTTATAAGGGATGTAATGGCAAAATTAAGACAGAGTTTAATTCGAGACACTCGGGTTCTTCGGTATTCACTTCTTTACTATCATAACCTAACCTGAGCTAGTTTTTAGGTACACAGTATTTTTATGGGCTTTAATGTCAAGAGTAAGACAGAGTCTAGTTCACAAGACTTTTTAAGCTTAATTCGAGCAGCTCGGGTTTATCTGTACTGATTTCTTTTCTATTATAATCTAACCTGAATCTTAGGGGCTGTAACTTTAAGATTAAGACAAAGTTTGGTTTTTAGCTTAATTCGAGCCTCCCGGGTTCTTCTGTACTGGATTCTTTATTATCATAACCTAACCTTACCCAGTTTTTAGGTTCACACTACTTTGTATGTTTAAACTGTTAAAATGTATGCATTATCTAAATCAGTGGTCCTCAAATTTATTGGACTACCGCCCCCTTTTCAGGAAAAAATTACTCGGCACCCCCTGGAAATCTACATTCTTTAAACGAACAAACAGAAAGATATATGTATCTATATTTCTACTTACGTTCTAAAATATAGTAAATAAGACACCTTGAAGCTTGAAATTAAAAATTATTTATTAAAATCATATTCTCATCTAATGATAAGGATGAACCTGGTGCGCTGCTATCAATGTATCAATCCTCGGCTTTATTTTTGTCAGCAGTATTCTTAAATCACCGCGATCAGCTATTTGCAGTCGGTTTCTTTTTTTTTTTTTTTTAAAGATTTGTGACCGCACTGAACCCACGTTCCACTAAATATGATGAAGAAAATGCAATTAACAACTTTTGTATTATAGTCCATAACACAGAATAAGCTGTAGGAATCTGCTTTTGCAACCAGAACTGTTGGTAGCCATCCTTGAATTTAAATTTCAATTCGTGATTCGTTGTTACTTCCATCAGTTCTTGCACTTGAGTGTTTGCACTTGAAAAAGGATCAAAACCCAATCGGGTATGTTCATTTTAAAAATATCTTCAAATGTTGGTTGAAGTCAGAATGGAGAGGATCCAAGTGCTGACAATAGGCAAGCAAGTCTTCATTTTCAATGCCCCCCAAATGCACCCGAGGCTACTATCGCCCCCCCCCCCCCTGGATGTTTCCAGCGCCCCCCAGAGGACGGTGTCGCCCACTTTGAGAATCACTGATCTAAACTATTGAAATAAATAACTATAGAACAAATGAATATTAATAAATGATTTCCAAAATTTTAGGACCCGTCGTTTGAACTTTTGAACGCTTTTGAACGTTTTGAACACCGTCACTCCATGGTAAAGTATGCGCGTGAGACCGTACATGATATTGCAGTTCAACCACTATATTTTAATACGGGCCGTTTAAAAAATATTTTTTTCAGGACGTATGTTAGACAAGGCTGGTATAGGAGTTTCTTGATCATACCTATGAAATCCTAGAAAGAAATATTTGTAATGAAATATTTCTTTACTTTTATTTTCTAAAATATTTTAAGTAACATGGTGTGATCAGGTGATTATTTTTTCCTGATCAAATAGTTTTTTTTTCCTGATCAAGTCATTATTTTTTGATCAAGTCATTATTTTTTCTGAACAAGTCATTATTTTTTCTGATCAAGGAACTATTTACTTCTGATCAAGTAATTCAATTTTTAGGGTTTTGTAGGTATGACCAAAAAACCCTTATACCGTCATTTTGTCGTCTGTCTGTCTGTCTGTCTGTCTGTCTGTCTGTCTGTCTGTCTGTCTGTCTGTCTGTTCGGTTAAAATTGTAGCCAAACGGCTAAACCTAGAGAGTTGAAATTTGGCATGTTTATACAACTCTTTGACCCGCACATAGGAAAAATACTAAAACATCTAAAAAACATACCCCCCTAAAAATATAAACAAATATGTGCTCATCGAAAACAAAAATATTTTTTTTAAATTCTGAGTAGGGTATCAAATGAAAGCCCTTAGTACGTGGATTAACGATCAAATTTTAATTTTTGCAAAATAAATTATTTTGATGCGATTTTTGCCAAAATTGTGCAAAAAAAATTTTGTCCCACACCCTGTAGCCCAGATGGTTTAAACTAAAAATCTAAAAAAATTCCAAGTAATGTATATTGGTGTGAACCGAAATAGTACAACAGGAATTTTTGATCAGATTATGTTTTCGGAAAATAACGCATTTTTTGTGGTTTTTGATTCACAAAGTACAAAAGTTATACCAATGTAAGACACTTATACGCTAAGCGTCCGATGGCGCAACGCGTTAGTGCGCTGGTGTCGGAAGCTAAAATTCTCTGGAAAACGAAGGGTTTTCGAGTTCGAGTACGGACGGGAGTGAGTTTTATTTTTCTGTTTTTTTTTTTGCATTTTTATTATGTTGAAATTATTTTGTCAAAATTCTAGTTATATTTTGACAAATGTTGTATTTAATTTTTAAGAGCTTAAATTTAATAACCAGTCTTATTATATGATTAACAGACGATAAATTATTTTAAAAATATCGTTCATTTTGTCGTGATTACTATAAAGTAAAATTTGTCCTACACACTCAGCATACCGCCTTCACTAATTATATACCTGCGAAACCCTGAAATGTGTGAATATTCACACTTCACATCAATTTTTTGGTTAAGTCATATTTTTTTCTAATCAAGTCATTATTTTTTTATGATCAAATAATTTTTTGCAAAATATTTTTATTTTTGATCAAAAATGTTTTTTCCGACCATTTAAATATTTCCTATTTTAAAAATGCTTAAGTCTAGAAAACGTGTAAATTATTTCAAAATATGCTAGTCTGTTCAGTGAAAACGATTACTAATGTCAAATAACTGGACCAAAACCCTGAAACACGTATGGGCTATGGGGCAGGCAAAGTGGTCCCAGTCGTGCAGAAGTAGCTTTCATAGGCTGCCGTTAAGACACACCTAAAAAGTGACAATTTTATCTTACAAACGAAGAACTTAATATATCTATTTTAAAATCTAATACTTATTTAAGCCTCTATACTATACCACTACAAAATACCATTATGCAATTTGGACTGTACTTAGAAAAGGTTGATATATACTGATCTTTATGGTAGAATCTATTGTGGCGACTTGTGGACACTATTTATGGTGGCGCTAGATTATATAACTGAAAATTATTTTAACTTAACTTAGTTTTAGTTCAAATCTTTCACATTTACAGAAAAGCACCTACGCACGTATACACGCACGAATGCACGCATATAGATACAAGAAAGCATTAACTTAAAGTACAAAACTTCTTACTTGTATAATCCTTTGTTGTCGTTTGTAAAATTTCTTACAGTTAAATTATAAATATATGTATCGTTGCCCAAATAAACTTCCTTTAAATAAAATTTGTCATCAGGTTTCTGCGTCCAATCAATGACAGTGCCCTTGTATGTCCATGTTATATTAGGGAGAGGATCTCCAGTTACTTCACAGGTCAGGGTAACATTTTGGTTAGCGTCTTTCACAATTCTCTCAGGAGATGCTCGTATTATACGAGGTTCACAAGCAAAATCATTAGGTGTTAATTCTTTCCAACTTTTACCACGAATTGTTTCAGGCTCTGAGCACGTTACCAAATTAGAATATCTTAATAGGTTTTCACCCATTAAACTATTTCTAAATACCCTTAAATGGCAGTCACATTTCCAAGGATTGTTGCTCAAACTTACAAAGTTAGTATTATTCAAGTTTTTAGGCAAAGCCATATTTAAAGTTTTTAACTCGTTGCCGTCTAAATAAATATGTCTTAATTTAACGTTGTTAACAAAACTGTTTTTGATTGTTGTAATTTTGTTATTCATCAGCTTAATTGTTTCCAATGACGTCAAATTCGAAAATAATTTTTCTTCTAAATGTGTGATGCTGTTACTGTTTAAATATAATTTTTTCAACCTATAATTCGTTTCAAAAGTATTTGGATGTAGTACTTCTATTAAATTATTAGATAAATCTAAGTAGACCAAATTATGTAGTTCTGAGAATGAATGTTCATTCACATATTTGATGCTGCAGTTGTGTAACACTATCGTATTCAATTCCATTATGTTAGCATTCTTAAACTCATTATGTCCCAAACCATTTAATTGTTGTCCAGTAAAGTCTACAGATCTTATCTCTGTATTTAATTTTGGAATTACATGAAACTCAACACTTGCACTTTTTCGGCAGTCGGCCATTCTTGCACTATTTACCCAACCACACTTGCATGGAGAACAGTTTTCCCAGCTTTCGACCAAAGTCTGAGAATTAATTAAAATAATAGTAAGATATATTAATTTCATATTAACCTATTGAAGGAAAACGTATCGTTTTTATAGTTAACACAACACCAACTGATATCTGTTAGATAAAATATTTTATCGATATATTTTGGAAATGTTATCTATATGTTGCAATATTATCTCGTGTAAATTGTTTATGTAAGATAAAACAATTAATGAAACAGGTACTCAGATACTTAGCTACAGTATTACAATTTATTTTTAATCTAAATAAGCGTAGATGTGTTAATTTTATAATATTTTTAATATAAATAAATCTATTAAAAAACATTGCATACAGATAGCAATTGATACCGTATGGCACAATAATCTTCTCTATAAATTTTACAACTGCCCGTCATATATAATTAATTTATTAAAGGCATATTTAGCAAACAGTCACTTTAAAGTACAACTTTTTCACTTAACTGTACTATAACTGCAGTAGTACCCCCAGGAAAGTTTATTAGAACCTACACTTTTAAATATTTATATCAATGATGTACCGAAAACCGAAGTGTTGCATTGATTTTTTCGCCACCGCTCGCTCCGCCGACAACGCTACCGCCCCCACTATCGACTTCTGCCGCCCCCGCTTCCAAAAGTCGTGTGCAGGCTAGTTCTAACCAGCTCACCGGCACCGCAACAGCAGCAGTATCCACAACTGCGTCGCCGCCCCCAGGCTCGGCTTCTATCGCCCCCACTGCCAAAAGTTGTGTGCGAGCTAGTTCCAACCAACTCACCGGCCCCGCAACAGCAGCGGCATCCATAACTGCGTCGTCGCCCCCAGACTCCACTTCTGCCGGCCCCACTGCCAAAAGTCGTGTGCGGGCTAGATCCAATCAGATTACAGGTCCTAATACAGCTCCAGCAACTAAAATCCGGTCGCCGACCCCGGATCCGACTTCCGCCGCCTCCGGTCGCAAAAATCGAATGAGGGCTCGTTTTGTAGAGCTTTCTGGCCGCGATACGCCGCCATCAACCCCGTCGACGTCACGCCGCCTTTCAATATTTTTGCCGCTCCCATCATCGTCTTCTACGACCAAATCCGTTCCAAACACATCTCCAACAAACTCGCCACCCTACTCCACACTATCATTCGACTACAAACGCGACGTCCCTAAGACGTCTGAGATCAAAACCGAATCCGAGATCCGTCTCCAGGAACGCATTCTTGAATTATTCGGACCTGAGACACCATGCTGCGACGCCGACAACTTGGACGCTGTCCCCCATAGTAACGCCACGGTATCCCATCACTTCCACCTTGCATCCACTCAAAAATCCGCCCCCAAAACTTTTGAGCTATTGATCCTGTATTGTATATATTATATAGCATTACCCATGTATATACCTTAGCAACAAAAAGATAGTCAGTTGTTTTATGATAATAAAGAACTCAACACATGATGTCAGAAGTGGGATACAGTCGAGCATAAAAAGAGCCAAACAATTATTATTTTGGTTGAACATGGGAAAAGATATTCAAAAATTTGTTGATGAATGTTCTATTTGCCAAAAATTTGCTCGAAACAATATTAAAGAACCAATGATTTTAACAAAAATTCCAGAATATCCTTTTGAAATTGTTGCTTCGGATTTATTTTATTTCAACAATTACCATTACATTGTAATAATAGACAGTTATTCCGGATGGCTAGATTTTAAAAAATTAAAAACAATTGAATCTTCGGAAATAATAAAAAAATCTTAAAATATGGTTTTCAATATTTGGAATTCCAGCTGAACTGCACACAGATAATGGACGCCAGTATTGTTCACAATTATTTAAAGAATTTTCGCAACAATGGAACTTCGAACATATTACGTCAAGTCCATATTATCCACAAAGCAATGGGTTAAGCGAAAGAGCAGTTCAAACTGCAAAAAATGTTTTAAGAAAATGCTACGAAGATCAAACTTCAATCGAGTTAGCCTTGTTGAATTATAGGAACATAACAAGAACTAATGAACTTTATACTCCAAATCAAAGACTTTTAAGTAGAATAACAAGATCAGTTATACCCATCAAGGAAGATAGATTAAAGCCAAATATAGTCGAGAGTGTTTCAAAGAATCTGAAGAACGAAAGAGAAAAGCAAAAGAGATACTACGATCGAACATCTCATAAAAGAAATTTGTTGAACTTAGAAGACTCAGTAATTGTTCAAGACCCGTTGACAAACAAATGGCAGTCAGGTAAAATTATACATAATAGTAATACACCTCGTTCAGTTTTTGTAGAATTGAAGGATGGAAGTATACAGAGAAGAAATCAGAAACATATTAGAAAATCTCCAGCAACGGTGCAGCCAGAATTGTAAATAGCTTCAGAAGAAGTTACGGCTCCGGTAGAATCACCTCCAGAAACGGTTTCAAGTCCTTCCACCACCCAGCAACGCCTTCCACAACAATATGTCACCAGATATGGCCGAACAATCAAGCCCGTATCTAAATTTCAAATATAAAAAAAAAAATAAGGGAGATGTATTGTATATATTATATAGCATTACCCATGTATATACCTTAGCAACAAAAAGATAGTCAGTTGTTTTATGATAATAAAGAACTCAACACAGATCCTATTGTTTATCGATTTTATTGTCTTGTATTATTATTATTAATGTTTCTACAGATATTGTACTTGTTTCATTTCTATTTCTTGAACATAGCTTGTAAATGCTTGATCAACATATATAATTATAAAATTACAATAAATGTCTAAACCCATATTTGTGTATATATCTTGCAACAATCCTTGGAGTAAAAAAATTAGAGTAAAAAATATGAATTTCATTTTATCTTTGGTTCATGTTCCTACCTATATAATTTACGCCATAAAAACTGATATATATTAAATAAGATGTTATCGATATATTTTATAATTATTATCTGACTTACAATAACAACAATTTTATCTAATATAAATTGATAAATGTTGGATTAAATACATAGTTTAAAACCTTTTGAAAAATAGATAAAATAATGTATTAAAAATTTATTTTTAATACATTTTATTTTTCATAGTTTAAAACCATATGAAAAATAGATAAAATAATGAATTAAAAATTTATTATCGACAAATCCTCGACATTTTGTGCTGTTATTTTAAAATTTTTTTTATTACACTTACTGTCCACTACTTAATTCTAATAGGAAATTATATTAACGCCTTCATATCGTTTTTGACAAAAACAATTACTTCAAAAAAAAAAAACAAAATTTGAAGTGAATAATAGGCTTTGCTTGTTGCAAAAATTCTAGCTTTAATTTCTACAGCTAATTTCTAAATTCATTAGCTTCTGCAGTGTGTAGGTCTAAGATGGTATCTGGACAGTACCTTCTAGCCAATCTAGATATTTTTAGGTATTTGGTTTTATCTAGGTTAATTTCTAGACCTATTTCACTGGATTTGTCCTGTAGAGATCTGTAGGAAACAACAAGGGTTTATTCTGAGGTACTGACCATCGTGATATCGTCAGCAAATCCTAGTATTTGGCCTCTATTTATGAATATATTGTGGCTGTGCTGGATCGGGTTTCTTTTAATTATCGTGTCTAATGCCATATTGAAAAGTATAGGAGAGACGGCTCCCCTTGTCATAATCCAATATTTGATGTTATTTTTCAGACTTTTTCGTGCCTATTTTAACTTTATAGACTGTGCCTGCTATAGTTTGCATAATCAGGTTGCTTATTCTTGATGGAACATTTTAATTTGTCAGTGCTTGCCAGACTGATTTATGTTTGACACTATCGTAAGCTTTTTTAAAGTCGACAAAAATATTGTGAATATCGATCCTGTACTCACATGTCTTTTTCATTAACTGTCGTAGACAAAAATTTGATATGTCGTTTATTTTCCAGCTTGAAAACCTGCCTGGTAGTTGCCTACACCTTTTTCTACATAAGGTACTAGTTTTTTCCGGAGAATGTGAGACAAAATCTTGTATGTTGTGTTGAGGAGACTTATATCTCTGTAGTTGCTACATATCATTCTGTTACCCTTTTTATGAGTTGAACATATTATCCCTAAATTCCAATCCTTGGGTATTATTTCCTGCTTCCACACTTCTTCAAGTAAGGTATGTATTACTTCAAAAAGTTTTTGTCCACCATGCCTTAGAAATTCGGTTGGGATTTCTTTCTCCCCCGGTGATTTATTAGTCTTTAATTCATTGATTCTATTTAGGAACTTCCTTGTACGTTGGTTCTGGTATTATATCAGATCAAGTGTTTCTTCTACTCCTTGATTGTTGGAAATTAGCGCTATCCGTATCTTCTGTTTTAATTATTTCTGAGAACTATCCTCTCCACATGCTCAAGACATCTTTTCTGTTTAACTTCATATTGCCAGTTTTGTCTCTGCAAAGGGTACTTTTTGGTTTTATCCCACTTCTTATGATATTCACCTCCTTATAGGCTTTTCTTGTTTCATTACTATGCATTCTTTCTTCAATGTCCTGGGTTTTCTGTTTGACGAAGTCTCGTTTCTTCTTTCGCAGTAGTTTCTGTGTACTTTTCCTAATTGAGTGGTCTCTTTCCAAGGCTTGCCGTGTAGAGCATTTTTTCTACATTCTGCCTTGGATACCAAAGCGTTTCTGCAATCTTCATCGAACCAGCCCTTCTTCTTGAGTTTTATTATTCCAATCTCATAGCCGGCTGCAGCTGTAATTGCGTTTTTCATCGTCTTCCATTGTGTCTCTATATTCACTTCGTCATTAAACCCTTTCTCCAGTTGTACAATGAAGCTTTATTGATATTTTATTTGTTAAAATTTAACACTGCAAATAGTTTTTTTTTTTTTTTTCAAATAGAAAATTTTATAAATAGTTTATAGTTTTTTTTATTTGTTTAACATGTTTTCTTTTATTAATAAATATATAGGTACATATTTTGGTAATATTCTACTACTGCAAACCCACCAGATACTGCTGCCAACTATAGTAAAATTAAAACAACTAAATTCACAATAGAATTAAAATTATTTATATAATAATGCTTAATTTATTAGTTAAAAATATTTAATTGAATAAATATGCCGGTATTTAATAATCATAATAAATAACACTATTACTTTCACAGATGATTAAAGAGAAAAAATAGGGACCATAATTTGGCACCCTACACCACTTATAAATGCTACCTATAAATCATGAACAATGATACACAATTTTAATTGGACTAATATGGAGGAAAATTAAGTACAGTGCACCAAAAAACTGGGTAATTAGGTTAGGTTTAGTTAGTCTAAGTCTAGGACAGCAGATGTCTAAAAGGTCGAGATAAGCTTAAAGGAGTTTGTGAAAATGGTGGTGTAGGATGCAATTCTGTAGTTTAACCTTCATTTCCTTGTTTTATTTTGTAAATTGTATACATTATTTATAATTTTTTCTTTCACACAAACTCCTTTAAGATTACTTTGAGCTTACTTTGAGTTTCGGCTTCTGCTGTCCTAGATTTTTACTAACTAAACCTAACCTAATTACCTTGTTTTTAGGTCCACAGTACTTTATTTTTCCTCACATTAGCCCAATTAAAATTGTGTATTATTGTACATGCGTTTATAATATGATAGTGTAGGATGCCAATTCATTGTTCACCAGAATTAAAATTAAAAAAATATCCATACAATGGATGATAACTACAACAGAAAAAAGTGGAAATAAATAATATTATATTAAATTTAAGCTATAGCTTGTTTCTTGGGTTTAGGCGGAACTAGATTTTCAATTCTAGTAACTTACACAATAAGTGAGGTTTTTGATAATTTTATTTAGGAAAAGCTCAATTCAAACCATAAAAAGTAAAACCATGACAACTTACAAAAACGAAAATTCCAGTTAGTTCCGCCTAAACGTTTGAAATAGCCTATACATTTATATAAAAAAACTATAATCAAAGTAGAAATTAAATGAATATTACTTATTTCTATATCTTTTATAAATAAAATCAGTTAATAAATTGATATTAAATTTAAATTATTAAAATTGATATGTTACATTTTATTTTTGGCAACAGCTGCATCTGCCGCTTCGTTGCCTTTAATACAAACATGTCCCGGTATCCAAAACAGGTCTACCCTCACATTCTGAGCATTCAGATTGTGGAGTAGCAACCGGATCTTTAGTACAAGACGATGTACTGGGTCTGGATCTTGGATACTGTTCAGAGTGCTCAGCGAGTCGGTCAAGATATCGCTTGACCGACTTTGAACACAGGGTCTTGAAAATAGCGTACAGCTCAGCAGTGTAAACACTAGTTATGGAGTGCAGATGGTACTGTAACTGCTGACGCGAGTTCAAGACAACGAACGGATACCCAACCCTGGTTCTGGATTTTGATCCGTCAGTAAAAATGACAGTATCCTCGAACCTAGGGACCAGTGTTCTTGTAACTCATGTTGATATTTGATAGGTAACGTAGTATCTTTATCAAACTTAGTTAATGTGAGATTCACAAGCGGACGCGGCAGCTCCCATGGTAGAACAGCACACAAAACGAAACTTGCCATTTCGGACATATTAAAATCAACGTCACTCAAAATGTTGAAAGTCCTCAGACCAAAAGGCATATTGGCTCTTGGTTTTCTGTCATAAATCTCTGTATGCCTATTTTGTAGAATAGGGTCAAACGCGGGATGATTTGGCTTGGCACTGAGCGCAGCCAAATATCGTAGTGATAGAATCTTACGACGATTTTGCAGTAACGGTTCCCCTGCTTCACACAACAGGCTTGGTATTGGGCTGGTGCGAAATGCACCTGTGGCTAATCTAACCCCAGTCTGATGTACAGTGTTAAGAACTCTTATCTCTTGGTGTTTAGCTGACCTATAAGCTAGACATCCATAGTCTAGCTTAGAGCGCACTAGAGAACGATATAAATGCAACATGACAGTGTGGTCTGCACCCCACGTCTTGTGACTGAGGACCCGCAACAAATTGAGCGACTTTTGGAATTTTTTCTTGACGGACAAAAAGTCTGCCCGCCAAGTTAGACGACTGTCAAAAACGAGACCCAGAAATCTGGCAGTATCGGTAAATGTGTTCCATTTAGCGTGAGTGTAGGATTGGGATGGACTGAAAAAGGGTTTTTTCTACAAAAATGGACACACAGTTTTGCTGGTCGAGTAATTGAAGCCATTTTCCGTTGCCCATGCATCGAGATGATTGATGGTCAGCCGTAGCTGACGTACAATTGTACTAGTCTTTTGTCCGGCGACAAAGATACCAATGTCGTCGACAAATATCGAACTTTGTACAGGTAATCGAATAAATGAAGCTGCACCGTTAATAGCAATCAAAAATAGCGTAACGCTCAGTATAGAGCCCTGTGAGACCTCATTGTCCAGTGCGAACATTTGTGACAGGGTATTTCCGATCCGCACCTTGAAGTGCCGGTTTGACATGAAAGCATTTAAAAAGAACATCAAGCGTCCCCAGGAATGCAGAGTACGGAGAATACCATATATCCATGCAGTGTCATAAACTTTCCCAATATAGAAAAACACAGCTACCAGGTGTTTGTTTTTAACGAAAGCATTCCTGATAGCTGTCTCTAATCTGACCAAATGATCTGTTGTTGAGCGGTGACGGCGAAAGCCGCACTGTGTTTTCGCAGAGACGCACCGCAAGAGTTCGCAGAGACAACTGGTCAGCGATATAGGTCTATAGCTAAAGGGCAAGTGTTTATCTTTCCCGACTTTGGGGATAGGAATTATATGCGATTCGTTCCACTTAGTCAGGCACTTGCCCTCAGTCAATATCCTATTATAGACATTCAAAAGCCTAGACCTTGATGATTCCGGAAGATTTCTGATCATACGATAACGTATCGCATCTGGACCAGGAGAGCTATCCTTGCACTTTGACAACGCGCTATCTAGCTCTTCACGATAGAAAAGCAGGTTGTATAACTCGTCATTTCTGGAGAAGAAATTAGGAGCTCAGGTGGATAACGTTCAGAGCTAGAATTGAACGCAAAATTAGATGCCAAAGTGCTAGCAATTTCGACCGCCGATTTACCGATAATCCAGCAATGGCTGTAGCTGTGTTTCGACCGTAGATTTTCCGGACCTTCTCCCAAACTTTGGCCACTGGAGTGGCAACTGTAACTGTGGACACATATTTGCGCCATGATTCGCGCTTCCTTTCTTTCACAATCCTCTTAACACGAGCTTTCACTCGCTGAAAGGCTATCATGTTTTCCTCTGTTGAACAACGACAGAATGTATCGAAGAGGTGTCTCCTTTTACGTAGCGCCAGGTCGCATTCCTAGTTCCACCAGGGAGCGGGCACTCGACGGGGATGAGTGGATGACAGAGGTATGCTGCTTTTTGCCGCGCTAGTGATGGAGTCCGTGAAGTGATTCACCTCTTCGTCTACAGTCAAGCTCGGAATATCCTCATGAGAGAATGATTCTAACCTAACCTAACCCACTGTGGCCAACGGGATTCGGCAACAATATTAAACAGAGGCTTTAAGAGGATTGGAAAGTGATCACTACCGCACAGGTCGTAATGCACATCCCAATTGAACAATGGAGCGA
This sequence comes from Liopterus haemorrhoidalis, assembly GCA_963971575.1. NCBI lineage: Eukaryota > Metazoa > Arthropoda > Insecta > Coleoptera > Dytiscidae > Liopterus > Liopterus haemorrhoidalis. Next base: position 91,139,731 of record OZ020611.1, read on the forward strand.
TGACTCCCGAAACGACGCTAAGATCTGTAGCACTAAATGTGCCCGTTGTTGCACAGAAGTGCGTGGGTCTGCCGTCGTTCAAAAATCTCAAATTCAAATCGTTCAACATATTCTCCAGGTGACGTCCCCGTCGATCGTTCCGCACCGATCCCCAACACACATTGTAGGCGTTAAAATCACCTAATAGTATGAAGGGTGGTGGGAGTTGATCGATGACATTCAAAACATCTCGGATGTCAGTTCGAACGCCAAGGGAGAAGTAGATGGAACAAATAATCAATGGAGGGGAAGCGCAACATGAACTGCTACGACCTACAACTCAGTGTCAATGTCTACAGGATCGTGGTACAAGGTATCAAGACTAACAAGAATTGCCATCCGTCACATGCTCTTACCCCCGTAAGGAAATCCGTGCGAAAGACGGCGTATCCTCGAGGAGAGAATGTATCGGTTTCCTTGAAATTTGTTTCCTGTAGACAGACCCATGATGGTGCAAACTCGTACATTAATTTTCGTAGCTCTTCATAGGGCTGATACAACCCTTACAGTTCCACTAAAATAGTTGACCATTCATATTTGTTTAGGGGAGTTACCTCGCAACCTAATGATCTTGAGGTGTTTTGGTGGACACATTGGACTCTCTTTTGGATGGTTTGGCTCTCACTGGTATCCATTGAGAGACAACAGTTCCCTTATCAGTCTCCGATACAGAAGTGGCTGATGAGGGTTCGGCATAAGCGACCATACTCTGGTCGCTTCTCGTTTTTGGAGAAGTTTGTGGAGACTTCTCCTTAGGTGGTGGGGAGAACTGAGATGGTGTGCGTTTTCCTTTTAATTGGGGGGATTTATTCAGACCCGGGCCTCCGGGTTGTGGGGTCTGAATTTTGGTCTCTGGAACCGATCCCAACAACTTTTCATTGCCAGATTGTTTGGTCGCAACTATACTTGATGCCGCTAAGGTCGGATGGGGCACTGTCTCCGTCTGAATCTGGATGCTTGCTGTTCCTTTTGCTGCTACCTGCGCAAAGGATTTCGCGAAAGTAACAGGTGCATTTTCCTTATATTTCCTCTTGGCGTCACAATATGGAATCTTGTCCTGCGTCTTGATCGCCTGAATGGCCTTTTCCTCCAAGTACGTTGGGCAGTGACGTGAGGTGGATGCATGCGCACCTTTGCAGTTCACGCAGTGTGCCGCGTTTGGACAGGTTTCAATTTCATGTTGATCCTGTCCGCAGTTGGTACAGATGGTCTGCTTACCACAACGACTTGCGGTATGTCCATAACGCTGACACTTGTAGCATCGAATCGGGTTGGGATAGTAGGGCCGAACGTATTAGATAGACGGAATTAATTTATTTTTATATCAACAAAATTGTCCACTGTACATTTTAAATTCAGGGCCTACTAGAATTTTTTTTTCGTATTGTGTTTTAAATGTATGTAATTTAAAAACCTATATATTTGGCTAATTGCCTAAGTATCAAAGACAATAAATGTGAAAAAAAAACTACCAATTATCTTAAAAATATACTAATAAATAAAGGTTAATTTAATATTATTTATGAAATTTATTTTATTAAAATTTGCAGTTTACTGTTTTAAAAAAACATATTTTTACTTGCAATTCTTATCAGCAAAACATTGATGTTAGCAATGAGGTTTTATGACGTATGGTTTATATGACGTCATTGGATGTTAGCAACACGCACAACTCCTCGGGGCATCTTCCCGCTCCCCGAATAAGAGGGTGTTGGCTTCACAATCAATCGCTCTCGTTCAGTCTCTATATTATACTACCTCATTGGTTAAACCTCACATACGTAAACACGCGCACACGACCACACGCACAAACACAGGCGCGCACGCGCATCTGGTAGTCAAGGACACTTTTGATTTTTTAAATGGAAACATATATACGAGTATATCGTATTCGGTATATCTGGCTAAGAATTGAAAAAAAAACAACATTTACTTAAACATTTATTTAATATCTTTTGCGGTTTACAAAAAATTGTATTCTCTATAACGACTTGGTTGTAAAGTATTTTTATTTACAAGTGTTTAAGTGCCTTTCACTCTGGTTTAAACACTTTCGCATCCTTACTCTTAAGCCATCTGTAGTTCGGAACATAACAAAAATAAAAATATTTCACTTTCAAATACTTTCAAGTAGGTACGACTCATTATAAGTCAAATTTGTAAGATTAATTTGACAAAAGCAGACTGGCGCTAATGTTGCTGACGTTACTTTAAATATCGTCTATTGACTCTTCTCTAAATTCTATATTCTAAGTATTCTAAAATGGGATCAAAGTTTTTAAGTTTCATACTTTTATTTTAAAAACAAATTTACTCATATTCTTAAAAAATGGTAATAAGGAAAAACAGGAAACTACTTATGTGTGAACCTGAAAAGGATAATAGCTGTAACATTGAAACAGTGGTCAAAAAGTGATTTTTTAAATTAAATATTTATTTTTATCATCTAAAAAATTTCCTTAGCGAAATAAGTTATATTTCATTTCTATGGATTAATTGGAACTAAACGGGAGTTTCATTTATTTAAGTTATCACGAAAACAGAGTTCGCCTAGGTTAATTCATATTTCATGATGACATTTATTATAAAAAATAAACTATATAATAAGTTTTAAAATTTTTAAAAAGACATAAAAAGAAATGAAACATTTGTATTCAGAATGACACAAAAACAAAAATTAATTAAAATGACATTGTATAATGACAATTCACCCTAACCTTCAAATTTTCAATGTAAGTATTATTTATATATTAAGTATTATTTATATATTAATCTTAGACAATATGGCCAAAAGCCCAATTCAATCGATAAAAGTTACTAGATTTCAAAATCTAGTTCCGCTAAAACGTATGGTATGGCCTATAGTTTTCACGATTTTCTCAAAACTCGATAAATTAGAAATAGATGATTTGTGAAATAAACGATTCAATTATATGTAATATATAGTTAATTATTGTATTGAACTTCTTTCTGCTGTAGTACTTACACCTAAATTATTGGTCTCTATTTAAGGATTCTGGAAAAGAGACACTACAGTGTGGAACTGTATTAAGTTGAGACACGTAGCTGTATCTTGAATGTGGTGTGGCTGCAGAACAGTCAGTTGCTGATTGATGACTAAAATAACAAATATAATCAAAATCATGTAAAATCACTGTAGCAGGGCAGATAAAATGTATAACAGTGAGACACAAGGAACAGAGAGACATTTTACCACAAGGATTTCTGATTTTGCATACAATTTATAAAATGTCTCAGAATGTCTTAATGTTAAATTGAAATGAATTAATTTTACACGAGAGTTTAGTCTAGACCAGTCTTTATCAACCTTTTCTGTCATGGGACCCCCTGTAAATATTGCCCCCTATATATATGGTGTATCAAGATAAAGTGAACACGATTTTTCTCGAAAAGGCGACGTGTGATCAAGTTGGGAAAAAATATGAACGGGAACGTTTGTTATATTGAGTATTTTTGGATAGAGCTTTTGAAAAGAAACAAATTTTACTTAAACATTTTTTTGTTATATTTTGGTAAGACGATAAAATAGATATTTTTATAAGACGATTATATTCCCTGTAACAACTTGAAAGTGAAGAATTTTTATTTACAAGTGTTCAAAGTGCCTTCCATTTTGATTTAAACAGTTTCGCATCGTTACACATTATGCATAATAAAAAAAATTATAATAAAAAATATTGCATTTTCAAGTCGTACCTACTTGAAAGAACAACTTGAAAGTACCTGAAGTACCTCCAACGCGAACCATTGTCATAGAAACTCATCAACTAACACACACTTTATTTCACCTTGAGATATTTTACTTATAGTCAGTTTCTTTGGTTTAAGCGGAATTAAATTTTCAAATCTAGTAATTTTTATCGATTGTATGAAGCTTTTGATCATTTTGTTTAGCAAAAACCCAATTTACACACTATAAAGTTAGCTAGTGACAACAAGAAAATTCAAATTCCATTTAGTTCCGCTTAAACGTTTGGAATAGCTTGTAGTTTAAATTAGTTGTCAAAATAAGATTAGGTATAACAATAAATAAAATATTTATTTTATTTATGTTATGAAAGGTATATTTTTATGAATATAAATGTAAGATAATTATAATTATGGATAAAATTTATATCTAGCAAGATTGAGCTCGTTTCTATTATATATTCATGTTTCGATCTTGCATGACTTCGCGGCCCCCCGACGATGCTTTCACGGCCCCCCAGTGGGCCGCGGCCCTCCGTTGAGAAACGGTGGTCTAGACCAGTGCTTCTTAAAGTGGTGAGCCGCGGCCCCCTAGGGGGCCGTGGTGTTCCCACAAGGGGGCCGCGAAGAGTCGTAAATATAACACTTAATTATTTTATTACTTAAAATGGATGAGTAGCTTTAACTTTAATGCTACATAAATATTATTCTTCATTATACATAGATTATTGAATGATCTGAGCGTAAAAAACTATATGTATGTATATATTTTAACTAATCTTGGTTCCAAAAACAAAAATTAGGGGGGCCGTGGGTTATTGATTTGAGTTGCAGGGGAGCCGCGACATCAAAAAGTTTAAGAAGGACTGGTCTAGACTACAGGACGAAGAAATGTTAGAGCCATCTATAGGTACGCATAATTAATTCATTGAAGTTAAAGGTATCTCTACAAAAATCAGGTAATAAGGAACAAAAATGAATAATAATTTTTAGAATACCATGTCTTCACACATCAGCGCGTTTTACAACCGGCAACGTAGCCAAGATTAGAAAGGATAGAGTTATTGACAAAACCCATTATAGTGTATGAAAGAGAACTATTTCATTAGCCCTGTATGGCATTCTGACGTTTGAACGAACTATAGCTTGTACTGTTGTAGGTAAATGGTCATAAGAGAAACTCTATCTGGCAGTATTATGTTGAACTAAGGCAGTGGTCTTCAAACTTTATCGACTCACGGAACCCTTACAATAGGGGATAGGCATGATTTTATTTTAATTTTTTATTATATTCCTCTTGTTGCATATAAACATAAAAAACAGTTTTGCATTTTTTTTTTTAATTTGAAGGCTTAAAAATATCATAAATGTAGGTAGCGCGCGAAAGGGACGTGTGACGTCATACCCCTTCTAAGTGACGCAGTAGACTACTAGCCTACCCAGTGTACTGCATACAGCCTACCCAGTGTACAGCGTGCAGCCTACATAGTCTGTTGTGAAATTATTTGCTTGTATAACTTTTATAGGTTATGTAAAGTTAGAGTTATTTTAATTAAAATAAAGTTTAGTTCTATAAAAAATAAAAACAATTTATACATGTTTACCGAATTAAATTTTATATTAAAGTATATAAAATATGGAAGATCCAGGCCCCAGTACTTCGTACACCAGTATAGTCGAAAATATTATTTAGTACTGATGTGCACAAATAGTTCAAATAGAAATCCAAAATAACAATTTATATCATTACCTGATGGCGAAAAACAACAGAAAAGGCGAAATTTGTTGTTGAAAGCAATGAGGCGAAATAAAACCGATATCTCAGAAAAAAGTAAACTTTATGTTGTGTGCATAAATGCATCAATGTTGGGTAAATTATCACTCTGAGCCCTAACAAAATCTTTATCTGCCATTTTATTAATAAATGCGTGAAAAATTGTTTAAAAACAAATACAAAACTCTCGAACAATACAATATACACACGTAAAGATTATGTCGTAGCTGTATCTGTGACGTCAAACCCCAGTCGTTTGACGTCATACTCAGTCGTATTTACTCGGCAACCTTCGCGCCTTGGTCGGCTTATTTTAAATTTACAATATTTTAATTAAAAAATTTGGCTATAATATTAATTAAAATGTGATTTTTGTTTTATTAGGTGACATAACTAACATTAACATATCAAAAAAATGTAGTTTTAAGGAAATATAAATTTTATGCGTATCCCCTATTATAAGTTTTTTCAGGGAACCCCATCCCAACCTTAGAAAAACATATCTTAAAATAATATTCAAAGTAGATCAATGTGTTATAGTTACTTTATGTAATGACAATTAAAGAAAAGTATTGTTATTTTTTATTAATAATTAATAAAATTTATGTAATTTACTCATTAGTAGCATCAACTCTGGCCTAAATTTAGATTTTAACGTCAAATCTGTTGATATGTCGATAAGTTGTTCCCTCTCCTTCATTTGCAAGGTTTCTGATTTATCATAGTACTCGAACGATATCCAGCCATACTTAGTTTCCTCTTCCGGGAAATATTCTCTTAAAGTTTTCTTTAGTTGAAAAAGTGCTCGATTATATCATTTTTAACACTTTCATCCAAATTCAATTAATTTCCCATTAGAAAACTGTTTAGTTTTGCAAAGCATTGCACGTCATTCTCTTTGACATATAATGACCACATGTTAAGTTTTAAAACCAATGCATTAATTTTTTCTTTAATTTTTATAATATGTACATTCACTCCTTGAAGGGGATATGTTTACTTCATTTAGAATGGAAAACATGTCTGCTAAATAGGACAAACATTGCAACCATATTTCATCACATAATTTTGGAGCATAGTCATAACTTTTTTCGTTTAAAAAAATTCTGACTTCATCTTTTAACTCAAAAAATCGGTTCCAAATTTTTATTCTCGATAACCATCTGACTTCAGAATGTAAAAGCAGGGTTCTATGGTTGCTGAATAATTCTTCGCATAATAAAGAAAATAATCTCGAATTGAATTCTCTGGATTTTATAAAATTTATCAGCTTCACAATATCATTTAAAACGTCCTTTGATGCATTCGATATTCGTTTTACCAGTGCGTAGCGATGAAGACAGCAATGAGAATGTTTAATATGTGGAGCAATTGTAATTTTTTTTTAGCGTGGCGAAAAATTTGTATTCAAGTGATACGGGCGTGGTTTATGTGTTATTTCCGATACGAATTTTTATTTTGACTCGCGGAATCCCCAGTAAAGTGCCGCGGAACCCCGGGGTTCCACGGAACACAGTTTGAAGACCACAGAACTAAGGTAATGAACAATGAATTGGTCATATTTCAAGTCATTAAGAAAACATACCTTATTATTAGTGAAAATAAAATATAAGAAAACACAAATCAAGATAAAAATATAATTAAATTCCTTTCAGATGTCAGATTACAATACTTCAAAAAGTTATTTAATAATGGTTGAAATAAAAAACATTGTAAATTTTCACTATTTTTATTAACTAACTGCTTACTAGTTTCGGCCATCGCCATTTTCAAAGCAATGAACATTAAATTATATCTTCAAAAAGTTGTTGGTGCCTATTAGTTTAGTTTCGATTTTGACATAAATATGTATATTTAAAAGAATTCTAAGCAAAAATATAATGGTAACTGATTTTTCATGTTATTAGCCTATACCTTGTTGATATTGACCTTTAGCAAAATAACGTAAAGCAATACATATTTGGAGTTCACTTGAAATATTTCCAACTTTTGAAGATACCGGTTTCATATCGTCATTTAAACTTTCAATTAATGATCTAATTATTTCTTTTGTAAATCTGTAGTTTTTTTACAATCTTCTTCACTTAACGATTCTAATAATTTTTTTCTTTTATTATAAAATTTTCGAACATTACGCAAATCTCCTATACACATGATTAAAATCAGTCAGTATAATGGACACAAATCTAAATTACAATTTACTATAGTTTGGTTTTTAAATCAGAGGAGCAATTCAAAAATGCCGCGCCAGAAATTTACGCTGTAAGTGGCTGCTGGTGAACCATTTTAACACACAGCAAATTTCACTACGGCAGCCATTACTTCAAATTGTCAACCTCAAAACTCTGTTAAACTGCCAGATATAGGCATTTCCTAAGTGGAATTAGATTTTTAACTTCCTTAAGTTGTTTCAGATGCAATTTATTTTTAAATTTAATTTTTGCGGCCATATTTTATATTTAGTTGGTAAATGCTTCTTAAAATGTTCTAATGTAAATTTACGTTTTGCATTTACTTCTCCGAATTAAAAAACAAACTACAGACAGTATTAAAGACTACTAGCAATAATTTTGTATTATGAACATCCATTTTTAATATCGTTTAAAATATTTGTTTTAATAGTGCTACTAATTTTTAGTAAATTATTATGCACGTGGCCCTTTATTTTCATTTGCACCTTGCAGATTAATACTTTTTTTAAATATCTGCAGTACGTCTAGATTCTCTTTCAGTACACTAGTGTGCCGCAGTACACAGTTTAGCAGACACTGCTGTAGATAGAAAGAAAGTAGATTTCATCAACTTAAACAAATAATTTACCTTGAATGAGAATATTTGCCAAGCAAAGAGCTGCTGAGGGATATTGTACCTACTGATTGAATAGAAGCCAAACTATCGGAAGATGCGTGTGCAATGGTAGATCGTATATCAACTTCTGAGCTATTTTTTATTTCACGTGGAGTAAGTTCGAGAAAATCGGATAGTCGATTACCATCTAAAACAACAAACAAAAAATTGCAGCAGGTAAGACAAAAATAATACTACTAAATACTAATAACACTGGTCAACAAACTTTTGTCAACAGACGTTGTGGCGCCCGCACCGTTCCGGTTCGAATGAGAAAGGTGCCGAACGTCGACAAGGTCAACGAAAAAATTCGTGTGACCCCCCGCACGTAACGGAGAAAAAAATGTACAGGAGGCGTAAGGTGACTGTAGACGCACCGAACGACCTCAGCCTAATAAGAGAGCAGGCTAAAAACAGGCGAGTTACTCCAGTGCAGATCACGAACCCAAAATAAAAGGAGACAGGTAGGTAGAGACGTACTTCAATCTGAGAGGTTGTTCTCAAAGACTTACACAAGTTGGAATGATCACTCTAGGAACATATAGGTTGAAACGGCGAGGCCCACTGTGTGATTAAGGAGGACTAAACGACAACTAATTCCTGCTCTTGAATCCATAAACAAACGAGGAACCGACGGACTGCACTTGAGTAACCCGAAAAATTATTATAAATAATTTTGATGACATGATAATCAAATGAATTTAATGTAGCCAGTCTCACTAGAAAATTTCAATAATGGGCATGGTAGATACAAATAAATTTGCAGAAATTAATGGATCACCCGGTAGTATTGTTGGTGAAGCTCAACTAAATTACTCAAAATGTTAGTTTCTCCCCGACACAACCAAATTACATTGGGGTGAGAAACTTATGACACAAAAAAATACTCCTCAATTGTATAATAAAATTATTAAGTACAGTGTATACAAAACTATTCACTAAAACTCGTACATGTGAGCGAATCAATAGTCTGTATATGACAAAGAAATTATTAATAATTAATTTTGAACAATTAAACTCAAAGAAACAAGAAATATGCTATAATGTACAAACTGTTGACTAGCTATGGCCAAACTGGCCTGCGTAACAAATAAATTAACCCCCAATTGCAAATACAACAATAAAATACAATTAATGGGCAGGTTAATTAAATGTAAAACAAATAAACAAAATTATCTTATAGAAAATAATAAGGAATACGCCACTGGTGTGGTTCAAAACACGCGGTGGGTAAAACAACTATAGTCTATCTCAGAAAGACTGATAGTAATAAATCTTTTTGTCAGGCAGTTACCAGTGGCGTACACATTTTAAACACGTTTAAATTGGTTTTGTATATATCTATATTACTATTTATCATTTTATTAAACGGGGTGCGTTTAATAAAATAATAAATAGTAGTGACCATATTTTTCTTCAAAATTTTAGGGTAAAATTTTTATGATCTATTGTGTTTAACCCTATTTCTTATTCCCATATAAGATGTGCGGCACACTCGGTTGTTTTTTAACAATATTTCGTTTCGAACTATTTATATTTTGTGTGCCGCTTCTGTGTGAAAAACAATAACTTTTTACAAATAATAAATTTTATTACTATCGCTCTTTCTGAGATAGACTATAGTCTCAGACGACTAGGAACACGAAAATAATAATAATGAATAATTATTGGCACAATGAAAGATAATAATGAAAAACTAAATTTGCAAACATCAAATGTTGAAATAAAAACAAACTAAAACCGGGCAAACTAAAAAGTGTAGCAAAAAGACACACACTTGTCCTTAGGGGTTGAAAGATTTTAAATAGCAAAAAAAAAAACTATCCCTTGTTCAAAACACGTGTTTTTGGAAACAAAGGAAGTTATAACATAAGTGAAAATTAATGTGAGTTTCTACTTACACGTTTATCTTATTTACAAATAAGATAAAAAAAACGGATACTTAGGTGACCGCTGGGGGTGTTGGTATTCCCTTGGGATTCTGAGGTCCAGGAAGAATCTGGAACTCGTCCGAAATTCCTCTGGTTTGCTGGCAGGTATCCAGATAATCGCAAGGATTATTAGAAGATCTGCAAATCTTCTGACTAGATTTGGCGCTAATGACCCACAACTTTCGATAGCAGAAACGTAAAAAACTCACAAAAACAAAACTTGGCATTGTACACTGACAAGTTTGCTGCAATAATATTTTGTATGCGGGACAAATCGCCGCATTAGTAGTGACTGACCGGTCCAAACAATTTGTAGGAAATGTTCGGTCTCAAATGAAATATAGAAATAATATACCAGGTGTTTGGAAAATAGCGCACAATATTTTCCACCCAGGTAATAATATTTTTGTTTGCGCTCCACGGACGCAACAGACATGATTTTAGATGGACTAGATAGATTTTTGATTGCTGATTTCAAATACGTTTTTAGCTATTTCGTAGCACATCTATATAAAAATCATCAGTGGAATAATATCCGCGGTGATCTAAAAGTCATTGGGATGTTGATGGACATTCATTCATATCCAAACCTTCGTAAGTGATACATGTGTCATAATTGTGCTCCATTATCATTTTAAACTTTACGTGGTTTTTTCAATTATAATAAATTAGTGATTTATATTAAATTGAAGAGAAAAAAATAATATACAGAGTGAATGTATTTTTATTGCTTAAATAATTCAATGAACACTTATTTGTTCTTAAATAACATTTAAACAACTGTTAAACTAAATTGAACAAGTTTGTGCCTCCTCAACGCGCCAACAGCGGTTTGTAGTGTGACGTCAGTTATCAGTGTTACCAGCGGCGTGCCCTTCATTATTTCCAGTTTCGCAGTGTAATCAATGTAATGGCTCCTCCAAGCTCCTCAAGGGCTTCAAAGACTTGTATTACATGTAAAGGGAAAATTATAAATAAATTTCCTGGTCTACAATGCTGCGGTCCTTGTAAATCCTATTACCACGGATCTTGTGCTGGGCTTCCTGTTGGTGATCTAAAAATCTTGACTGCCGAAGGTATGAAGTGGGAATGCGCCGAGTGTCGTCCGCTCCAATCCAACGTTTCAATAATTGCTGATGATGATGATAGTGACCAAGCAAGTATTCAAACTCAGTTCACCTCTATTTTACAAATAGTGTCTAATATTCAGTCTGACTTTAAAACTTTAACTGAAAAGCTATCTACCATTGAAGTCTCTTTAAATTTTTATGGGGAAAAGATAGCAGATCTCGAAAAAACTGTCAGTATTATAAAAAAAGATTGTTCAAAAATTCATGAGCTGGACGAAGAAAACAAAACTCTTAAATCTGCTGTACACAAACTCAATCTGCGTGTAAATAATCTTGAACAAAGATCCCGCCTCGACAATTTGGAAATCCAGGGTGTTCCGGAATTTAAAAATGAAAATGTCTACGATACTCTCTCCAATGTCTTTGCGGGACTCAATTGCTCGGTCCAGAGTGAGGACATCAGCATCGCACATCGAGTACAGCACGTGGTCAACAATAACAACCGCCCCAAAAATATCGTGGTCAAATTTACTTCAAGACGCAAGAAATATGAAGTATTGTCGGCAGCAAAGATACAGCGTCGTACAGGGGACAACAAGAACTTGCCAGGTATCTCGATACCAAATTTTCAAAATAATATCTTTATTAATGAACATTTGACCAATCAAAATAAACTTCTATTTAAACAAACTCGCGATCTCGCTCGAACTAAGAATTATAAGTTTGTATGGATCAATAACTGCTGTATTTATGTCAGAAAAAACGAACGGTCACCTGTTATAGTCATCACTAATGAACTGGATACCAATAAGTTATAGTTTGGTGTAACTTTGTTGGTTGGGACCTCTCTAAGACATTATAACAATTAATTATTATTTTTTATGGATCTGTGCATTTATTATCAAAATGTTCATGGTCTAAGAACCAAATGTCATGATTTTTATCTAAATTGTTTAAATAGTAATTATGATATCTTATGTCTTACCGAATCTTGGCTAAACTCTAGTGTTTTTGATAAAGAATTGTTTCCGGAAAGTTACAGGGTATACAGAAGTGACAGAAATTCTTTTACTTCAAAAAAATCCGATGGTGGTGGTGTCATTATCGCTATAAATAATAACATACCCTCTTTTGTGAATACAGCCTGGCTTTCTCCTAATGTCGAAGCTATGTGGGTTACAATTAAAGTTCCTACTTTTAAACTCCATATTTGTTGCGTTTACTTGCCACCCAATGACGATAATGCACTTTGTAATTTTTTGAACCATTTATGTGATATACTGTGTCACATCGAAAATGATCCTATTTTGATTTGTGGAGATTTCAATATCCCCCAAATAACTTGGAAGCTCAGTAACCAAAAGTTTTTGACTCCGTCTTATGTTAATAATTTTAGATCGAATATATTGTGCGATACTATTTCTTTTTGCGATTTGGCACAGTATAATTCAATAACTAATGCTAATTGTAAAATTCTTGATTTAATACTCCATAATAAACTTTGTAACATAAAAGTCGAACGAAATGATTTTCCTCTCATAAATATTGATCATCATCATCCCCCTCTTGCAGTAACATTAAAATCATTTTTCAAACTCACTAATTTAAATACAAATATATCCTTTAAATGTTATAACTTCACCAATGCAAATTTTGATTCTATTACATTGGATCTAATATCTATAGATTGGGAAAATCAGTTCGTAAATTTGAACGTCGATCAAATGACGGAGACGTTTTATAGTAAGCTCAATGAAATTTTGGGTCTACATGTTCCGTTAAAACCAAAATTTTATAATAAATTTCCACTCTGGTACGCTCTCTCCACAATTAAGGTAATTAAGGAAAAACATAAATATCATAAAAAATGGAAAATTTACAAGAATTACAATGATTACATAACTTTCAGCATTCTTAGAAGTAGATGCAAATTCTTAATTGAATCTGATTATAAAAATTATTTGAAATCTCTTGAAATAAACTTACAAAATGACCCCAAACAAATTTGGAAATTTTCTAAAATGAAAAGAGGCCCATCATCTAACATTCCTAATATAATGAACTTCAATAATACTTCAGCAACCACAGGGCATGATATAGTCAATATGTTCGCCGCTTATTTTGAATCTGTTTTCGAACCCGATAACGATCCCTCTTATAATATTTCCTCTTTTGCAGATAATTTGTCTTTGGCCACAGACTTGATAGTTGAGGGTGATATATTTCAACGCCTCTTATCCTTAGATATAAATAAGGGAGCTGGACCTGATGGTATTCCAGCAATATTACTTAAAAATTGCGCTTCAGGTTTTGTTGTGCCCCTATCCAAAATTTTTATAAAATCTGTAAGTAGTGGTATATTCCCAAATTTGTGGAAAAAATCTTTGATATTCCCAATTTTTAAATCAGGGGATAGACATAATATTAAAAATTATAGACCAGTTTCAATTCTATCAATCATCCCTAAGCTTTTTGAAAAAATCATATACGATCACTTGTTTAATTCGTTGAAAAATGTCATTATTCCGGAACAACACGGATTTTTTAAGGGTCGCTCAGTCGAATCCAACCTTCTAGCCTACTCGAATTTTATTTTTCAGGCAATGGACTCTCGTCTTCAGGTGGACTCCGTGTACACCGACTTCAGCAAAGCTTTTGATAAGCTAAATCATAATATTCTTCTTTCAAAGTTGGCACAAGTCGGCGTACATGGAGATCTGTTGAGATGGGTGTGCTCTTACATAAAGAATAGATCTCAGGCTGTTGCTCTAAATGGATTTATTTCTAAATATTTTTATACCACGTCCGGTGTTCCGCAAGGGTCGCACCTTGGACCATTACTTTTTATTGTTTTTATTAATGATATAAACGAATGTTTTCATCACTCAAATTTTCTCTTATACGCCGACGATTTAAAAATATTTAGAACAATATCTTCTTTAACGGATTGTGTCATAATGCAACAGGAACTGTTTAACTTACATACTTACTGCGTTAATAATAAACTTCATCTCAACTATGAAAAATGTTATCAAATAACATTTTCCAAAAATATTAACTTAATCCAGAATCACTATAACATCGATACCAACTTGCTAAAGGAAGTATCTGTTATAAAAGACTTGGGAATGTATTTTGATCAAAAATTTCTATTCAATGTACATATTGATCATGTGTGTAAGAAAGCGTACCAGAATCTAGGATTTATATTTAGAACATGCAAAATATTTAAAAATCACCATACATTTATAACACTTTATAACGCCTTTGTCTTATGCCATTTAAATTATTGTTCCGTTATATGGAATCCCAGATATAATGTATATGATCGTCGCTTAGAATCAATTCAAAAGAAATTTCTGAATTATTTGAGTTATCGCTTCCCAATATCACATGTTTCATACTTATCAAGATGTTATTATTTCAAAATGATTACCTTGCATTGCAGACGCATGAACAATGATGTAATTTTTCTTACTAAAATTATTAAAAACTTAATTGATTCACCGTATCTCCTTATGAATATAAATTTAAATATACCACTTCGCAACTTAAGAAATAAATACCTTTTTAGACAACCTTTTGCTAGGAGTAACTATGCCCAAAACGCCCCCTTAAACCGATTAGTTTCTACATTTAATAATATATTATTGGAGGCAGATCCGTTTCATTTGAGTTTAAACACTATAAAACGTCGCCTTCATACATTTAGTGTTCAAAGCACTATTAATGAAAATTAATTCATTCTTCTGTATATATATTTGTTTTTTTTTTTATTTATCAACTATCCAATTACCGTCTTAATGGCTTAATTTGTTAAATATTAAGTTACTATATTGTAATGTATAGCAATCGAAGTTGTAGTTTTTAGGTTCGTCCTGTGTACAACTCAATTACATAAATAAATAAATAAATAAATAGACATGCAAGCAGGGTTCACAAAATTCTGTTGTTTCCTATATTTATGAGACAGCCGTGCTATTACGGATAGTGATCAGTAATGACGTCAAACGTTATTGGAAAGAAGTAAATATGTCAGGAAAGAACGGTGTACAATATATTCTTTTGGTTAATCCGCAAAAGAAATTCTTGCCACCTCTCCATATTAAGCTTGTCTTAATGAAGAACTTTGTGAAAGTAATGGGAAAAGCCAATTCTGCAGGATTTCAGTACTTTGCAAATAAATTTCCAAAGATCAGTGCAGCAAAATTGAAGGAAGGAATCTTTGTTGGTCCCTAAATTCGGGAAGTCTTGCAACGCACAAACTTCAAAAGTTCTTTTAAAGTTGAAGAAAAAGAAGCTTGGGAGGCCTTCACATTGATTTGTGAAAACTTTCTGGGCAACCACAAGTCTTCCATGTATGAGGCTGGCGTGTTTGCTCAATGCGTTTCAAAAAATTGTATGCCGTATGTCTTTAAAATTGG
Organism: Liopterus haemorrhoidalis; assembly: GCA_963971575.1. Lineage (NCBI taxonomy): Eukaryota > Metazoa > Arthropoda > Insecta > Coleoptera > Dytiscidae > Liopterus > Liopterus haemorrhoidalis. Next base: position 91,155,524 of record OZ020611.1, read on the forward strand.
ATTGTTCACAATCGCACCTCATTTTTTTTTCCTGAAAATTTTGGAGTAGTGAGTGATGAGCAAGGTAAACGATTTCATCAAGACATTCAACTGATGGAAAAACGCTACCAAGATTTTTGGAATGAAAGCATGATAGGAGTCCGATACAGCATCTATGTGGTATCAGGACACTTACCCCCGGGACACTAACCCCCGGGACATTAACCCCCCGTCAATAACCCCCGGGACATTAACCCCCCGTACCAATAACCCCCCGACCATTAACCCCCTGGCAATTGATTAATATTTTAAATGTTTATTTTTATTTAAAATTTGAACATTTGAAATTAGAACAAAACTGAACAAATGTAATCGTACATATATAATTAGCTAACATGTGTTAGTGATCTGGGTAACACTGTGACGTCATTTTTCCTAAGGTTCTCGTGATTGGCTAACTCGGGACTATTCAGGTCTCTTGATTGACAAGTATTTTACAGATTTGTTCTCTAAGAATCTACGAATATAATTACATATAGAAATGTGTAGGATTTCGTAGGCATAAACAAGAAACTCTAGATACTTATATATCCTTTGACTGATATGAACAATATTTTGCAGTTTTATTCTCTAACAATCTACCAATATAATTACATACAGAAATGTCTAGGGTTTCGTAGGAATATCTTAGGTTAGATTAGGTTAGTAAGGGTTTGGTTAGAAGCCGAGCGAAAAGAGCTACCCATCTTCTATTTTAATGTCAAAACACTATCTTATGTTAGGTTAGTTTAGTAAGAGTTTGGTTAGAAAAAGCCGAGCGAAGCGAGCTGCTCATTTTCTAGTTTAATGTCAAAACACTATCTTAGGTTAGGTCAGGTTAGTAAGGGTTTGGTTAGAAGAAGCCGAGCGAAGCGAGCTACCTATCCTAAATTTTCAAATTTTAAATAAAAATAAACATTTAAAAATATAAATCAATTGCCATTGAATTTTTTATGACCTAGAAACTTCAAAAAATAACTTGAAAATGGCAACTAAAAAATTACAAATAGCACGTATGGCTCAAAATAAAGCACATTTTTCAATAAAAAAAAGTCCCACTGTGAACCCCCACATTGGAAATATAATTGGGCACATATTATTACTTCAGTTAACCCACATTCACACAAAAAAAAATAACTAAAACGCTACAGGCATTTTTGAGAAAATTTTATTTTTCTAGTTTGGTCTTCATATGACCTCTATATGAACATCAACTTTAAGGCCTATTATAATTAAAAAAATACATCTAGATATTCACAAAAAAACTTTAAATGACAGATCAATCAAATCCGTCGATTAGTTTAGGCCCTAGGCTTGGCGAAACAATTACACTTCAAACCGACAGACATTTTTCCAAAAACATGTTTTTCGGGTTCCCAGGTATGTGAAACGTGAAGAAACATCAAAATCCGGGGGGGGGGGTCAAAATCTGACTCATCACTGTACCCTACTCTCTATACATACGAGGAAGTAAAAATTATTCTAATATTATATTAATAATTTCAAATGTTCAAATTTTAAATAAAAATAAATATTTAAAATATTAATCAATTGCCAGGGGGTTAATGGTCGGGGGGTTATTGGTACGGGGGGTTAATGTCCCGGGGGTTACTGTCCCGGGGGTAAGTGTCCTAGAATCCATCTATGTATCGTGACGAGCCAGACAAAGTGTACAAAAGAAAATCGTAAAATTGATGTAATTCACAAAATTTGATTAAATCCATGATAAATGTTCATAATATATGTTAAAACAACATATATAAACACTTTAGTATGATTCTGTTCCCTGCACATCTGTGAAATATATATAACATTTATCAAACCCAAAGGATGGTCTTATTTCATAAATCTGACATAATACAACAAAAATGAATACATATTTGGAATCAACATGAAACATTGATCTAGAAAAATGTGCTCATTTGTTTATGATGAGGAAAAAAACTTTCAGTTTGTTGAACTGTGTAATAATATGCTCAGAGAAATATAAAATTTGTACTACATGCCTAAGGTGACCTTACGTCCCGAATTGGCCGGAACAGTCCCGAATTTCCACCTTGTGTCCCGATTTTTTTCAGAGGCAATATTTGTCCCGAATTGTCCCGAGTTTTAGAAAAGGTACTTATTTACAATATTTATTTTTAATATATTTCAATTAAAATTATTTTTACAAAACATGAACAGCTTTTGGACAAGTGACGAAACTCAACTTGATGTGGACATATTAAAAGCAATATTACTGATTAAAGTAAATTATGAAGTAAACTGTGCGGATTTTTATAAAATGCTTCAAAGGTAAAAAAGACCTACTCAAAAAAATCCATAGTTCGGAAAAATATAAAAAGTTTTCTACTAAGCAATTTTAATGAATAATTTTTTAATTCACTTAAAAAAATAGTGTGATTTTTAATAATATAAGTTAAGTATCTGTGATTGGAAATTTTTATTTAATATAAATTATAATTATTTATTGTAAATAAATTGTATTAAAAAAAATCATTAAACAAGTATATTTGAATAAACCAACCCCCATCCCTGGTCTATGAGCTCCCGTCCCGAATTTTGAACTAAAAAATATGGTCACCTTATACATGCCATACTTTGTTCGCTTAGCTGCCATGTAGTCTGCTGATTTTGCAAATATATCAGACAGGTGCGCATACAGAAAATTGGTCTGTGGGGGCATTTTGAAAAAATATTCGTAAAATAATACAAATCTATTAGTGTTTTTTACGATGAAGACGGCTTATATATTAATTAAATTTTTCTTAAAATTAAATTTTATTAATAAAAAAGGTTATTTTTATTTTCAATTGCTTAGTTTTTATTAAATAAGCATATTATTTTTCCATTCCTTTGTGGAATCCGGACCTGAGGACCACCGGCTTGTGCGCCTATCTAATATCAGACCATTCTTGGAACTGGAATTTATTTAACACAACTCTACACAGATTTTGTGCCTGGGATAAAGTGTGTGATTATTATAGGGGAAAAATTTTAAGATCGTAGCGCCACGCGGATTTTTTTGAAACCATTCTAAATCAGATACCACTTGACATTTACTAGTAAATAATAGCGAAAAGTGTATCAAAAAACGACAGTGATATAACTTGTAAACATCTAAAATACTACATTTTGTGATCTGGTTTTAAGTTATGGCGGTTTTCCATTGTCGATTATTTTAACTATATTGGGGGAAATAATAATTCCCGTGTTGTTTACCAAGGGGTAGAAATCTACAATGCTGGGCATATAATATTGTGTGGAGTCACTGAAAAAAACAGAGAGTTCATAAAGATTTGTGCATTATGCCTACAAACTTGTGCATTACAAACCCACACACAATAACAGGAATTTTCAAGATATGCGATAATAAATACAAAATTGAAAATATTTTTTGTAGTCATTATCATTAAAATGTAATGAGCAAACTTTGATATAAGGGCTCACTTTTTTTTCCAATTTTAAAATTGTTTATCTAAACATCGCGTCGATTCCTAACCTCTTGCTTTCCCAATTTTGTTTCGAACCGTACGGTGTCTGATATTAGTGGAAACAAATGAAACGATATTTCCGGGTTTCTTCTTTTCAATGAATTGCACATAGGCACACAACAATATGTACAGTCTGTTTCAAACGCTTAGGCGGAACTAAATGGGAATTTCGTTCTTTTAGGTTGTCACGACAAGGGACCTTTCTTGGGTTATTTCATTTTTCATGTTGGAATGTCAAAATTTAACATTACAACAATGAAACCATGGAAACGAATGACCTATGTCAAAATTAAATTATTTTTTTATATATTTTAATGACAAAAAAATAAATAAATGGGAAATTTGTATTAAGAATTACACAAAAAATCAAAATATAAAGAAAATGATATTAACCTTAACCAAAAAATGTTTATTGTAAGTATGATTTACAAAGCTTAAACAAAACGGCCGAAAAGCACGATTTAAGCGATGAAAGTAACTAAATTGCAAAATCTAGTTCCGCCTAAGCGTTTGAAACAGACTGTATTATACATTTTTCAATGATTATAATAAAACTTTAAAAACAAACTTCATACAAAACCAATACACAAAACGAAATGTTATCTGATGTACACAAGTTCATGAAACGCTCACCAGATGGTAGGGTGCTTAGCTGCAAATCCCTATAGGTCTAGTGATACTAAAATGAGAAAAAATATATTTTACTAAAAAAGTTTGCTTTTGCAGCTAGGAGAGTAGCATTTAAAATGTTAGGAAAGTGTATGACTTCGTTTGCTCAGATGATAAAAAATTGAAACAAATATTGCTGTATAATATTATAATCCAGGGCTGTGCCTGACTGGCGTTCATGGCGTGCGCCGCACGCATGCGGCCGAATTAAAAGGCGGCCTGACGGCCAGAAAAACTAAAAAATTAAAAAATAAATCGAAAAATGTTCCGAAAATTAATAACGAAAAGCCTAAAAAATATATTGTCATTGTTATCTCTATCTACCTTGAAATATAATATTTACATTATAATATTGCCAATATAAACAAATACTAGCAAATAACAATGTTAAAATAATATATAATCAAAGTAAAATGTCAAATAGTTCAGTGTTGTTGTCAATTGTCATCTTTGTTCTATCTAGTGCCTCTATGAGCGTACTAAAAATTGTTTAGCTGTGTGAGTTTGGGTCGATTCTACGCCTATCAGAATCAAGTGCAAATTCATCTTTCACGTGTGTTCAGTGTTCGCAGCCTATACAGTTTACAGTACAGTTTACAGCTGAACTATACTTTGGTACATTTTACATTGGTTTTGGTTCTTCTATTCAACAAAGGTTGAAAAAGGTAATGAACTATAAAGTTTTTTATATTCAATTGTATTATAATATTCATATTATGATTTAAGTTAAAACTATGAGTAGAATGAGGTTATTATTATTTAGTTACTAGATTATTGCTCCTAGGAGTGTAAAATAGGCTATTATATGTTTATTGAATATAATTAATAGTATGGTACATGGAACTCTGCGATACCCCGCAAAAATGATTTATTTTTTTGGTTAATTCATATTATTATACAATTGAATATAAAATTATATATGTCATACGGAGTAGAAAACCCATTAATAATAATAATAATAATGGCTTTCCCCTCCTTATAACATAATATACTATTAATTTTAATATAAATCCTTATTGATATTTTTAAACATTTTAGTAAAAGGTCTAAGAATGTCTGAAAGAAAAACGAAAAGATTGTCTGGAGCACAGTATAAAAGAAAGCGAGAAGAAAAACAAAATGAAGCTATAAAAATCTTTGGTTCACTAACAAAATTTTTGGAAAAACCATCAGAAATGCGAAATGCTTGCAGTAGTCAAGCAAATCCAAGTAGTGAATTTTTTTCCGATAAAAATGAAAATGAATTATCTGCCAAAAATACAAATGCTAATGACAATATTAGTAGTAATGATGAAATAGGAGATATTGCAGTTACAAATATCGACGATATCACTGAAATTGATGAAACATATTCTGCTATGTGTATGGAACTAAATGATCCAGCTTGCTGGCCTTTAACACTTACCAATAAAATGCTGGATATTATAATCGAAAAAGGCCCTATTCAAAATATACAATCTACATATTCAGAAAATGAATCAGGAAGATCATTTTCAAAGGTTTATTTCTATAGAAAAATGCCAAATGGTGAAAAATTTAATCGTGAGTGGTTAATCTATTCTCTGAAAAATGATGACATATTTTGCTTCTGTTGTAAATTATTTAGCAAACAAGAAATAAACTTAGTTAATGAAGGCTTCAACGATTGGCAACACATATCTGACAACTTATCTGGTCACGAAAAAACATCGCTGCACATCGAAAACAGCACCTGTTGGAAAAAATTGGAATTAAATTTAAAAAGAAAAATTACAATTGATAAGAATATGCAACGGTATTATGACGCCGAGAAAAACGATGGTGTCAAATTGTCAGGCGCATGATATCTGTGGTACAACTTCTAGCAGGACAGTGTTTAGCTTTTAGAGGTTCTTTCAGCAAATTGTACGAAAAAAATAATGGAAACTTTCTGAAAGCAATTGAAATGATAGGAAAATTTGATGATATAATGGCAGACCACATAAAATGCGTACAAGAAACAATCGTTTTAAAGAACCACATGCCACATTACCTGGGATATCGCTTTCAAAATGAAATAATCACTATCCTTGCAACCCAAATTCAAAAATATATATTAACATCAATAAATAAAATATTTTTCAGTCATTTTGGACTGTACGCCGGACACTGGACATGTCGAGCAAATTACAATGATTTTCAGGTATGTACATATTAAAAATGATGAAGTTGAAGTAAGAGAAAATTTCATTGGTTTTTATCAAGCTGTGAAAAGTACTGGAGAATCTTTTTATGACTTCTTAATTCAAAAGTTAATCTATCTTGAATTAAATATTAACTTTATGAGGGGTCAGGGATACGATAATGGGTCTAATATGTCCGGAAAATATATTGGATTGCAAAAACGAATTTTGGACAATTATCCACGAGCTTTGTTTATGCCATGCAACGCGCATACATTAAATTTGGCCATTAATGATACAGCTAAAGTTTCGTTTTCAACGGTGGATTTTTTCAGTAATGTATCAGCAATATACAATTTTTTCAGTGGATCACCCTTAAGATGGCAAGTTTTAAAGAAAAATGTAAAATCTTTAACATTGAAACAAATTAGTGAAACTCGATGGAAAGCAAGAATTAAAGCGATTAGACCACTGCGATATGAATTATGTGAAATTTATGACAGCCTTATAGAAATAGCTGAGGAATGTTCAATGTCAACAGTTCGACATGAAGCTGAATGTTTGGCAATGAAAATTAAATCTCATAAATTTATTTGTTCAATAATAATATGGTACGAAATCTTGGAAAAGGTAGATGTTATTAGCAAAATGATGTTTCGCTAAATGTTTCACGAAAAAAGTTATTTCGATCTCCATAATAAATTTAAAGATGGTGAATCCTGTGATATCAGTGGCGTAGAATTATATGAAGAGTTAATTTCTTTGAAAATTATCATAAAAGACAGAAAGCAGCCCGAAGAACTCATAAAGTTTTTATACAAATACAACTTGGAGACTTCTTTCCCAAATGTCGCCACAAGTTTAAAACTTTTACAGACAGTTCCAGTATCTGTTGCATCTAGAGAGCGAAGTTTTTCAAAATTAAAAATAATTAAAAATCACCTGAGAACTTCAATGACTCAAGAACGTCTCAGTAATATATCAATTATTGCTATTGAAAGTGAAATTGCTGATTCCTTAAATATTCAAGAAGCAATTGAAGAATTTGCCTATAAAAATCGCGTAGAGTAAATTTTTGATTGTAATATGTACATGTACATTAGATATATATGTATAATATGTATAAGTATAATAATTAACGTTAAAAATGAAATTTTGATTTTTTCTTTGATGTTATCTCGAAGGGCGGCCATACATACAAGCACGCAGGTGGCCATATACTCAGGCACGGGCCTGTTATAATCAACTTTAATTATTAAAATTTAGTTAAAAAAAAGTTTAAAAATGAAGATTTTTACATTTCTTATTGTGTTCAAAGGAAATTTCTCTGACTAAACACCAAATATAGTTTCCCATCATATTTTCATTATATTGGCCTTGATACCGACGTTCAAATTCCATAACGTCTTGATGGAAACGTTCTCCTTGTTCCTCTGAATATGCTCCCATGTTATCTTTGAATTTATCTAAATGAGCGTGCCACAGGTGATCTTTGAGAAACATCCAGCAACCCATGGCTTTAAAGTTATTTAGCACACTAGAAACTAGCTCTTGATAGTTTTCTGCTCTGTATTCCCCAGAAAACCGTGGACTACTGCTTTAAAGTTTTGGAAATTCTTCGCTGTCCAATTTTTTTTTAATCTGTGGGCCAATAAGCATTCCTGTCACCAACGATTTCACAAATTGTTTCATCGGCCCTAACTTAATGTGTAGTGGTGACATCAGCATATTTGTAGGCTCAACTATGGGCTCCTTTTTAACATTTTGCCTCCCCACCTGAAATTCTGTTCTTTCCGGCCAAGTTTGTCGATTGTAGTGCGTGGCATCAGCTCTGTTATCCCATAAACAAAGGTAGCATGGATATTTTGTATAGCCATCTTGCAATCCCATAAGTAATCCCACCATTTTAAAATCTGTAAGTTGCCAGTTATATTCCTTGTACTTTAGGGCTTCTGGTAGAATTTTAACACTGTCGTAATTTTCCTTGAGATGTACGGAATGAGCAACCGAAAAAGATGGAAATTTATTACCATTATGAAGTAAAACAGCTTTTAAGCTTTTTGTGGAACTATTGATAAACAAGCGCCATTCGCTGGAAATGCAAGGTATTCCAATTGCTTCAAATAAACCATTTACGTTATTACAAAAGCAAAGTCCATCTTCTTTAGTAAAAAAAAGTAGAAAACAGATCATGACACATTCTTTGATCAGTTATTTTGACATTTTTATAGAGCAAATCACACTGTCTCAGTCGAGAACCCGAAATCTCTGCTTTACTTTTGATTATAAATTCTTCATCAAATACTGAATTTGAACTTTCAGATGAACTTGTTTGAGTATTTGGTTCTTCAGTACCAAATAAATACCCGCCACCCCCGCTTTGTCGCTACAAATCATTGTAGATAGTTTACTGCTACTGTCAAGAATACAAAAGCAAACTTTGACGAAAGTGTTTACATTTTTTTTATTGTTTTTATGCATGACAAATAAAAAAATGACGGACAAAACTCAGGCACAATTTATTTTTTTATTTTTTGTTGAGTATTGATAATTTATTTGGTTTTGACATTGATAAAAAATCATCAGTGTGAATTAGAAAGTAAATTTCAGTATAGGCAAATGGTCATAAGAGAGACTTTAGTCTGGTAGTATTATGTTAAACTAAGCTAATAGACAATGATAGCTTTCAAGACATTGAGATGACAACTATTAATAGTGAAAATAAAATAGAACACAATACAAATCAGGACATAAAAATATAATTATATTCCATCTAGATGTCAGGTTACAATACTTCAAAAAATTGTTGATGTCTATCAGATTGGTGTCGATTGTGCCACCTTGACGCTACAATCTTAAAAAGGGTCACCTATAAGGCCCAAAAAAGTCATTTAATTACAAACATTATCAGTGAAGTCAAACGGTGGTTTCTTGAATAAAACAGAGTTTAGTTCAAAAGATTTTTATAACCTAATTACTTAGTTTTTAGGTTCACAATATTTTACATTGGTTCTTTTAGCCGTACCGTGGTTTTTAAGATGGACATGATCAAAGAGCAGCGTGTCAGTGTAAAACACTTTTGATAACTGCTTTTTGTGAAGAAGTTCCGGATCGAACTGCGAACAATTTAAAGTGGTTCGGGACAAATATTATTCAGTTTCAATTTATAAAATTCACATTGAGTGGATACCAACAAGTGAACAATAAATAATTATTTTCTCTTGAAGTTCTGAAGCATTCCGGGAGTCAATGAGAAAAAGTCCTAATTACTGGAAAAATAGATCATGGATCGCGACAAGGCAGCAGCTCAGATTTCCTTTGAAGCCATCAATAGCTCCTGAATTATCTTGAAATGCAAGATTACCATTAGCAAACGCATTCACGAAACAAGGTAAGGAAATCAAAAAATATGATAATAATAGCAAAATGGAATTCAGTTATTACCTGTTATATACCTGTATTATATATTCAAACACAAGGCCGCTAGTTCAGGTAGAGTTAACGAGATAACAGGAGATTCCATACAAATATTTACACATTATGTAAAGCAGCAGCTTTTTATTTGCGCATTATATATTTGACTCAATTTTGACCCGCCTGGGGAAAAGGTTCGCCATCGCTGTTCTATACCCTGTAAAGAAATGGGAGGACCGGGGGTCTCTCAGTAATAAATTTTTAGGAATTACAAAATAAAATCATTTTTAAAGTACTTTTGTGCAAAGTGCGAAAAAATATTAGTTTTAATTTGTAGCTATACTTGATAAAGGCGAAGAGTTCAACACGAAAGGACTCTATATATTACGATTAATAAATAAATATTTATTAATACATTAAATATATGATATTGTAGTTTACTGTGCCACCTTAAATAAAATAATTTATTTTTATGTTAGGAACACTCAGGGCCGCCGCGGCGCGTGTTTAGCATATGCGCCGTTCACGGGCGGATCCTCAAGGGAGCGATATTTTGTACCCATTGTGATTTTTTGGAATGAATTTTGAATTATTTTCATAACATGCCTCGCCGAGCCATCCATAATCCCAGGCCCTCAGGCTAAAGCCCTGTCAGCCTTTCTAGAGTTAATGGTATCTTTACATTATTTGGACAATGAAATATTCCTGGTTAAGGGGAGGTCAAACGTTATACTTTTCAGTCCCTTATGCAAAACTAACAAACTGAAACAAAATTTGTATCAATCTATACATCAAATTTTGCAGCCAATTCTATCTAATAGTATATGTACTTTATAGTAAAAAAAAAAAAAAACTGTAAATATACAAATTACATTATTGACTACTGCAAAAATCACTGACAGTTATTGTACTAGGCGCTGTTTCATTGAAAATTTTATGTATAATGTTTTATTAATTTTATTTCAGATTATTTTATATGACAAACATATATTTTGTGGGATTAGACCTACGGTTAACTTAGTAATTAACTTACCAAAATCTGACAATTTTTGAAAGCGTTTATTTTCATTATTAACCACTGGAACAGTTAATAATGTTTTCTTAGCTGCTTCTTCAAAACCGCCTTCATCAGGTTCATCATTTGTATTGTTAGCAAGAGTGTGTTTGTAAATAATGTTGCGCCATATTATAAAAGTAATTAGTAAAATAATAAGTAGCACACAAAGCAGACCAAAGAGGCAGTATATAATAACATCAGCTGCCGATGTGCATATATTATTTGAACACACATCGGTAATATTTCTCATAATCTTCACATGTAATATTCGATTTTGGGTTCCAGCTGGATTAGTCGCTGAACACCTGAAACAATAAACGTGTATTTTAAAATTTTCAACTGAAGAATCTGAAGATTCTCTTCGCGGTGAAACACGATGTAATAAAGAAATATAACAAATACACGATTAGTCCGAAATATCGGGTATTATTAAATTTTGATTTGATATTACTTTTAATCAAGGGCGTAACTTCAAATTTTGCTCCCCCCCCCCCAACAACTAGTCCTGATCCTAACACGGCCGTCCTCATCTTGCAGCGTCCTCGCGGCATCATCTAAATTTAACTGCAAAATAAAACAACTTGCTTTTCTAACACGGCCGTCCTGCTCCTGCTACGTCTGCGCGGCATCTTCAAAATTTAATAACTGCAAAATAAAACATAGGAAATGAAAATATAATGTTAGTTTCGCTCGTCTCCTTGAGGTTCCTGACCATCCAGAGTTTCACCAAACCCCTTGAGGTCTCTGAACATTCAAAGTCAAACAAAACAAACACAGCTCCTTCGGTTCCCAGACCATCCAGGGTTCCCCTGATGTCCTTGAGGTCCTGGATCACCCAGATCAAATAAAACAAACCAACTCCTTGAGGTCCCTGACTATCCAGAGTCAAACAAAACAGCCACAATTCCTTGAAGTCCCAGACCATCCAGAGTCAAACAAAACAAACACAACTACTTGAGGTCCCTGACCATCCAGAACCAAACAAAACAAACACAACTCCTTGAGGTCCCTGACTATCCAGAGTTCCCCTGAACTCCTTGAGGTCCCTGACCATCCAGAGTACAACAACTCATTATGGCTGACATGTGCCATATCATCGGCATTGTAGATTGTGTCTTACGGTACTCAACAAGTAATCAATTCTCAACTCAACTATCTATCAGCTTATTTTATTACAGGTTGTCTACAGTACCCAACAAGCTCAGTGACTGCCGCTGCTTCATACTCAGTGCCTTATCATTTACTCAAAGCAATAAAATCAAAATTATAGGGCGCCGAATTGACTACTACAAGAAAAATATAGTACGGATTTAACAAACGCATTTCCTCAGCTGATATTAAGTTTTCGATCAGCTTCGTTCAACAAAATTAAATTATGTTCCAGTACAAGAGAACTTACCAAAATATTTTTAATAGACTATAGTACAATTTTATTCAGTTTCGACGATATATAGACATCTTATATGCTGTTTTTACTTACTTACTTACTTACTTACTTACTTACTTACTTACTTACTTACTTACTTACTTACTTAATCGTTGAGCCCTTTTATCATCACTGGTGTCGGGCTTATTTTGTAAATAAATGGTCGCCATTTTGTAATGGTTAACATAAAAATATGACTTTTTGGTGTCATTGTAAAGCTAATTTAATGTACTTTTAGGAAAAAAATACAAAATTATCGATTCCCTATGCTAGATCAAAAGTTGACATCATTTCCGGTGAAACCGGAAGTGCCTCAGAATTCTTATAGCAACCTTTAGATGGGCCTTTTTTGTCTAGTTTAACTTTTGTTCTGAAGATTTTTTGTATCTTTACAAATAAAGGAGATTTTCGGGGTGCCCCGTTTCAAACAAATACCTGTATATATTTGTAAAATTCGACAACTATAACTCGTTATTTAATTTTAATCCGGTTTCCTTTACAAACTGTCAATAATTAGTCATATGCTTTCAACCTGTTTATTGCGTTGCCTAGCAACGGTCGGACATTCTGTTTAAACCTGTTACGTAATGAGCTCAACCTGTTACGTAATGAGCTCAACGTGTTACGTAATAAGTTCCTTACGTAGTTTTACGCTTGTATGTTTCACTCGCATCGAATTTTCTCATTCCAACCTTGTTACAGAATATACTATTAACGCTCCAAAAACCGTATAAAATAAACGAATATATATTTTAACACCAAATTTTTACACTCTGAAAAAGACTTCAAACGATAAATGAAAAATGTTTAACATGTAAAAAGACAGTTGTGACCTTGACATATCTGCTGCACTTAAATGGAACAGCAAAAAAGTATGGAAGCCAATAGTTCAAAAAATAATATCTGATGCTTTAAATTCGAATTTCTCACATTAGAGAAAAAAAAAACATTTAGAGCAATTAATATAATCTTAAACTCTAAAAATATTTTCGTGAAGGGTGAAATTATTCACTTGTTTCTGCATACTGCGTGTTTACTTGGCGCCGCTAAACTGTCATTCATTTTGTCTTCTTTCTTTCACCACCAGAATCTTGTATCTCTTTACATATTTTCTTTGCAAATTTTGCGATATTTTGAAATTAGAAATGTCACTTTTTCCAATTTTGAAACGAGTTACAGATATTAGTTCGCTGTTTTTTCACTTTAGTGTTGTAGAACTCGTTTGAACATTAAAACACGCGTATAGCCTCTTTGATTATTGAGTTACGGCTGCCAAAGAGACGCAGAATAGCGTCATTTTTGCCTAGCGTACTTCGCAAGCAAAATCATGACGGCGTCATCTCAAAGATAAGGTCGCGATCAGTCGAGTATTACGCGTACATCTATGGTCTATTACGTGATTCTATAACCAAGTACCTACGACTATTGTACGCGTCTGAAATCTATCCCAATTTCATTACGCCTGATTTCCGGGAACGACCCCCAAGTAGCTGTGAACTTACATATAGAAAAATCATAGATAAACCGTCTAAAAAATAAATATTTTTCTTTAATTAAAATATCCTCGACCTCCCAAAATGACGTTTTGCATCAAATACCGTTTAGCTTTTCGCTCCCCGTATTTCCTGAAGAACGAACGACACAGACATATTTAGATAATTATTTTAAAATGCAATGCTTATTTAAATTCAATGCAACTACGCAATTTGGACAGTACTTAGAAAAGGTTGAAATATACTTATCTATACTATGGAATCAATTGTAGCGACTTGTGGACACTACTTATGGTGGTGCTAGGTTATAAAATTGATGTGATGTGTGAATTACAGTGGCGCAGCCAGGATTTTGTCTTGGGGAGGGCCGAATCAAATTTCGAGGGCACGCGGCCCTTAACCTTCTTTTTTGTGGCCCCTAAAGCGGTAATCAAAATCACTTGAGCTTATTTAGGGGAAAAATATATATAAAAATTTTAAATATACTCTCTTCCCCTTTTGTTTATGAAAAAATGTCAAGAAACCCTTCGGGATATTTAAAGTTCCGTCACTGCTTATCAGTTTGTATGTAAAATAGACTGCGACCCAAATCAGTTCGACACCCCTGCTGTTTGATATTGATGATTATATCAACTAATAATTCCATTATTTGTTGATAAAAAAATTGAATTGTTAATCAATGTATCAAAAACTTTCACTTGATTTTTTCTTCGATAAATACATATTTATTTATATTTTTCGCGGGATATATTTTTGGAGTCTCAATATTTCTCTTACTTATGTTCAGTTCTCTAAATCAGCCGCATTGTCACAATTTATACCGAACGAACAGACTCACGTGACGGAATAAGGATTTCTTGATTATACCTACGAAATCCTAAAACTAACATGTAAATATGCATTTTCTGTTAATTTTAACACTAATCATAATAAAATATAGCTTATTATTATTGTAAAATATATAAGTTATTTTGCTGTACGATTATGATAAATTTGTTAAATTTTCATTTCATTGGACCTTCAGAGGGGGAGGGGGGCGCAAGCCCCCCCAAGTTTTTGAATACGCCACTGTTGTTCAGTACAACTTATATCAGTCCTTTTTGTGTGTAAAACTATAATTCACATTTATCTACAAAATAAAACCAAATACCGATTTTAAGAGCGCGATTGTCTCCAAAACTACTGTCAATATTATATTTCTACTATTTCTACTCTATTTCACGTTTGAGGTGTCATTTTAAAATTACATTCTGAAGGTTATACCGAAGTCAGATTTCCACTTTATATTATCTGAATCGAGTAATTTGTTGTTTAAAACAGTTTTATCAATCGACTGGGCGAATATTTTAGTCGATGTGACAGGGGGGAAAAGGATCAACGCTCCCCTTCATATAATTCGTTGGAGCATATTTGGAAAGTGATGTATTTTCATTTGAACAATAATTATGTCACATTATCAAAAGTAGGCAATCTTAAAAAAATGTTTATTTATATGAAAAAAAAAATGCCAATATTGTTAACAATGAAGTAATTTAAAAATTGACTACTGTTCTGGTTAACAAATTTTATCATCAATTCTCCTAGAAGCGCCGTGTAATCTGCTGGTCCTGGGGGGGGGCAGGCCCGTCCCCCCCTTGGCTGCGCCACTGATGAATTATAACATATTTCAGGATTTCGGAAGTGACTGGGTATCTAACATTTTTTTGGGCAAGTTTTTTTAATACCATCACTTCAAAAATTATTATAACTTAACTTAGTTTTAGTCCAAATCTCTCACATTTACAAGCAAGCAAGTACGCACTCATACACTCACGAATGCACGCATATAGATACAAGAAAGCATTAACTTAAAGTGAAAAACTTCTTACGTGTATGATCCTTTGTTGTCATTTGTAACATTTCTTACAGTTAAATTATAAATATATGTATCGTTGCCCAAATAAACTTCCTTTAAATAAAATTTGTCATCAGGTTTCTGCGTCCAATCAATGACAGTGCCCTTGTATGTCCATGTTATATTAGGGAGAGGATCTCCAGTTACTTCACAGGTCAGGGTAACATTTTGGTTAGCGTCTTTCACAATTCTCTCAGGAGATGCTCGTATTATACGAGGTTCACAAGCAAAATCATTAGGTGTTAATTCTTTCCAACTTTTACCACGAATTGTTTCAGGCTCTGAGCACGTTACCAAATTAGAATATCTTAATAGGTTTTCACCCATTAAACTATTTCTAAATACCCTTAAATGGCAGTCACATTTCCAAGGATTGTTGCTCAAACTTACAAAGTTAGTATTATTCAAGTTTTTAGGCAAAGCCATATTTAAAGTTTTTAACTCGTTGCCGTCTAAATAAATATGTCTTAATTTAACGTTGTTAACAAAACTGTTTTTGATTGTTGTAATTTTGTTATTCATCAGCTCAATTGTTTCTAATGACATCAAATTAGCAAATAATTTTTCTTCTAAATGTGTGATGCTGTTACTGTTTAAATATAATTTTTTTAACCTATAATTCGTTTCAAAAGTATTTGGATGTAGTACTTCTATTAAATTATTAGATAAATCTAAGTAGACCAAATTATGTAGTTCTGAGAATGAATGTTCATTCACATATTTGATGCTGCAGTTGTGTAACACTATCGTATTTAATTCCATTAAGTTAGCATTCTTAAACTCATTATGCCGCAAATAATATAATTGTTGTCCAGTAAAGTCTACAGATCTTATCTCTGTATTTAATTTTGGAATTACATGAAACTCAACACTTGCACTTTTTCGGCAGTCGGCCATTCTTGCACCACTTGCCCAACGACACTTGCATGGAGAACAGTTTTCCAAGCTTTCGACCAAAGTCTGGGAAAAAATTAATGCAATAATTGTCAATATTAATTTCATTTCGATTAATACTTAAAAAACGTGTCGTTTTTGAACATACAAACTACAAGAATAAACTATCTGTTAAAACTTTTTATCAAATGAATTAAAAAATTATCATTAATACTGATACTTTATCTTTTCAAAGATGAGGAAAAAAGTTATTGTTCAGAATAAATATTAAACACGTTGTTGACAGGTTTTATTAAGTATACTCGCCAAGAATTCAGATGCCGGTCGATCAATCGAGAACCCATTATTATTATTATTATTTTTTAAATGTATTGTGTGATATCAAAAGAAAGCTCTTAAGACTTATATAAAGGAACAAAAACTAGTTTTTTTAAACGATTTTTGGCAAAATTATGATTTATGCACGATAAACGCTTTCTAGCGTTTGTAATAATATCAATTAAAACACAAATCCAACCACAAACGAGCATTTATTACAATGTCTATTTACAATCTGTCACTTATATGTCATCATATCATGGTTGCTATCGTAACATATTACGAAGGACGTCCAAGCACTAGTTCTGCTCCTAACATTCATATTAATGTGAACTGAAATAGTACAATAGAAATTATTCATCAGATTATATTTTCAGAAGATATAGCATTTTTTGCGTTTGGTTATTTGTCACATTCATGTTTAAATTAAGGCTAATAATGTTACTGCTTTTTGTATTTACGGATAAGGTATATAGTGTAATTCTTCATTTTTTGAAATTATAAATATAATAAAAAAAATAACAGCTCAGAATCGATTATATGTGTGAGCTACACTAGTACACTACGTTATGTAATGTAAGTTGCGGTAGGGTTCATGTATGAAAGCTCGTCCTGAGGAGGTATAAATAATTTATAGTAGTGAAATACTTATTAATGGTGAAATATGATATACATTTACGTATACGTATTCTGAAATAGGTACACGTTTCATAAATTGAAAAAAAAAAAAAAAATGAAGTCATATCACTGAAAAAATATATTATTTCTTATTAATTTAATGAAGACTTAGATATACAGCAAATCGTAGAAAAAAATAAAAATATTTAAATTTTATTGTGACGAAATTTTTGTAAATTATTTACGTTTAGATTAAAAAAATTAAATGCAAACTCTTAGTACTCAAATTAACAAATAAAAGTGGTTATCAAAAATCTGTTGATACTGATGTGATCATAAAAAATTCTGTTGGCCTCTTTCACTTATTAAATACCTACAAAACTCTGAAATGTGTGAACGTAACTTATTTTTTTATAACAATAGTGCATTATTTTAATTTTGTGTAATTAAATCGTTATTTTAAATGTAAATCATTTAAGGAGGTCTCCTCTGTAACTTGTCAAGTCATTTGCACACTGTCCCGTCACCTATGCACACTGCACCTTCCTCGTAGACTATCCCCTATATGAGTTGTATCGAAAATAAGTGGCGTCATTTTGAAATAGTGACATACTGTGAACAGTCAGAACCGACTTAATCTTGGGACAATATGTTTTCATATTGTCGAAACTTGAGTAGAGTGACCATTCGTCCTGCTTTTTGTGAGACTGTCCCGCATTGTAACATTTTGTCCCGCAAAAGTCCCGCATTTTAATATTTTGTCCCGCATTTTGTAACTTGTATTTGAGGAAATGAGGACCTTTTCTTTTTTTGCTCTTCACTTGGATTTGGGAGAAGAGGACCTTTTTTTGCTCTTCACTTGGATTTGGGAAATGAGGACCTTTTTTTTGCTCCGTCCCGCATTGCCTTGTTAAGAAAATGGTCACCCTAAACTTGAGATATGTTTTCATATTGTCGAAACTTATCTTCAAAATAATAATATAGATTGTTTAAAGCACAGGAACTATTTAATTTATTACAACTTTGTTTAGACCAAAACTATTTTATTTTTAATGACTTAATTTATTCTCAGAAAGATGGTTTGCCTATGGGTTCTCCTATCTCCCCCCTATTGTCATAAATATTTATGGATCATATGGAGAAAATTATTTTTAACAGTTCTAACAAATTCCGTCACTGTATTAAATTCTGGTATCGTTATGTTGATGATATTATTTGTCTTTGGGAAGGTAGTAATAGGCAATTAAAATTATTTTTCAACCATATTAACGATATCAATCCTTCAATAAAATTTACTATGGAGATTGAAAATAATCGTTCCTTAAACTTCTTATACTATACCATCTTACATTCTAATTCTAAACTCAACTTCAAAATCTATAGAAAACAGACATATACTGACACCATAATTCCTGCTTCCTCATTACATCCTTATAATACTAAGATGGCTGCTTTCAATTGTTATGTTGACCGATTATTAAAAGTTCAACTTTCTGATGAAGACTACAATCGGGAATTACAATCTATTTATAAAAGTGCTATTAATAACGGTTATGACAAGGGTGAAATAGACAAAATTATTATAAAAAAGCGGAAAAAAGATTTTTATCTCCCATTTGGAACATATTTTTATCCCCCAAGTATACCAGATACAAAAATTTATAAAAAAATACCCTTTCACGGCCAGGTTAGTTTCAAAATAGGATCAAAATTAAAGAAATCAAATATAACTCCAGCCTTTTATAATAAATATACAATTAAAAATTTACTCGTTAATAATAAACTAGATAAAACCGATTTACACAACAAAAGTGGAGTTTATCAAGCATCGTGCCAAGATTGTTCAACAATATACATATATAGGCCAAACTGGTCGAAAATTTGCTACAAGATTTGGTGAACATTTGAAAGCCATCCAAAATGACACAGAAAGTAGAACAGTCCTACATAGCAGAACATATGATCACCAATAATCATAACCTTTCCGTTAATGACTTTAAAATCCTACACATTCACAATAAAAGCCTTAAACTGAACCTTTTAAAATACCGAGAAATTCACAAAAATATTAACTCTAGAATGCCCTTAATGAATGACCAGATTGACGTTTACAACTCACCCCTAATAAATCGGTAAAAAACTTTTTTTCCCTTATCTGCTAATATGGTTTGCACTTGTATTCCCTACCATTAATATTTGTTCCCACTGAATGTATCTGTTAAAAAATAAGTTAAGTTTGTAATTTGAACTCCTGTAGATGGCGTCACTGCCGAAATACGTATAGAGTAACATTAAACTTATATTTGTGAAACTTACCGAGTGTTTTATTTATGAATCTTATAAAAATATTGACTGTAGGATAACATCGTCACTGGAGCAATGGTACAAAACCGTACAATAGTTTACTTAGATTACCATAATTTTATTAGAAGTATCTTATATGTTTAATATAAACTAGTGCACCCGTTGCCAATCATGTTGACAAACACATCATTACCTTAATGTAGAACTTGCTCGACGCCTCTGCCTCCTTTCTCTAGCCATACGCCTTACTTTAAGTGAACAGCATATACCAAGGCGAGTTTTACTGAATGCATTACGTTTACATTTTTTAAAATAAAGGTAATTTATAACGTTTAGGTAATTTATTTTTACATTTATTTACCATTTGTATTCTTATATATTATATGGGGATAATCTGCAAAATATCAGTCACATTGGGCATAGGATATAAGAGTTTCTTGTTTATGGCTATAAAAACACTAGGCATTTCTGTATGTAATTATATTCGTAGATTCTTAGAGAATAAATCTGCAAAATATTGTTCATGTCAGTCAAAGGATATAGGAGTGTCTAGAGTTTCTTGTTTATGCCTAGAAAACCCTAGACATTTCTATATGGTATTTTATCCGCAGTTTCTTAGAGAATAAATATGTAAAAATATTGTTCATATCGGTCAAAGCATATAGTAGTATCTAGAGTTCCTTGTTTATGCCTACGAAACCCTAAATATTTCTATACGTAATTATATTAATAGATTCTTAGAGAATAAATCTACAAAATATTGTTCATATCTGTGAAAGCATATAGGAGTGTCTAAAGTTACTTGTTTATGCCTACGAAACCCTAGACATTTCTATATGTAATTATATTCGTAGATTCTTAGAGAATATATCTGCAAAATATTGTTCATATCGGTCAAAGCATATAGGACTATCTAGAATTTCTTGTTTATGCCTACGAATCCCTAGACATTTCTATATGTTATTTTATTAAATTCATATAAATTAAATACCAGCCGCTGAAAAATACCAAAATATTTTTTGTGACACTTCGCTAAGTTTCGGAATATTGCGTTACATTTCGGAATCTCGCTTCAAATTTGACGTCATATAATTATACTACCTGTGCCACCCGTGCCTGTCGTTGGACGACAGGTACGAACGCACCCAGCCAGGGATACACGTTGGAGTATTATATTATAGAGATAAGTTAAATAACACAGAAAATTATAAAAAGAATGCCTGTTGAATTATTCTGGTTCTCATCAAAGTACATTAATAACAATCTTTGCAAATGTTTTGATAAACTCTTCTGGGAATAAGATGGGAGATAAAATTTTTTGCGAAAATCCCATAGTAAAAATGATTTTTCAAAAATAAGCATTTGTTGAGGTTTCATTTGATACCCCTCTATTTTTTTTTTTTTTTTCGTTCAGTACATATTTATTATTTTTCCGCTGGAAAATGTGTTTTTTGAACTATCTATAGTTTTCCTATATGTGGGTCAAAAAGTTTTACAACTGTACTAATAGTCCAGTAACCTTGTCATGATTATGGGGCAAAAGTTGCATCAAGTGTTAGTTAGTTTCGTCTTTTTTTCTTGTATGGGATATGCGTGAGATGCAAAACCAAGTTTTCGACCACGGCAGCCCTCCGGAACACTTTTGAATTTCTCAAAAACTACTAAATTTTCGAACTTTTTTCGGTTTCTTACCATTATGACCATAAAGGAACACGTTTTTGACAAACATTATTCAATGCATTTTTAAACTAGATTAAATTTGCTACAATTTAAGACCAGAATGGGTTCAGTAGCTTCAATAGTTTCTGAGATACAGCTTTTCAAAATTTGAAAAAATCTCCAAACTTGAAAATTTTATACTAATTTTCATGTTTCATCATATACAATTGCCTTTATATCTTCAACAACCTGTCTAACATGAGTCAGTGAAGTAAACATTAATAAATAGAAGTAATGGTATCTATAGCATGTGGGTAAGAATTAATTATTATAAATAATGGTAACTTTCAACTACAATACGAGTGTAACAGTTTTTCAACGAAAAAATCGATGTTTTTAAAAAGTTTTTTGCGAATAACTCGAAAAATATGCATTTTATCAAAAAAACTGTACAAAGCAAAATTGTAGCTTTTAAAAAAACAAACAAAATCCTTTTTTTTATTATTTTTCTACGACCAATACGAACCGAGATACGGCATGTTAATGGTTAACTTTTTTTCGCCAAATGCATAATTTGAAAGATTCAAAGTCAAATAACAGAAAAACATTTTTCGAAGAAAACTCATTGAATCTTTTTTTAAGTATTTGATTAGATCTTTCAAACAAAAAAAAAAAAAGTCTCTAGTATAAAAATTAAGCGACTTATGATCAAAATAAGGTCGGTACCTACTTTTTTCTACGAAAAAATCAGTGAAAACAACCCCCTATTTACCCCCCTAATTAAAATTGATCCTCACCCTTCTGTGGTTCTCTTCATATATGTATTTTCAGTACACCCAAGAAGTTTGACCAATTTAAAATGCCTAATTTTAAAAAAATTGGAGTTTAAAGAAAAAACGATTTTTTGCGATTTCGTATTTTTCACCCTTTTCTTCAAAATATCTCCGAAACTACTGGACATACGAAAAAAATGATAGAGCACTAAATTGTAGCTTTTTTAATGACTTAAATTTCCCTGTGCATATATTTTCTGTACAGTGAATATTTGGCGAGATATAGCCGTTTAAAACCTCTATTTACAAGCGAATACCACCTTATTCGAGTCCTTCAAACTCACCCCATTTAAAAACTAAGGGATCTTAAGGAATTTAATTTACACAGTCTTATAGCTCTTGAAAAGCCCTACAAAATCGTTTTTGAAAAAACTTTCTATCACTAAAAATGAAGGAGCTATGTTTAAAAAACCAATAATTTTTTTTTCGAAACATTCGAATAGCACGGTTCGGAGCGTAATAATCTACATAACCAGTATTTTCGGCAGCAATGTAAGGTTTTGAAATATTATTTTATAATTTTTGACAAAAAGGAGTAGTTTTCACTTCTAAAAATAAACAGTGCCCATGAGCATGATATAGCATACAATTTTCAAGTTTGGAGATTTTTTCAAACTTTGAAAAGCTGTATCTCGGAAACTATTAAGACTACCGAGCCCATTTTGGTCTCAAATTGTAGAAAATTTAATCTAGTTTAAAAATGCATAGAATGGTGTTTGTCGAAAACGTGCTCCTTTATGGTCAAAATGGGCAGAAACCGAAAAAAGTGCGAAAATTTAGCAGTTTTTGCGAAATTCAAAAGTGTTCCGGAAGGCAAACTAACTACCCCCACTCGATGCAACTTATGATGTACTAGGTTACTGGACTATAAATTTCAACTTTCTATGTTCATTGTTTGGTTACAATTTCTACCAGACATGCATATACGAGTGATGGTATAAGGGTTTTTTGGTCATATCAAAAAAACCCTGAAAATTATGAGGTATAAAAATACAAATATTATTTTATATGTTTATTTTCTTATTATCGATAATACATTTAGCATCTATTTATAATAATAAAGTAAGATAGTTTATAATATACAGTCATTTTGATAAAAATATTGAAATTATGTACACAAGATGAAGGGGATAGAGAACGTCAAGCCAAACTTCATCGTTAATGCGAATACATGTTAAAATATTGGGTGTTTTTAGAAAGTCCGGGATTCATTTAGAATTAACACCGAAAAGCAACTATTCATGTTAATTACGTACATTAGTCTGTTTTTAAATATACAAGGGACATAGTATTATCGCTCTCAATACCATAGTCCGTTTATGGAGATCAACATTTTCTGATTAACATCAGTCTATATAATTTAAGCACTCAGTTTGTAACACCGTTATAGTTTTTAATAAAAAAACACTTCACTGTACAACATGAAATTGAATTCCAGCAAATTTTAATCACAGATATCATATGTCACATTAGTTTACTTAATACGTAGATAAAATTAAACTTAATTGTATATAACAAAACAAAAAACAAATCGTAATAAATAATTCAAATTGGAAGTTTTCGATCGAAAGGCTGAAACTCTCATGAAACATGTTTGAAATGACAGCTAAAATTATCGCTGAACTAATGTATATTTCGTTAATAATTCTTGCAATATTAGTCATTTTTTTTGGAAATAATTTAGATCTGTTCGTTAAATTATTTTCAACGGGTTGTCACTACCTGCAGCAAGCACAGAATTCGTACGAGTGTGTATGAATTTACGAACATATCTATTAAGACATCTATAAATCATTAAGGCCCGGTCTTTCCACCTTCAGATAAACTTCCAGGTAACTATCTGACAGATAAGGTTATTTGTACCTTCATCTGCTGAATAAATGTTAACACCAATCAGTGAATTCAATACGTCAGTCTCATTATCCGATAGATAACTATCCGATAGATACATTTGTATTGAAAGACGGGATGACATTTACGCAGCAGATGAATTTACAAATAACCTTATCTGTCAGAACCTTATCTTTTCTTTTAATAGAGCACTCCAAAACAGCTGATCAGATTAGTCTCTGGAGGGTAGAAAGTTTGGTTACCATAACAGTAACAAGTGATATACTAGTTTTTAGCCGTTATATTTCATTTGTATTCAAATATATTACCTATTATTATATTATCAGTTCACAGAACATAATTCACACACAAAATATCACGTAAACACTTATGTCAAAATATTCGTTTTCCTCCAGCCGCCTTAAAGTGACAGCATTCTGGAGTGCTCTATAATTTAAAATGAAATAATATTTGAAATGTAAAATACTTTTAAAAAGTAACTGTAATAAAGTATTTCAAATACTATAAATATAACGGAAATACTAGAAATGCATCAAATACTGAACACTGAACAATGTTTCAATTGTTCAGGTATTTTAAATATGGAAACTATTTCAAGTGCTGAAAGCATATGAAATACCCAAAATATTTAAAATATCGAAAAGAAGAGCTATTTTAATAAACCAGAATCCAAATATTACATTAAGAATTATAATGGCTGTAAACTGGTTTTGAAAATAAAAGAGAATAAATAAGAAAAAAAAAATATAGAAATTTTTACTCCAGTTCAAAGAAAAAGTTCAGCAGTTTTGCAAAATTATAGCCTGTTTCTTTGGTTTAAGCAGAACAAGATTTTGAATTCTGGTAACTTTTACCTATTAATTGAGGCTTTTGATCATAATGTTTAGCAAAAGCTCACTTCAAACATTAAAGGGAGAGCTCATGACAACTTCAAAAATGAAAATTCCAGTTAGTTCCGCTTAAAAGTTTGGAATAGCCTATATGTATGATATTATAGAGTCAGTTCAAAGATTTTACGTTGGTGAAATATTTTTTTTTTTATTTCCACCAATTATTATTCATTTAAAGGGACAGTCATTAAAATACTATTTTATATCGCTAGTGAACATTATACTCCTAAGTTTCCTTCATAATATTTGAACAACTAGAGCTAACTGAAACTAAAAAAGTAATTCAAATACTAGAAAATTATCTGAAATACTGGGGAAATATTTGAAATATTAAGGAAGTAAATTGTATATATTCTCGGTCATGTGCATTTATAGCCAGCAATTGTGTAGCTGTGTGACCAAATGACAGCTCGGTTAAATATCATGCGTACTAGCTCTGATGCAGTGTCTACATCGAGAAAACATGGTTTGTTGTCAAGGACATAAGTTTATTAACAAACACATATTTGTTGTTTCCAGTAACTGTTAGTAAAGTTCAAAGGTTGTCGTTTGACTTGAGTTTAGCAACAAATATAACAGGGCAGTTAACATCATATCATTAGGTCCAACGACATGGGCACACGATATGGCCCGTAGCTATGTCTTAAGATTATGTCATTCTAGTATAGATGTTCTATAACACTTTTCAGTACTTCTTCAGCCAAGTAATTAAAGTAACAGTCTGAATGATTTATCCGATTTGAAAACATAAGTTTCATGAGAGTTCAATTTTCATTTTAATTAAATTGTATTAATATATATCAATTGTAACGCGTGTTGATTACATATCATTTGTTTATATCTTAGTTAAAAGTTAAACTAATATGGCGATATTAGTCGTTGATGGTTTCACCAACTAAAATTAATTTAATTTAAGTTGGTAAAATATGGCGCAGTAGCAGATTTAAGCAGTGCAATGAAGAATCTAATATGTACACAAGCATTAAGTTAAGTTTCATGTAAAAAATGTTTACGCTCGTTATATCTTCTTTGCACTTCATATCTGCTAAGATACAAATTTGAAATGATTTCAATTAAGTAATTGTTGTTCTAAGAGGAAGAAAAAAGAACAGATCTTAAATGATTATTCACTTCAAAACTTTTTCAATTTAAAATGACCATCAACGATTACAGTTGATTAATATTTGCTGTTGTTATAAATGTTTCACATGAATTTACACATAAATGAATGAATAACTTTTTGACACAGTTTTTATTTCACGAAACTTGAATTCGTCGAACCCACTGGAAGCCCAGAAAGAAGCTGTTTCGTTCCACGCACACATACAAAAAGGCACTTGCAGACACTTGGTCTTTGGTCGTCTTAACATTAGCACCGACGTAACAGCAATTTCAAACGGCTGCCACCCTGAGGCTTGGTAACAGCTCAGAAAGCCACCCTCACACTTCCGTCCCATCCTCTCCTTCGTCCTCGAACAAAGGGCCGGTGGAAACGCTCTTCTTGGGTTTTGGTGGGGGACGTGGTGGCACCTAGAAACACAAATACCATGAAATAAAACAACACTTTACCATTATTTTAAATTATATTTCATTAATAAGTATGTAGCAGAAAAAATAAACGGCGATTCCTAAGTATTGTTAGGTGAGACCTGGTGCATGACTGCACAACTTACAACGCACAACGATACAAAATGGAGTGATTTTAAAAGGATTCTGTACTGTTTAACGTCTAAACCCCAGAGATTATAAATTTGTTGTACAAAACTAACAATCTGAAATAAAATTAGTAACAATCTATGTATCAAATTATGCACTGAATTTTTGTCTAATATAAGATATTTTTAATTGTGGAAAAAATTATTGTAAAAATGTTATGGCTCAATAACTTAATAATACATATCATAAAGTGCAACGAATCGGCTAGTCTGCCCAGACAGAGACAAAATTTCATAAACCACCCGTCCCGAGAATTTCTTTGAAAGGCATTTTTTGCAATTTTTAAAGGGTACATATTTTTTAGAATTCAGATAATAAAATAAAATTAGAAACCTTACGTTCACAACACGTAACTTTAGAAATATATTTTTAAATGGTTCATTGTTCAAGGAGACATTTGTTCGGAGTTATTGCTTAATAACTTTGAACACTAGCACCTTCTTGAACAATGCTTAAACCCTTTTTCCTAGAAATGCCTAGAAACGACATAAAAACACACGTCCCTCTGAAGACGAAATCGGACAGTATTCGATCCGGTTAGCATTAACATCTAACTTGTTGAATTCGTAGAGGCACTGTGTCGGTATTCTGGTGGTCTATCCGATTCTATTTGTTTTAAACTTTTAATTATTTTAATACCTATATTTCAAACTTATTCTTGTAAATAATATATTACTTTTAATAAATCAAATTCATTAATTTTAAACCGTCTTACTTAACGTGTGTAAACCTTCACCTTTAAGAACTTAAGTGAACAGCTAAGATCCAGACTAATTAACAGATGTCTGATCAGTCGGCTGGTAAGTACACTAATACATATCATTAAATGCACATGTCGTAATGATGAACCCTGGATAACACTTACGCCTAGTACCCGAACTTCTTTAGTCAGGAATCTCAATTCAGTTTGAGATCAGAATTCATATTGTATCACAGGCTCGCTGCCTAGTGGACAATAAATGGTACGTTGTAAAGTAACGTACCGGGCTCGCTATAAAAGCATAGTTCTGTAATTTTTAAAATTTATTTGTGGGTTTCAAATATAGCCTGTTTCTTTGATTTAAGCGGAACTACATTTTTAGTCTTATTAATTTTTATCGATAAAGTGAGACTTTTGATCATTTTGTTTGTTAAGCAAAAGTACACTTCAATCCTTAAAAAAAGAAATCATGACAATTTAGTAAAAGGAAAATTTCATTTAGTTCTCCTTAAACGTTTGGAATAACATATAACTTTTATATTCATATAGTTTTGTGTAGAAATAATACATCAATATTTTCTTGGCATGATTGTTTATAGTACCTTGAAAAATATTATACTTGTTAACGGAATGCCATTTGGAAGACCTGTTCTTTACGAAACTTTAATGATTTTTGACCTCAGCACCAATATTGAGAACCACGGCAGATTCAAGATGCTGGTAAAAATAGAACACCAAATACAATAACTATTAAGTAATTTTCACAACAGAACAAAATAGCTACAAACATATTTGTAGAATGAAGCTATAGGTACAATTTACAGCATCGTACCTAAATATACGTCTAATAGTTTACAAGATGGCGACTAATATCTAGTTTGTTTATTTACAATTACATGACAGTTCTTTTACAATTAAAAAGATCCTTTTAGATGGATAAAAATTCGCTGCATATTTTGATATATAGATTGTTACTAATTTTATTTCAGATTGTTAGTGTTATATAAGAGATTATTCGTTTGTACTCTGCTTTAAGTAAAGAAATTATACTTTTTAAATAATTCACTCATAAACTATAATCTTTTTTTTATATTTACCTTTTTGCCTTCTGGGACAGATGCGAGAGAAGCACTTGATAACCTCCTTGTATCTCGTGGGTCCATAGATTCCACCGATTTCTGACTGGATCCTTCTGGAGCTATCCTTACCCAGTTTCCTTCTGGTGAAGTCGCCGTCAATAAACTTTGAGTACTCCTCTGAAGTTGCTTTTTAAGATCCTCTTCTGTCAGTGGTTGATATCCTACAACTGGAGTAGGTCTTGGTCGTGGAGTCATTGGGCTTTCGCCAATTTTATTTAATGATAATACAGAGCTTCCTTCTGCAGTGGTGCGTAAGCCTAGATTGTCATAAACTGGTTCCGCTATTAGTGGTGTTGATGGTGGGGCACTACTCCAGCTTGGTACTCTAGGCCGACGTGGTATAGTGACGTATCCTGAACGTGGCGCAATTACAGGTCCTCCAAGTGGTGAAGTAAACGGCGACTGGGATCTAAAATAATATATTTAAAATTAAAATAATTCAAACGGATTCGGGCGCAATGTTTTAGGGTTGCACCAATAAGAAAATAGGCCGATTACCTACCAATCAGGCTTGCCTTATCGGTCGATACCGATGAATCGGCCTATGATTATTTATAATTATTTATAATGTATATGAAATCTGCCGCCTAGATAAATGTATAGTTCCTTTGATTGTATGGTTTGTATGATTGCATGATTTATTGTTATACTAGCTGAGAACCCGTGCTTCGCTACGGTATACTGACGGACGCATTAATGTAAAATCCTAAGTTTGTTTTTAAACATGTGTATGGGTAACCTTTGTAAGCAAATACCTAGTCGATATCTCATCTGTCCTAAGAGATATTGAGGAAACCATGAAAAAACATACTTTTTTCACTATATAGGGGTCGACTACTGAGTAAAAAAAACTTTTTAAACATTTTAGAAAGACATATATATGTATGTTAAAAAGGAATATTATAACTCAACAAACGAAAAAAATGCGAAGAGTTTTATAATTCTCCCTTTTAGGGGTTGATTAGGGTAAAATTTTGACTTAAATTTAAATTTTTATGGGTAACCTTTGTAAGTAAAAACCAAGTCGATATCTCAATGGTCCTAAGAGATATTGAGGAATCCGTGAAATCACATTTCAGCCAATTTCACCCCCTTAGGGCCGAATTTTGAAAAATTCCATATTAGTGGATGATTACGTCATGGAGGAAATATATTTCCAGAATGTCTGTATGTCAAGGGACGTTCTATCGAATAAAAATACCAATTTATCCCGTTAGGAATGAAATTAAAAAAACTGTATAAACGCTTTCTAAATATTTTAAATAGAAACCTATGCACCAAAATGAAATGTTATAACTCAGGAAATATAAAGGTTTCTATAATTCAACCCGAATGTAGATTCACCCGTTTAGGAGTTGATTAGGGAAAAATCCTGAATAAAATAAATGTATGGGTAACCTTTTTAAGCAAAAAGCTATATCTCATTAGTCTTAAGAGATATTGAGGAATCCCTGAAATCAAATTGCATCCCTTTTCACCCCTTAGGGCTGGGATTTCATAAAATCCCTTCTTAGTGGGTGCTTACATCATGGAAGGAATATACTTATCGAATTTCATGTCTCTATGTCCAAGAGATGTTCTATCGA
This sequence comes from Liopterus haemorrhoidalis, assembly GCA_963971575.1. Taxonomy (NCBI): domain Eukaryota; kingdom Metazoa; phylum Arthropoda; class Insecta; order Coleoptera; family Dytiscidae; genus Liopterus; species Liopterus haemorrhoidalis. The sequence continues at coordinate 91,185,638 of OZ020611.1, forward strand.
ATAAAAAATACCAATTTACCACTTTAGGGGTGATATTAAACAAAAAAAAAAAAAAAGTCGGAACGCTTCCTAAAGATTTTGAAAAACACATATATGCCAAAAAGGAATTCAATGAAGATTGGAACTAAGTAACTGGAAATACGAAGGGTTCAATTTAGAGGTTAATTAAGACAAAATTCTGAATTCCTATGTTATTTAAACATATGTATAGATAACCATTGTAAGTAAAAACCAAGTTGATATCTGATTGATCCTAAGAGATATTGAGGAATCACTGAAATCACATTTGACCCCCTTTTCAGCCCCTTAGAGTGCAACTTCGAAAAATCTCTTCTTAGTAGGTGCTTACGTCATGGAAAGAATATACTTTGCGAATTTCATGTATCTATGTCCAAAAAACGTTCTATCGAATAAAAAATACCCATTTACCCCTTTAAGGGTGAAATTTAAAAAAAAACTGTCAAAATTATTTCGAGGTATTTTAAAAAGACATCTATGTGCCAAAAAGGAATGTTATCACTCAACAAACACAGGAAATACGACGGGATGTATAATTCACCCCGAATGTAGATTCACCCCTTTAGGCGTTGATTAGGATAAAATACTAAAATAAGTTTTTCGGCATTTGTATGAGTAATCTTTGTAAGAAAAAACCAATTCGATATTTTATTGGTCCTAAGAGATATTAAGAAATCCTTGAATTCACATTTCACTCCTTTTCACTCTTAAGGGATGCAATTTTAAAACACTGTCAATATTATTTGGAGATATTTTAAAAAGACACTTATGTGCCAAAAAGAAATTTTCTAACTCAACAAACTCAGGAAATACGACAACATGTTTAATTCACCCCGATTGTATATTCACCCATTTACGGGTTGATTAGGACAAAAATCTGAAATAAGTTTTACGGCATTTGTATGAGTAATATTTGTAAGCAAAAATTGGTCCTAAGAGATATTAAGGAATCCTTGAATTAACATTTCACCCCTTTTCACCCTTTAGGGATGTAATTTTAAAAAACTGTCAATACCATTTCGAGATATTTTAAAAAGACACCTACGTGCAAAAAATTAATTTTATAGCTCAACAAACACATGAAATACGACGGGATCTATAATTCACCCCGTTTGTAGATTCACGCCTTTAGGGGTTGATTACGACAAAATTCTGAAATAAGTTTTTCGGCATTTGTATTAGTAATTATTGTAAGAAAAAACCAAGTCGATATCTTATTGGTCCTAAGAAATATCAAGGAATCCTTGAAATCACATGTCACCCCTTTTCACCCTTTGGGGCTGAAATTTTAAAAAACTGTCAAAACCATTTCGAAATATTTAAAAAATACACCTATGTGCCAAAAAGTAATGTTACATCTCAACAATCATAGGAAATACGACGGGATGTATAATTCACCCCAATTGTAGATTCACCCCTTTAGGGGTTGATAAGGACAAAATCCTGAAATTAGTTTTTTGGTATTTGTATGGGTAATTTTTGTAAGCAAAAAGCAAATCGATATCTTATTGGTCCTAAGAGATATTAAAGAATCTTTGAAATGACATATCACCCCTTTTCACTTTTTAGGGGTGAAATTTTAAAAAACTGTCAAAACCATTCCGATATATTATAAAAAGAAACCTATGTGCCAAAAAGAAACCTTATAACTCAACAAACACAGGAAATACGACGGCATGTAAAATTCACCCCGATTGTAGATTCAACCCTTTAGGGGTTGATTAGGACAAAATCCTGAAATAAGTTTTTCGGCATTTGTATGGGTAATCTTTATAAGCAAAAACCAAGTCGATATCTTATTGGTCCTAAGAAATATTAAGGAATCCTTGAAATCACATGTCACCCCTTTTCACCGTTTGGGGCTGAAATTTAAAAAAACTGTCAAAACCATTTCGAAATATTTTAAAAATACACCTATGTGCCAAAAAGTAATGTTACATCTCAACAATCATAGGAAATATGACGGGAAGTATAATTCACCCCAATTGTAGATTCACCCCTTTAGGGGTTGATTAGGACAAAATCCTGAAATCAGTTTTTTGGTATTTGTATGGGTAATCTTTGTAAGCAAAAACTAAGTCGATTTCTTATTGGTCCTAAGAAATATCAAGGAATCCTTGAAATCACATGTCACCCCTTTTCACCCTTTGGGGCTGAAATTTAAAAAAACTGTCAAAACCATTTCGAAATATTTTAAAAATACACCTATGTGCCAAAAAGTAATGTTACATCTCAACAATCATAGGAAATATGACGGGATGTATAATTCACCCCAATTGTTGATTCACCCCTTTAGGGGTTGATAAGGACAAAATCCTGAAATTAGTTTTTTGGTATTTGTATGGGTAATTTTTGTAAGCAAAAAGCAAATCGATATCTTATTGGTCCTAAGAGATATTAAAGAATCCTTGAAATGACATATCACCCCTTTTCACTCTTTAGGGGTGAAATTTTAAAAAACTGTCAAAACCATTCCGAGATATTATAAAAAGAAACCTATGTGCCAAAAAGAAACCTTATAACTCAACAAACACAGGAAATACGACGTCATATAAAATTCACCCCGATTGTAGATTCAACCCTTTAGGGGTTGATTAGGACCAAATTCTGAAATAAGTTTTTCGGTATTTGTATGGGTAATCTTCGTAAGCAAAAAGCAAGTCGATATCTTATTGGCCCTAAGAGATATTAAGGAATCCTTGAAATCACAATTCATCCCTTTTCACCCTTTAGGGGGTAATTTTAAAAAAATGTCAAAACTATTTCGAGATATTTTAAAAAGATACCTATGTGCCAAAAAGTAATGTTGCAACTAAACGAACACAGGAAATATGGCGGGATGTATAATTCACCCCGATTGTAGATCCACCCCTTAAGGGGTTGATTAGGACAAAATCCAAAAATTGGTTTTTCGGCATTTGCAAGGGTAGTTTTTGTAAGTAAAAACCAAGTCGATATCTTATTGGTGTTAAAAAATATTAAACAATCCTTGAAATCACATTTCACCCCTTTTCACCCTTTAGGGGTTAAATTAAAAAAAGTTGTCAAAACCATTTCAAGATATTTTAAAAAGACGCCTATGTGCCAAAAAGAAACCTTATATCTCAATAAACACAGGGAATACAACGGGATGTATAATTCACCCCGATTGTAGATCCATCCTTTAGGGGTTGATTAGGACAAAATCCTGAAATATATTTTTCGGTATTTGTATGGGTAATCTTTGTCAGCAAAAAGCAAGGCAATATCTTATTGGCCCTAAGAGATTTAAGGAATCCTTGAAATCACAATTCACCCCTTTTCACCCTTTAGGGGTGAAATTTTAAAAAACTATCAAAATCTTTTCGAGATATTTTAAAAAGACACCTATGTGCTAAAAAGTAATGTTGCAACTAAACGAACACAGGAAATACGACGAAATGTATAACTCACCCCGATTGTAGATCCACCCCTTTAGGGGTTGATTAGTACAAATTCCTGAAATACGTTTTTCGGTAATTGTATGGATAATCTTTGCAAGCAAACAGTAAGTCGATATCTTATTGGTCCTAAGAGATATTAAGGAATCCTTGAAATCACAATTCACCCCTTTTCAACCCTTAGGGGTGAAATTTTAAAAAACTGTCAAACCTGTTTCGAGATATTTTAAAAATACTCCTATGTGCTAAAAAGTAATGTTGCAATTAAACGAACACAGGAAATACGACGGAATGTATAACTCACCCCGATTGTAGATCCACCCCTTTAGGGGTTGATTAGGACAAATTCCTGAAATAAGTTTTTCGGTAATTTTATGGATAAGCTTTGCAAGCAAACAGTAAGTCGATATCTTATTGATCCTAAAAGATATTAAGGCGTCCTTGAAATCACAATTCACCCCTTTTGAACCCTTAGGGATGGAATTTTAAAAAACTGTCAAACCCATTTCGAGATATTTTAAAAAGACACCTATGTGCCAAAAAGTAATGTTGCAACTAAACGAACACAGGAATTACGACGGGATGTATAATTCACCCCGATTGTAGATCCACCCCTTTAGGGGTTGATTAGGACAAAATCCTGAAATTGGTGATTCGGTATTTTAATGGGTAATCTTTGTAAGCAAAAAGCAAGTCGATATCTTATTGGTCCTAAGAGATATTAAAGAATCCTTAAAATCACAATTCACCCCTTTTCACCCTTTAGGGGTGAAATTTCAAAAAACTGTCAATACCATTTCGAGATATTTTAGAAAGACACCTATGTGCCAAAAAGTAATCTTTTAACTAAACGAACACAGGAAAAACAACGGTATGTATAATCCACCCCGATTGTAGGTTCACCCCTTTAGGGGTTGATTAGGGCAATATCCCGAAATTGGTTTTTCGGCATTTGTATGGGTAATACTTGTAAGTAAAAACTAAGTCGATATCCCATCGGCCCTAAGAGATATTAAGTAATTCGTGAAATCACATTTCACCCCTTTTCATCCCTTAGGAGTGGAATTTCGAAAAATCCCTTCTTATTGGGTGCTTACATCATGAAGGGAATGTACTCTCCGAATTTCAAGTTTCTAGGCCCAGGGGTTTGGGCTGGGCGGTGATGAGTGAGTCAGTCAGTCAGGACACTGCCTTTTATATATATAGATACAGGTAGTATTCAACCTGTGTTCCGCGGAACCCTGGGGTTTCGTTGAACTTTTCAGGAATTCCGCAAGTTTAATTAAATTGTTTTATCCTGTGTTTTTTTTTTTTTAATCATTCTTTGCTTGGATACAATGTTTGATAAATTTTGAAAATTTTAAATCTGAGGGTTATCACAGCTAATTACTAGACAAAAAGTTAAAATTTGTTGAGTAGTGATTATTATTTACTTCTTATATCACATACCATTTAAATATGTACTTTGTACTGTATTATTGGATTTTATATTTATAAATTACTATATTACTTTGATTTTATGTTTATAATGATTGCTAATAAATGTTTATGATAAATAAATAAGTAAGATTCAAAACAATTTTCGATTCAATTTTTATTTCTAATTTGCATTAAAAATTATATTAGGTAGGTATTGCATTATTTAAAAAGTAAAATAGTATACCTATATTTAAAAAATATAGAAATATAGTCAGCTATAAAATATCTATTTTGATCAAGACTAAATTCAATAATAAACATCTAAATTATTATTTTAAAACGTTTGACCTTAAAATTAAAAAAGACAGCCTATTGTGGCTTTTTGCCTTGGGGTTCCAAAGTAAACTGTAGGGTTCCGCAGATGGAAGAAGATTGAAGACCACTGCTATATACCGAAGGTAGGCAAACTATGGTCCATGGATCGAATGCGGTCTACGACAGCATTTATTACGACTAACACATGTTTAAAACTTTCATGATTTTGTTACCAAAAATGATGGTTGAGAGAAGATTATCACCATACCTGGAAAATAAGTTTGTGTTTGGCTACTTTGCTGGTTCCAAGAATTAAAATAAAATTTCAAAAAACTGATATAATTGAGAAATTAAAAGAATTGACAATGGATAATTTGGAAATTACTTCAGTTGAATATTCTTCTACTTCCAAAGATAATAATCAAGAACACAGAGATGCATCTCTAAATTTGTCAAATTTATTTGATAAATTAGCTTCTGATGATAGGGCGAAATCGCGGAATAAAACAAAACATGAAACAAACACACGCTACTTTTCGTTGCAATATAAAAAATGGCAAACTTATTTGCATTCAGAATGCAAACACACTGTTACATCGAAAATGCATTGGCGCTGCCCAACCCATTTAAGACTTGTCCCATAAGACTATTGCCACAGAAGTTGCTCTAAAAAATAGCCAACGGAGTTGCCGAGCTCGTTAAATAATGAAGTTCTGACTAGTTAAAACAGTCTGAATTGTGAGGTTGATGGTTCTGTTCCCCATTAGTGATATATTATTCGGGCGAGAATAATATGTTAACATAACTCTCATTTTCACAATAATTCTCCCCTCATCCAGGTATAAGAGCTCGCCCCCTAGCATCGGCGATTAGCCTCGTTGCAAAAATAGGCCGATGCAAAAAATATTAAAATAAAAACCTGAAAAATTTCAACGCATTGTACATAAACGTAAACCGGGATAATACACCTGGAATTTGAATCAGAATATTTTTCTGAAAGATATCGATATATTTCTTAATTTTATTTTGGAGAATTAAGTTCTTGAAGATAAGATAAAAAATAATAATACTAATTTTTAAGAATTTTATTATTGCTTAAATTAACTGACAAATAATTGTTGATTTTGATGCGATGGCAAAAAATATTTTCCGCGACATGCAGTATTCTGTTCCACTTACTAAAATGCTGAATTGTTTCCACTATAGCATTTCCCATCAACAGAAAAGCTATTTAAATCATAAGGATTGTATGTTAACTTCACATGCAGAATTAGGGATAAACTTTCCTTTCATTGATATAAAATTTTCCTTTTTACTTTCTTCCAGATTTTAGTTTAAACTAGGTGATGGTGGCGTATCCCTATAAGCCATTTTTGGTAAATTCCTCCTTTGGCTGATATATTTTTGATTCTCAGTGGTGCGATTATGTATTGTATTTTCTACCTCTCTGCATGTTACAACTCTTACAAATATTTGCGCAAATAGCCTTTGTTGCTGTGCGCCAAAAAAAAATTTAACTAACTGTTACAAATATTTTAATGGTACTTTTAGGGCCAATGGAAAGTGATTAGATGTGTGCAGGCGCATATCCAGAACTTATTCTTGTGGGGTGTCAGAGGCAGAATTTTGTTCTTGGGAGGGCTAACGTACACAATCGTTCAACAACACGAAAAAAAAAAAAAAAAATCACGGGTTAAGGCCGTCAGCCTCCGCCCAAGTGCACACCTGGACATGTATGAGTCAACGGTGTCTGGACATGTATGAGTCAAAGTTCAACTCTGCCCGTTCACTAGTAATTGCAGTTGTTTATTGATAAAATTACCTTGAATAAGGAAGTGTCCTATAAACTCCTGGAGTGTCAAACATAGGGCTATTGATTGGTGATTGTGGTCCGTGTTGAGGAGGCAGCCTTGTATGATCTGGAACAGTAGAAGCGGAACTTCCAGCTGGAGATATCTGGGCCGCCCGAGCAGGGAAAGACAGAAGATCTGGCGGATATGGTCTCTCCGGGCGTAAACCATGATCCACTTCCAAATAATTATGCACCTTACGTGGTGTAGGCTCAATAAAGTCGAAGGAACGACTATCATCGTCACCAGCTGCTGCAAAATAAAAAAGAAATTAAAAAAAAAGTGAATGGGCTAAATATTGTTAACAGAAAATATAAATTATTTAAAGGGTATATATATTATAAAGGCTTTATAGGTCCCGTTGGATAATATTTCATAATATTGCGCAATACAGCCTTGTAAACCAAATATCAGTAAGTTATCATAGCGTCACTAACACCAAGAAGCACATTAGTTAGTAATAAATTATTCCCGGAGCCCTCTACGAAATATTTAAGAATGAGTATCGGATCACAAGATATCAACAGTTTGCATCAATGGTAACTTCAGATGAACCTATATTTATACTGCAAAATATCGAACAAAAAACATCGATCATATTATAACCAGAGAGTCGAACCAGAACCGAACCCAAAAACGAAATTTTTCACAGAACCGTAATCCTAATCAGAATGTAAAATTGCTCAATTTAAAACCCGAAACCAGAACGAAATGTTAATAACGGTTAATTTCAGTTCAAATTATTTTCATAAAATTAGTTAACTAATCGCTTTCGTACTACTAAAACCTATATTGACTGATAAAAAAAATAATCTGTCGGCAGCAAATTTGAAGAACATATTAATGTGTTGATTAAACATAGATTTTCAATACATTTTCATTTCAAATTTTATTTTTACAACAGAATGAACTGTGATTAATTTTTATTTATTTATTTATTCATTTTTTTGTAAGAAAAAAGTATGTTTTATTCCGTTTTCTTCTTTATAATATTGCGATTCTTCAAACTGTCATTTACCATTTTTGTACGAGAAAAGTTCATATTATTTATTATTATTTATTAACGTTTTTCTTCTCTATAATTGGGATTACATGAACTGTGTGTGATTACGGTCGTACTAAAGTATTCTCACGCCCTAGGTAGACTCTTTATATGGCGCCTCCAGATTGCATAATTACGCAAAAATTAATTTGAAGTTACTAGCTAGCTGAACAAAATTTTTAAGGGCGTTGAAAATTAAGTTGTTCATTGCTGTTAAAAATATTTGTTGAGCAAAAATACGTCTTCAACCAAAATATTCAGCACTTCTTGCATCTGGTGCCCCAGACAACTGACTGACACCCCCTTAATCCGGCCCTGTGCCTTAATAATTATTTTTGTAATTTCCTTCTAATTCGTTAGAATTTTATTTTATTTACGCGCTATATGTTTGTCTGTATTCATTTTTATGTTCCTAAATTGTTATTTGTTTTCGTTTTTATAATTGAAAAACAAGAATAAGAAGGAAATATGGTAAATAAAATTAAACTAAAATTTATACCAGTAGATATTTGGTGTTAGACTCGATTTTAACTTGTTATTCGAACCGGAACTGAAGCAAAATTTTTTAGACGAACTGAAACCGAAACTGGAACGAAAACATTTACTTGGAAAGTAACCGTAAACCGGAACAAAATAAATTTGGGTTCGAATCTCTGATTATAACATAGATATTTTTATAAAAATGTTATTGATACATGTAAAAACTAAGTAATAAAATATTGTTACTGTTTTACATAGTTAACATCTTTAATTATAGAAGTTCATTAGAAATCACTATTTTGATGAAACTAAAAAGATAAGACCTTTATTAATTTTTAAGTAATTAACTGCTTTCGTTAAATATATATATTATTGTTATTGTTAATTAAAACAACCATCCAATCTAAAGCTGGAAATTCCGGCAAATATCTTTCAACAAAACAAAACTATAATATCGATTTTTGTTTAACTGAGGATGAAAGGCACCAGTAGCGGATCTAGATTTACGGGACTTAAAGCTAATAATAATTTTGGGGCCCCAGAGTTAAAGCAAAAAATCCTTAATTTAATTTAACTTTATATGCAGTATAAGTATATACATTAAAATGTAATGTACATGTTACATTATACGTAGGACGCTACAAAAGTTTTGTTGTGCACCAAGATAAATAAACAGCGATATCGAGTTTGTACCAATCCATTAGTATTTCATATAAACATAGCTACAATTTTATTTTTTTATAACTTCAGTCTGTGTTGAGATTTTGTTTAATAAAGTTAAAAAAAATGCTGTCCATGTCGAGACGAAATTATCAGACAATAATTTTGTATAATTTTAAACGTAGTTCAGCAACTAAAGAGTTCCGAAGATGATGAAATGTTTGGTATATTCCATGATGATTGTCCAATCGTAAAGACTATTGAGTGGTGATATAAAAAATTTAACATGGTTATTTTGGGCTCATGTTACACAAGATTTTTTTGAAAATTAAGGGTTACAACTACTCTGTTATATTGTTAAAAAAAAAGTGCGCCGTTTTGCTAATGAACACCAGCTATAAGTCGCACAGGATAAATCATGTGATTTTGTGCCGATGGAAAAGTGGAGAAAATGTTTGATAACTAGTTTCAACGAATGTATAAAATGTATAGAGTTCGATGCAAATGTTTTTGAAAAATAATAAAATAAAGTAATACGACAAAACTTTCTTAGCACCCTGCACAATATATGCTGAATATTGCCCATATTCGACACTAGTAGCGTCATAATAAATCTGCCCCTGAAAGCACTAAAATATATACTATTCACAATTTAAAAACATATCGGTTGGTCATGAATTCCTAGTTACTATTGCACCTGAAGTTGACAATTGTAGTAAGAGATATTTTTTTCCAGGTAAGATACTAAGACAGTGCTGTCTATTCTTAACTAGATATCTGAAATGAATAACTCCTTCCATATAATCGGTTCGAGCATCTAGCAATTCTTCATAAAATTCTATATTTTTTCTCTTTCTTTTCTTTTCATCAATTTGGTTGTTTTAATATAATATAATAAAATATGTTTAATATTATAAATATAAATGTCAAAAAGGTGCGTGCAAATAAAATTGACAACATGTATAGCAAACGTAAAATGTGAAGTAAATCATATGCATAGTACTATTTAGGAGTACTAGTTAGTAGTGATTTACCAACCGTTATGAGCAGTGTTGTAATGTATCTAGTTACAAGTATCTAGATACAGTAACTAGATACTTTTTCAAGTATCTAGATACAAATTAGATAATTTTTGAAATATGTATCTGTATCTGTATCTAGATATTTAAATTTAAGTATCTTGTATCTGTATTTCTGATACTTTGCTCGTTACTTTATTACTAAACAATGATACCGAGGTGATATAAAAGTTTAATTATAAATTATCATTTTGAATACTTAATTTTTGCTATAAACAAAATTCATAAAACATTTGAAACTCTGAAGAATACAAATTAAATTTATATGGAATGTCAAAAAAAAAAAAAAAATCTCACTAGATTTTCGTAGCTTTTGAAAGAGTGAAAATGGGTCATTATTAATGAAAATTAAGTTTTTGAATAAATATTGTTGCTATTTTGATGACCAATTTACTAAAAACATTTGAAAAAGTATATCCACACAAGTGGTTTGGGTATGGATCGTGGTTTTGTGAGGCCTTGGGCAAGACAAATTAAGGACCTTCAAAAGTATCCACTGATTTAAAGTACACTTTGATAATTTTTTTGAGGTATTTCATCACATGAGGCCTCTAGTCCGCCTCACCTAAGGGTCGGCGATGCTAGTGTGGATATTAAGTTTATTTCCTAATTGAAATCAGTAAGGTAGGTAGGTGTGTTTTCTAAAGGACGTAGAAAAACATTTTTTTTTATATTTCAAGTAAATTTAATTTGTAAGCGTCAGAATGTCAACTGAAATTTTGTTTATAAATTAAATCTGTATGGAATGTCAAAAAAAAAAAAAATCACATATTTCTAATCGGTAATTTTTTATTAGTGATCAAAAATGATCGTGACATTACAAGTACACTACAATTAGGGCTGAAATTCGATTGAAATGAACTTCCCCTTAACCAGAACATAGTTGCGAATCTATAAGACTAACATTAGTCTTATACGTGAGTACATATGACTAACATAATACATACGTTATTTAGCATAAAATTATTCAATATAATAGTGTTCTTTTTTTTTTAAATTTTTTTGTTTTTGAATTTAGTGGACTTTTGGTGACGTCACTGTCATTTTTGAACAGCCTGTAGAGTACGTTCATCTTAACTTCATCACAGGGTATCATAAATTACGTCACCAATTCTGCGCGAGAAAACAGCTGATCACACCGACGTACATTAGGGTTTTAAACAATTGTTGTGGAATCCAAACACACAAAATCATGTATTTCAAATACATTTTTATTCATTTTACTACACGGTATACCTTGAAACGTACGAGAAATAAATAATAATAACGGAAATAAACAAACAACATCGCACAATACGCGTAGTTAAACACAAATCAAAGTAAGGGACGCCACTGAAATGTGTTAAGCTAGCTGTTGGTAATGTAATGGACGAAATTTGGTTTCTGCGCAAGGGACTGGTAATATTCGCCTGTAATGAAGTTAACTTGAACGTACTCTATAATACTGATTAACATGCACTGTTTGTTTAATTACCTATAATGAATTGTTAATTGTTAGCTATTATATGTATTTTAATAAAAATTAATTTCTTGTTCTTATATGGTATTTTCATTTTTCAGTGTTTTCTTAAAAGTATCTAGATGTATCTAGATATATTTTTTCTTAGGTATCTGTATCTGCATCTAGATATTTTTTTAAATGTATCTATTACAACACTGGTTATGAGTGTTTAGGCTAGATTGACGTTTCTATGTATTTTGCAAAAACATTATAGAAAAACCTCCATAATTTAAAATTGTACCTGTTCTTTCCTAAACTAGCCTTCTGCACAGTTTCTTGTCATCTTGCGTTTACTATACTTAATATCAATTTAACATTTGACACACTTCATAACTCATTCTTAAATTACCAGCTTGATGGAACAAAGACAAAATATTTCCATTGCTACTGATATCTTTTATAATGGAAATTTTACCCTGGAACATAGGAGAATATAGAAAATTACCTTTTTTTTTCGATTTCTGCTCTCCATATTAACTTACAAGCTCCATAGTAGCATCAATCGTAAGAGAATTTTTACTTGCTTTTAAGGATTCCAGAAACTTTTGCAATTAATTTTGATATTTGCAGTTTTTTACTGGCCCAACCTTAATATATAAGGGGCAAGTATTGTAATTGCGAAAATTTTCGATGGCGAGATTTTGACCGATGACCACATTTCAAGGTTCTGGGAATCCAAAATGAATTTGGTGTTTAAAATACCACGCATCAGTATAAATTCGACTGATAAAACAAACCAAGGTAATTTTACCTATCAATTGAAAGCTGTATCAAACATTCCTACACCTTTTAGAATTATTAAACAAATTAAAATTAGATAATTTATTTTATTAAATTTAAACAATAAAACGATTGTTAATTAGTTTTTTAAATAAATTTAGTATTACTTATTTTTATTATAATAATTGTTCAAACAAGACACCGTTCTATAACAATATTCCATTCTGTTCTAAAAATAATGACATATATTGACTAGTTGTCTATTTGTTATAAGAGGCGTATATTGTAAAACTTGCAGTAATTTGTGGAAAAAATCTAATTCTTACAATATAATAAATTTGACAGGTTTTCAACTGATGTGACTAGCGGAGATATAGCGGATGATAAAAAACACAATAACTTACTAAATGTCAATTAACTCGGAACTTAAAATTTGTAACGTAACACCTTCATCCACTTGCCCCTTCAATTAATTTTACCACGTTTCGTATTAGAAGAATTAAATTTTTTGAAATAATTTTTTCGCTTGATACCGTTATGGAGCTTGTAAATTAATATAAGGATCAGCAATCGCAAAAAATGTAGATTTCAATGTTACTTTCCTATGTTCCGGGTAAAAGTTGTCATCTTGTACCGTGCGATCATTATTTCTTGTCCGTTACATAACAGTAAACAATGAGTTTAAAAATATCAAAACTGTATTCTAATTTACAGCTGAAAATGCCAACGTAACAAAGAACCAATAAGATTATGTTGTTTGCCCGAACTCACCCGAGTAACAACGAAAATATGTGTTCCTAACTTAATACCTGTTATCAACTCATTGGCGTGTAGAGAAAAATAGTGTTCATTTAAAAATCAATTCGTATAAAGTAATAAAAATAGAATGTACGCCTATGTATACATGTCCTTGGAAATAAGTTTGATAACTAAATGTTTCTGTCAAATATTGCATAACGGTCAAGATTTGTAGATCGCTCTGTATTAATACTGTTAAATTAATTTATGCAAAAATATTTTAAATTCTTCCTGACAATTGGCTGACTATTTTAAACATATTATAAAAACAAAAGAATACAAAAAATTTAAATCAACCAATTTTTTATTTCAGGTACTCAAGTCCATATAAATTTTATATTTATTTTTTTCAGTGGAAATATCCAAAAAATATATCAACAAAACATCGAGAGTGTTACAATAGTCTCCCAAATAACAATAGTTCTTTAAGAAACATCGATTTCTAAAAAAATACGATACTCATTCTTATTAATATTCCATTATATTGCTTCAAGATATGATAAAAATAAAAATAATTAGTAGTATTAGTAAAATATATACTTACATAATATTAACTTACCAAATACAGAATCATTGTCTAATAAAGTCCTGTTTACTTCACTGACTTCAGTAACTCCACTAGCTACGGAAGGAGGCACACTATATTGTCTTGGAGGTTTTACAACTGGATTAACAGCAGTTATCAAACTCTTTTCCATTTCAGCTGCGGTTCCTTCCAAACTAATATCACCATTTGGTGACATCGGATCTCCTTTCGTTCTAGCAACAGTACGTTTCTTGCAAATACAGCACCACAGTATGATGGTGACCAATAAGATCACTAGAACCACACCGAGCACCACAAACATGATAAGAATCCAAGCTTCATAGACGTTGTTTGTACCCATGATTCCACCACCAGGCACGAAGCTGTGGGAAACACTTAAAGAGACGTTTCGTTCTTGGATTCCACCTGGATTTTTAGCAGCACATCTAAAACAATGCATTACAGTTAGAAACATACTAAATAGTTTTTTTTTTTTCCACAAAAATGGGATAAATGAATTGCGGAATTAGTTTTCACTGTTGGCATAGAATAACAACATACAACTATTAATATTTCGTACTGCGAAAAATATTCAACTAAACTGATAAATATTATCCCTGACGTGCGAGATTTTAATTGTCATATTTTCAATAATTGGGTCAAATGATAAATATTCATTATATTATTATGTTATAGATCTTATTTTCCTATATAAAATTTTAAATAATATGCAAGATAAATATTCATCAATCCCATTAATGAATTTCAATTATGGTTCTCATACTTTAAGAAATCGTTTGCTGCACTATAATAACCATTTAAGAGTAATTTGGGACTGAATTCTCCGATAGCTAGAATGTCTAGTTATTTCAACAAGATCGACTCTAGCATGGATGTTTATGCCTGCTCATTACAACGTTTCAAGAAATACTGCTTTGAAACTTTATAGTAATTTGTATATGTTTTTATAGTTTTGTATTTTGTTGTGCTCCTCTGTTATAGGAACCATAGTAGTTAAACAGGGGGGATTCTGGGCCACTTCATCCTGGCATAAACATGGCCTAGAATCCCCATTGTTTCTGACATGACCAAGAATCCTCCTTGTTTCTGACATGGTCTAGAATCCTCTTTGTTTCTAGCATGGCCTAGAATCGCT